>CM075191.1:19908541-20508541 GCA_037577475.1 Chaunax sp. Z400 | reverse complement strand
TGGATGATTGATTGAACATCTTTGCCTGGTTTCTACACAGAGAAGAAATTGAAGTGTCATAATTGGCTAGCACAACGTATAACCTGCTGTTGAATTCATTCTTTATTCTTACCTTGAGTTGCAGCTCCTTGTATCTTTTAGACATCCGTATGAGAAGTTTCTGAGTGTTAATCATAGCTGGAGTAAGTTGGTAGTATTGAACCATGGCCTGAGCTGCTTCTTCATATGCCATCTCCAGAAATGCCTGATGGGCGAGGAGACAATTGTTGCAAATAATTTCTTCCTGACATTTACTGTATATTGCAAACATTTTTCACATGTCAGATAATCAGACTGTAATGCAAGACCAATCCCTGTGAACAATCCCATAATTTTGGAATGAATGCTTTAAATTTGATAGAAAATTTAAAACTGATTAATCTGATAACTGGAACCTTGGAGCCTCAGTGAGCAGTCATCTACTAGTAGTTCAGAAAATTTTGATTTTGTGCAGGATATTTTTTAAAAAGCAGAGAAAAAACTGTTGATAGTCATAAAAATGCAAAAATACAAATTTGGTGATTTGCAAAATGTTCACAGGATCATCAGTAGCTCATCAGAACAAATAGCAAGTCTGTGATGATTTTGAGTTTGAACCTACAGTAGGTAGTATGTAAGTGAGGATGGTGCCAATGGTCATAAAAGACAAATACAAGGGAAATAAGTGACAAAGTCCCACAATATTGTAGCATTATCTGTGTGCAGGGTATGTTTTAATAATAGGACAGCTTTCCCCTGGTCTTTCTGACTGACACTATATGGAGTTTATTTTAAAGTTGGTTCTTACGCTTCTTATACTATTGTACTGCAATAGTGTCATGTCTTTGCAATGAAGTGCAAAGAAATTAAATTTGGAAATCAAAATATTTATGGATAAACCTAAGCAACAAATAATGAATATTGATTTTATTGTACCTGATGGGTAGAGCGCATGAGGATGTAGTTTGTAACTTTGCCAAACGGTAGTCCCAGGTTGATGACATCATTCTCTGTGCAGCTGCCTTCAGGGAGGTTGCAGATGTGAATGACTCGACCTGCTGTGGCCTTTCTGGATGGAAATGGCTGCAAATAATTAAAAAAAATCAAAAAATCTGTGCAATCAGGACTATTGTTTTAAATGTTGCACATATTAACATTGGCAAAAGTCTATTGAACACCTGAAAACAACTGTTTTAAATTTAAATAGAGCCAATGCTTAACCATTCAAACGTCATTCTGCTTATAGTACAGTGACATTAACACCATGACCAGTATGAACTGGGCTAGTCATATGGTGTTGTTCTGTTGTTAACTGTAGTGCACCAGCCTGCCAATTTATTAATTAAAGAAGACAGGACTTCTGAACCCAGCTGTTGTTTTTCAAGGAATCTGGTTGCAGATTTTTACATCGGTAAATATGCAGCATAAAGCATTTTGTGTAATATCTATGTAACACTATCAGACAGGATGTTGTGTCCTTTTCCCTCCTTGATACAGCCCATCTCATAACATCTATTAATAGTTTTTTTTGGCAGTAGTGCATCAGTGATAATGAGAGTTTTCATGTTTGGCTATAGAGATTTGTGAGCTGATTATCCCCAGACATCTCACACATTTGACACAAATCCCTCTAGGCTGTCGAATTTAATGACCTGCGTTGCTTTTTCTTTCCCCCTTTTCTGATTCAAAGATAAATGATATGATAATGATAATGAAAGAAATATGATTCAAAGATAAAAGATATAATGCCGGGAATACAACTATCGCTCTGTTTGTCTTTTTTGTCTGGGAAACAACTCAAAAATTTGTTTTCATGAAACTTGGCAAGCACGTCAAACATATGTTGAAGTGATGCTATTTTATTTTTTCCGTTTCCATGTCAACAACTTATACCTATTCTTAAGAAAAGAGTTTTGAAGGACATCTTTGTAAGATGTGTATTTTTTTTTTTTTGTGGAAAAATCTGTACACCATGAATGATGCGTAATCTTTTCTTCAGGTTTCCCTAAACAACTTGAAAACACAAAGGCAAACACCACCAGTGGACAAACCATTTGACACCTCATGTCCCGTCAAATGCAGAGCAGCATTAAACTTAGCTTGTCATATCAGGGAGTCTTATTTCTGCAACCATTGTGCTGCAACTGCAGTTTTCCTGAGCCCACCCTCCTCCTCCTGCTTCTCTGGCTGATAGACCTGACGGACAGTTCCATGTGTGGGACAAACTGGTGTCCTAATTCCACTTTGGACTAACAGCCTGGTTTTTACTGGGAATATGTTCAGGGAGAGCCCAATGCTAAAATGCCTTACACTAAGAGAATGGCCATTCAGTGTACTGTGAATAATGGAGATGAGGAAACTTTTGCAGTCTAGTAGTCACTTTACTAGGCCCTACCTTTCAAAACACAGTCAGAGGCAAGTGTATCAATATTCAAAACAGGCACGAAGTACTAATTCAAAATAGCCCATAAAAGACATTATTCATATCTCACAAAAACATGATGGGTTTAGACAAAAAAAAATGAAAATAGAGGATTCATACTTTTATTTAAAAAAAATATAATAATGAAAAATGAAAATGATGAAAAATGAAAAATGATACTACTCTTTTACAAATCAGATTATTTCTATTCACAAATTATGGAAAGGCCAAATTACTATTCTTTCAACCCCAATAAAAAGCAGATACCTGAAATATAAATTTCTATGCCACATATTAATGATTCCGGACAGCAAACCTACACCAACAGCTTCAGCTATAAGAGTGATAATTCTATTAACATATTTGTCCAGTGACACCACCAGAACACAGGTTAAATCATGTCACACTCAATAAAAAAAAAAAAACCTCAGCTGGACAATGTCACAGTTTTAAGTTTTGAAACAAACACGCCACCAATTGTAATTAATGTAATTAATTAATTGTAATTAGTTATAAGAACACCTGCAGGAAGAAATACAGTAGACAAAGTACTGGTTTGTCATATTGCCTGGCTTGCTCTAAATAATTGTAAAAAAATTTTAAAAAGCAACTGTGAATTAAATGGTTGATATAGACCCTGTGATTTCTATAACATGGGATTTATCAAGTTTACTTTTCAGTTGTCATTCTAAGTTAAACCCAAATAAAACAGCTATGAAAAATACAGTAATGTTTCCCATTAATGTATGTTTCCATAAATCTTACAATTAGATTATTTGAACCCTTCACTCCAGACTCCAGTCAACAGAGTTAATAGCTTTACCTACCATCATGTGTTCTGTTATTCTCTGCTGCTAAATACATCCCAGTTTCATCACTATGACCTACTGAGCTAAGGCTTAATGGTGTAAAGGATAACATCCATTTCACACAGTGCTTTTTTTATATCTCACTGACAGCGTGCTGACTGACATTAGCTGGAATCTCTCCTAAGGACATGTCTGTTTATTTGTGCAAAGCAGGAACCATGTTGGAGGATCCAGGGAGATGATCAGTCTGGTTTCACAGTTTCTCCCCACGTTCCAATGCAGAGCTGTCACACGTTGATCCCTCAGATAGCTTTACCAGTCCCTCGCCAGTCTGAAACTTTACACTGCTGCCTAGGGGTGTGACCTGGAGGCCTTTATGGTCGGTCCTAAAAGCAGTTAGCTGTAATCCTGTGTTTATCTCCATTTGAGCTATGTTATCACATGGAGCCACTGTGTTACCTCAAGCTGGGCTGCTGGACAATAGGTCTGCTGTGTATGTGCAAGAACCTATGTGTGTATTTTTGTACATGCACATGTGACCTACATACTGTGAAGGTTGCAGTAATTATATTTCGTTATTGTGATCACAGTTTAATTTGATTTTATCATCAGTTTCAATCAACCAAAATAGTTTCAATTTAATTTGATTTGAAAAGCATGTTTCTACAAATGCTATCATAAACATGCTTATTTTATGCATACATACACAACGTATACTTAATAAAGAGAAAAACAAGCTCACAAGTTATCATGACCTATATGGTTGTTTGTGTTCATTTGTGTGAGTGCTCTCTGTTTAACACTGGGTTTTAGAACCAGTAAAACCCCACCTGTTCTGCTTAGACAGACAGACATTTATAGCAACTAACGTTAGACCATGCAACAGCTCTTGTTGACCATACAATTCCTTATTCTTAGATCTTAAACACCTCTTCCAGAAATGTGTTTTCTTCTTTTTCCTACAGTTGGATGTTTGACCTTAAATGTGTACAGTACAATGGTGTATGGTCTTGACACTATAAGGCTGTTCTCATGGTCATCTACTGAAAAATGTAAATTTTCTCTGTGCTCATTGAAAATCAGATTTTGAGCGGCGAACCTAAGAGCATGATTTAAATTAAATAGTTTGGAAGTGATTTCAATTGAAACAACTGTGATGTGGAAACCTGAAGCCTCCAGTAAGTTTACACTGGAGAATGGACTTCACAGAGAAGTAGGACACATCTTGTGTTAAACTTTGAGAGCAAATGTAATTTTAATTGTAACAAAATAATTAAACTTGAAAGAGTATCCAACACAAATTATTATTCAAAGTAGAGTATTAGCGTGTTAGAGTAGTATTTTATGCACATTTTAAAATATACATTTATATACAATATAATATAATATAATATAATATAATATAATATATAATATAATATATAATATAATATATAGCTTCTTTTCATTTCTCTATGAAGCCCAAATTATCATGTGTATTTCAATGTTGCTTTTCACAAGACAAATTCTTTTTTTTATACACCATTGAGGTTTAATTTTTTATTTTACTTTTCCCTTCTTTTATTGTATCTATATAAATGTGTTCCATAAATGAAATTTGTTCACATACAAAATGTGAACAAATTGCTAAAATATAAAAACAGCATTTTACATTTCAGTGAAAATCCCTAAATGTTCAAAGATACTGATTACATCAGTCTAAAATATTGGTACTCACCAAACATTTAAAGTTTTTTAAAAATATAGTCAATATTTTAAAAAATCACATTTTAGGTTTTAATAATGTAATTGGTGATATACAGTAATGTGGAAATCAGAAATCTGAAAAAAGCTTTATTGACAAGTACATTTACACCTACAAGGAATTTGCCTTGGTATTCTGGTGCTTCAATGAAAGTTGACATAAATCTAAGCATAGATCTAAATTAGAAACTAAAGTAAATCTTCAATACACAAACATGTGCAAACAATTTGTTTTAAAAATGATGTGTAGTTGTGTGAGGATGTGCAAAAACATGTAAAATATGTTTGTTCGCATTCGAGGCACAACAGCTCATTAAAGAGTACAAGTGGGTACAAATTTTGCAATGTATTTTTTAGACATAACTTTAAAATCTATGGTGAGGGTTATTCAGATATATTCTGCAAATCTGCACAGTGTGTACACTCTGTGTGTTTACAGATATCTGCTTCTGCATTGTGCGCATTTTCATGCCCACTGACTGTTGAAAGCTGTGCACTGCACCCCAGATTAAAGTTTTCCTCAGGTTTGTTGGGGTTAGTTTTCACCTCGCCCACCATCTGCACTGTGCCTTTCAAGAGACCTAATTTTATGACTGACGCCTGTCGACAGCTGCAGCTTTCCAACCCTAGACAACTATTCAATAGTAAACAATTTTGAACCTGCAATCTAACTGAATGGTAGCAAGTAGTGGGGAAAAAAAAGCTCTCAGAAAACAAAGTAATTAGACTGGTAATGCCACAGATTCCTCAAATGTATTATATTATATCATATTATCTTATCTTATCTTATCTTATCTTATCTTATCTTATATTATATTATATTATATTATATTATATTATATTATATTATATTATATTATATAAGAAGCTCTTCAACAACCTATTCAGATTATCCCCCCGTGTCCTCAAGTTAATTTCAGACGCAGCAATTACCTGATGTCTTTTTAACACGTCTGAGTCGAGTACAAAGAGTGCAAACACTTACAGTTAGCTCTGCAGTTAGAGTGCGTGCATGCAACGTATTTGAAACATGGGCCTGTGCAGAGCTTGTGTAGACAGCTGGTTTAGTTACTGTGACATACTTTTGTTCTGAAGGGAATACATTTAAAGACACAGACACATACTAAAATCAAAATGTATAAATAATATCACAGATTCTATAAAATATCTTCTTCAATATCGAATCTATTTTGTTATATATTCTTATTTTACCTCTTGAATTGTATCCAGGGGCTTGACAATCATTAAGTGGTAAAAACCAGGACATACGAACAATCTCAATACATAGTTTCTAGCCAGTGATGTAATTGCCCAGCTATCCAGTTGAGTAGAAACGACTTATCAAGCCCAGACAAAGCCTGCTGTTGATCCCTAGCAGCTGTCAACAAGGGGATTTAGGTCCATTCATGACGTAAAACACTATCAGTGTCCTTTCACTACACACTTTATACACTTTTTCCTGCTGCTCAGCGATACAGTCTTTAAAGATACATCAAGGAAATACAGTGTATATAAGAAATGCAGAGTTTAATGTATTTACAGATAAAATATAAAATAATATTGTTCATATTGCTGTCAGTGTGGCAATCTTACTAAGTGCCAAAGAAGACCAGTGAGGACTGCCCAGTCTATTACTTTAGGAGTCATTGATATGAGAAAATATTAATCATTAATCACTGAACATTTCCGTGAAACACCCCACCAGACTCATGTTCTAGGATGACAGCTGTTCTTATACCATGCACTTTCTTTAAAGACTGTCACAAAATTTGCTTTATATTCCACGGGCAAATTCTACTAATCCTGGAAAAAAAAAATCCATACATTAGTCTGACCTTTACCTCTGGCTGGTTTGAGGGAAATCCAGTGTCTGACATGGGATAAGTCTTCATGGCTGCAGCTGGTAAATATGATGTATTGACTCCTGCGGATGCATCTGTGGAAACAATTTGAAATTTGGATTTAAAATTTACTCATATAGTAAATCAATTGTGGGGAAAAAGTTAAATTTATTGACTTCATGTCTCAATATCATAAATGGAACCTACAAACTTTTTTTTATTAGTTTCTTTCTGTGCAAAAAAAAAACCTCTAGGTTGGAAAAATACAATATAAAATGTGCATCAGTGTTATGACGAGGCATCTGTTAAGTCTGGTGATACTGATATCAAAATTCTCCCAGGTTCTCAGTATTACCCTATGGTTAGTCCCAGCAAAACAAACTCTACACTTTAAATGGAAATTTGGGGGTATCCTATAAATCCAAATTTTAAATTACTAACAAAATTAAACTCACATTTATTTGAATACACTAAATTTTTTATAATACCAGTGAGGTATAGGTACTTTCGTGCTGTCTGTAGCCACCCTTGTAGTGTTTGCCTTTAAGTAATTAAACTCAAGGGAATACGAATGGGAAGTTGTGTAGACATCTACTACTTATGTATCATCAGCTTTGTTGGTTTACTGTTACAACAGCAAAAGTCATTAACCCCTCACAAGTTCAATTTAAAATTTGGGTTAGTGTTGTGGTCGTCTATATGTTGGGTTCTAAAATACTTGCTTATTTTAACCCCATACATCAAACCATTAAAATGTCAAGCTCTAAAAACACATTGCCCCATACCCTCGCATAACTCCATAAATAATCCCTGACCTTCAACTATCATTCTGTTTCATATATTCCAATTTTCTCAAAAGCACCACTCATAATATCACTAGCAAAGAGGGGGAAACTTGAGGTGACTGATGGGCTAGCCTACCTTGATTTGCAGCAGAGTATACCATGGAGTTTGTCCCTGCAGTGTTTAGACCTCCATCAGAAGGCCTGCCGACCGCGTAGTGAACAGCTCCAGCTGATACCGCTGCAGAGCTGCAACAATCATAGAAGGCTGATTTTAGCTGCCTCTCCCCTGCCCTACTCACTCATATCTTGTGACAGAGCTCATATTCATAGAAACATTGAGACAGGTCTATATAGAGCGAGGAAAATAAAAATAAAATGATCCCAACACTCAAGAGAGATATTCATATAAAATAAAAATGCTAAAGCTAAAAAAAAAATCACATTTTCTGGTAAGGATATGGAGAAATTATCAAACCACGGGCAAGGATAATATTTACAATTTAATTTAACAATAAAATTTGTACTCATAATTGCATGAAAACCAACAAAAACCTGACTAAACTGTGTGAAGCTACAAACTTTATGAACATCTCACATTGTCATATTGTAGTAAAATAACAAATACACTTCAACCTTCTTCAAACTCAGTCCAATTCATTTTAAAGCTGGAAAACACTCACCTTTCGTTTGTGTACAACATTCGGTTCTGCAGGTGTAGTTTTCCCCTCACGTGCTGGTCCCAGTCCTAAAAACACACACATACACTCACCATCCAAACATAGACTCAGATGGCTTAGACACATTGGAGGCTTACTATTTTGCCCCCCATTCTAGATCTGACATACCCCTTGTATAAGCTCATGACTGGGAGCAATTAAAGAGACAACATCTTGGATCAGTTAGTAAATTATTTAGTGGCTACCCATCAAATACAAAGATTTAGCTCGTGTATATTAGATATTTTCAGGCTGAAATACCCATTTCCTCATCCAAAACAAGGACTGGAATATAATGTGAGAAGATGATGTTACACATGCAGGTGAATCATTTTGTTTAGCTTCAGATGTTCTGCAGCTAATTCCGTTTACAAGGCATAAACAAGCAACTCCTCATGCATGCATGCATACATGAATTGATGTTTTGTCAAGTATCTCACCTTGAGGTTGTAGACCTTCTTGTCACAGATGCTACATTGGTGTGGCAGTTGAGTGGGTGTGACAGCATGGTAATCATTGACTTGGTAAGGCTGCAGTATCCTGGTACCTGAAGACAGGGTTTCCTCACTTCCATGCTGGGTTGGGTAGCGCCCGAACCCCTGCGTGCCACTTGAACCAAAAGAGGAAACCCTGGTACTTGGATTGAACTTGGGATCAGGGG
The DNA here is from genome assembly GCA_037577475.1 of Chaunax sp. Z400. Taxonomy (NCBI): domain Eukaryota; kingdom Metazoa; phylum Chordata; class Actinopteri; order Lophiiformes; family Chaunacidae; genus Chaunax; species Chaunax sp. Z400. Next base: position 20,499,546 of record CM075191.1, on the reverse strand, counting down.
ATGGCTCCTCTGGATTATACAGTTCCGTTTGGGTCCGAATGGGCTGCCCAGCTGCTGTCCACACAGTAGCAGCATTAGAAACCATATCCACCTTTCCAGTGTGATTTACATTAGCATGGGCTTTCTCAGTGGAGTTGTAAACATTCATGTTCTGCTCATTGACACAAAATCGAGTTTGTTGCCCCAGCATATCATGCCCGTTGAAATCTCTCTGAAAACCAACATTGTTTATGTTTTGTGCTTGAGTGTTAATCACTGAATACTGTCCATCACAAGCAGGGACTGATGCTGCAGATGTCCCTCCAGCTAAGTTGCATTGAAAATGTTTCTCAGTGTCAGAGGGGTAAATGGACCTTGACTTTTTACCATAATCTGTGCTGTGTTGGCCCACTGTGCCCCCTCCACCAGGGTGGTTCAGTCTCACATTCCCTGGGTTTTGGTTGAATCCCCCACCAACCAAGGCCCCTAAGGTTGAATTTGAAGAGGGAAAACCTAGCACTCCCGTGGGGAAGGCACCCTGAGGATTCCCAGCCATAGTGGAAGTTCGTGGCTGATTGAACAAGGATTGGGACATGGCAACATTGGAAAGAACCTGATTTAGAACAGTGTTGGCGGTGGCCGCATTGCCTCCCTGAGCCAGTTTGAGGCGATGGAGGGCAAGCTGGGCCTGGAGCTGTGCAAGCTGGAGGCTGGCTGGGGTAAAGAGGAGCTGCTGGTTCTGCTGCTGAGGCCCCGCCTGCACACTGCCTGGTAGCGGGCCCCCCACCTGGAGGCCAGTCTTATCGGTGTTGTCCACAGGTACTGCACTGATGCTAGTGAGAGAAAACAAAAGATCACACTCGTCAGGAATCTCAAAGGAGAAGCACTCTTGCCTTATTAGATGTCACACAATAACTGAGAAGTTAACTGTTAACGTTCGTAATTATGATCACCTGCATGCTACTGAGGTAGGGTTCAGTCTAGGCATCTTGAACAGGCTGTTGTGAGTTAGATTCTGTGACCTCTCCTCTTCATATAATTGGTGCAACTCAGTCGTTCTAAGTTGACAGACCAAGAATTGTTGTCACACAAGTTTTACAGGAGCAGGAGTTGTATGAATCCAGATAATCTAAACTATTAATATAAACAAAAACATTAATTTGTTCTTCCTATTTTCAAGTTCACACTGTTCAATAATTACTTTAACAACATTATTGACTGCTAATCTAACAACTGTGGCTCTGCCAACGTTTTAGCATGTAACACAGATGTACTGGCTGGAGCAAGTGTTACTGATTTCTGCAAATATAATATACAAAATACAAATTGAATACTATTAAAAAAAACTACCAAACAATGACAACTGTTTTGCCTTGGGACCCGAGAAAAACATTTCATGCAGCAGCTGCCACCTGTACAGCTGTGTTGCTCAGCGTTTCTCTCGACCATTTTAAAGAACAGATAATACTGGATCTTGTGTTACAGAAAAGCAAAAACTACATGTCTGCTAACATCCCGTGCTTCTCCTGTGTCTCGCCTTTGATGATGATCGACAAGGCCTGCTTCCTCTGACTGGATGGGATGAGGCTAACGTCTGAGCTGCCTGTCTTGAGATCCCCAAAGAGAAGAGCAAGTGGTGCCTCCTTCGGTTGACAAATCCCAAGGCATGTTCTGATTACTATTATTACTATATACTATTATTAAGAGGTTGTCGTGCCTATGAAATGGAGAACCTTACTTTTGCTCTATTTTCTTACTGCTATAATGCACTGTGCACCAGCCTCATACAGCAAGAACTGCAGAAACCACTCAAAATCAAAAGGCCCAGTGGTGCTGTGACCTTGTATGACTGATCTGTCCTTTCAATTTCTGCTGAATGCTCTCATCTAAACTTAGTCTACGCAACTATTCAACACATCATATAAATCAAGCACCTGACACTGCCCTATCTGGCCACTGCTCCTACCAATACTGCTGAAAAGTGAGAAATCAATCAGAGTAGACATCCCAAATTGTTCCAGACAAAGATTTTTTAGCCATGATATTCTGCATGCAGAGACACTGACGGACTGGAGTTATAGTAACTTGTGTTGTTATTTACATACAGCAGATGCTTTTTAAAAGGTTGGGTTGCACGTATGGAGAGATGGACTGTAAAAAGGCCTGTAAATATGAAGAAGTTCAAGAGACATAATATGAATTTATGCAACTGAATCTTGCTGAGGATTATCACCTCCAGGTTCGTCTTCCGGCTGGCTCCAGTAGTTGTGAAATGGTTTTCTGATTACATTGCCACATCATAAACTCATCGTATCACAACCATCACTCACGCTCCTAGAGAGCTATAAATTTTCCTGCTGTAGACATACGGCCCTGAAATCACACCCCTGAGACAGAGAATGAAAACTCAAGAAAATAATGTGAGTTTGTTTAGCATTTCGACCAAATATATGATATGTCTGACTTAAGATTGAATGTTAGAACATTGTATTTATTAATAGGTTTTTTAGGACCATGTAATGGAATGTCAGATTATTTGTACCACTCAGATTTAAAATGCGGTGTAATGGATGGCGAATAATAAAGGTATATTAAAGCAATTCTAAAGTCCTAATGAAATAAAATAAAACATATCAGTTTAGAGGCCACTGATAACAGATTCCAACATTATAGACCTTATATTGATTTTAGATTTTATATATTGATCCCCTGCTATTTTCTCATAAAATATACCCTCTAATTTTTCAAGTGATCCTTACATTCCTTTAAGATCTCATCACTTTCACTTACTATGGCCCCATCAATTCAAAAAGAAAGTAGATAAGATAACATTGTTAAAAAAACAAAACAAAACATGTAATTGACATTTTAGATTAAAAATCAGTTTACTACGATACATCACCCTGTAAAAAACTTTGTAACTTTGTTCATAAAGGTTTTATACAAAATGTTTTATACTTGTTTAGATTTGATATAATTGCAATAAAATGGTGAAATTATGATACAAAGTTTCACATACCATATTCTATGGAGTTACACATGAGGTTATTACTCAGGTTGGATAATTGATAATCCCCAGTTTCCCTCCTGATTGGCCACACTCTTAAGTGAACAACATGCTGATGTAGAGATACACTTACATCATTCCAGCTTATGACTCAAAGCTATAAATACTAGCGTTGCCCTCTGCCATCACACACAGCGTCCTTAGACTAATATGGACTCTTGGGTAGCAGGCACAGAGGGCTAGCCACTTCAGACCAATCTCGTGATGAAGAGAGGGACTATAGGTGTCATATGAACAGCAATCAGGTGTGGAAGGGCAGTAACACAGGATAGTACGGAGATAAGGATGGAGAGACAGAAAAGCCTGCTATTGATATTATGAAGAAAATGAGTCTCACAATGTCACATTGTGATCTAGCCCACACAGCCACACCTACAGGACACATCCCTACTGCAACTGTGTTGAAACATAATAACCTTTGGTTCTTTACATTTCAGCACATTAATAAATCTGATAATATTCCAGTACATACTTTGGTGCTTTTACTAAATTGATATATTGACTGATTCAGAAATTGGTCAAGTAACTAGCAATATGTTATTTGTGCATCATATCCACTTTTTACTGCACATATGGGAACATTTAAAAATGTCATTCCTGACAAGTCAACTGTCGAGAGACTCAGAAAGCTTATGTTCAAGATTTGCTAATTTATTAAATGCAAGAAACTCAGTAGAACAAACTATTCAAACTGTTCAAAACAAATGGAATCTGTGAACAGTCATAAACTTTATGAGGAAAAAAACCATATTTGTTTTAAGATGTTGTGAAACGCTTAATTTAAAATACAAAACAATACTTGCTTTTTTCCATACTGCAAAATTATTTTAAAGGGGCAAACCTAAATGTTTATCCAACGACACTAGCCTTTTCAAATATAATGCCTAATGTGCCTAATAATGTCTGTTTTTTATGTTACTGTTGCCCTACTCTCTGCTACTGTACCTCTCTTAATGATATTTCTGTTATGTTTCACAATTCAAAAAAAAAATACCAAACATAAAGAAGAGGTTAAAATAATGCAATCTTTTTTTTATTATTTCAGTTAATATAAAATATCAAAATTGATGTAAAGATTTGTGACAATTGCATTTTTAGTGTTCAAAGAGCTTATATTTCATAGCTTTCAATGTTTTAATGCACAGCTCTTAGAAAAAAGGAGCTGTATTCAATTCAGGTCAAATTATCCACACAACATATTCTACCTTAAATACATACACTGAAATCTGAGACATGACTCTGGCTCAGAAAATACATCTTTTGTTTAGCTAATTCTGCCAGACTAATTTTTTCCTGTTTTTGCCATATTTTACTGAAAAACATGGGCAGTTGTATATTTGTTGAGCAAATGATAATCTATCATAACAATGAAGTTTATTTTTGAAGAAATGACGGCAATATTTGAAATTAATTTATGTTTGTTCCTGAGACTTTGTGATCCATTGCTAAGCCCAGGGTACAAAGACTGAGAAGAAAATGTGATAGTTTTAACATCCAGCAGGAACAGCTGATATGATAGATGATATACTTAATGTTTTACATCAACTACTTTTACATCAACTGTTTTTTTGTAAATATATACTTATTTACAAATTAATCAAAAGGGATAAATAATTCACAAGCAGGTTCTCTATTTCGTGAAACACGATTTTATAAAGGATGTGTATTTGCAATTAAGTGCATTCTCTTTTTATATATGTTTTACATGGTGTCCGTTTAAAAAAAAATCAGGGTTGTACAGCAATAGAGGAAGAATAGAAGATATGTGTACTTATTATACAACACAATATTTGTAAAACACAATTTAATGAAACTTCAATCGCTATGCGTTAAAAAAAAGAAAAGGTATGAAAGTTTGTTTACATTACGAAAAACAACTTAGAATGATTAAAATTGCACACAATGAACAAAACACCAAATTTAACAATTAAATGTGAACATTTACACGCAACAAATGTGCTGCATCATGTAGCTTGTAAAAAAATGGAAATCATCTGGATTTAATACAGTCTAAACATCAATGAGAAATAGCTGATATCAACAACAATAAATATTGATGGATAATTCAGCAAATATATTATTCATTAGATATGCAAAAATATATGAAAACATCTGTACTGAATCTGTACTGATCTGAAAGCTTAGCATCTAAAAAAAAGTGGCCTGACATCACAATAAGATATGATGGTACAGATTTTGAAAACATATTCACTCTCAAAGTCTGATTCTAAGCCATATTGTCCAAAAACAAAGAAAAAAAAGAACACTCACAGCTCCGTGGTCATAACAAATTGCCACATGGTCCCTATCAGCCAACAAAGCCTCATCAAGGGGAAGTAACAAATTAGAGGAAGGATTTAAGTCCAGTCCAGTTTCTGAATCGCCCTCCACTGAAACCAGTGAGATGTTCAACAAATTATCCCCCAACGTCCAAACAAACTGCAGCTGCACCATAGAAGGCTATCAGTTCTGCCTCTGTGTGGATCCAAACCACAGTACAGCTAACAAGACTCACCACCACATACACAATGCTACAACAGGCCTATATTGAGGAGCGCACTTAAAGAAACACACTAACCTTAAGAGGACACACAGTGGAGGTCCACGATGCAGATCAGACACGAAACTCCAACAATAAACCGTCTAGAGCCCGACTCCTACCCAGCAGCTGAGACCAGCGTATCACTCTGCCCTCCAACATGTCGACTAATGTTAGTACATGTACACAGGCATGAAGTTACCGTCAGAGGTCTTCAACATATGTGAGAGATGATGCTTCTCAGTGTTACTGAAGACTAGACAGACAGAGGAGACGTGTGTGATGAAAAGTGGTCAGCATGTGTGTGTGTGTGTGTGTGTGTGTGTGTGTGTGTGTGTGTGTGTGTGTGTGTGTGTGTGTGTGTGTGTGTGTGTGTGTGTGTGTGTGTGTGTGTGTGTGTGTGAAAGTGTGAGTAAACCAACACAGGAGGGATGTATTTACAGAGGAGGCCTTTTGGTAATGTCTGCCGTCCCAATTTGAGTTTAGAAGAGAGTCTGCAATGAGGTTGTAGAAAACGGCAAACATCCGATGAGCTCTCATGTACCACGTCGACCTTTTGTCATAACATTTTTAATATACTGAATATTACTATTGTGATAACAATAAGGCTTGAAGTAATAGATTTTATCACTCTTTGGAAATGTTTGTTTTCTAGTGGTTTTCTCTCTACTGTGGAAGAAAAAAAATCTCTGGTGTCACTAAAGGAAAAATGAAGAGGAGAATTCCTACAGGGCGGGCATAAAGTTATCTAGATTAAATGGCATTACAGTTTAAAGGTTTGAACAACGACAATAAAAAGTTCCATGAAACTCTACAGTATGATGTTTATATGTTTGTGAACTCTACAGATGTTATGTTTATTTTGAACATTTCACAAATGAAACAAATTTCAACCTTTTAGAGATGAATTGTTAAACAGAAAAGCAAATGACGTCAACAAAGGGATATTTTAAGCACGATTCTCAGGTAAATAATATACAGTAAGGTCAATCAATCAGACTCTTCTGTATGAATGACTAAACAAGACACTTATTAGACCTTACTTCATAGGAATGTTGAGTAAAACTGTAAATATTAGTTCAGGCCAGTGACTATAATTTAAATATCACATGCTAGGTTTCAGTCAGGCTGAAGCTATAAAATTATTAGGTAGATAATTATGTCGTTGTGACATTCATGAAATAATATATGTGCATTGATATGGTTTATGATTTATTTTGGTGTTCTTTATACCTGCAATGTGTGAATAAAGCAAATTAAAAGTTCTTTTTGTTTTTATCTTGAAAATATGTCCTATTTTGTGTATAGAGGAATAGGAGAATATAGTGGTATTTCTTTTCAGGTGAATTAAATGTTTCCCCATTTAATGTAATACAATTGCCACAGTGCAATAAAGTAATATGTTTGATTTATTTGACATTCATTTCTCTTATAAAAGTGCTGTTTGGATTTTATTTTTGTATTCTAAGAAAGCAAAAAAAAAACCTTAAAAAAACAAACATTTTCCCTTCATTATCTTTTTCCCTATTTTTATCCGCTGACATAAAAAGATGAGGGATACAGTCATCAGTATTACTTTTCTGCTATAGAGCTCTATCTTTAGATTTCAGCTGTAATCAAGCACTTTACCCAAACAGAAGGAGAAGGAGGCATCACCCTGTCAGGTTTACAGTCACTCCATCTGTTAGCATCACATCCACATGGCAAAGAGAGAAAACAAGCCGCTTTTTATCCAGAACCAATACCATAAGCAATATATGGTACTCAAAAGGTATATCAGCTCAGTATATTATATTAGATGTCGTAGTATGCACATTAACTCCTCTCTAACAGACGATCCACTTAGCACAATAATAACCTTGCACATGTTTTTGCACTTTATATCCATCTACCTCATTGCTGCTTGTTAACTTCAACAACATGCAACTTGCACACTGTCTCTGTATATAGCTCACTTTTACTTTTAATCTATATTTATGTTTATATTCTCGGTTTATATTTATATTTTAGTGTTGTGTGTGTGTCTATGTGTATTTTAACCTGCTGCTGTAACAAGAGAGTTTCCCAATTTGGGATCAATAAAGTATATCTAAGTCTAAGTCTAATGCAAAGAGCTAATTTAAACATGGATTCCGTTAAAGGCTTTCTATTCTATTTCTATTCTGAATGCAATAAAAACGTCTCTATGTAACTGTACAATGTAAAATGTGATGATGGTATTATTTTGTCACGTGTTTTTGTGTTGTTTGAGATGCTAAATGCTCCACTGTAAAACCATTCCATGTGTGAGAAGCTGTAAATATTATACCTTTTTTTTAAACTTTCAATTTATTTTTATTTCTTTGTTTATTTGCATTGTTTGAGAAATCTGCTGTTTCCTGACACCGTATGGTAGAATTCAACAGAATCTATGAGGGAAAAAAGCACAAACTGTACTCCTTAGAATGGGTGTCTTATGAAACACTTTTCCTACATCCCACTAGGTGGCGCCACATATTTCCATAATGGTCTCAGGAGGTTTGACAGGGATCAGTCTGCCATATGAGACCACTCAGTAATTCCTGCCCAGCCTGCTAGAATGGGAGTCAGCCAGTGATTTACATACTGTGACTTATAACATAATGTTACCAATCCCTACACATAGTTGGCTAAAAGATTGCATTAGGCATGGTCATTGCAGACAACAAATGCACACAGACCCACACGGGCGTCTCAAATATATGAGGGAGGAAAAAGTCCCACTGACCGTTTAAGATTATTAACTTATACCCACCAACTTTTACCATGATGAAAACGTATCTCTCTATTCACTCCATTTTTAGATCAGTGTGTCAGTGATTCATTAACGAATCCATTACTCGTGCTTATTGAGAGAATGCCCAAATCAGTGACGTTCAAAATTGTGTTTCAACTGCTTCTTTACACTCAGGCAGATTCTCAGGCAGCAGGCAAACACACCAGCCCGCCGCTGAGGTTAGCTATATTGATGCCCAGATGCCAGGTAGCTGAATTATGGCTCACACGCACTGTCATCACAGAAGTAGAGAATAATTTAAAAGGAAACATGACAGGATAGAAGAACGTAAGATAGCAAATAAAACAAAACAAAAAAAAAGAGAAGGAGAGAAAAAAGGGATGACATGAGGGGGTAAACAGGGATAAAGTGAAGTAAGGAAAAAAGGAGTGTAATGAAGAAAAGAATGAGGGAGGGACTTTTTATTATTATCTCTAAATCTTATACCTTTTACTGAGGTGCCACATTACATTCTTTGAATCGAGTGGAAACCCGATAATTGTGCGAGTTTTAGAAATTCATTAAAGAAAAAAACAGCAAAAGGCATCATCCTCCTTAAATTATTGTTGGTGACTAATTGTGTACTGTATTTACTATAGTGACTGCTATGTGTTTACACATTTCATTATTGGGTTCTAATTGTTTTGTTATTTGCTATTTGAAATCTTAGTACATGTATGTTTAGCCTAAAAAGTACAGTATGGTAAAAGGTACATATCAGGGTACTTGCCACAAAGCTGTGATGTCATCTAACTAACTTGACGGATCTGCTCACACACAATCCCCAGATGTTTACCCCTTATGACGACTGGTTGTTACACTGATGTCATGAAATGTTGCTTCGACTCTGACCATTATGTATTAATTTATAAACATTTAAAAAATGTTTTTAACAGAAACTGAAATTGAATGCAAGCATGAAAAGGCCTTTAAATTTAAATAAGCAATAAGTGGTTGTTATTTAAGTTAGCTCTGAATTACACATGTAATCAATTACATTTAGATTCCCAGTATGTGATCTGGGGCTAAACACTGGTCCTGATGAAATTACAACTTGTACCTATGATTGTTTCCATGTTAGTATAATCAGACTAATAGCATGAAACCACTCATTAAATAGCACCAGAACAGATGAAATGACATATCCTCTTATAGAGTACCCCAGACTCCTGTTGGACTCCCCATGCAGACCCATGAACCCTCTGATACGTGATTCAGGAGGACACCATGTAATTGCATCCCAATATGGGATAAGCAGTTACTCACATTCCAGAGCCTTAATTTAACTTTTCATCAAATCAGACACGTATCTGCGGGTTGCATGATAGTTACCATCATGCCATGAGACATAGTTTGAGAGAGCAGGGTCAACTTGCCTTGCTCCACTTTTGGCATAGTTGCAAACAGGGGTGGTTCCTGATTTATGGTACCACAGCTATGACTGAGATATCTTGGCCACAGAGAGACGGGGTCTGGCCTCTCACCACCACCACCATGAGGCCAGTGCATCCACAGTGAGGTGGGACTTTGATTCATACCATGTTTCTCTGATGATGTTAAGAAAATGGACAGATTTATGCTAGGGATCAGTCTTAGGGTTTTATGAAGTGATATACAAAAAATAACTTTAGTTTGTGAGGTAACTGAAACCGCATGCACCCGGCCTTGGTCTATCGCTGTCAAATAAGCCCATTAGTTCACATGCCTGACATTAGGTCACTAACCGAGTCACACACAAACAAACGTTCGACCCAGGGACATGCAACTTAAACCTTGAGAGGCTTAGCCTGGAGAAACATTTTTCTCTACTTCTCTCATAGTAGCTGTAGGTGATCATGTTTCAGCCATTAGGACAGACCAACACAGGTCAAAAGGAACCGTCTGACATGACAGCTGTCTCCCAACTGTGGAACTTAAAGAGCATTCCAACAAATACGTCCCCTAGCAGGAAAACTGCAATTAGTCATTAGAGTTCTGCTGACATTGGGCCAAACTGAGGGCTTCAGAGTTACACCTGTTTGGGGCATTTGGTGAGAAATAAAATATCTCTGGAACCCTGATAATAAACAAGCCCCAAAAAATTAAAGGAAACGAGGCTCAACAAGGATCTTCTACAATGGCATAAAACACAATTTATATTTTTCTTGCACGAACTGAAAAATGTGCTCCAGTTTTCTAAAGTAAACCAGCAAAGCTTTCAAATCATAAATTAAAACTCCAGAGTTTTTTCTGTCAGATGATCAACCCTCACCCGTCATTTCTGGTGAATTTCTTTGGTCCGTTTTGATGTGAAAGTGCTGACAAGAGCTAAGAAAAGCCCTCCAGTTACCTGGGATCTGCTGACACTGGGTGCCAAACTGGGTGATGAGAGCTGAGGCCAAGTGACTGAGTCTCCAAACAGCTTGCTTGGTCTTTGGACAGAGTGACATCAGAGTTCCATCTGGCTTGTCTTCTGACATCAAGAACGATGGGGACCACACAGGGTAAACTTGCAGCAGTTATAGCTCCTGTCCCAGTAGCCAAGGGTTCGACAGAAAAACATCCCTTTTTCATTAATCCCTTAATGCCATGAAAATAAACTGAGGGAGAGGAAACTACATGAAGGGGAGAATTCAAGAAGACTTTCCAGAGCAAATTAATATAGTTTCATTATAGATATATTTGCCATTCAAACCCAGGAAGCATCACAAGACTCAGATGTGAAGTAATATAAAGTGAGGGACAAGATTGTGTTGGCTTTGACAACTGAGCCTGACCAGCCATTTTTCCTGCAGCTCCAAAATAGTTATTTATAGCCGCTGCCAGAGACAGTAAATTTCTTTTTCACTCGCAGCTGCTGTGCCGTCCAATGACACTATAAATTTAATAATTAATTTTCCATCAGGAAATTCTGTAACTCCAAATATAAACATATAAACAAAGTATTACATTTGTTCTACTCAGGAGCAGCCACAGAGTACAATAAGGAAAACCTCATCTTCCTCCGACAGTGGTCAGCAACATTAGAGCTATATTGGTGTACGTAGTGATGATTTGCACAACCCCTCCTTCAATCCCTCTTTTCCTCCTTCCTCCCTCATATCACCCTCTCTCTCCATTCTTACCTCTCCCAACCTCCTCCTCCATCTCTGTCCAGCAAGCATTGCACTTTACCATCTGTCACTGCTGTTGTGCAAACAGATATACCAGTCAAACCCAGTTACATCACACCACTAAGTGATTTCCAAGCCGGTAACAGTGCAGTTCCATTCTCACCTGCTTACATTTAGAATTACTTCATCACCCTTAAGCAGCACTTCGGACAGCTTTGTGTTTTTAAGTGTATTTATGAAGATTTGAAAATATTGCTCTTAAAATATATTCTTCCATCTATCCTTCCATTTTCTGTAATCTCTTATCCTGTGCAGGGTCACGGGGGGGCTGGAGCCTATCCCAGCTGACTTTGGGCAAGAAGCGGGGTACACCCTGGACAAGTCGCCAGTTCATCACAGGGCCACACATAGAAAGACAAATAATCATTATCACTCATATTCATGCTTATACAGGCGATTTAGAGTTACCAATTCACATATTGCATTGTTTTTGGACTGTGGGAAGAAGTCGGAGAACCCGGAGGGAACCCACACAGACACACGGGGAGAACATTAAAACTCCACACAGAAAAGTCCCAGGTCCTCGGGTGGATTCGAACCCAGATTGAAACTTCTGAGGCAACAGCGCTACCCACTACACCACCTGCTGCCCTACATCGTTATTGAAATTGAAAGAGAAACCAAGGCAAGCATACACAGGATTCTGTGAACAAAATCAGACAGAGAAAAGCAGAAGAGAGAAAAGCAGTGAAAGAGTAACTTACTGAATATATAGTTCAGACATAGTATAATACAGTAATAGACTTGTTTCCATTTCCTTAAGGAGTTAATGCATATGTGCACAAGATGCTGGATGTAACAATTTAGAAAAAGTGAAGCCATGGGTGTAAAATCAGTTATCAAGTAAAAAAAAAAAAATACTTATACTTATTTGTATATATCTCAGTATATTGTGTTAACTTCCTATGGGATTATTTAAGTGAACTCTTCTTCTTCTACTCTTTTTCTCTACCCATACTGGTCCCAATCAATTTGGTCTTAAAGGGAGGCAGAGAAAAATAATGAATTATAGATTGAATGATAGAATGGCCTATGGTTGAGTCCCATAGCTAAGTTCAATATTTGGAACATTTAGTTGGCTCTGTGTTCATTATTGACAGAATAGAAAGGTTATGACTAATGAGGATTACAGAATAATAACAGATTGCTTTTCAGTTAAAGTGGATTCTACTTTACAGCTCAGTCATGTTTGATTAACAGTGACAATGGATTGATATGGTTGTCCGAAGCATCCTGAGAAGTTTAGATACGGTATCATTTTGTCACATCAGTACGATAAATCAGTTCACAGTGCAAAACAAGGGGATGGAGATGATGGTCTAGCTCAATGTGAAGACAGCTGATGGGTGAAACATTTAGGGAAAACAGCCATTCACACAAGCACACACACATGCTTGACACAATACATGTCTGACAGTAGCAGGGAGGGCACTGCAGCCATATGGCTCAATATGTCTCATCCCAGGAAGCTGCTGGCATCACCGGGTACTCAAATAGCCATTAGTCCAAATTACACAAACAATGAAAGTGAGCGAACTCAGCAACTTTTTCCAACAGCTGCTCTGCAAGGACCTCAAAATTACAATTGAGCAAAAAGGGGAAATGGAAAAAGAGAAAGTTGCAAAGCGAAACCCCAGTGCAAGTGAGAAATCCTCTCAAAGCCAGTGGACAGAATGGGTTGGCTATGCCTCGGAGTAATGACCATCGAGGGATTTATCTGTGGAGCCTGGTCACTGAAAGAATACACACTCATAAAACAGAAACAATCAAATAAAACTGGGAATTTTGTATTCTATCTTCACATGGATACACATATCAAGATCCAGCTTTAGTTCCATATATCATTCTTAACTAAATAAATGATGAATTTACTTTTTTTTCCCCACGTAGCAACTGGGACTGGAGAAAAACCACAGCTCCCAGGGGAAGGGCAAGCGTGTCAGATCTAAAAAAAAAATAATTACATGGTAGGATTTGACTTATGTGTTGATGAAGTTCTTGGACATTATATGGGGAGGTATTTTTAATGTCTGTGACGGATAATATATTTTAACAACGCCAATCTGAGATGGATAACCTTTATTGTCAGTTTATTGTCTGCGAGTGGGAACTGGCAAATGGACACTGCAGGGCGGAAGCAAGGTTAGTGCCCTGCTATATCCTCAGTAAGGAGCCATTGACAGACCTCCTCCAGACCCACACACCAAAACATGATGTGCACCGTACACTTATTCCACAGGTTTTAGATGTAACATTTAGTGTTACTCATATAAATGTGGATTATCACACACTACCCCCCCTCCTCTGTGTCCTTCACTGCAGAAAGGTTTAACATTTCTCTCAGCAGACAAGGTAAGAAAAAGGTTATAAAACATCAGCTCTTGTCTGCTTTAATAGAGGCAACATCACCCAATGTTGGTACAGATCCAAAGTCTGAGGAGACAGAGCAGGTGAGGCTGAGATTGCTTGAGCTGGAGCTGCGCCCGTTGTGAAGGAGAAGGAAATTGATTGCAATCTTGAGATAAGGAGGCTTGAGGAAGAGAACAAGCACAAGTTGGATTCACAAGAGAACTTAATGAAATGGCGTCTCCACGGCCTCCACAGCTTTCATCTGGGCAATCACTTGATGTCAGTTTGACTGGAAATATTCATCTTATTCTAGTTTTCCGTGTGAAAGATGTGCATAAATATTTTATCACTTTCAGCAAGCAGAAAGCTGTGAAGTTTTCCAGTGAACGGTGTGATTCTTGCTGATGAATATGTACTCATCCGTATGTCTGTGTTTAGGGAGAAGTCTGTTGTGCAAGCTCAGATAAAGTGCCTGTAAAGTGCAGTTCCAAACCAGCATTTCCAGGAGTGCAGAGGGGGAACCAAATGAGGAGGATGGAAGAAGAGAGTCGCAGTATGATGGTATTGTAGAAAACAAGGACATATTGTTGCAAATTGTCGTGCTCTGCAAGGAGAAGAAGCTTTCACTGTCTGATTTTGATGGGGATGCATAAATCAAAGGTTAGTATTTTATGTGAGCTTTCAATGCTGATGTGAAATATTTCCATGGCAGGGATAATATTGTGGTGGCAGCCTTTCAAACTACCTCCACCAAGAGGGTTCAGTTTTCATCTGTCTCTGCAGGATTATGCAAAAATCCATGAAATTTATTAGGAAACTTGCTGCTCCATCGGAAACCAGCTTTATTATCTGAGGATGTGCGCACATATATAAGGAATTTGACTCCGCTTTGAATGTATATTCTTTCTGTCTGTGTATACATTTACACTCCTCTCTTCCCGTTTAAAGCGTTCTCTAATTCACCCTCGCTGTCGTCCCGTCCTCTCTTTAACAATGTATCCCCAGAGACACACACAGACACTTCTTCATCCATCACTGACACTCACTGATAGGAGCAGCAGTGAGGCTGATAGCCAGGAATAGTAACAGTGGACACACAAATTCATCTACCTTGGAGCCAAAGACTAGACTAGACTAGAGTTTAAGAATGCAACGTTGTCTGTATGATTTAAAGTAATTTCTCATTAAACTCTGATTACAGGTGGAGCAACAAAGATTGCTAACTACACAAACTACACTGTATAAAATAAAGACAGTCAAGTCCTGCTGCATCACACTCCATGCCACCTCTTTAGAGACTACAGAGGGTGTGCACTGACATCACTTTCGCACCGGAACACACCCTCTCAGTTGAACTGAGGGGGAAAACATCCTGCAACATGGCTACCTTGAGTAGGGGGAGATTATGAAACCAAGACAGAAAAAAAACCTATTATGTTCTTGAATTAAAGGCATTTGGACTCGACAGTGATACTTTCAACTTATCAAACAACCAGCGATCCATGGATATAAACGTTCAGCCTGGAATTAAGGTTCCTGAAATTTGTATGGATCTGATTTAGACACCAGAGAAATACACAAAACAAAGCCTGAAATAAGAGAAAAATAAAACTTCTACCAGAGTCATATATCTCTACAGTTCCTTTATAAAACATTACTTTTAATACATTTAAATAAAACAGCCTGGTAGGTTTAGGGGGCATCTCTGATTACTGACCTGCATGTACTGTGTTATAATGATTTTATTGCGTGACACCTTAACACATTCTCTAATGTCCTTTTACTGCATCTCAATTTCTCCTTCAATCTTTTTTCATGTAAAAGCCTTTCATGAAGCTTTCCACGCTAAGCTACTGTCACAGGAATGAACTGTAAAATGACTTCTAGTAGTTTTTGAGTTTAGAGAACAAACTCATACATAACTGCTGTTAACTGGTTTGCAATCACCCTGATACTAAAATAAGTGGGGTGCTGTGTAAAATGCATATAAAGCAGGGTGTAATCAGATAAAATGTATACAATCATTTGTTCTGCCTGACTGAGCCTTTCATACCCAACACTATCACCTGTTACTACTTAACCTGTTGACCTGGGACATGTTACAGTCAGGTGTTTTCTGAGCGTTCTACAACTTTTCCCAGTCTTTTGTTTCTGCTGCCCCAACTTGTTCAAAATGTGTAGTTGGCATCAAATTCAGAATAAGGACATATTTACAAAAAAGGTTGATGGTGTAAAACTTTAAATATAGATTTTTGCATTTTTAATTATTTCTATTGAAATATAATTTTAAAAAAATGATCATATTCTCTTTTATCTGTGGTTTGCACAGCATCCCAACTTCTTCAGACTCAGATTTTATTGGTGTGCAGAGTTGTTGTGGTGTTTGATTACAGGAAATATAACACCCAGTGGGACTGGTGACAGATGAAGTGGTTCTCACTGGTGGCCATGTGGTCTCATGAGAGTCACTCTTTTGCCATGCCACGGAACCCATTCAATTTTAATCCCTAAATGTAAACGTGTTTCAAAACTCTGTGGGATCCCACTATATGATATCTGTGACTAAGGCTTAAGGACAGAGTTATTGTGTATCCATAGCTGCAGTGCTCCTGCAAAATAGAGCTTCTTTGTTGCAAATGTTGCATTCTTTACAATACAGAGGAAACAAATTGTAAAGCTAAATTCCTCTGTCAGCCAACGGACGGACACTGCAGACAGCATTAACAATTTACCAACGGAAACAACTTAAACTACACAAGTCAAATGCAGAGTCACAGAGGGAAAGCTGAATAAGAGCCTAAAGCCACTGTCATGAACTTAAACTTAAAAATGTAAGCTTAAATTGTCACATTTAGGTTTTCAGCACAATAAAAGGATGTTTTTCAAAGTCATGGGGAAAATAATGAAACACTAATAAGTATAGAATTTGATTGTAAAAGATGCAAAAATTATTTTAAGCATGTAAACCCAAATTAAATCATTGACAGGGCCATCATACATCATAACATTTGACTGCTACAAGTCATTTTATAATCACTTCATCGGTAAAGGCACAAATGTTGCAGTTTAGCAAATGAACCGTTCAAACAGAGAGAAAAAAAATGGCCACATCTGATTAAGCAAAGGAAAAATTAGACAATATTTTAGAAAATCTATCTATCCATCCATCTATCTATCTATCTATCTATAGCTTGAGAGGTTTGCCTTTTTTGCTAATATTATGAAAAGTAATGATGGGCCAATCAAAATAAAAATACCAAAGCAAGGGCATCTTGTGATGTTCCACCACTATGTGGAATTGGAACCAGATCATAATCAGGAGTGTGAGATTAAAATACATATTTGAAGGGGGGCGGGCAAGTATATATCAGGTCACAGTACTGGAACATAGATGGATAGAGGCATGGCACTGCATCAGTATGCAGCTGAGATAATGCAGATTCAGACTCATATAAATACATGTATTTGTGTAAGATAAGACGTTAAAATATATCTGTATCCACCATTATGGAGAATCATATTTTCTGATGACTGACAAACTACTGATTGTAAACACATGATTCCAGTAGGTTTCTAGGGAAAACAAATTAGGTGGTATTTAAGATAATTTAGCATGAGACAGATTTGAGTACAGTGACATCATCATGGTGATGTCACCATAATGTGTGCTATGTCATGGGTGCAATGATGCCACAACTGAATGGAATGCATGTATTGTTCACACTCACAAGCAGGCCCATTTCTTCTATCAGAGGCGCAGTGTTAAAGAATTATTTAAGGGTTTTCTTTTGACATAACCTAGATTCTGAGATTGTTCTGATTGTTCAGGTTTTTGTGACAGTGGTAGTGGTGTAGATAAGGGGCATGGTGCACCATATAACACCACAATTACCACTGTATTAATATGTTTCTGATCATTGTTCCGCTGGACAGTCATAAAAATAGAGTCAAAAATAGAGCTCAGAGTTCAGCACTGCTCACCTAATATGTACAACATGTGAACACCCACAAACATCCTTAAAGTACATTCAAACATCCTTATCTATTTCAAATGCTGTGTTTCGGAGTCGTTCCTAAAAATAAGACCTTTTTACTCCTCTAATCATGTCTGATTGGACCTCATGAAAAGAATATTTTGGCATCTCTCAGTTATCTACCATGTCACACAGTATCAACAACTTCACAAGGCAGCAAGGCTGTCTCAACTGTCAACAACTCGATATAATGTCTGCAAGGCTGTGCAGTTTGCCTCTTTCCTCTTTTGGCAGAGGCTGGTTACACAACCAAGAGCCACCGCCCCGCATTGGATATAAGACATTTCTATTCATTAACATTAGTATAGGTTGGCTGTACAAATTAAAATAGCTAAGCTGTATGCTTATATATTAAACTCTAAGCCTCCAAGAATAAATATACCTACTGGTAAATGAAGGTGGGACTGGAGTCGGTATTAAATGTCCAACTGTATCTTAATACCTCCACACATCACCAAGCTTCTTCAAGATGCCTCTCATTGCTACATGTGATCAAAACTAGTGAACAGTGCTGATGTAGCCTCTGCTGCATGTTCACACATAGGAGTAACTTGGTGAAAACACAAAAACACTTCCTTCGACAGAGAGGAACATCTATGTCCTCGTGGGACACTGCTGAGCGGAGAATCATAAATCTGCATGTCTAAATCCCACACATGCTGCTTTACTTCCCAAACAAGTCAGTTGGGTTATGCTTAAATGCTTTGCACACACAAAATAGACACAGAAAATAATTAAACTGCATAATCATAGATAATCTGGGATCGCAATGAGTGGCAGAGTATCCCCTTGAATTAAGGAGTAATTTGAATCCCTTATAAAAATTAGATTTATCATATATCAATATGGCATTCAAGAATGGGATGGATGCCATTCACTTAATCTCAGCCAGATCGTGACATAATTCAAGATCTAATTGATTATAATCACTGACTAACTCTATTGGGTTTTTATGTAAAAAGCTCATATCAGCTCCTCAACTCAAACTCAGAGCACATCCTGAATTTATAACCAACAGTATCCACTCGTGATGTCATGTGCCTGTATCTGTTTTTAGGTCAGCGTGCCTCCATATCTGTCATAAAGTCTTGAGTCAGCCCTGCTATATTTAAAGATATGGAGGGATTGTATTAACAGAGATTATCACCATGCAATAACATTCATTCTAAGTAATAGTAGATTCGTTTAAACAGCACATAAAGCCATAAAAATTAGTACTGTTTTGAAACCAGGCACAGAGTTGGCCCTTGGTGTGGTTGTCATCTTGGTGCAAGACTAAGTCTGCATGCTGTTGCTTCTGCATTGCAATAAAGTGCAGTGAGTCAACAGTCAACATGCTACTCTGGTCCTGTACAGCCCAAATGTCAATAAAAGGTATAAAAGATATATGAAATATTAAAAAACAAGCATGTCAAGATGTTTTTGGTCAAAAATCAAAATAAAGGAATTGTCGAAAATTCATACGTGAATGGGCCGGGAGGAGTTTGTGCTCAAGCAAAGCCAAAAGGCCATAAATTACTTAGTATGCAGAATGGATGGCAACAAATTTCTCCTTGGTAGACAAAACAATCTCTAATCTGTCAGTATGCTCCTTTAATTTGTCAATATTCAGTTTAATGTTTTTGACCCTTCTGTGAGCATGTGGTGTAACTGTGTGTGGCAGAAGTACAGTGAATTGCATTTCCTGTACTCTGGCCCTGTCACCGTGGGGACGAAAGCAAAATGCCTTTGGGGTGAGAACACGTGCTACAATCTCCCCAGGCCTCAGCTGTTGGTGCCGGCCTCACAGAGCAGAGCTGAGTGGCTGCGAAGGACTTAAAGCAGGAGGTGGATTTATGCACAGCCCTGATTCCAAAAAAGGTGGGATGCTGAATAAAACATACATAAAAACAGAATGCAATCATTTGCAAATAAAGTGACTGTTATTCAGTCACTCTGGGTTCTGATACTCTGGGTTCTGATACTCTGGGTTCTGATAATGCTGTATGTTTTTAATGTATACAAAACTGTTGCATTTCTGTCTGCAATTTTAGGGATTTTGTTTATAAGAGTTTGAACTTCTCCATGTCGAGGTCCCCTAAACTGACACAAATTAGAACAAGGAGCCGCTTCTGAGAAGAACTTTGATAAGAAATAACTTTTAGATATTTCCATTACAGGATGAGTATTAAGGCCAAGAACAAAAGAATCATATTTCTGACATTTTTTTGCAGGGGATTCTCTGGAACCTGCTTGAAGAAACACTGAAATAATGAGAATCACTGAGATTCTATAAGTGATGGACTTGCAGTGATGTTGTTTCCCCCTCTATCCCCCCCAAAAAATCAGCTAGTAGAAAATTAGAAACAACTATGTTGAGTTGTTTTTTTGTTGTTGTTTTTTTACTTCAATAATGTATATTGAAATCGCGAGTTATCAATGCTGATGCTATGCAAATTTGGCTGTATAGAATTTTCAAATATACACATGAAACACACGCATACAACACCACACCCACACAAGCAAACAAACACAACTAGACAGCACTCAGAGAGCACAAACCTCTTGTAGCTGAGTCTCCTTATTCCTTGGGAAATACACTATTTTTTTACTTTATATGAAAATTATTAGTATTATTTCAATACAAGTCTTGGAGCCGGCACTTTGTATTTGTAAGTTGGAGTGCACTTAGTTAGATTTGTATGAACAACCCTTTAAATTTAGATTGTGTTCACACTGAGACCTCTAAGCTCTGCCAGCTCATATATTTAAGCATCAAGGACTGAGAAGGGAGTGATGAGGAGTTGATGCCAAAGCACTGATTGATTGTCTCCAGTAGTTAGACCTAAGGTCAAGTCAAAATGTCAAAATGTTAACTCTCTGCCCCCATAACTGCAACCATTCTTTTGTGTCTAAAAGTAGATGAAAAGAAAATGTGTTTACGGTCATTTTATTAACCACCTGTCACACCTGAGCTGACATAAGTAAAGCTCAGAGGGAGAGAGATATTGAAGCTGTTGGCTTTTTGGAGCCCTCTACAAACAAAACTGTGACATTTTGAATAGTGCGACTCTCATGCTTAATTATATTGACTTTAGGAAGTCACAGAGAGGACCGCAATATAGAATTACAGTCAGTAGAGTTTCGAGAGCAAGAGTGTGAAGAGGATACGCACTAGTTCTTGTTCATTAGCATGAATAGATAGCTGAACAGCCATTTGTTTCATCAGTATACATACAAGTTTTCTGTTGGTATGCAATGAATCCATACAGATCATAGTGCAGCATTTTATCAATATTTGACAATATGACATCATAGGAGCATTACACCATTTGATTGACTTTACAGCTTCATTTATAACAATTATTATTCGTAATAATAATTCTTGTATCCTTCTCAAGCTCTGTTGGTAAATATGAATTTGCTAATGTCTGACAAGACTCCCTCTCATGGACATCTTTAAATGTTGATGCCGTTTATAAAGACATTAAAGTCCCTTTAACTTTGTCGGCTCTAATGTTCCAGACAGTTAGCAACGCTAAGTCTTCCAACACAAAACACTGTCTGCTGTAGGATGAGAAACACAGACTCTATCAAATCTAAAGTACTAGTGGATATTTGTTTTACTTTTATGCTTTCTCACTATGACCTCCACAATAAGAGCTTTGTTATGCCATTAGATTTATTATGTCTAACAGCTCCACATTGTGGTTTAGGCTGATGCCATGAGTGATGTAATTACTGCATTCACCTCCACTTGACTTATGCCACCATAAAAGAAGACGCCAACATGGCCACTGGTAACTGTTAGGCCTCTGAGGCTCCTGTCTGGTGCCATGCAACTGTCAACCAGTTAACATCAAGATTAGCACGGTTGCTGCCACGTGTCAACACGAGTATGAACTCATGCTTAAGGTGGTGGTGTGGGGTAGGAGTCACTACCAAAAAATATACAATAAATATACAATAATTGTGGGCAACGGCAAAGAAAAATTATTCTCAAAAAACATTAAATATAAGCAAATTAAGCTGTGGACAGCTTTAACATGAGTTCAGAAATTACTGCTTAAGAAACTATTTCTACTGGAGCTCTGACCCTTGATTCAAAATGTGTGCTTAATGTGGTTAACGTGACCAAGTTGTCTCAAAAACTGTTGGAGATGGAAGAATTACATTTTGATTGTTGTCTATTGTTGTAGATTGGGTTTGAAAATTATTGCCGAAAAATCATTTAAAAATTTTGTCTCTTTTTACAAAAGCATGCACATCACATAGTGCGGGACACTGCTGACTATGTCTTTTTATTAATGTTGCCCTATACTTAGATATACTGCAAAAAAAAACTGTTGCAGAGATAAAAATCTAGTTGGAGGTGCAGTGATGATTTTATCTTAACAGAACAATCAACCTGCTAACAGCATTTCAAAATATGTTTTGCAGGTCATGATGACCCAACATTTTCAACCACCATGAATTTATTTGCAGGCTTAAAAGAAAATCTCCAAAGGAAATACTCATAGCATTGATTTTGCTCAGTCTAGTACAAACAAATACCATGGATTTCGCTCATGTCACAGAGCTGTAAACCCAGTTCACTATTCAGTTGTCCAGACAAGCATTTGGGAGGTGTGGGAAAGAACACCAGATTAGTTCTTGTTAGTGACCTTCTATGGGAGAGGATGGACAACTACACCAATCATCAGGTTAAGCTACCTGTGGATATTTGTTGTTATATTTTAACCACCTATCCAGTCAGACCAACAGAAAGAGATGGACAGATAACAGATCAGTTCTAGAACTAAACAATTAGAATTCATGATAAAAACAATACTAGGTGCAAGATTTAGTTAATTATTATCTTAAGGATGTAGAATAGAATAACTGAACAAAATGGATTGTATGTTTGTATTTTATTTATTCAGTCAGCAATGATTGAAAATGTTAAATTAGGTAAAATGTAAACAAACAAATAAATAAATAGATCATTACTTATCTGTCCTAACGCTGTTGAAATTAGACAGAGGAATGATTTAATTAGTACTTTTACAGCTAAACATGTGGTGCATTCAGGGGAGTCCTGTAAGTAACGCGGCCCACAATGAAGGAGCATAAATGATCGAAAAGCACAACTCCGAGGGATTTACCTCCGCCTGTGTGGCATTGTCCCACACCAGTGTACCAATGAAGAGCAGCAGGGACAAGCAAAATTTGCTCAGAGAACTTTCCCTGCTGTGACATGCTGTCAGAGTGACATAGAGGCAGCAGGTGTGAAAGAGGGGTGACATGAGGAAAGTGAAATTGATAAATGTATGTAGGGTTGGATGCTAATGTGAAATTGATGACACAAAAACTGCTCACCATTTTTAACTCATCTCTTAATGTCTTTTGTTCATAATAACTGGGTCCACAATAAGAAGCTATATATCATAAGACTTGAAATGAAACAAACAGTCAAAGAGTAGGTGTAGATATTGACAAGGGAAAATAATGCCAAGAGATCATGCGTTTATAGATAGACAGTCCTTTTTTAGTTGATTTTGCTGACTTTTTTTTTCTCCACCTGTTACAGCTGTATTAATTATGCCTAAAAGCGAACAAAGTATCTAAATTAAAGTACAAATTTCTGACTGACTGCATCTATGACCTTTCAGAACATGCTAGTTGTCCTGAGGCAACGCTCCTCCTTTATCTAACACGTCTGATTTATAAATCTCATTTTCTGCTTTGTGCTGCCGATTTCTACTTTACTGCAAATCACTTCCTTGTCCGAACTATTCTCAGAAGTGTTCTTATTGGCTGACACAAAATCTCAGACACTGCAGGATATCAGGATATCAGGATATAATTCATTGACGATCTAAAATAAGATGCAGATTCCATGTAGAGACTCTTTGACTGTGTCCTAAATAATTCAGTGTTGCCACCGACACATTTATACAAAACAGTCAGTTCAGTTTTGCTCTCATTCATCATAAGTGCTGGGTCCATTAGAGATCTTTGACAAATACATCCAGCATCCAGTAGCATCCAATTTAGCACAGAGTCAGGCTGCAAGGTACTACACTGCCTAAAATGGAGACAATCTGATGGTCAAACTTCAAAGACAAATAAACTGCTTGTCCCCATCACTGTTTGCTAATGTGAACAACAACAACAACAATAATAATAATAATAGTAATAATAAAACAATTTAGTCCTCATTAAACATGCAATACTGCAAAGGACTGGATTGTGGTTTATATGTGAGATTTGTAAAGTGTCCTGTAGCCTCCACCAGTGCTGAGATACAGCTTTATAGCGAAGCTGACAGACTGAATGTACAGTAAGGCTTCAGTATGAGTTCAACAAATGAAGCTTTATTTTAGAGAGATTACATCATAATTTCCATATACCAAATAAACACCTTTAAGAAAATGTCTCCTCAAGTCTTATAGATGAAGTAAATATTTAACATGAACGCAGTTATGACAAACATCTTATTTTGTATCATTTACCTAACAAATGTAGATTTGTGTCGATAACCACATTCATACAAATTCAAGTATGCACATTGTTGTAGTAATGAAGTTAATTATATTTAATATACAATCATCAAATATCGGGTGCTTGTGTGTTATATATTTATAAAGCTTTTAAAATGTATAATTTATAGCGATTCTATTTTATTTTACTTTTTCTAAAAATGTAAGATAGGATTCAACTTTATAACTCATCCTAGTCTTCATTTAGTAATAACAATTACACAACTATCTATCTGTTCTATGTTCTGTTCTATCTATCTATTTGTTTGTTTGTTTGTTTGTTTGTTGTCCAAGTAACAAATTTGCTTAAACACAGTTACAATTTTTAGGTACTTAAAACAGGGAACAGAGAATTAAATATCTAATTTCACAAAATGCATTAAAATCAAACGCTCTTGAGCTGCTCTCACCTTTAAAGAGGAGGTAACTCTCTTTAATTTTAAATAAAAATGTCCTTCAAAAAGATGAAATCACTGAATATAAAATAAGAGATATGGTAGGTTAATTACTTTTCTTTTCATAGTTTTATTTAAATACAAGTCTTTTTCACCTTTGGAATATAGTCCACTGTTTGTACACCAACTGAATTAAATATCCAAATACTTAGTTTCCAGATAGACGGCAGGCTGATATTTTTTGCTAACATGAAATTCACACTAGACACCGTGGAAGATTTAATGCAGGTTGACGCTCCAGCACAGATGTAATTCATTTGTCAGAAATACTTCCCACCAACACAAGGTTTTTTTGGAAATCCTATCGTATTCATGAATGCCTTCAACTAAGTGGAAACGACTCATTTTATTACAGCCACGTGAGCATCAAGAACTTTCCTTTACCTTCTGATTTTGTGGTGGCCATACTTTTTTTCTTACCTCTGGAAGAGTTCATTCGTTGTCTCAGGGGGGTATCGGCCAATTTGTCCTTTTCCAGTCATTTTTGTGAGGCCTCTCTTGTCACCGCCAGTGCAACTTGTCCGATCCCAAGCTTGCTGCATGGCAAAACAAACTCCCTAGCACCACCTGCAGCCTTTACACCCCTAACCCCCCAAACACAACCCTCAAAAATAGCTTTCACAGTCCACAGACAGCAAGTCGTGATGAGTCAACTTTCTCTGGCCTGTTCTGTTCTTCTCTCCCTATCAGAATGGGCAGATGACAGAGACGCCAGTAGGCGGGAAAAGACTGGCTGCTAAGAACTTCCGCAGGGGCTCTTCCACCCAGACACTCCTGATCGACAGCAACAAAGGCAATAAAAGCCCCCTTTACTTCTTCTCTTCAGCGCTCTTTCCTCATAAACTGTACTATATACCCCCACAAGACATTCCTGCACTTCCTCTCTTCTGTCAGTGTCAAAAGATGGAAAAATCAGAGCAGCACCTCTTCAAAGGGAAAAAGGACTTTGACTGAGTGAAGTTTAAGAGGGAATAACAGACGAGGTGGGCTCAGGGGACAGCAGAAGGGGGGGTGAGTTGAAAGGGACCAACTGGGAGTCCCTGCCTGTAACAGCACCACGCGGCACAACAACAGGGACAAGAAAACCCTCCTGCCACTGCTGATTATCACCTCTACGGTCTCACACAGACACATACCCACAAACACATGCACCCTCACACAGTCTGGCCAATGAAGGAATGCAGCGAGGTTCTGGGAATGCCATCGGTCATTCAGTAAGTGTCGGGACCAATTTAGCTGCTGAATCATTGGAGGGGTCCAGTCAGTGTCAGATTGTTCACATTTTGTAATGGTCCGGCAGTCTGAGGTTTCACATCTGTGAGCCAAAAGATAGGGTGTTTGGTGATAAATTATGATTAAGGGAAGAATAGCACTGAGTGAGGGCACATCAGCAATTCTTCAAGGCTACAATTCAAAAAACTTCAAGTGTAGCCTGGTTGAATCTTTTATTTTTAATTCATTTGTTTTAATTCATTATTCATTGGCAGGCTTTGTGTGACTGCTAGGGACATGCACATAACATATTAAAGTATACCATTGTATACTTAGTGGATGGAGGTAAATTCAGGGCTTAAAATTGGTGAATATACAAGACACTAAAGGTAATTCAGATATTGGATGTTGGATATCACAATTACTGTATGTTTTGTATTACACATTTTCTGAAATGTAAATATAAATATGCAAATGGACTATTATACAATTAAAGAACAGAAAAAGTACTACAATAAATGCATAAATGTGTATTTGGTTTATTTGGATGGTTTTTTTTCCTCTATTCTGAAAGAAGACACATTATAGAAGCAAAGCCCAAACTTTCAAATTTGACCATGAAATATTAAAAGTCCAAATTTCTGCGGACATATCTGGTTTTAAAGTTTCAGTTCTTTGTGTAAAGCGGAGGGTGGAGGTTGAAGGAGGATAACAGTCTGTTAGGCACATCTTGGAGGACATACTGAGGTGGAGGGAAACATATATCCCTCCCACAAAAACCAATAGCACATCTGGCTTTTGTCTTCAGTTGGAAAGGGTGATAAGCATTCATTCCTCGGGTCAAATGACTCTGCAGTACCCATGGGTATTCGCTGGCTTTTAGTTTTAATAGTTTTCTGTCAGATGTCTTCCAAACTGTCCTCAAACATCGCTCTTATTACACCCTCCGATATCTACCCCATTTGAAACAATCTGTATCACTCTAAAACATCAAAACTTTGCTTTTTGACCTTTGAAAAGTATTACATTTTAACAAAATTCATAGAGGAATCCTTTCATATAGGAGTATTTTTAGTTAGGTTGACTAGACACGTGGGAATCTAAACTGTTCCCAAAGGATTATTTAACGGCTACTCTATTAAATGATAAATAACAATCCATTCCTGGATTCTCCTCAAAATTGGATCAAAATCCTTTAAAACATTTTGAGATACATTGAAAACGAAAAAAACAAAAAAAAACATGGGTCATCTCATGATCTCCTCCAACTCTTGTTGGCTGAGGTAACAATACTCCCACTTATTTCTGGCCATGAGAGAAAGCAGATACCACTGTAGCATGAAGCGGTTTCTATAATGGTGTATGTCTGGATGACTCAGTGTTAAGCCTGGCAGTAACTAAAGTGTATACAATTAAAGCGTTTGCCCAAAGAAAACTTTCAAAACTATCAAACTCCTCGTCCACAACACAATAGTTACCTCTGCAAATGTTCTTATGTTAAATAATAATATAATATTCATATTTTAGTCTTTGTTAAACAGACTTTATGTCAAGGGTTTTTCCAATGCATCACTCTACAAATAAAATCAGGAGATAAGAAAAGATAATGTCAGGTTGTAATTTCCTTCCTTGTTTTTGACATGTATTCACATGATGCACAATGTTATGGCAGGACGTAACTATAGCAGTGAATGGAAAACAGTTCTTCAGTCAGTCACATGCTGTCATACTGTACACTGTCTTCTTTGAATTGAAAATATGAGCCACTGCACTGAAGCCAAAGCCGTTTGAGAAGAGGATTAAGCGTTTTTGAAAACTAACACCTACGCACACATCAGAAATCACTAATGTAATCTATCACCATGTCAAAGAACTTCATAATTACGCATATGAGTGTGTTGTGGCTGTAAAAATGCTGTCTGGCTGTAATCATTATGGTATTTGTAGTCAAGCGGAAAATCAGCAAAGCCTTTTCACCACTCCAAAAGTGTGCCATCACACCACATTACCCATAAGTCACCAGTGCAACCTCACAAACTAACATTAGCACAGTCATGCGAACTGACATCAGCCAGAGATGTGATCCGTCATATTGAGTGTAGCCAGCTGTTGATGAAAAGCAGAGTGATGAAAATCATTTTCAATGATTGAGATTTGTGTGTGCTACAACCAATGGAAATGGGAAGGTGCGGTCTGTGGAGGCAGACGTGCATGTTTTTGAATGATTGGAGGAGTTAATATATGATAGAATCTATCCATCCATCTATTTTCTATAACTGCTTACTCTTTGCAGGTTTGTGGGGGGATTCACACCCAGAACCTTCTTACAATGAGCCGACAATGCTAACCGCTGCCACACTATGTCACCCGGATCAGAGGTAAGGGTCTGAAATACTGTAAATGACATAGAATGAAAAAAATGACATGAGGCCAGATGTTTTGTATGTATGTGTGTCTGTGTTTAAGCCTTGGTGTGTCCAAATTGATGTGTGTGGATTTCAGAGTAATGCTAAAGTTATTTTGAAATGCATGCATTCGTTACAGAAAATAAAACGGTATTTAGAGTATCTCTAGACCTTACAGTGTTGAAGGAAATGAGATGGTTCGATGAAAAATGTTATGTCACCGCAACTTCTGTGTATCAGTATCACCCATAAAAATGCACACCATCCGCTAAATATTGCAGTAATACTGTGTAATAGGAGGCAACTCCCTTTCCAGAGGGTCAGTTTTCAGCTGAGCATTTCCATGAAGAAGGGAATGTTTATTCTGCAGAGGATTTAAGCTGGTATGTGTGAAGCCATTAAACAGGCTTAGTTTGATAATTAAGCCATTATAATATTCTACCTTTAGCCTCATTAGACTCAGACCTCTGTTGAGAACTGAGCAGGCTACAGTATGTGATAAGCCAAAGCACACAAATTCATTCATGAACATATGTGACACACATGCATACATGCACTCGTTGAAGGTCAGATGTGGTAATGGCAATGGCATGAGGAGAGCTATCCATTTCAGCCGGCCTCTTTTTTCTGTGCACACTTGAACCAGAGAGCACTATTGGCGTACACAAACAAATAGTGTGAACCTAGTTTGGGTTGAATCAGTTTAAAATAATTGGAAAGTTTTAAAAGACTCATTAAAAAAAAGAAAGAGCACATCTTTTATTTAGTTGATTTAAATTTTGTCCAGAAGCCTATATTTTGCATGCTGGAGAAGCCTCTAATACAACACGCGATCATATAAAACTAAAACTCGCAGTGCCACGAAAATAATTTAAGGTGTCAAGTTTTCATTGCATGTCCAGAATCTGCTTGTCATTAAAAAAAAAAACAACAACACAGCTTTACTTCTCTCATATCATAAGTGGGGCAACTTACAGATCTGTGCAACCCAAGCACATTCAAACACACACAGCCAGGAACACACAGACACAAACCTACATCCAAAATTGAAATCTAAATCATGACAAAAAGACTTCGGCAAATGTCATTTGAAGCGTAGACATTTGTTCCCTTGTGGCTAATCCAGACTTCAGAGAAGTTATGACCGGCTATCAGCATTTGGCCAACGATCCAAAGGACACATGACCTCATAAAACCAGCTTAAAAAAGGATTGAGGCACCAGCAATCACTGACAACAACAGTTTGTAAATTCCATTGTTCATGACAGCAGTTGCAATTTTTTATTGCTGAACTAAATTTACACAGTGACACTGCCCTGCCACATCAAGTATCACTGTTGTTCAATCATGTCACTGACTTTATGGAGGACAAACAGAAAACAGTCTATTTTAAACAGGGTCTGTAAGCAGTTAAAGTTTTATAGACCTGAACGGCACTAACACCAACGGTGGAATCCGCATCAGATCCTGTGTAAATGGATTTAGTCCCAGTCCTGAACGGCATTAAACAGCTCAGATTAGGGTATGGTTTGTTAACACATTCACATTTTATAGACTTGAACAGCCCAAACACCTACTAGCAAATAACTAAGTGGCAAGTCTTTGAGACAGATTAAAGATTATTGAAATTTAATTGGTAGTCTATGTACTTCACAGTCTATGTACTTTACTCACATGAGTTTTCTGTCACAACTGAAAAGGGTTATTATTCTGATTATTTGTACTATTATGGAACACAAATTGTAAATAAAAATAGAACTTGACCTAAATATTATTAAAGCAGAATTAAAATAGCTATACTTGATTGATACTACAGTGTCAAGAAAGTAGCTCTGTGCTTTCAGTTCATCACGAGGTTTCTATTAAATCATCAGTGAGATCAGAGACCATGAGAGTGGAATATGAGATACAAGTGTTATTCACCTGACAGTGGCAGCATGGCTGCAGGCTATTGTTATGGGCTACAAGGTCTGTTACAGGCTATAGGCTACTGTTAGGTGCGTTTGGCTAGTATTCTAGGCAATAGGCTACTGGTATAGGCTATAGACTACTGATATAGGCTATAGCTTACTGTTATAGGCGATAGGCTACTGATATAGCGTATAGGCTTGTATTCTAAGCTATAGGCTACTGTTAGAGGCTATAGGTTACTGTTGTAGGATATTGGCTAGTATTCTGGGCAATGGGCTAGTGTTTTGGGCTTTAGGCAATTGTTATGGGCTTTAGGCTACTGTTATGAGGTTTAGGCTACTGTTATAGGTTATAGGCTATTCTAGGCAATAGGCCAGTGGTATGGGCTTTAGGCCACTGTTATGAGCTTTAGGCTACTGTTATGAGCTTTAGGTTATTGTTATAGACTATAGGCTACTGTTGCAGGATATAGGCTAGTATTCTAGGCAATAGGCTAGTGATATGGGCTTTCGGCTACTGTTATAAGCTTTAGGCTACTGTAATAGGCTATAGGCTAATATAGGCTATGGGGTACTGTCATAGGATATAGGCTAGTATTCTAGGCAATAGGCTAGTGATATTGGCTTTAGGCCATTGTTATGGGCTTTAGGCTACTGCAATAGGCTAATGTTCATCATTCAGAGTCATTGAGTAAAATACTAGACATGCATTTAAGTCATCTTGAAAAATGTCTCTCAGTATCTACATTTCTTATTGTTCACTTATAAACTATACAAGCATTATAAGCAGACAGACATGAGAAATCACTAAAGTAATATTTTGGAATATTAATCTGCAAAATTAAAATATATTATTTTATTATTTAACAAATCAGATCTCAGTTTATCAAAGGAATTTCAAATATAGAAAGAAAAAAAAAATTTCATGATGGATGCTGCCCATATTTAATTGAAAAATGGCCTCTTGGGAAATGCAAACACCACAACAATGACTGCCTGGAACTAGAAAATAACAGACAAAAATAACTGAAATTCTGGTCACATTCATTTATGTTTTATGTCAATATTAAATTGATATGAATTCATGTTAACCATACCTCCGATTTCTTCCACTTACCTGGGGCGGGGCTGTGGTGGCAGCAGCGGGCGAAGAGGTGAAGAGAGAATTCAAATGAAATTAGATCAAATTAAAAAGTCATGCAAATTACACAACATGCTATGAGGACAACATTGATCTATCTCAAGCATGCCACACGTTACCTCGCCTCAGTTAGTCATGTAGTGAAACCCAAGGGCCAGGTCGGCTGGTGACCTTTGGTTCCACGGTGTCTGGGCCAGGGCCTCCTGCAGGGCTCCAGCAGCTCAGCATCAGGCCAACAGGGGTTAATGTCCGTCTGCCTGTCAAGATGATTGGTGTCAGCTAAAAAAATATTACTCTGAGAAGATCCCTGGAGTCAAAACTAATGTTATTTTTCAATTAAAAACCAAATCTATATTGTATCCACATTCATTACAGGGATTGTCATATATAATTTAAACTAAGCTTCATGCTGATTGTGACAAACTGCTAAGAAATTAGATTAATCTTGGAATGTCAAACGTCTAGCTAAATAATAAAGTTAAAGGCCTATGTGGCTATTGCAGCAAACTAGCTAACTTACTAGCCACAATCTTGGGAGGATCATAAGGCTATCGCGGAAGTACACGCAGCGACTAACATTACACTAATTTTCTATTTTTGGAGCTGTGCACCACCTTCTCTCTCTCTCTCTCTCTCTCTCTCTCTCATACTGAAACACATCATGCATGTGTTTGCCACACATAGGCTGCCCATGTAAATGCCCATGTAAACAGTCACTAAAGTATATTTGGTGTCCAAATTGTTATTGTTTTATGATATCTGTGATAAATTATGTTGTGGACATGTTCCCTTCGCTCCACTCTTCCCAACTACTGACAATCACATGCGTTCTCTTGTATTACATCCCTCCTGTAAATGCACTGATTGCAGTGCAACATCTTGTGGTTCACGTAGGAAAGCTAATGTGACTGTTTTAAGCTTTTATATGCATGTGGTTGGTGCGCTGTCATTCAGTGGCACATTGGTTTTGACTGTTTCAACTCTAAGGCTTATGTATTTTCTGCTTTTCAAAGTCCCTACGGAACTGCAATAGATTTCTTATGGGAAAATAGAGAAGCTGCCCGTGTTGTCAAATAAAAAGGTTTGTTTTAGCTTGGTAACCAGGTCATACATGCTAGTCTAGTGGTCACAATAGACTGCTCCTATGCAAATGACCTGGGTTCAAATCTCATGAGATTTTTGTTTAATAATTTAAGGGAGTTTTGCCAGGTTTTAATTCAGGCTTATTTTATTTTACAGATTTTGGGATTTTTTTGGGATTTTCAATGGTTAGCATCCAATGAGGTGGACATGTATGATTTCAGTAGCTTAGATGAAAATATCCAAAAAGTGAGTTGTGTTGTTTTTTTGGCTGACTTTGTAAAAACATTCTGCTGATGAAGAAAGTCAACTGGCAGATATAGACAATAAAGAAGCAGTCAACAAGTTCAAGGGTTTACCTACGCAGCCTTTAATCATATACTGACTCTCCATCATTAAAACTTTGACAGCCTATCCTACACCAGCCTACATCAATTTAGGCCAAGACACAGAGGTGCGATGGGCTAGTGTGACGACTGTAGTTGTCATAGCTTACATACCATCCAGCATCTCGGTGGGTCACAGGTGATCATAGGTTAAGTTAGTACTTATCCTTTTTCAGCTACTTTCCAAGACAGTGACAGCTAAATAGCAACCCTAGCCAGCATAATAATGGGCATCAGTTAGCTAGTGTTCCAAAAACAGTTCAGCTACATAACAACACTATCATGGACATCGTTAATATTATTGGTGACACCTGTGCCTGCAACGCCTTCCAAGTCTGTTATTCTGAGCGGTCACATCTCACGACATCATGTCAAATTTTCTCCAAGGTTTCAAAAAGTTCTGACTTTTAATTGAATTTGTCTAAACCCACAATTATGTATGGAGCCCCTATAGGGACATTTTTTTTTTAAAGCGTTACTATGTTGTGGCCATGCATTAATTTTTTTAAATCAAAGGGGGCTTAATAATTATGACAAAATCTAAGAAAAACACAAATTCATCAATATCCTTCGCTACATGGTCAAACAGAAAGAGAAACTGTGGGTTTTAGGCCTAGATTTAACAGAATAAGGTGTGTTTTTTCACAGATCAAAATTACCCATAAAACTACAATTCCCATTAGTGAGCCTTTGCTCAGCAGCCTGTAACTCATCCCTCAACACCACTTTCAGACACCAGCTCAGACTCTGAGCAGCAACGTGTTTATATGCAGGAACTGAAACACTGACCAGAATCCTGTCTGTGATAGGAAGCGAGATTATCCAACAGGAAGATAACACACAGATATGAGGATGACTTTGGAGCTGCAGTGAGAGGAAGTCAGTCAGCCTGTCAAGCCTGCACGGAAAATGGACCACCATGAAGTGCAAGGACAGCGCCAATCTGTTCACAGCTATGGGACCTTCCACCCCCTCCTCCTCCCGCTCTCCCCCGCAGGTTACGAGCACCTGTTGGACAACAAATTAACTTGTTGCCTGTAAAAACCAGGACAGCTTTATGCCTGTTTTATGACAAGGAGCGTGATTATGGCAGCTGGTCTTATCTGGTTATTAGTGAAGTCCACATTCTGATACCGGTGGGCAGAGAGGCAGGCGGAGGGTTAAAAAGACATGGTGTTTATTGTCGGAGAATGAAGATGGGCTGCCGATGAGGGAAGAATGGATTAGATAGTGGAGGAAATACTGTGTGGCAAGAAAATAGAGTGACATCATTAAAAACAAAAGTCAACAAACATGCCTAAATAAGCAGATTTAATACAATGATTGATGTATGATGGGATATATTACAAATGTGACAAATTCTAATTTATAATTAAACAACACATAGCTTCAATGCCCATTTGGTTAGTATAACAGCTGACAGTTTTAATTTAGCATTCAACATCTATGATAACTGCAGCAACCATCTAAATGTCAAATGTCACGACAGAAGTTCCTAAACCTGCAACGGCCCAAAGACACCCTCATTTCCTGTAACTAACAAGCCTGCAGCATAATCTTAGAAGGCCATAAATTAGGAGAGTAAGCATACCAGGGCAGATCATCTGGCTAACTACAGTAGCTATCAACCACAGCTGAATAGGTCAGCTGTAGCTCAAATGTGACAGACCCATTTCTCTCCCTAAGACCTTTGACAGGCTACAGTACAGTAGAAAAACAGTAGATGTCAATAGAATGCGACTTTATCAAACTACAAAGCAATATCAACAAAAATGTATTTATTGTTAGAATAGAAGTAATGAGAACTAGAACTAGAAGACAAGTGGGAAGTAATGAAGCACAAATACTTTAATTAAGTCGAGTTTTCAGGTATTTCTGACAACTTTCTACTTTTACTCCCTACATTTAAACACATAAATCCGTTCTTTGTGCTCCTTACATAGTCAAAAAGGCTCGTCACTATAGTAGATTATTTTATTTTGAATCACTGTGTGCTTTCCTGACATCCCAACACAACACATAAGATGTAAAATACTTTCTTTTCTTTTTTTTGGTACTTTTTTGCAGCCTCTGCTTAAAGAAAAGGTCGGCAGCCACTGGTTTACTGGGACTCTTGAATAGAGCAGATATAATGTCAGCAATAACTGTGATTTTCATACTGTGATGAGTCAAAATGCTGTAAATAAGGTATAGCTATGAACTGTATATTATTTGATCCCAAACATTTGACTTTAAATTCTACATTCAGGATTCTTTATATACCGGAATGGTTGAGAGAATGAGAGGAGAAATAACAGCTAAGCAGCTAAATGTCGATGCCTCTAACAGCAGAGAAAAAATGTATGTCTGCTTTAAGGAGCAATAAAACTGGGGTAATATAATGGAGTACAATTCAAATCCAGTTGTGGGCTTTAATTTCAAAGGTTAAAAACTTTTCATGTAATGAGTCCAGGCGAATGCGTCACCAACCCAGATGCTCTGGAGGTCTGCAGCATTACAGCATGGGTCTACCGATCCATCTCAGAGGGTCACGGCCTTTCAGACAGAGCACGGTGATGTCACACTAGAATGATCGCCATGTATATATGCATGGCATACGAGATCTCCTCTGACACTGTGATTCAAAAGGATCATTGAAAAATAGTGCAAATGCTGTGTAATGAGATTCTGACCTTGTGTTGACGTTGCTACTATACAGAAAGCTGAATGCAGTTTCCTTACCCAACTAGATGTACAGTATCGCTTCAATTATGAGATGAAATGCTAAATGCCAGTACTTTTTGGTAAATGTGTGAATTATTCATGTTTATATTCATTCAAAGATGATCCTTAGTGTGTTCGTCATTTTTTCAAATATCTATATGTAAAAACAGGTAAAATAGAATGAACTAAAAACATATTTGCTATGTATTTAGAAAAAAATACAATTCTTCATTTTCCAAATAATTATGTAGATTTTCAAAACTAATGTCTAAGTTGAAAAATTAAATGTATCATATATATCAACTTTTGACAGACCTTTTGTCTGTATAAAATACCAGATTAACTGCTACTTATGATACGACCATGTCAGGTATCAGTGACACAGCACCACCTAGTGGTCTTATTTAGAGACAACACTGACAGTGTCAAGAGTTTATTTTTAAATCATGAATTCAATTTGAAGTTTTCTAATTACATAAAAAAAGAGAAGAAAAAACACATTTAAAAAGCAGAGTCGAAACTGGGCAAAACATATGAGGAGTTTAATACCAAACAATATATCCAGTAGGAAAATTCAAGAAAAATCACAATTTGGCTCACAGATTAAGTTATGAGTCATCAATAGAGGTTTGTCCATCACTGAAATACATTTGTTTTTGAAATCTCGACTCATCCAATCCAGAGAGCTGTGTTGTTTTCCAGAGAGGATATCTGATGTTTGGAATTAAACTTTTCATATATTTAAATGATCTAAAAACAGGACATTTCGCGATATAGTAACAAAAAAAAAAGGAGCCACAACTTTTTAACGTTTTTAAGCCCTGAAGCTTACTATGGCAAACAAGTAGCATTGATTCATGAGTACAAAGAGGATACATTACAGAGGAGTGAACAAAGACTCTTCCAAAGTTGGCATAAAAAAAACAAACATCCATCCCAAGACGATCCCATCTTGATTCTGTTCCAACATTTTTCATCAAAACAATCTCCACTGTAGACAAGATGAATTTTCTGAAAAGGTCCTGAACATTTTTTTTTTTTTTTTTTAGCTTTAAGAGGTTCTCTGGCACTTCCCATTTCAAATGACAGATTACCAAAGCTCAGATCAAAACTATTGTGTGTTAGAAATAAATACACAAAGGTAACAAGTGCTCCCTTTCAGGACCTCTTCGGACCAAATGGAGATTTTTCTTTTTTCAGTATAGAACTACACTTCTGTAAAACAGGAACGCATGACAAAATAAATGTGCCCTGCCCACAAATCTTCAACAAAACCAAATTTTCTTTCACCAATTTGATGTTTTATCAGCCTGAAATGATGTCAAATGTAAACAGTAAATATAAGTAATTTTGAACTGAGGTTTTCAAACATCATTATTTCCAGAAGCGTAGATGTGTGAACATTGTTTAATCTCAGACAGAAAAACAAATACAAAAGGCTGGTGGGCTGAGTTTTCTGTCTGTGGGCCCTGTTGTGGAAGGCTTAGAGTTACACACTGCAGAGTTGGAGGAGGAGGGGGCGAAGAGGGTGATGAAGAGCCAAAGACTGTTAACCGTGGGTGGTATCATCCTCCACAAAGTCTTTGGCCTGCTCTGCTGTGATCACATCGATGTGACTCACCTAAAACACAAACACACAGTTACTGACCAACCGATGCCTCTATTTCAGCCACTCTGACTAAAATGTGTGCATTGCATTCGCCAAGAAGGACGCTGTCTGTTAGCAGGACTACACAAAAACCACTCCACATATTTTCTTGAAATAAGCTTCTGCTTGAATGAGTCCTGGCGGTCGCTCACCTTGTTTCTGAATTTGACCCCGTAGAACTTGTCAGCAGACTCGAGCAGCTCAGGCCTGAAAGTGGTGGTAATGAACTGTGCGTGGCCTGCCAGCTCCACAATCATGTCTGAAATGGACATATTTAAGATGGTGATTTTAACTACTACTAATACTAATAAGAATAATAAATCTTTCCTTAT
The DNA here is from genome assembly GCA_037577475.1 of Chaunax sp. Z400. Lineage (NCBI taxonomy): Eukaryota > Metazoa > Chordata > Actinopteri > Lophiiformes > Chaunacidae > Chaunax > Chaunax sp. Z400. The sequence continues at coordinate 20,461,860 of CM075191.1, read as the reverse complement.
ATACTGTAGCTCTTTTCAGAACATAGTTAGAAAGTATAGAACATGAATGAACCAGGATTAAAGCATTTCAGGATTGAGGCAAATAAAATGAGGCAATTTAAATCCAGAAATAAAGTTGATATGATGACATATGTTTATGATCACAAGTGTAAACTACAAACACAAACTGCAGCCGTGTACATTTCAAATCAACCTGACACGATGACAACAAAACTCATCATTTTAACATAGTAATTATGGTAGGCCTGTGGAATAGATTGTATAAAACTGTATAAATGCTTCTCTTTCTTGTTGTCCATGGAAATTCATGCATGTGATTAACTGAACTCCCTCTCGCACTTTACCTGAAACAGCTTTCCTGTGCTGGGCATCGAGGGCCTGGTCGATCTCATCAAACAGGTAGAAAGGAGCCGGGTCGCACTTTTGGATGGCAAATATCAGTGCCAGAGCCACCAGAGACTTCTGACCTCCAGACAGCTGCTGCATCTCTCTCATCTCACCCTGCTTCCCTGTGAACGACACCTACACAGGACAGGAGAGGTTGTGTTTTTAGGCCCGAGGCAGAAACACACACAGAAATGTGTTTTTTTTTTGGGATTCTTCAACTGATTCGAAAGCTGAAGTGAAAAAGGAAGTAAAATGAGTACCAGAGAAAGACTCTTACTCTGATGCCGACTCCAGTGAACTGGTCCACTGATGGAACGCTGCTCTGTGAACCAGAGCCCCTCTCACTGTCTGCACCGCTCTCACCCTCATCCTGGGACTGGCTGCCTTCTGCATCACCCTTCTTCATCACTAACGTAGCTTTACCACCAGGCACCAGCTTCTGGAAAACCTCGCTGAAGTTCTTTGACACCTGATGGGGCAGAAAATATGGAGGCGGCACAAAGTTTATATCAGTCCCGTTTCTCAGATTACAGAATGTGCATCTAATGTTGGCTAAAGCAAAAATATTGATTTCTGAAAACAAGAAGAAAAATAAAGTGAGATAATTTATCTGATCACAAAAAAACAGAGAAAATTTTCAACACTAAAATGTCCGAAAATGTTGGAACAGTTCATATCATCAATAATACAACAATCGTGACAAATCATTTACATGTTATTGATCTAAATAAAGGCTGTCTCCACCAGCAGAGTTCACCTGTTATACTTTGAAATGTAGCACTTAGTCTAAGTGTCGATGTCCAAAAACATGTTTTAGTTGAGGCTGTATTTCTGTTAAACCGTACATTTCCAAGTGTCTGCTATCAATCAAACCCAACATTTTTTTTTTGAGTATTTCTCTCTGAAACAGCTGAATCATCAAAAGTTACGCTACATGATGCTGACTGACTGCCACCAATTCTTTTGTAGACTCTGATACTGTCCACTTTAGACCACGGGCCACAGGCAAGGCTATGAGAAGACAAATTGCTGTGGCTTCAAGTTATCAACTACCGACAGACTATCTTAGCTACAGGTTCCATTTGTAGTCCTTAAAACCAGGCTTGTTTTGTCTCTTTAAACAACGCGTACGCAAATACTCATTAGATGAGTGACGGACCACAGACCTTTACACAAGCTGAGCGATGGTAATGGACGTACACATCCATGTTTGAACAGGATGTGATGAGTGAAGGACGTACCTGTTTGAAAGTGAGCTGGATCGCCTCATATTTGCGCAGCTCCAGGACATTCATGAGCTCCATGATGGATTTGTAGCCACGATCCAGCTCATCCTGACGCTTGATTAGCTTTTCCTTCTGCTCGGAGAAGTTGACAAACTGGTCCAGAGCTTTCTTGTTGACATGACTGTACTTCTTCAGCTCTGTGTTGCACTGCTCCAGTTTTCGGAACAACTGTTGGGGAAAAAAAAAGAAAAAAAAAGTTATAAAATATGAGCTGCATAACTGAACATTTATATTTAGACTGTTTTGTGTTCTTTAAAAGTTTGCTCTACATCATTTGTTCCTTTTGATTTTTCCAGGTAAACATATTTTAATATACATGACAAGACCTGAGATCATCATCATCATTATTATTATTAAAAATATCATGTTAAATACACTGAGAGGTGTGTTTGTTCAAAGATTCCATCTAAGTTTTGAAAATTGCACTTCATTTCATGTTTTTTGCTGCTGCCACTAAATCTCACACAACTGATTTGATGGTTTTCAGATTAACGTAGTCACTGAAATATACTGACCACAAACCCGTGTATCATCATCTTGCTAGAAAGTTCCCTGTATCTTGTAAGTGTTAAGAGTTTGTAAAGATAAGTTTGTGAGGATTTTTTTAAAGACACAAATTTAGATCCCTTGTGTATTTCAGGACAAGTGTCTTGGAGGGCTTTGTCAAACTCTATTCATATCTGAAGTGGACATGACCTGATTAATTAAGGACCAGTTTAGCCTGGCTCAAATGTGACACACTCTCAGACTATAAATTCGTCCATCTGAATCACTGCTGACTGAGGGAACATGAGCAAGTGCCATTATTACTTGACCCTCTCGTCCACTTCTGTAATCAGTGGCACCATCGTGCTCCCAAGCAGAGCGCCGTGGAGAAAGATTAACAATCTGGAGTGTTTATGAGAAAGCATGATTCTATTTTCAGCACTGTTTAGGGAAGGGGTCCCTCTCGCACACATAGACAACACACTGCAGTACACACTCAAGACACTTATGAAAGATGCAACTCACAGACTGTGCTCCCATAGGCAGTTGGCTAAAAAAACCAAACCATAGAGCAGTGTCTGAGTCACTGATAGGTGGGCGGGATGTGATGTGAAGGACTCAGGCCTTATCCCTTAGAATACCCGAGTCTCTGTGTGTGTATGTGCACACGCTCAGTTTGACTCAGGTTGTAAAATAGGACGCACAGAAAAAAAATGACCTTCAGTGGATCTATTTGTTAGTGCTGCTGCTGTTATGTCTTTGGTGTCAGTGTTGCTTTCCTAACAAAAAGGTTCAAGGGGACTAGAACATCGTGACTAGAAAGCATAAGCTAGGACTGGCTTTCTAAACGTCCAGAACGCCTAACAACTTAAAGAGCTGCACTAAAAACACAAAAATTCTTTTTGGTTTTATGGCAAGCAAATTTAATGATTTATTTTGCTTTGCCATCTTAAATCTCATTTCCAGCCACAGTAAACAGCTGTTTTCAGCCGGAAAAAAAAGAAAAAAAGAAAATCTGATAAGCAAGTGAAGTCAATTTTATTTGTTAAGTGCCTAATCACAACAAAAGCGTTTCTCAAGGCTCTTTCCAAAAGAGCAGGTCTGGACTGACGTCTTTACAGGATATGCTGAACATCCAAGCAGCACTTTAAGCAAATTACTTCCAATTTAAGAGCCACATGTCTACTTTAGGAGTTTGGTGAGGAGCAGACAAGAGCAAGAAAGAAAGAGAAAATTGGAACTAAATTCATCTGGCAAACAGAAGCACGACCCAAAATGGTTACCGACGCTGTTCTGTGTTGGCTGGACATGTGGCAACCATTTGCACCTTTTTTTTTGGTTCACATTTAATAAAAGGGCGGAACGACGTCGCTCCAGTGTGTGATTTTAAGTCGAGTGCCGGCCTGCCACGAACAAAGGAAGCGTGACGTTTAACCCAGCAGCTAGTGTGACGGCTAACATATGCGTTGAGTTGCGCTTTGTAAAGACTGGATGACAAAAAAATGATTTACCTTCCCTGATACATAGCGATTGATCTCATCCTCTTATCTGATGATAAGAAGCTCCCAAACTTTGTTCTGTCTCTCCAATTTGAAGACTTTTTTGGTTGATTTTATTATGGCTGCTTCCTAAGTCTTTCTAAGCCCCGTCCTGCCGTTCCACCTCACGTTCACACAGATGTGCGTTACGGGGCTGTTACTACCTCCACTGCCGTCACAGAGCTGCGGTGCTATTGTGCGATTTCTGTGTAATTGGGGCTAATGTCTACTGTATCATGGGTGTAATGTGTACCTGTTTGAGTGTGAGGGTCTGGTACTTCTCAAAGGCCTCCTGAGGAAGTGAACCAAGCTCTCTGATCTTCTTCATGCACTCCTCTTTCTTCTTGAGCAGCATGCCCTGCCTGTTGGTCATCTTCTCTAGCTCCTTGGTGTCATGGTTGATGGCATCATTCTGCTCCTTCTCAATGTTCTTCCAGCGCTCCATGCTCTTTATGTGGTCCTTGATCTCTCCCTCTGTCTTGTCAATCAGACAATCTAGATCTGGGGAAGGTATTAGAGGTGTTTAAACAAACAGATGAGACATTAGTATATACATACAGAAACTACGTTCCTTCCTTTAAAAAAAATTTAAATTTAAAAAGTCAGTCACAGGCTGGATTCTCGAGTAGTAAAAGCAACTGATTTTTTCCCCTCATCCACTCCAGCTTTGTTTACCTTTACATAGGAGTTAATAGCACTGCACTCCTTCTGGAATCATCCAAACAAAGTGAAGAGGTGTAGCGAAATTAAGGTGAATTTGTGTTGCTATAGATTTGCAGTGTCTTGAAATGATAGATATTACACATTTGTCAATGATCCCCACTTGACCCCACCACCAAGATTGGTCAAACTCTTCTTCTGTTGATTTTCTGGCAGACTAAACTCTGTTGCCTCTTGTGTTTGGTGTTGCGTCTCTGGTGGAATGCATACCTTCTGATCGAGCCAAAGTGTCTTTCACACGTTTGTTGATGCCATCCAGCTCAGATGTTGTGGCTGTGAGCACTGTGCCTCCCTCAGTCTCTCTCAGCTCATTTAGCTCCTGTGTCAATGAAAATCAGGCCGCATAAAAAGGAAAATCGTGTAACAGCTTCAAGTAAAAACCTTGAACATGATGACTATGCAAGTAATGATGTAAAGTTGACATTAAGAGTAACATAAAATAACAAAAACGCAGTAAAAGAGTCAGACAGAAATAATATTCTATATAAAGAGCTGTATATTGAGACTTATGTTTTTTTTAGGCACATAGAGGGATAGTGTACCTGCTCCACTTGGTCGAGACGCTTCCGTAAGTTCTCGTTGAGATACGTTTCCACTCTTGTCATGATGCCCTCCAGCTTGATCCTCTCATTCAGCAACTGTCTGTTGTCCTGTGGGTGGACAGATGTCGACACACAAAGTAAAAATTTATTCTGACAGATTTTGTTTTTGTGAAAAGTGCAGGCAAACAAGAAAATCTTATTTCCCGTTAAATCAGAAAGTTCTACCAGTTTTCTCTTGACGTGTGTATGAGATGGAAGAAATCCGACATAAGAAATGATGCCATTAGAGTGCTAGAAATGATAGTAGAGTTGGAAATAATACATTTAAAAGACGGTTATGAATAATGTCCTATTTTGGCATCTTGCACTTCTCACTCTGCACTAAATAGAACTGTTTTAAAAAAACTGTCTATGAGCAGTTCCTGATTAATATGGGCTGCATCTGTCGCTATACAGTCAAAGACCAAAAATGTGTATGCATTTACTCCTGTCTCAGCAAAGACCATGTTAAAAATAACTCCAAGCCAACTGGTATGTCGCAAGTAATATAATTAGTTAGTGCAAACACTGTAGAACCATAGATGAAAGGCTTAGTGTTGCATGGGTAGAGGAGTTGTGCAACCAAAAAAGACTGAGAGTTCATTGAGGTGAGAGCTGAGAGCAGATTGCAGTGAAAGAGAATGGAGGTAGAACTGAATCACAGGAACATCCCACACACAGCTGCTGCCTGCTACTCTCACCTTAGTCTGGTCATTTGATAAACTAGCCAGAGGAAACAAGAAACAACAAAGTGTTGATAACAGGCATACATCTACAAGTAAGCAGGCGGAGGGATGTGAATTCATCCATTTCAGTTCAACAATGCTGCTCTAAGTACATATCTGATCCGATCTGTGGGGGAATAAACAGGACAGACAGATTCAAACTGTACATTCATGTCCCAAATGGTGTGTGAATTAATAGCAAACATTGCACTGATGGCTGATCCATTTAATTGAGATTACCTGCATTTTTAACTGCAAAAACAAAAACAACACATAAATCTAAGGCAAAATCTTGTGATAACATTCGCCAAAAATGTGGATTTTATTTTAAATACAAGAGTAGCACTACTCCTTATAAAGCAGTGGAAACATAAACACTGTGCGAGCAGCAAATAAAAGCATTCATATAAATGTTGAAACCAAAGTTGTGGGGATTTCAGTGACAACTAGCTCACCTCGCTGCAAAAATTGTATTTTTTCCTCATCTTAACATAACTCTATACAAGAGACAGATGTCCCTACAACTGCCAGTTATGTAAGTGTGACAAACTGTGCCAAAAGATCCTGCGTATAAAAACATCCAGATCATAGCTCTGTCCAGTCTTCCTGCTAACCTGCTGGAGTTGACGGATCTCATCATTGAGGTCATCAACGCGCCTCTGGTCCTCGAGGCTGAGCTGAGAGAGCAGATCTGTACCCAGCTCAGCCTTCAGTGACTCCCTAGTTGACTCCATGGCATGGAGGCTGGCCTCCAGACTTTGGAGACTGCGTTGCTAGAGGAGGAGGAGGAAAAAGAGTTAGACATGAATGGATTGCACAGACAAGACTGTGAGATGGTAACAAGCTGAAATCCAGTCCCAAATGCAACATGCAGAGTTTTCAGCTCCGTCAGGCCATAGTGACCTTAAATTAAGACATTCGTGTAAAGGCATCAATTCATCACCTTGGGCATGAACGTCTTCTCCGACTGCTGCCTCTTCTCTTTCAGCATTTTCATCTCTGACAGGATGCTGTCTCTGGAGGCCTTAAACTTCCTCTGTTGTGTTTCGATCTGCTGCATCTGGTTCATCAGTTGGTCAATCTCATTGTTGATGCGTGGAGGCAGCGATTAAGGAAGCATATGTCAATGTTTATGACAAGTAGTCATTTAATAAAGAATTTTTCAAGTTGAGGTGACTTGTCAAGTCGTCATCTTCTCATTCTGTGTTTGTCAGTGGTCACCGTTCAGTAGTCCACTAAGTAGCAATAGCCCATCAACAATGAAGGCTCCTGTGCACCAGAGACAACAGCTGCTCTGGCGAGTGAGCAAACTTAGGTGTCAAAGCGAAGGCAGCAGCCCACAAGACTTCATTCAATGGAGGTGAAAGTAAGGGCTTCTACCAGACTCCAAGACTAATGCACTTTATTACACTGTAATAAATCACTGTTAAACAGTGATTTAGAATCAACAATAACATTAACAGAGACCACATCTTCAGTGGAGTTGGCAATTTAAGAGAAGAGCAGTCATCACGCGGAGGAGTTACTGAGAATCTGTCCTCTGTGCCACAACCTGTTGTAGCTTAACTGGGGCTACTAACTGGGAATAGGGACTTTGAGAGAAAGACGCAAATTTCAATCAAAATTTTAATTTCACTGATTTTATTTTTTTTACTTTGGGAAGGTACGCTATAAATCTATTTTGCGTTTATCATTAAGGATTATGGAAAAATTAACAAAAAACCCACAGCAGGAATAAAACAATCACAGGACGAGTTGTAGGTCTTTTAGTGTATCTCAGAGTATCTAAGGGCAGACTATGATGATTGGTCATGATTGGTATTAAGGCAGGGGATTAATAACGGCTGCATACGCTAGTAATTAGGCTAATTTAACATGCAGGCTTATTGATCTTCCAGGACTAAAACACTTTGAGGGGCCTTTGAGGTTTAACATGACTCAATAGAAAGAATAGAACAGAACAGAAAGAAATCTGCATTTAATCTCTCACGACCACTACAATGAATAAAATATATTATATATGAATAAATTATAATGTCCGCATGTCCTCAATACCTTCGCTGCAATGTGGTGATTCTGGCAAACTACAGATGGGCTCTTAAAACAGGAGGGATGGGTGAGGTGCATCAGCATAATCACATGCTTATCGAAAGGGCAGAGGTAGTGAGTGACCAACAGAGGTCTTTAAATAACTGATCTGTTCTGTGACTCACAGCTGCAGGAGTGAAAGACGAGCGACATCATCCCCCCCCATCATCAGCTCTGTCAACGCCTGCCTACTACTCACACATGTACGTAATGGCCAGGTGCATACAGGCTCCACACAATCACACAGGTGTGCAAACAGAGATAATCATACCTGGGCGGAAGTCACTATTTCCGTAAGCATACCATACACAACAGCACAATTCCATACACAACACAAATCCTCTCTGATCCGCCTGCTTTACCGTCATAGGCTGTCCAGCAGCGAGTCACAGCTCTGGTCAATATGACCTAATATACACTAATCCTTCTGAACCTGCTTATACCCTGACTGACAGCTACAGAACCCCGATGGATTAACTCCACATTTAAAATATAGGCTGGGCTTAGTGAGGACTGCACTCAATGTAACTTCTTTCAACAGACTTTGTACGCAACATAAAGGCCCCTACACACAGCATGGTAACAAATGAGCACCGTGGGGATCAGTGGTTAGCACTGTCACAGCGAAGTGGCTCTGGGTTCGAATCCCGCCCTGGTGCCTTTCTGTCTGGAGTTTGCCTGGTACAACCTGCTATCCCTCAAATACATGTAAATATGCCAATTTATGAAAACTGAAAAATATGTCTATGAGAAAACTAATTGCTGGTTTAATTGAAAATCCATTTAAGAAAAATCCAATTCTATTCTGACAGCTGTAACAAATACGTGTAACAATATTTCAAAGGTATTTCAGTTAACTTAAAGGTGAATAATTCATTTTAAAATGTAGATACATTTCCTCTTATGTCACGTACTTCCTGTAAACCCCATGGGATGAACACTGACATAATAACTCTTTGGTATTCATATGTGACTCAACACCTTTCACACATCAATGCATCTCCAACAGGAAAAAAAAAAATCTGCCTGCATGACGAGATGGTCATTTGGTGAAGCTTTTAAAAGAAACTACCTGACTCACTTTTGAGTGAACCGGTCCTAAACTCAGCCAATCAGCAAACAGGTAGAGCAAGACCTTTCTACTCTATAATGTAATGTCCACAGATTTCATTTCAGTAATACTACAAAGATGTCTGCAACACAGGTAGCACGGAATCAAAATTTCCGAGTGGGCGGCCATGACGCACCGTTATCTTAAACAAACCCAAGTTTTAATAGAAAGGATATGTTCAATGTTCCTGCGCAAATTCTCATTGAGCTTAGCCTCCAGCTCGCTGAGCTCCTCCTCAGCCTTCCTCATGTCTTTCTGCAGCTCCAGGCGAGACTTTCTGGTATCATAGTAGCCTCCTGTCAGAGCTCCACGGTGGCTCACCTGGTCACCTAAGAGTTAACACAGTAGTCACATGGTCAACACAACGTACTGCATAGAAATGATAAACGGCTTCTACAGTATTGGAATTACAATGCCAGATAATCCAAATATATTTCATGCTACATACAAACTGAACAAAGATGCACAAAGTTCACAGTTACAGGCAAAGATCCTGATTCAGTGTGCCATCAGAGGACAATGCCAAACCTCTTAATATCTAATGAAGGACAGTGTGGCAGCAGGATTACGACAGAGTGGATAGTCCCAATAATTACACAGCTCATACTTGTTCCAGAGCCTGTATTTGTACTTTGGCCCTGTAGAGAAGACATTTTTCACAATAGAATTTGTCCATCCCACAGTACAAATAGAAATATTCGCTACTTTTCTGACAAGGAATGAACCGTCAGGATAACACAAACACTGTTGATGTTGTCAATATAAAATGGGCCCAGAGTTAATGGGTATAAAATCACCAGGTAGGCTGGTACCAGGCTGCAAGGTGATAAAACTAACAACTAAGAATTCTTTCAATGAAAATCCTCATATCTTCCCCCTTGTTTGATGTTCTTGTGGTGAAGGTACACAGTATAGCGTGCTGTGTATCACAGGTCAGCTTACCCTCCAGAGTTATACAGTCCATGGTGAAAGCTCTGGCCAGCTGGGTGGAAACTTCCATGCTGCGACAAATCAGCGTCTTTCCAAAAACGTGCTTGAAGGCCTTATCAAAGTTGGGACTGTAGCGCAGCTTGCTGATCATTGGGATAGCATCCTTATGGGGCAAGAACACATTGGTATGAACACAGTGGCAAAGACTACGCACCTCATTAACAAGAAACTGTTATCGGAGGAAGATGAACAGTGGATATATGTGTGGTATAACTGGTAAAATGATGGTACCAAAGGAGGGACACTGCTGACATTCAAACAGATTTGTATTGTTACTGTGTGGCTAGTATATGCAAATGAACAATTTGCACATATTTGCCTACACGCAGCACCCCCCCAGCTCAATTTCTGGTTGCTGTTTACATAACCAGATTGTATTTGCAGACCGTATGTTCCACCACCATGGACACAGTAGAACATCTCAGATCAAGAGAGGGATGTCTCACCAAACTCTGATCAAACTGTAGTAACTGAGGCAGTGCTGTAAACATAGTCTTTTTTCAGTTTGGATCTGCCTGTTTTTGTTCGCCATAAATGTTCTCAGACACGTACTTAGATGTACTCTTTAGCTGTATAAAGAAATTTAGTTAACAGGAGGCACCCACCAAATTGTTCCTTGTATTTTGAAAATGAAGGCTGAAAGCCTCAGATAAAATTGTAAAACTAGGAGGAGCCGATCACATATGAACCATGATCCTGTTCATTGTTCATTTCCCAACTAAAATAATAATTAAAAGAAACATATTTTTAGATCACTGCTTAGCTGTAATACAAGCAGGAACTTAGGGAAGAACCAGATGTAACTTGTGTAAGCTACTTACGTTGGTCTCTGGGTAGGCAGTGTCCCTGACGTCCAGCTTGGTCAGGGGCAGGAATGTGACTTCTCCGGGCAGATTCATTTTGTTGAACTCCATCAGTATTTTGGTGCTGACTTCATCTGTCTCCACAATGTGGTAGAACAATCTGGGAAAACATGAGTGTAGGTAGGCAGACATAGAGGAACGGTAAGGAATGACAGAAATGTAAAGACATGAGTGGATGGGTTTTCAACATTGTCGCTTTAACTACAAATCAAGAATGTGTTGATGTTAAGAAAAGAAAAATCTGCGTATCTGCAAAAACATTTAAAAAAAACAAAACACAGTTGTATTACTGAAGTGGTACCATTGTTGTTTTGACAACATTTTGTTCGAAAAGAATACAATGCGCTAGCATTCCAATGTAAAAAAAACAACCAAAAAACATTCCTCACCTGGTACCAGCAGTCACCTCCACACAAGTGTAAAAGGCGGGTTCACACTCAAAGTTATTCATGACGATGCCATGGTAACCATTGATGACATGCTGGTTGATACCCTTCCGACGGAAATGCTCAAGGACTTTGTTGATGCTGTCAATGCCGTTCAGAATAGCCTGGAGGGCCAAAAGAGAAGAAGAATAAGTATGAGACATAATACATCCTTATTGCGATGTTTACTGATACAAAAGCATTCTCTCTTTGAAAATACAACATTGTTACACGGGGATGTCTTTACTCTTCTGTGCTGGAGATCACAATGACAAATGTGTTACTACGTGCTACTTATACTGTAGCTAACAATGTGAGTTAAACGAGAAAGTTTTATTTCACAACACTTTGAAATGTACACTATAAATATAAAAATGTGAGCGAGGACAGACAGAGTCCATCGAAGAATCGAGACAGGTGAGTCAGCTGGGACCAATGACAGAAAAATATATGTCCATGAATTTATCCATGAAGCCAAAAACAGTCTACTTTCCTCCAGGAGACATTATTTAGAAGTGAAATGTGACTGATGTGTTTGCCCAGGGGCAACGACTGGCAGTCACTGGATGGAGCAGAGACGATACATAAATTTAGCTAGGTATGACAAGGTGCCAGCAGCAAGGCAGATGAATGATTCCATTTGATATAACTATCCTGACAACTGGCTGCATCACAAAGTGAGTCTTTGACAGTATTCAGGTGGGCTCATCAGGGACAGAGGCACTTTTTCTGCTCAAGTTTGATTTATCTTCACTTTCCCATTTCTCATCTCACAGTGCAATTCACCAATTACGAGCTTGTGTGAAGGTTTAATAGATGCGTGGTATGGCAGGCCTGATTTGTGGTGCAGAAGAACACTTCATACATCTATTTCTTGAAGCAGGTGCATACGAGAGAGACGGGTAGATCGAAAATTGTAAAACAAATTCTTGCACAGACTAACTTACAAAAATTACATTTATGTGGACCATAAATGTTTCATGAATTTCAAACCTCTATAAATGAATTTCCACTTCTGTCCTCTCTCTCTGACACACACACACACACACACATAATTGTTAACTGGTGTCCAGATAATAGCATTAGATATCCTGTAACTGTGTTACGCAAGTCAATAAATGCGTAGTCATGTTCAGTGACACGGACCTTGCCAGTGGCTGCTCTAAGGAGCTGCTGTTTCTTCTCCAGATCCTCTCGTTTGGCTGCCAAGGCTTGCTGCTCTGCGTTCTCCTCACGCCACAGGTAGCTGGACAGACACAGACCATCGCACACTGTTACACTTATGTCACATGAAAGAACAGAACCAAACTGCAGCCATGGTGCTCACAGGAAAACAAGTCTTTGATTAAAAACCCCAAACTGTGCAAAATTTGTCTCTAGAGAGATGGATAGTGAACAGGTTGTATGTAGCGTGATCCAGAGGAGGTTGAAATGAGGACACAAACTGCAACTATAACAACCCAGTTACTTGTCCTACTGCTGCAGATTCACTATACAGTATGTTTGCATATTAAGAGAATTACTAGTATTTACCACGTTAATTTCCCAAATAATTTCAATTATTATCATTTTCCCCCCCGTTTTTTTTCATCTTCAACTGAAACAGAAGATTATTCAAAATTAATCAAATTTAAATAATTAAAACATTAAAGCTTTGAATGCAGTCTCCCTCTGTTTTCCATTGAGGTAAGACTTGTCATTTATTCATTCCTGTTGTTTGATCATACACAAGTTGCAGCTTGCAGCTGTGAGGTCTGCATGAGGTGTTCCTTCTATCAAAGCTGTCATTATGCAGCCTCTTCACCCACAACTCAACAATGGATCACGATCAACTGGAGGGTGCATGATGGAGTCAATATCTGACAAAAACATACATATATTCATGAAATCTTTTTCATTGTGTGAGAATAAGAGGGGCCTGTTACTGAATTTAATGTAATTCAACTTTTTAAACAACTCATCTGCCCTGGAACACCTTTCAAAAACAACGAGATGTCTGACAAGAGAGGCCTGAGGTATCATCTTCTCTGTTACATAAATAAACTTAATTGTTTAAGTGGACAGAGAAGGCCCGCTGACATTCATGATAGATAATACTCAGCTATTTAACTTAAGGTCAGAAACAGCATACAGGCATAAAGAAATTGCAAAATGAATTCAACCTTTCAATTTATTGCATGATGCAGGGATGACATGTAAAGATCAACCTAAGATTGAGCAATGCTATAAAGTGCAAAAAAAAAATGCAAGGCTGAACTTTAAGTCCAAGATACACATATTAGGTCAGAGACGAGGTTAGATGGAAAAGATGAAGTTCTTACTTTCTTTCGCTCTGCAGCTCATCTTTCCTGTTCTTCACTTCATAATACTTCTTGTCCAGTTCTTCAACACGGTTCTTGACCTCGTTCAGATCTTGATCGAGTTTCTAAAGAGACAAGTTGAAAGTGGGTCAGATACACTAATCTGTCAAGAGGTTAGATTGAAAATGCAGCGATCTCTGGGCAGCTGTGGCTTAGGTGGTAAGAGCGCCCGTCCACTTATCAGAAGGTCGGTGGTTCGATCCCCACTTCCCCCAGGTCTACATGTCGAAGTATCCATGAGCAAGATACTGAACCCTAATTTGCTCCCCGGGCGGGTTCTTACAGTGTACTGCTCTAGGTTCTTCTCCTTGTTGGTCTCTGTGTCCTCCAGGTCTTTGTGGATGGCTGCGATCTGCCTCTTTTTATCATTGATGGCCTGGTCCAGAGACTTCAGCTCTTTCTTAATCCATTTGTCCCTCTCCTCCTTGGAGGTGAACTGGCTGCCACGGCCCTGCTTGGCGTACAGGTCTGTCCTCTCCTGTGTAGCTTGGGCAAGTCTGGAAGGAGATGTAAGCATGGAGAGAGTTACAAAATGTTTTAAGCTGAATCACAAGTTCACGCAGGAAGCCACATCAACGGGCCAACTTAATTCTATTTATTCCCAACAAACTGTGCATGTAGAGGCACAGAGCTAACAATCTTGTCAGCCACAGTTAATACATTTATAAATTCTCAATTCTCCACAGCAGCTTGTTGCCTTGATCATTTACATCAAGCTACTCTGTGGGAGAATCCATAAATATCTCATATCCGCATCTTGATGTCCCGCAATCAAAATGTATTCAAAATGATTACTGACTCATCAAGTTATACCTGGTCGCCAGTTGCTCAAAGGAAGGGTAACTGAAAATGAGTCATCCCTACCTGGATATGCCCCGCTCCTCTTTTTCTTTCACCATGTTGAATTTAGGTTCAGTCTCCTGCAGCTCTTTTTGCTTCTCCTCAATTTTCTCCAGCAGCTTCTGACGCTCCTTTAACAGGCGTTTCTGGAAGAGCAAGAGAAGGCAATTATACCAAAAAAATCTACTAAATGTAATTATCTAATAATGAGAGGAAGGGAAGAAAAGAAGGAAAACTTGAATGCGGTAAACTGGATGAGCTGTTGTGAGAGGAAGATGGTGTAGAGATGATTTTTTAAAAGTGCCTACGTTTATTTTCACATTTTATACCCACATCTAAAATATACATTTGCTCTTGCAACCTTTGCGTACTTCAAAACTGTGAAATTATGCATTATGAAAGTTTGAGAATTTGCAATTTCTGTGCTGCAAATAATGCTACAATAAAATTGCTGCACCAAGTTCAACAAATCAGATCCTATGGTGCTCAGAATGCTTGTTTACAGAGTTTGAACCTTACTTAATCCTGTGTTCAAGCCAAGAGAAGCTGATAACAGACCGAAACTCATTCTTTAATCTTTCTCCTCCAACTTCATTAATGTTATTAGCTTAGCTTTCACCTCCCGACAGCAGACCTGATTTTGATTGATTTTTCTGTGTGAGTCGTGATGGTGGGTTGTCAGCCCCAAGGTATGAAAGCCTCTACTTCCCCCTCGTTAGTGATGCAGTATTGCTTCCCTTGCTTCAATTTGGTCCAATAGCTTTTGGCTGATGCAGTGCCAGCCATTGCCAGGTGGGCTTAATCCAACCAACAGTCAGCATGCAGCCACGTGTCGACTGGGCAAATATACCAGTAATGTATGATGATCGTCTTCATACTCACACATACACAAACTGAATACAAGGCCATACAGAGAATGCTCCTCGCACGCTCTGTGCAAACAACCTCGTGCCAGGAATGATGCATTGTGGAGCTGGTGGTAAAGAACACAAGCTGGTGCTTCCTCAGTTTCTTAATTCATCTAAGGAAAAAGTTCTACTGAAAGTTTCAGCATTTTAACAGTGTTTTCCATAAGTGCCAGGTGTCAGCTGGATGGTCGGACATTGAAACATTTTCAAGTTTCAAGTCTGCCACCATGACTTATTAGACCGTGGCTGTTTAAACCAATTCTATATCTTTCAGATGAAAGAAGGTCGAGTAAGTTCAACAGTCAGCCGTCAGGCTCTCGTGAACCCACTTGTCTGTTTTAAAACTGCACAACTGATCGACAAATAATAATTTTTTAAAAATCAACAGAATTGAAAAGGAGTGCGAAATTAAGAATCCTTCCGACAGATGTGAGTAGAGTGGGTGAGATGAGCAAAAGACGACCATCCTTCTCTACATACATTGATGGTTAAGAAAAGGGGAAGGGGAGTGTTTGTGGTGCAGCATCACGTGTGCAGTGACACAGATGGTAGGCTTCCGTACCCTCTGTTCGCTGTTGCCTGCCAGCTCGTCCTGCAGGTCCTTAGCCTTCAACTCCAGCTTGGTCCTCTGCTTGATCTGCTCCTGGCGCTCGGCCGATAGCTGCTCTCTCTCCTCCTTCATGGCAGAGATCTTGGACTTCAGCTCTCGCACAACACGCTCAGTTTCCTACAGAAAGAGAGCCAAAATAAAGAAACGGGCTGTGAGATTTAATTCAAAGGAGTGTAATTCACTTACTTCTTCTTCAGTGACTATCTGACTCTACATTTATTTACCAAGGCCGCAAATTGTCAGCAGCTTTAGATAAATTTGTCCTAAATGTTAAATATTTTTATGCAATCTCATTAAATATGTGAATGGCTGGAAGAAGATAGTTTGCTTACAATAAGTCATAAAAACAAAAATATGATTGGATGGTGAAAGTTTTATATTATTGCAAAATAATTCCTGTTTTCTATTTCTGTGTTACTAGTGTCTTTTTGCAGCCCAGGTTGATCAATTCATTTAAGTTCAGTAAGGGAAGCATTGTTTTAAACACTTGACAATTTTGGAGTTAAAAGAAATCATTTTTGTAAGTATTTGATTTGATAAAATTCTGAAGTTTTACTATGCAACACTGAAGAATTCACTAAATATTCGAACATCTTTTAAACAGATAACGCTCTGATGATAATACTGTTTATTTCCACCCCTTCCCAATCCCGGATACTTTCATTTCTTCTTTAAGGTGGAATTCTTTACCTCTACTTTGTCTCGGGCATCTTGCTGAGCATCACGCAGTTGTCTGGATTTGTCTCCACAGGTCTCTCTTTTTGAGGATAGCTGAAAAGAGAGAAAAAAAACACACACACACAGAAAATACATGTCTTAGTACTGAATCTGATCACAACAGAGGAGCAAACTACATTTCTTGGTGCACAGGACACAATGACTGGTCTATTATTGCATTCATTTGTATTTTAACAAGTATCTCTAATTTGTCTAGCAACTAACTTTTAAATGACTGCATACCTGCCATCAGAAATGCTGCGTGACTACTCTTATCCAAATTAAGATTAATATCCATATCACATTGTAATATGCTGAATGATAAGTCTAACAGGTTCACATTTATACAGTACATTTCTAATGCTTTCACGATTTTGTTACCTCATCCAGTTTGGCACGAGTTTCATTCAGCTCCTGGTTGTAGATGGTGTACTCAAGAGCTCTTCTCATCTTGTCCCACTTTTGGTACTGAGCCAGCTCCTCCTTCTCATCCTCCAGCGTGTGCAGACGCTCCTCAATGTACTTCAACAGCTCATTGATCTTTTCTCGCTTCCCCTCTGAGGAGCACACATGTCATTATTTTTAAATGTAAACCACTACTAACAGCACATGTCAATTTCAAGGACAGTCATTCTTTTGACACAAGTGATAATGTAATGGTAATTGCTGTCTAAGTAAGAATTGTATGTTGTTGACAATCAAGTTCATGTTATGGTCATGTAAAATGACTTCTGCAATAATTTCCATTCCATTAAGTCATAGTTATAACTTGTTTTGGGTACTGTGCAGAGAACACCACTCACACCACATATACTTTATCAAAGGCTCATGTAATATAATTTACATGTATTGATCACATATTGAAACTTTAAAAAAAATATTTCGGTACAACCTAAAACTCAGGTCATCAAAATTTCATCATATTTTTATGACAGAGTCCCTTAAACACGAACAAAAGAATAAAAATTATGTGAAACAATGATTTAAAAAATTCTACCTGTCTCCTTCATGAGAGAAATACTCTCCTCCTTGCGCTCATCATAGACCCGGGTCCCTGCAACTTCTCTCAGCAGCTTAAGACGCTGGGAGTCTGGTGCTGTGGCCATTTGGTTGATCTGTACAAAACATTGAAATAACAAGTAAACATTGTTTTTGACACAAATTTTTGAGGATTCTCCTGACCGTGAAAAAGGCTATGCCTCTGAGGAAGATTGTCATTGATTAGTATGTTTTTTTCATTTCATTGATAGTTTGGTTATTTGATAGCACTGCATAATTATATCCGTAACATTAGAATGGGTTTCCCAGTGTTAATGCTTTTCCTTTCTAACAAGACCACTTTCATGCATATACTTAAGAGTGGTTCAGAACCTAAGGGCATTTTTATTTTTTTTCCACGCAAATAGGGGTGCAGTGGAAGAGGTCTGAGGTGAAGTCACACCAGCACAACCCTAACCCTAATCCAGCATCTATTCAGTATGATAAAGTGAAGCAATAATTGTGGGGTTTGTTATCTTTTTCCCCCAGCATGACATCACATCAATGACCAGACAATTATTTACTCACTTAAAAATACAACATAACATACTGAACACAAAAAAACATGCTGGGTTAGGATCCATGCCGTGTTAGGGTTCATGCCGGCGTGACCTTAGACCACAGAGGATTAAATACTGCAGTGCATTACACAACACTAAAAAATAATCATCAAGTATTAAATAAGTGTGAGGTTAAAAGCCACTTCTTTCTCACCTTTCCCTGTTTGACGATGTAGTAGGGGTTACTGCGTGAGAACCCAGCACTCTCCAGAAGGTTCATGACATCATTCTTACTGCAACAATCACACACCATCAAGCAAGTAATTACACGGATTCTCAGAGTTGTTATTTCCTGTGATTGCATGGACAGTCAATCGAAAGCAATACTTACGTCACCATCTTCTTGTCTAAGAAGTACTGGTCCTTCTTTGCACCAATGACGCGCCGAAGGGAGACCTCCTCTTTGTCAATCTGGAGGGAGAGAAATTTAGGGCTGGTCAATCATCCACAGCAGCAGAATTGCTGGTTATGCCACATTATAACCAGTCTGCAAGATCAGTTTCACACCCAGTTAAAAGCAGTCTTTGTATTTTTATGGCGGTGAAAATGGCACTTACCATCATAATTATAGGTGTACTGTGTGTAGTGGAGGCAATGGAACTACAATCAGTGGCAATGGCAGCCATTAGCAATTATATATGTATAATAACATGGTAGTTTTTTGCGATAGTGTACCATTTCCACTGGCAGCCTGTACAAATGATTATGACAAAAGTTGATCCGTAGTCCTATACCTGGTGTTTTTTAAGAATTTATTCTTCTATTTTTTTATTTTGTGGCTAATGTGAAAGTTAAGTGTTGGCTTGTATGGCAATAAGCCAAAGATCACAGGAAAATAATTAAATACGTTAGACATAAAACAAAAGGCACATTAAGGCCAACATTAGCCAATTCAGACAGCATGTCAGTATACCAGGACACCTAATGGCTTCAACAATCAAAATAGTCAAGTATCTTTCACATACACACAGAGAAGACAGGGAGTTACTTTCGAGGCTTACTGAAAGCTTAAATGTATTAATCAGTGTGTCTACAGTTGCCGTTATAGGATTTATATGAAATGTTTGCCATTCATACCGGTAGCCGGTTGTCAGAGTTGTCAAATATAATCTCCACGAAAGCCGAAATGACACGAGGACCAGTTCCCTCCTAGAGTGAAATGGAAGGAAATACATTATTTAACAAAATAATTAAATGTTTACAATTATTAATGATGCTTCCCATTGCATTTCAATTTCCAAATACTTCTGTAATTCACTAATTATTAGGCAGTAACATAAGGTTTGATCAGTAAGAGCATGATGACTACCATAAAATGTCTACACAACTATGTCAGAAATGCATTTCATTTTCAAAACAGCAGCTGGGATCTGTGTGTGTATATGACATTTGTCAGTACATACATGGAGCAGGGCCAGACGCTGTTCAGGTCGCAGGTGACTGAACTCATCACTGAGCACAAATTGGATGGCTAAGAAAACAGAGGAGCCACAGTGAAAAGAATAAACAATAACTACAATGAAGGGAAACTGTTTGACCACTGCATGGCAAAAATATTTGATGCCAACATACCATAGAAAAAGTTACTTTTTCCTGACCCATTTCTTCCAACTGTAAAAGAAAAATTACACATAATGAGGACATGGTGGCATATGCCTTCAGCTATCAATATGAGTCTTTGGCACACAAATATTGATCAGACAACTTTTGTGCTTAAGAAAGTACCATCATTCAAAGTACATGGTCTGTGTATCTTTTGGTAATTCTGTTTGCATTTCAGAAACGAAAAACATCCAGAGTCGCAGTAGCAGTAGTCCAGTGTCAAGCGGAGCAGTCAAACTAGTGTTAGCATGGATGTGAAGATGCAATATGGCTAAGAACACTTAACATTCTACAAAAGGAACACTGAACATTCTATCATGAGAACACTGAACATTCCATCATGAGAGCACTCAAGATTCTACTATGCAGAAATGTTTCATTTCATTCATCAAGCAACGCTAGCACACTGACAGTCCCCCATTAGCATATGTCGCTCTTGTTTTGTAGCCAGATGACCGCATCCGGTCTCTGAAAACGAAAAAACAGACCGGTTTTTGTTTGCATTTCCTAGTGATTTTATTTTTTTTTCTTATTCAAAACAGAAAATGATTTTGAATTTTTTTCATTCCTCCTTTTTTTGGTTACGAAAAGGAAAACGCATTGTATTTCAATTTTGGCTTTCGTATTTTAAAAAGAAAAATCAAATAACCACTCGTTTTTCGATATTCGTTCCTGAAACGAAAATCGAATTACCAAAAGATACACGGACCGTACATCCACTTACATTCAAGTATTACAATATGCGATACTAATATTCAGGCGTGTTCGAAAGGTTGAGGTGAGCACATACTCACCGATGACATTGTGTTTTGGACTAAACGGGTCTACCACCGTTTGGTCCCTGTAACTTCGGAACCCCTGGATGATGACCTGCACAAGAGCAAAGACTGCTGTGATTACACAGTCATTGGACATCCTGCTAATTGGGTTATAACAGAAACGGCATACCGTAGCCAGACATGGTAATGTGAAAGGACTTCAATAGCAAGCAAGGAACGTATCTTAAACGCAGTAATATTACTCACTCTGGCCTCCCATACAGGTTTATGTTCAGTAAATCAATCTGTAACGATGTAGTGTGTGTGGTAACGCAGCATCAAATAACATGATCAATAGTGGGGCAAGTTTTCCAACAAGGCCTCGTCTGAATGCCAATTTTTATTCAGAACGTTAACGGGTTTCCAAAACTGCCCCTAAGATAAACCATCCGTAGTACAACCAATTGTGGTATTTACGTGTGATGAAATCGAGAGCGAATTGGTAACGTGAAGTATTAATAAAAAGGCGATACATCTGCTAACCTAACGCTAGCCTTGTAGCGTTAGCTTAACATCCTTAGGAGGAGGACGGGAAATCCAAATGAAGATTTGCCCAGGTAGCCTTCACTAGCATTAGCAAGCTAGCTATTTAACGTATTGTTATCTTGTTTGTGTGTTTTCGCGTTGTTCTGCAATCAAATTAACAGTGAACTATGTGTAAAGTTGGTTATTCCGGGTACAATCATTCAATGGAATAACCATTAAGTAGCCTGCATAAAGTTAGGCCGGTGACAGTTTGCAACACGCACAATTCTTGCATCGTTGGCATACCTGTTTGATGTACATGGCGGTCAAAGCAAAGTGTCTCCTTGGCGGAATTTGGAGATAAGCTCCCCACCTCCACTAAACAGGAGAAGTCGGGAATTTAATAACCCAAACCTGAAAAAATGTATGCATTCAAAATCGGTGAAAAACTGGCTACAGAGAATAACATAGAAAATGGCGACGGGGGCGGGCGGAATCGACGATACCATTATGTAAAAACAGGGCTGAACAAATAAACGTATACTAAATTGTATGATGTAGTGGAATAAATTAGGCAGAATTTGAAACTCGAGAATACCACTGAAAATATTACAGTAATTGGTATTTATTCATAGTATATATGTACGTAGATAATACGTTTGACACGTTTGCTATTTATTTACCTCCCCGATTGTATAATTGGTACAGCCCGACTGTCTGTCCTCTAGGCGCCAAAGACTGAAAAGACTGGAGAGGACTAGTGCAACTGCAAATAAAATTGAGTAAACAGCAAACTTGTCGATCGAAGAGTTGTGCTGTTATTTGTTATTAGTGAACACGTGCTTTCTATCTGCATTTTTAGTAAACACAATGTTACTCTGTTTCAAATGGGAATTTTGAAACAAATGTTTAACCTGTGGCGGGTTCCCAAAATGGTCTAATGCAACAATTTTCATTCATGGCTTGGTTGGTTAGCATTGAGTTACACCAACTTGTTGACCAAGCATCCTAAAATACAATCTGACTATGAATGGTGGCAGTGGTGCTTATTTAAATCTGCTCATAGTGACCAAGTCAGTCACTGCAGGTGTCACTGTTGCCTCTCCTTTCGTAATAAACGTCCTGCCAGTATTTTATACTAGTATCGACTTCCTCTGTTGCTGGAACACGTCTATGGTAATTTATTTGAAAAAGTCCATCTAAATATTCATCTGACCTCTCAGTTATAGACCCTTTAACCACCATTAAACACTATACAACAATGATTACATGACAACAATTTTATTATTGTGGTGAAATCATTTATTAAACACAACATCCACATTATTGAAAAAAGTAAGACAGACTAATTTTCAAATAAATTAGGTTTAAATGCCTGAGTGCATCTGTGAGCAGGCAAATAAATCACAATATCAACCTAAGGCATGTTATTGCAGTTTTTCAGTGTGCTGTGTTGTTTCATCATCCACATCAGGAGTCAGGAAAACAGCACTTGAGTATAGCCCATAGATTTCATAGGCCATGAAATGAAGACTATTTTTTTACTCTTCTCTGTTTCTGTTGCTGATCTCCATTTCATCTGCTCTGTTGGTTTCAATACCAAGCACACAGACAGCATAATTTTTTTTTTTTAATTTCAAGTAAGACTACAAGCAGTCACAGTTTATTTTAAGGCAGTGCAGTTATTGGGCTCAGTTTGAACTGGTGGTGGACTGGGGACTGCAGGCAGGAGGTAGGGAGGGTGAACACAGATGGCTCAAAGTTTTTGGTGTTGAAAGTGGTGGTGAAGTCATTGGCAAAAAAGGAGGCAGACTCTGGGGGGCAGGTTGTGGCTGGTTCAGGTGTGGGGGCGTGAGCCGGGGCCGTGGAGAGGACCTCTGACTCAAACTGCAGCAGCTGACCCATGAAACTGAAGTTGGGTGAGATGACATCCCGGCGCTGCTTGATGATGTCGAAGGCTGCATCTAGCCGCAGGTGCTGCGTCCTCATGATGTAGGCCATGCAGATGGTTGGTGAACGTGATATCCCTGCTTCGCAGTGGACCAGGACCTTTCCCCCTGATTGCTTCACATGATCTGAAAGGAAATGAAGAGAGGGAGAGGTTTTATTACTTTCTATGATTAACAGTAAAACTGGTGTACAAAATCAAACACCAATTTGCTAAAATAAAAATCAGATCATGCTGTTGTCTCATGGTTGATTTTTTTTTTGTTCTGTTTGTGTGTGTCTGTAATTGATCATTTTAAAAGTCATGTTACGTGGTGAGAGGTAACAATGAATAAACAGGGAGTTTTAAACAGTGAATAATGACAAATGAAAGATTACATTTTAACTGTAGGCTGCCGTCATTGCCTACTCAATGCTCCCACTCACTTTTCCAAACATTTAGTTATTCTCTAACTCCCACACACACACACACACACAGCGGCAGCAGGATATTATGGACCAACAGGACCATCAACCTTGCTGGTAGTTGTAGAGACACAGAAGTGCATGCATATCTAGTTATATATGGAGAGCACATATGGAGAGCACATATGGAGAACTGAAACTGCACATGAGACTTTCGTTCTCCTGCACCGCTGTGGTGTGCTGGGTGCTGCTGCAGATGTCATTGTGTTGCACTCTAAGCACTCCTACATACTTAGGCCTATCTGTGTGTTGTAGTGCCCATACAAAAATCTACGCTCTGTTCATCCGCATCATGACTCATTTCAAGATTTGACAAATTCTTAGAAAAACAGCTAACACCTACATGTCTCTATTTCTCTCTGTTTTGTCAAAGGTTGCTCCACCTACAGACACTTAGTTCCACCTAAAAATGCACCTCTCTCATTTTATTTAGTAAAAACATTAAGGGCCACTGCAGGCAGAAAGACAATGATTTCTGACATATCTGATCCTCAATAAATCGCATGAGTGAATCACTTGGAGTGGAGGATTCAACAAGAGAGAAAAGAAAGGTAAAAAATTAGCAACGGTAGCAGTGGGTGTTTTAATGACCATCCTCGAGTGATGCACGCTCATTGGCTGAAGATGCCATAACACGCCTCGACAGCTGCTTTTATCCAGGAGGTCAATAAATTACTTCAGCCATTAGGTCAGATGGTTTTCTGATTGATTGATTTCCATTTGGGGACCGGCTGCAGCTCTTCCAGGATTTGTGTGCACCACATTTCTAACCACATGGAGGGGTTAATGAATTTTTGAGGCCCTCTTTGGATTTAGGTTAAACCCGCCTCTCAAACAATTTTCAGCCTTACATAATAGCTTACACAAAAAGTACCCTACATGTAGGCTGCATTCTCAAACAATGCACAATACTAACACCAGGAGCCATCTAATACCGGTCAGCCAAGTTGCTTGTGGGTGAGCTTTGTCCTTGGTTATGCCTGGCTATAAATAGCCAGCACATTGTGTACATCTTTTGCTGCTGCTGCTGCTGCTATTATCCAGCACCTCTCTACTCTCCCACACACACTCCCTTCCTCTGTAACACATTAGCCTACCAGCTGCCCTCAGGTCCATCAATAATTCTCACCTGCAAGCAACCAGTAACTGTGCTTTCTCAGTGTGTGTCAGTCAGCTAGATTTTATCCTCCACCCAACCATTGTGTTTGTCAACCAGCTCCCGACCCTCCTCCAGGACAGCTCATCCAGTTGTCACACTGACTGGCCACACCCAGCAGAGTAAGCCACTGAGATTAGGCCTAGGAGGCGATGACGGCATGGGAGCGTCTTTTTCAAGTTAATACGGGGGAGGAATGGAGGGGGGTCGGAAGGGGATGGAAGATGTGAGCAAATCCTGAATGAAGGCTAACTGGGTGGATGTGTTGGTGGGGATGCAAGTGATCAAGTTAACATGATTACACCTGGGTTTCTTATAGCCCTCTATCTGTGGTGGCAGGTGAGAGGCAGCGACAAAGAGAACTTACTAGAAGACACAAAAATAAACACACCTATGTTAAGTTGACTGTAACTCAGCTTGGGTAGTTTTTAAGACTTCTTGGGATAATGTTGCCCTATAAATATACAGACACTGAGGTTGATGTTGTTCCAAGAACAAGACTTCATCTTGGTGGTGTATTTATTTCCCTCCAAGCTATTATGGGGGACAGAACTCCATTTAGTCACCCTAACCCTCAACTCTTTAGACAATAATTTAAGACATGAACCTTTGAGTGCAAGTCTGTGTGAATCAGAAACTAGTGAACATGGGCCAGGCACAAAGTTTATTCACTTCAACTCACCAATAAACTCTATTGCCTCCTGAAAGTGGGAGCTGATGTCGACCATGTGGCTGTCCTCCACTGGGATCCATTTGTAGTCGTACTGGCCCTTGGCCGGCTGCAGGTCCCTGCGGGACACATTGAGCAAGGCCGTGATGTGAAGGTCGCTGAGATAGTCCTCTCTGGAGGCGTGGTAGGCACTACCAAGGAAGAGAAAAGGCAGGATCTCTACAGGTTTACCCTGAAATGGAGAGAGGAAGGAGTTCATGAGGACCGGAATATTTAAATAGGCCTGTCTTTAAAAGAAAGCTTAAAACTTGCTTGCCTTTCTGCACTAGTTTGAAAATGCTGTCTTTTACTTGATTTTATATATTGTAAGTAAGCTATTCTTAGCATAATTTTAATGATTATTCAATATATTATTCTAATCTTTATTAAATCTTATTTTCATTCATATTATTATCCATGTTTTTATTGTTCTCTACTGTTCCTATTATTATGAAGTTTACATTTATTTTCTGTTCCTGTTTTATGGTTCCTTCTGTATTTTTGGTGCATGCATTTCATTGTTGTAAAGCACATTGAGTGGCATTTCTTGAACGAAAGGTGCTATACAAATAAAGTTTATTATTACCATGTTATTATGACACAGTGTGATTTCACGGCCACCTGACAAGACTAAACACTGGAACCCGGATCTCGATGCATTTGCTTTAATACACCCATAACCCAATCCTGAGAAAATCCACCCATTGGTTGAAGTCACAACAACCAAACACCTGCCAGCCCCAAAAGCTGCGCAGCAGAACATTATGTTCCTCTGCAGACAGAACGCACATTGATGCATGCAGCTGGAAGAATGGTTTTCTCCTAATATGTCAACCATTAAGCGAAATAATCCCCACAATATATCAAACCACAGACACAATAGTTC
This sequence comes from Chaunax sp. Z400, assembly GCA_037577475.1. Taxonomy (NCBI): domain Eukaryota; kingdom Metazoa; phylum Chordata; class Actinopteri; order Lophiiformes; family Chaunacidae; genus Chaunax; species Chaunax sp. Z400. Next base: position 20,435,579 of record CM075191.1, on the reverse strand, counting down.
TGTCCGATGTGAAGCAGCCATGTTATTTATTTTTGGACATGTGGAGGAGATAGAGGAATGGTCAGAGATGAAATATTGGTCCTCTCTGTGAGGTGTTCTGACAGTTGGGCATCAGTGGTCTGTCCTCTTTAGTGAGCCACATGAGATGGGGCAGCGAAGGTCAGAGAAAAACATGCATTTATAGAAAAGGTTTTGATTAGAAATACAAGTCTCTGGCATCAGCAGGACTTGGATATGTTTTTTGTTTTTGTGGGGGTTAGGTTAAGATTAATAACGGGATGGATGCGTGTCAAGCATGGCAGAGTGGGAAGTACAGTTGAAAAGGGTGTTTCCATACCTGATCATAATCTGGTTTGTGGTGAGAAAGCTTCTCACTGTGGCTGTAGACTCTTTTCTCGGTTTCAGTTCCGCTCTGGTCGATGGTTTTCACCTCAGTGCAAAATTCAGGGTATTGAGAGTGGAAGTTCTCGTATCCTCCTGAGAGAAGAAGGAGGGGAGGCACCATGAGCTTATACTGTAATGAATAATTCTTTCTACACACACACACACACACACACATAGTATACACATCTTGTGAAATAGTCGCGTTTATGAAACGGCCTGAGCACCGGATTAAAATCACTATAACCTGATTATGAATGCGTAATTAATTAGAGTAGCCCTCACTTGAAAGACCGGTAATCCTTTTAGGGCGACGTCCTGAGGACGCAGAGGTGACAGACGGAAATGGATGTGTTTCCACACATTATCACAACCCCAGTGGATTCATTTCGCTGAAAGAAATGGCTAAGATGGTATTACATTGTCTTTTATCATTGATAGTTATGGCAGCGCCAATTTCCCCGTGTCTCTCCCGTAGCTACTGACTCATCCGCTCCGTTGACGCACGCGGGACATTTGTCTCTCCAAGAAGTGAGAGAAAAATGTTCTCAACACAGGCGACAAATATGACTTGGCCGAGACGGACGTCCTGCCAGCATTATTGGGACAAGTAAAATAGAGTAGCCTACACACATTTGGGTTAGTTAATTGTGGCCGGCGAAGATATTCATTTATTTCTAGGCTACCCCAATGACGGCAGTTTATTAAGAAAATACAGTATCACTAATTTTGAAGTTTGTCGGACATGAACTACAGACTAAGTTGGGTACCAAACACGAGACTGTTTTATTTAAAAACACTACTCTGTAAAAGTTTTCACAAATGTGAAATAGGCTGGTGCGACTGTAGCCTATTGCACTGCTGGCTTTCTTACTTTTTGTTGTCAAAGCAGGTAAGAGTCTATTTATTAAAAAACAAACGATACCTCAGACATTGTTTTCTGGATGAAAACGCTTCCCAAAGCTCTCACCTTTCAGGAAACAGATGTTTGCCCCGCTCGCCAGATGTGAGAGAGTGTTTATTACTATTTGTGCTACACTGTTCGTTTTCAGCTTTTGCCAGTGGGATGTCCGGTCATCTAATGCTATGATAGCCGAGATGCTCCCCTCCCGAAGCCGGAACAGGGCTCTCTCATCCGGAATGACAAACTGCAGAGGCACCGGCCCTCCTCGAGATCTCCGGACCACCACTGAGTTGAGATTGACATTGACAGAGCCTCTGATATTGGAGTTCGTGAATGAGAAATAAGGTCTGCAATCCACAATAAGGCAGCTCCCGTGCTCCTTCCTGATAATTTTCCTCAGACGCCGGCAGTCTATGCTGGAGACTTTCATTCTGACACCTCGGAGTTGTTATTATTGCCTGAAGAATAAACTGGATTACTCCTGATGGCGGATACGGGTGAGCGAAGAGTCCCGTACGCGTTTGTGTCTACATGTCCTCCAAGGGAATTCCGGCAGATCGGTTTTATCTGAATGGAACCTCCGGCGCATGACGTCACGAACCATATATGGACTCCGGTGATGTGTGATCGCAGAAAAAAACCCCACCCACACCCATGACTGGACCGTGACTCCGCCCCATGTGCTGGTAAATTAGAAACTCCTACTACGCTGAGTGTGATCCAGTGATTACGCACCATGTGTCCTGTCCTGTCATTTTCAGATTCCACTTTCTATTTTCATTTTTTTTTTAGAAGAATGATTTGATAGGAAAAATCATATAGCCCCACCATTGACTGAAAACAATGGATGCAGTGTTTTGGAAGGATGCCATCCATCCATTATCTACATCATTTGAAGGTTTGTGGGGGAGCTGGAGCCCCTCCCAGGTGGGGCACACCCGGGGCAGGTCACCAGTTCATCACAGACTGGACCCAGAGTCTAAAAGCATTCAAGCTCGCATTCATATGAGCAATGACTGTGGGAAGAAGACAAAGCATCAGGAGAGAACCCACACAAACATAGGAAGAGCATGCAAACTCCACACACAGAGGCCAAGGTCTGGATTCAAACCCACCCCGTCTTGCTGTGGGTTAGTAGTGCTAACCAATGTCCTCCTGCTATCAAACATAGGCATAACTGTAAATCCCAAAGTTATTCATGATGAATGGTGAAGAACATAAACACACATTTCGCTCCAAAATGAGGCATTACAGGAACGACAGTTAATATAGGATATAGAGAACAGGAATTATGATGAATATGATGATTAATTGATGAATCACCAGATAATTTTAGCCGTAACACAAACAGGTTATAAACACACCAACAAACATATATAAATACAAGCACATATAAATACACACATGGGGAAAAATTACAGGAAAATATTAAAGTGATATTGACGGAAATTAATAATACACCGAGGATCCATACTGAAGGTCTTCCAAATAATAATGTTTTTCTTGAAAGAATTTAAGTCATCAGTGAATACCACACTCACTTCAGTATAAATTCCCAAAGGTAATGTATACATACATACACCGTATATTGGTAAGGCTACTTATAGACAGTCTTCCATATAGAACTCAGTAGTGTGTGTAATTTCAAGGAGAACTCAGTGGCTGGATGTTGCTGACTGTAACAACCGCTAACTTCCGTTTGGTCCCATGTATAGCCCAGTGAACCTGCCTTACATCCATCAGCATGCAGGCCTAATCCCTCAAATGAATTAACAGGTTTAAACGTCACAGTGCATGCACTCACATGACGTGCAGTCCACCCTGACGTGGAGCTCAGGACTGTGTTTGTGTTTTGTTTCACAACTGAGCCCTACTTTTATGTGCATACCTGTTGTCATTCATGTCATAGATTCTCATCCAAAAAGCACATTAAAAGCAAATCATATTTTTCGTTCAAGCAGTAGTTTGCCATTTTGGGGAACTACTCTTACAGTACACACCAAGTTTTGCCAAGTTTTAGATGAGAAGAAAGGTTCCACTCTCCTGTCAATATGGTAAATCTGACATGACAGCCAGCAGCTGGTTAGCATAGCTCACCATAAAGATTATAAACAGGCAGAAACAGCAAACCTGACTCTGTCCAAAGATAACAAAACCTGCCAACCAGCACATTTTAAGCCAACTAACTGTATTTATCATTTGTTCAACCAACAGTGCAAAACCCAGGGATATTTCATGCCTGGTGGCAGACAGAATTGCACAGGAAAAAAGTGAGGTTTATACAGAACCAATCTAAACGTAGATGGTGACATTATTCTTAGGCCAGCACATTATACAATGATTGTTTACTTCACAAAAAGCATGGCCTATGAACAGTTTAAAATGTAGGAATAAAATGTATGCAAAATAGAATGCATAAAATGTAATGTAATATAAAATTTCACAGTTGACTGATTTGACTGGTAGTGTGAATCTCTGACCCACTCCATACAGTATGTATTCAAATAATATTTAGTGTCATAGAGTTTTCCTACCCAGAATGCAATGAACACTTAACTGTAAATGTAGCCTATACATAATGTAAACAAGAGGCACTGAAAGCCTCTTGGTCAAATCAATTCAACACGTATGTGTTGCATCATGTTGTGTCTGCTGCATGTATGCGTGGGACTGTTATCGGGGTCAAAGCAGAGACTGAAAGAAAGAGAAAGAGAAAAGTGACAAACGGGCAGACAGTGAGACAGATGCAGTGACAGCTCCAATGACAGACACAGATGGACGCATAAAGGACTGTGGTGGCCTGTTTGTGACTGACTGAGAAAAAGAGGCATGAATGAATGAATGAAAGAGTGGTAGATAGATAGATAGATAGATAGATAGATAGATGGATGGATGGATGGATGGATGCCTGGAGGGCAGCTGAGGATTAGAGGGACAGCAGGCCTTGTACCATATGGTCCAGTCTAATCTGGGCTTGTGACATCATGGCTGATGAGCGGGGAGGCCCACCATCCGTTTCTGAGGTCTCATTTCATTATGGGGTTTATTAGTGTCAGCTGTAAATAACAACAGAGGACCCAGACGGGCCACATAAAAAGATGTGTGGGCTATTCAACTGGCTTTTGACTCCAGTCATTTAGTTCAGGTTCCATCCTTGTCTTTCTCTTTTTCTCTCTCCTCCTCCTGTCTTCCCCGCACTCTCCTCCCTCCCTCCCTCACACATACACAGTACATGCACATCTTTCGTACCAGGATTGCTTCAGTATATCAGTGGCTCTGCTGTATAGCTGCTATGTTAAAGAAGCAGGCAGCCAATTTTTAAGCCGATGACAATCCTGCTTGCACAGAGTCCTGTTGTCAGCTGGTCAGCTATTAGGACTCTGATGCATCAACCATGATTATGTCCAACACAGTACTTTCACAAATTGTGTCATCTATGTGGTAATGTCACTGGATCACAAGTGCAACAGGTCAGTTTGAATCTCAACCAGTGCTGAATGAAATGCATCAACTAAGAAAGATAAAAGATGAAAAACACCCAGACTGTAAAATAACCCTAAAAAAAAGAACACATTATGTGGAATGAAGCAGAGCTAGAGGTGACCTGAAGCAATTGAGTTATAATCTATTTTGATTTGATAATATTAATTTAATAATGTAAGCAAAAAAAAAACAACAACAAAAAAACCTCTATGTTGGGAAGACAAAATAAGGCATTTTAAGACATCACTATGAATTCTGGGAACTTGTGCAAATAAATTCTTTGCTATTTGCTGAAATTACACAGACCAAATGATTAATCAAGAGCTTAATTGGTTCATTATTTGATACTGAAAATAATCATCTGCAGCATTTAAAAGAAACACAGTTAATGTGTAAGTGACAAGCGGGCTGCAGCTACATTATACTTACATAACAATTTAATCTACTGACAAAATCATAATCGACTGGTTCTGCCTGCACTACTGTTCTCATTAATGTAACATGAGAAGAGTGAATCGAGACCACAAAGATCTGACAATGTCCACAAAGGATGAACTAAAGCATAGATATGTTGCGTTCAGTGTTTTCATTTTATTTTTGTTTAGTAAATGCTAAAGAGGCTTGCATGTCGACATTACTGACTCCTCAAAGCTCTTTTCAGCATTTAACACTCTTCATCATGTACACTGATACATGTAGGAGCACTCAGGAGGTCATTTGGTAAAGTTTTCTGACATGATTCTGCATGTTTCTGATTCACATTATCTGTTTACAGAATAGGTTATACCCAAGCCATAATTCTGTCTCTTTTTGTGCTGCATGTAACTCTGTCTCAAGTCGCTTTATATACACCAGACAATAGCTGTTGGCCAGGTTGTGTTGGTATGTCATGTGAGTGAGACAAACCACTTCCCATCTAAAATGTCCCTTTTTCCATGGAACTTAAATCAAGCACCAAAACACAATAGGTTGCTTTCGCTTGCGTATGCACCCATCCACCCTCCCTCCTCTCTCAGCTGCACAGGTGCTTCCTGGTTTGCTGACAAAGCCCAAAGATGATGATGAATTTCCAAATAAGGCCCACATTACTCATCTCACCTCAGCTGACCAGTATGCTGGAATTCAGGTATGACTAAACACAGAGTTTCAGCATAGATATTCTATGAATAACTTAGTGTTTATCAACTGCAATAGCAGCAGTCATTTCTGGGAAGATCGTCACAGAATTCTGTCCCATTACATCAATCCAAATATGACGAGTGAAAAAGTAAATTATGATTGTTCAATGACAGCAAATACACATTCTGTGTTGTTATTGGCAAACAACAGTAAATGTCATAATAAGGTCACTAAAACGCCCTCCCATTTATGTTTGAAATGTTTGTTTTGGCTTTGGTTGACGGGTTTGGTTTGGTGATTCTGAACACATTTAGATGTGATAATCATCCAGTATCTCCCCTCGTAGAGGAGGTTTCCTCTGGTAGGAGATACAAAACACTGTCTTAAAGAACACTGAAGCTACTCTATAAGGCTAGACTAGTAAACCTCTGAAGCTTAAACATATAGTTTTCTTTGCAATAGATTGTGGCATTTTGTGTATATCAATATCTTAAATTGACTGAAATGTACAACATATAACATCTGTTATAATGCTGGTATAACACAGAAAAAGAAAGCAGTGACTTCAGACAGAAACTTTAACTTAAATGCTTTTGTGGCCTAAACCTGACCACAGACAGAAGTCTGGACAATCCCAGTTTCTGCACTTTGTAGATCCGCCTTCGCTGTGATGCTGTGACTGTGATAGATGTAGTGCTTCATTCACTCAAAGAAACATTGTCTCTGAAATAATCCAGGCAGTGATTACCTTTCCCCTAAATCTAATTATGAATTTCTTAATGTACCGATGTGATTTCTCTGAGACAGGGTTGGCCTGTTGAACCCAGCGTTCTGCCAATCACAGGATTATTTAGTGGAAAATTGCTGAATTTCATTGTTGGAAACTGCCCAAGCACAAAATGATCACAATCTGCTGAAACACCCATTTAAAATAAAGGTAACCCAATTGGGCAAGTGACCTCTCAATCTGGCAACACACAGGGCAGTCACAGAATTATTATCATTATATAATTATAATTAGTATGGAGAAAAACAAGCAGGGTGTTAATTAAATAAAGTACATAAAACATGAAGTAAATAATGTCAGCTGGTTTCAAAGAAACCTTCTCAATTAAATCCATCAAACAGTATTTCAGAGACTGCTGATGTCATGTAGGCACATGTCAGTTCTTGTTTATGCCGTGTATGATCAGAGACAACAACAATGTGAGTAAACACACACTCAAATCATTTCATATCTTACGCACCAGTCAACCAGCGGCTGCCACTGTCAATATGAAACAGGAATGTTTGGTATTCCTGACTGGCCTAGATGACACATGATGAACAAACACTTAGACACAAACACACACCAACACTTCAAGGCTTGACTCACCCCTCAATATCCACCCACTGATCACTGTCATGTCCGGACTCCTTGAAGAGAAACCAAACTCTTGGGCAAGATAGTCAAGGAGGGGGAGAGAGAAACACGTGTGTGCATGTGTGTGTGTGTGTGTGTGTGTGTGTGTGTTTGCGAGTGTGTATTTGGCAATAAAGAGAAGAAAAATCACACTTTCTCTGTGCTTCTCTGTTTTTTCCAAAGAAAGGTCAATCTGGGTCTCTAGGTGAAATTTCATTTGCGTAAAAATAGTTGAGGCCTCAGGCGGTGATACACTTGGTGTATCCTGTTATGCTGCAGAGGTAAGAGTGCTGTGGGAATTCACTGCAGAGCTCGAGGTGTTGTCCTGCTGCTCTATGACGTGTACACGTAAAAGAAAAACATGTCTGATTATTATTTTTTAAACCCATGCTGTCATTTAGTGTCCAGATGTTCCACAACGTAGGCAGCCTTTCCTATTGATGAGATGCTGTAACTCCATGGAAAGCTGAGACACATTCTGTACTGTACTGTGCACAGATTCACAGCATGACCTGGTTATTGAAGCAGACTTTTATAGAAGAGCCCACGTTTACCACATTTATTTCAAAGCAATACAAAATGTGCAGGCTGGTTTTTGAGAGCCACCCTAACAGATGACAATTCAAGGAAGCCTGTTGTTACCTGTTTCCCTTTCACAGTCACACTGTGTGACTGTGGAAGTGAAATATAACTGGAAGCAGCTCTGTCTCCTATCCAAACTGCTCATGAGTCCAGTGCATCAGTACATGAAGTACTCTGTGTCGCACAGCAAAGAGGTAATACATCATACAATATAGTGTAGTCATTTCCAGTTTTGAATTGTCAAGGAGGATATTTGGCCATTTCCACTGATGCCTTAGCCTCTTTAACACAGCATGTTCAAGGCAGGATGGTGCATATAGGGCCATTGGGTAGAGCGTGCACCCCATGTATCGAGGTTACAGTTTTCCAGTGGCAGCCACGGGTTAAATTCTCATCCAATGCCCTTTGCCGCATGTCTTCCTACTCACTTGTTCTCCCATATTTCCTGCTGCCATTACATTACTGCGCCCAGGGGGCAAATTTGGGTTCAGTGTGTTGCTCAAGGATACTTCGACTGATAAACTTGCAGCCACCAACCTTTAAACCACCAACCTTTTGTTCCGTGAGCGACCTCTCTACCTCCTGAGCCACAGCTACCCTGATGTTCTCCCCATGTCTTAATAGCCAGTAGGCAATTCCACCGGTCGCCTAGTGAGTCAGATCATATGTAAGCTTATGAGAAAATGACCCTGTTTTTCACTTGATTTATTATCTCAGCAAACTGCCTCCCAACGATTTTATAATCACAGTGGCAAGTTTGAAGTCTTTGTCAATATAGCATGTTGTTCATTTGGTAAATTATGGTCAGATTAGAGTAACACAGACAATAAAGGAGGGCTTGCTTTAGGGCGTGGCTGCCTTGTGAGTGACAAGTTGCTTCAGTGGTTTCATTAATCCATTTAGTATTTTACGTCATCCATATAAATGTATCTGGACACAGATTACAGTTTAACACCAGGTATAAATAGAACCAGTGCATTTATTTAGGCTTTTAATTGAGTCCATTTTGGTGTAATTTTGTAGGTTATCTCCTCATGTGTCTTTGTCTCTTCCCACCTTTGTGATCGCTCTAGTTAATTTAACCTGTGCCTGATTAGTCCCCTGGGAATTTAGTCCACATGTTTTCTCCCTCTTTCAGAGTTCAGCTTGTCGGCATTTTCTGCATTTGATCCTTGTGTTTTTTCTCCTGTGTTCCTGCACCTCAGCAGTTTCTCCTTTGTGTTGTTTGCATTTTAGGATACTTCTTCTGTTTTTGTTGTCTGCCAGTTTTTGTTGTCTAATTTCAGTTCTATGTTATTGCGGCTTTTAAAAAAAAACCCAACTTGTTCCTTTTTGAGCTGCTAAAACCGGACAGTATTGTTGAGTTCTGTTTTTGCAGAGGATTTGCTGACAAGATAGAAAAGTCTTGAATGATACCAGCAAGTGTTGTTCTCTAATCAACATGACAATAATGAACGGACACCAATACGTATATTTTTGATCCTTTTCTGTTGTTATATGAAAGCACTATATTGTTATGTGTCTTCACTTCCTCTGAGTATTGTGGGTCACAGAAGAGAGCAAGGAAGGAAGCCAGGAGATAAATAAACAAAAGGGCAGCACTGAAAATGTATTTGTTGTTTGCCTCTGTGAGGGTGTTAATGTCTCTTTTAGGATGCAACATATATCATTTTAAGCCTTTGGTGGCAAGAGGAACTTAAACTACAGATCCCTGCAGAATACGTCGTAACCAGCCCCATCCATCGGGGGGGTGGGGATGGGGGGTGGGGGGGTGGGAGTAATGCCTTTACCTACTTCCTATGACGTATGCACTCCCCAGCCACCTTCTGCTCCCAGAGCCCCTATCTATTATATCTTTTCCATCACTGCCTTGGTCTTTCCATCTGCTGAGTGGGGGAGCATCTGTCAGTGTGTGATTGCATGTGCAAGTGTGTATTTGTGTTGTGTGATTAAAGCATAACAGTGTAATCTGTAATCTGTACATTCCCAGTGACTTTAATTTCAGATGAGTGGATTTGGCTTTGTGTCTCCCACACAGGTGTTGAGAGGGGAGGATGGCCGGCGGTGGGGCTCAGGGTGGACAACAACGAGATGACAGGAAAAGGTGGAAGTAAAGCAGAATGAGAAAGAGGCGGACAGACAGACAAACGGAGGCGGGGGTCCGGTGGGTGCAGGAGTGACTCTACTTCCGCTCTGTAATAGAAAAACAAAAATCCCTTATATCAGTGCATCTGTGTGGGGGAGGATTACTGACAGTGCTTCCCTGCATGCAGGTCACACACTTTTGATGTCCCTGATGAGACGGAGTCATATGGGAAAACCACAGCTGGTTGGCAGCTACATACTTGTATTTTCTTAGAGGAATAAAATTCACATTCATGCCTGCAGATATTATTTGTTGTTTTATATTAAAAGTGTTGTTTGTAGTATATATTCTCTTCTTTATATTCTTTACGATGCAGTGTGTCACTATTACTCCCACGGCTATTGAGATCTCTTTGTAATCAAAACAACTCATTGAAACTTCCTGTGCTGAACTGCGTTGGACAGGTCAGTCAGAGTGTCTCAAATACAAACACATCAGCCTTGTTTACTGTAAACTGTCAGGAGCTTGTGGCACAGATATGACATTTATTGTTCTGTACCTGCTGAGTCAACTGGTTTCAACCATTGTGACATATAACATGCTTTGCAATTTCAGGTGATTGTGTGCACAACAGTTGGAGTTTGGACTCACTGTACAACTGAATTTAGACCGCGTCGTCCTCCCACTGTCCAAAAACATGCAATAGAGGTGAACTGGTGACTCTATATTGCTCGTTGCGTGAATGGTTGTTTGTCTTTCAATGTGTTGGCGCTGTGATGAACAGGTGATTTGTCCAGTACGAACCACACCTCTCACCCACTGTCAGCTGAGACAGGCTCCAGCCCCCTAACGAACCTGAAAGGATAAGCAGTTCTACAAACTGGATGGACGGATGGGGGGATGTGTTAAATCTGATAAAGTGCCTAAAATGATGAAGAAATCTGGATATGTGAAGATAAAAAGAAATGCATTTATCAGACCTAGCCCTGCTCCACATCTCTGCTTGAGGCTCCAGGCAACATTAGTTGCTACTGGCATAACCATGAATTTATTACATAGACCTGGGTACAACAGCACTGCTCAGCCTTGCTTCCAGTTGTGCTCAGTGGGTACTCCTGGCACTGAAGCAGGAAAAAAAAGAACACCTCAAACTTCATCAAGATCAACTATGACACTTTCTATTATGATTCTTTGATCCATGGAAGTTTTACAGTATATTGAGCCGAGAGAAGTGATTTAAAAATCTCTGACGAGCATGGCCATGCAGGGGAAATACTAGTGGTCATATTCAGTGAGCTACATTCCCATGAGGTAAACCCAGAGGCTAGAAAACAAACAATAGCCTTTATGTTGTGTAATTTCCTTAAAATAACACTGGAATTACATTGAGTGTAAGAGGTAATGTTAGTTCAGAATTGTGATTGTTAAACCATTTTCATTTAATGGTAGATTGGATGTAGCCTACTATAAAGATTGGAAATGTTGTGATTAATATAGTCATGTGATGCAGAGAAGGTCTATTTCTTGTGCATTTGTCAGTGCGAATGGTCTGCTGGTAAGGACATACTTAATCACTCCTTTAGCAGGCAGTATGCCGTGTATACTGGCTGAGTATGTAGTATGTGCAGTATGTTGGTATATCATTTCAAACACATGGCATATCTCTGATTCTGTTCAATCAATTTTTGAAATTTGAAAAAAACTGTGTATCGTAAATCCAACAATGTTATAGCAAACAATTATATCCAGGGACATTACATTTCTGCCAGAATATATCTGCTGCTGCAGATGAAAAATGAAAGTAGTCTCTAAATACGTGGGGAACAGGGCTGGTTAAATGAAGGCTTTAGCTAAAAGCCCCTCCTTTTTCAATAAGGCACACTGCTTTCAGACTTCAGACTATCTTTATGTGAAACCACGTCATCTGCAGTGGGTCAGTTACCTGCTTGAATAGGAAAAATAAGACACCCCATCAAAGAACAAAATGGAAAGCAGGATCATCAGCAGGATGCTTTAGGGTGGATTTTTCCTTTAGGCTGAATGTTGATCTTAAGGACATTTGAGCAGCCATGTTTTTTGGGGCTATACAAAGCAAGACCTACACAGGAAGACACACAAATACATGACAAGGCCACACCATTAAAACGAGTCAAATACCAATTACAATCTTGTCTTGTCTCGCAGAGTTTGTGCGTTTGCAATCCTAGCTGTGTTGAATCTGATGGGATGCAGCACACTGAACTGGTTTCTCAGGCATGTGGACCATCAGCTGGGTTTTGACATTTCCCCTTTCTATACCATTCTTTTACAGTCTCTTAGGAGCAGAGGTAGGGGCTGGGCTGATGACTCATGTGTTGTCTGTATCCATCCAACTCCCCCCAGTCAATTAGAGAGGGAGGGAAAGACGTTGGTGTTTTGACTTTCAATTGCATGTTTTTTCCCCCTCCTTATATTGGCTGTAACTCCTCAGGCTGCCACCTAAGCCCACTGACTCAGGGAAGAGTTTGGTTGTTGACGAAGAAACGAAGCTTAAACATCCCTCGTTGCTGGAGGCACTTTGCCTCCTTCTCGCTCTCACCCCTTCCTTCCCACAGAGCTATCAGATACAAAGAGTCAGAGACTATTTTTATCTGAATAACCCACTTCCTTGATTACGAGGAACCTCCGCGTCATGATAAGGCTGGTTTGTGTGGTGGGGTGAGGGGGTTGAAGTGGCGTAGGGAGGGGCAAAGGAGGAGAGCCAAAAATGACGATAGAAAATCAGCTGTGATCAAGTGGCCGGATCCACGTTGTGACTTCTGGATCAGTCAAATGACAAAGTGGGAAACACAACATGTTCTCATTGATATCATGGAGAAACCAAAAGTAAAGCAGGAGAACATCTGATCTGTCTTCTTCTGTCCATTTATGGTGGAGTTATGTCCATCTGGCTGTGAGTTTATCCACCTTTTACAGCAAGATGGTACAGATGGTTAATTATAAATACATTTCACCGATCATGATCATTCAGTTGTTAAAGTAAGTGATATAACACAGATGGTCGTGAAAATAATTTAAACATCTGGTGAAAAACAACTTTAAACAGCACTGCAAGCACTGCTACAACAATGAACAATTTAATCTTGATATTTGGCAGCATCTATTAGCAATTAAAAAGGTTTTTGGTTCTTTCAAGCAGATCTGGCTATAAAAAGATGCCCTAACAAGCTGAAATATCTGCCCCAATGGTGTAAAAACAGTATTGAAAATCATGAAATTCATGACTACATACACCAAACACAACAGAACTGAGAAAGATCACTGGATGCATGGGTTTACCTGCTTTTCCTCTGTAGATATATGGGTTTTGATTTATAATTTAGCATCAGATCCACCTGCTGATAGCTCCACTGTAGCACCAGACATGTGTTTTAGATATACATACAGTATAATCAGGCTGTTTTTCTGACCCCCTCAAGTGTGTTCAAATTCTTGCATTCACATTGTTATATGGAGCAAAAGTGGGCAAAGCACAAACTTACATACTGTAGCAGAGTTATCTTCTTTTTCTTTGTGTCCAATTACTGAATATGACACTGCTGCTGGTCATTTGCCATATTTGTGTTGTTTCATTCACTGGGACACAGAACAGGGATTGCCGCAAACAGAATGTTTACAATGACATTTTTTTGCTGTGTGTGTTACTGACCAATCATACTTGTTTCTTTCCAACGCACCCAACATCAGCTATAGCCTACACTATAGATGCATAGACTATTACAAAGCTACTTGAGGCTGGCTCCAAAAGTTATTTCATCCCCTCGGACTTATATATTAAAATGCCCATCTTAAAAAATAAATGGTTTACAGCCAGCTTCAAATATTGTGTTTGGTCTTTAAAGATCATTTCCATGTTTTTTTTTTACAAAGGGCAAATTTCCAAACAACCTACGAACGTGACCTCTTGACCATATTTGGTCTTGAATTATTTTGTACAAATATCACATAGGTAAAATGACTTGCCGTACAGTTCATTGTACCAACAGACCCTCCAAGACTCTGTGCTCCACCTCTTTGCACATGTTTGGGTTAGACGGTGGAGTCAGGGGCTGACAAGGCAGTGACAGCCGAAGCCACCGTAATTAGCCGTTTAATTCATGGTGGACAAACACATCATAAAACGTCACATTTGTATTTAATTTTGCAAGGATCTGAGCCAAGATTGTTTCGTCTGAAATGATGCACATGTCAGTAACACTCATGAATGAGTCACAGCTGATAGAGCAGCCTATGTGGGCAGTGGACAGTGTCCAAACCAAACCACATCAGGGGTAATCTCTTGCAGCGTTCATACTAAACCATTAGTGTGTGTCCCAATAGATTCTGAGAAAGAGGCAGCTGAGTATGGAGATATGTGTGTGTTGGGAAATGTATTACTTATCTGATGGGGACATAAGATCCCCTTTCTTAAGGGGATAAAACACAACACATTGTATAAATAAAATGATATGAAGTTGACAAAAAGTTCTAATACAAAACAGATCATCATGATCATTACAGACTTAACAATACAGTATATGATTTGGCCTCGGGACTCACACACATTACCCTGTTAATAAAAGTATTGCCAAATTTGAATAAGAGGCTGTTGAAATGAAGAGAAAAGGAGAGCTAGAGCACAAGCAAAAATAGACGAAATTGTGAATGTCAGTAAGAACAACCTTTTCTTTCAACCAATAGATTATGACACTTATTGAGATGCAGATCAAAACACCCTGGATGAGTCAGCCTGGCGGAAAATCTCAATCTTAAGTCACTGAGACAGAAAGTATCAGCAACAATGAGCAACTCGATCACAGGCTATTGATAGAAGGTGGCTCCACACACAGACACACACACACACACACACACACACACACACACACACACACACACACACACACACACACACACACACACACACACACACACACACACACACACACACACACATATATATAAACAATGTCATTTAAAAAAATTATATACTGTATATAATTTTTTTAAATGACATTGTTAAAAACCTGCTCTTTTAAATCACCTCTAAATTCTTTGCCCAGATTCTTGGTTTGAGGTAAAGGTTTGTTTTAGCCCCGTAGAGCAGACACATAAGAGGCTACGACTCAGACTAAGTTGTCTTAGTCTGCAGCAGACTTTGCAGCAACATCTAACTATAAGACGACAAAATGTTGCTTTTACAACCATCCTGAAACCTCGATTGACCTGGGTGATTAACACAGAAAAATCTCTCTTCTCTTGATGCCGTCACAACTTTCCTCTCCACCTACACAGCCTGAGCAAGTCTAGATATGTTCTCTCACATGAAAGAAGGCATGAAATCACTACCTGATGTAGAAAAAGAAAAAAAAACCTTCAAAATACTTTTATTTTTATAAAATAACTCCAAACACCAGAGATGGGGATGACTAAATAAGTGAGAGCATCCAAAGACACTTCCTTTAACTATTACTGAGAGCATTGCTTCCTTTTCCGAGTAACATTACCTCCTTTTTCTTAATTCTATCTCCCTCTAAAATGACAACATCACATGAAGATCCAAATAAAATATGCATATGTGAGTAATAACATTCTAACTAAAGTTAATAAAGTTCTAACTGCGTCAGAAAATGGCATCAAAATGGCAGCTGCAGCATCAGCAGACTGGCCACATGAAATCCATGAGTTGCTGGCAAATTGTTGTTTGGGATAATTTGTTTTTCAGCTCCACCAGCCACTCAGGCAACTGGCAAATCATCATCTTACGTTTGTTTCCATGTTGTAAAAATCTATTTGCCCGGACAAAAGGTAAAAGAAAAGCTCAAAAGCTAATTTCCTGTCTCCTGAAAGTCAAACCACTGAACCAGGCGAACGGCTATTTAATCTACCCTGCTACTGATGGAGCGTGTTGTTCGACTCCTTCCTTTATGTAAGACGACGCAGATACAGTCGAAGACAGGTTATCTCTGTTCTTTGTTTGTCTGAGTTTTACCTCAATAAATGCAAAAGTAGGATTCTTGATACGAAAGGCTCCGTGGTGTCTGTTCATTAAGGAAGCAATCAATACAATGGAAATGAGCCCTTCTACCTGAATTCAATCAGGGAAGGAGCTAAAGCCTGTTATCATGAAGTACCTCTGGCACTGATGAAAGGGGACGAGGCAGGCAGACGTCTCCCAGCCGAGAGGAGCCGGGTGGGGCTGGATGTTAGTGAGGCATTTCCCTTTTGAGTGGAATTCAAGCGAATGTGGGTGAGGAAGCAAGAGGCTGGTCAATGGTATCCCATAATTCTTTGTGGTGATCTTTAATGTTTTCTGAACATAAGACCAATGCTACAGAAAATCACCAAAAGTCAAACCTAACACCAAAACAATATATAAAATAGATATTTGAAAAAATGTCTCCTCGGATATTTAATCTATAATCTGGCGATATCCCAGATTCAGTGGTATATTCTAACTGCTTCCAGACGCCCTGTCTGAGGTAAAGAGGAGATAGAAAAGAGCAGTACAGCTCTCAGCGTTTCAGTTTAGAATACAAACAGAGACTGAACTTGTTCCAAGTCAAAGAACACCTGGCACAGTTTGAACAGCCGTCTATAGTCCCACACACAGTTTCTCACACTCACATTTCCCACAAGTGTTTTCTGAGCTGATCCAGAAACACTATCACACTAACTTGGAGTGCTTGATTATACTTAATAACATATATATATATATAAAAATACTTATTTATACTTATATTGCATAATGCTACTACAACATAGCCCTCGCTGCATGTTATACATGGTCAAAGTGATGCTGGTTGCCTTGTATGATAAATTCAGAGTATCGATTTCAAGACAAATACACATATTATATAAAGTATATTCATTATGTTCATAAAGAATTGGTTTTCAGTTGATTTATTCCTACATTTTCCCCACATTGAACATAAAATATGGTGAAGATGTGGTTAGGGTAAGGAAGGCAAACCCAATCAATAATGGTCATAACAAAACAGTGTTCATTGGTGGTATCAGGAGGGAAGTGGGACAATGTGCACCTAAAGCAACCTAAGTGTCTTTAGGTTTATCCGCCCACAACATTGTGATCACCTATGAACATTGTAATGGGATGAAACCCCAAATTAGTTGCTAAAAATTCTTGTGTTCTATAATATCTGCATTTGACATACAGTAATAATAACGACAAAATTAAATGATAGTATATAAAGTTAGGGTTAGGCAACTAGAACACTGTCGTTAAACCATGGGGGACGGAATGAAAACAATAGCTTCTTTTGTCAAAAGCCTCACATTTAGCCAAACAATGGTCTTCTCTAAGAGGCTTTGTGGAGCTATAATGTGTTGTTTCTTCCACCTTTATGGATCCTCGACAGGTAAATCAACCCAGTGTCCTCAGGAAGTATCTTGACATGGGACACTTCTACGCCTCATGACATGTCAAAGTGATGGATGGACGTATCTTGTGTCCAGTCTCCATGTAGAAGTCTGGAATATTTGTGTCCTGTTACAGAGCTGCAATTGATGCTTGTATTTTCACCAAGTGCAATCTCAATCTTTCCTGACAGGGTTTTGTGCCCAACCAATCAAACCTCAGCAAACCCACCTTAACAAGCAACCTACATACTCTGTCAGCTTGGTGGGAGGACATGCTGTATAGTTGTAGTTGTGTTTTATATCGAATGGTTAAATGTGTGTTGTAGGTTGATGAAATGTAAAATGGTAACCATTCGTAAAATCCCACACACACCTAGAAACACTAATGTGACTTCCAGGTTGACTAATATGTGAAGGAGGTGATTAGAAGACAGAGCCTCCACATACACATAGCACCGCTGATGAAAGACCTTTACGAACGAAATGAAAGAGTGAGTCAGAGGAGTGACAACCACCGCCCCATCAACACTCCTGCTCAGAGACAGCTGATGCCTTAAAACCTTATTTTATCTTATTTGATGGCAATTACGTTGCCTCTTGACTCATCCTCCTTTCTTGCACTTTGTTTCACCCATTGCTCCTGCTGCAAACCTGATAAATGTCAACTCAAATAGACCTTACTCTTACCTTGCGACAGTTCTCGCTTCACCCAGAGTCAGCCTCACCTGCTGTGCTCCTATTTTCAGCTTGCCAATTCAACCTGACGTCAAAACGCTGAAATTAATTGGCTATCTCATGAGGCTGTGATTTCTCCCCTTTCTCCCTTGCTCTCCCCACACACACACACACACACACACACACACACACACACACACACACACCCACCCACACACACACACACACACACACACACACACACTGACACACACACAGAGAGAGAGATTTCCGTTAACTAGAGTCCATTTTGTCTGAGGTCGGGCATCATTCAAAGTGTCACTGCCATGTGCTGCTTGCCTGAATTCACACTTCAATTTTTTGTTATACTTACTTTGAAGGTCTTCCAGGAATGTTCTGAAGTGCCATTTTATCAAATAGAGAACCATTAAATGAAGCAGGAATTCAGTCAGGAAGACTATCCTGTTGTCATAGTTTGTTTCTCATCCTGTCATTCACACCTCTCACACGTGTTCAGACTTAATTTTCTCCTGTCACTGTCCGGGTGTGTCAACTGAGATACTGGCTGTTCTCATCTGCTGCTCACATCTGTCCAATTGCACAATGGCACGCCTTCACTGTTAGCCGATCCTCTCTTGGCTGTCTTTTAAAGTATGATTCTTTTATGGCCATTCATGCTGTTTTACACACCCTCCACCTTTCCATCACCTCCCCATCAGATTCCCCACCTTCATTGCTTCATCAGCCTCATCAGAGACTTCAGCCACCATCCAAAGAGGCGTATTTATCACATATCATCTGCTGCACTAAACAATTATCTTTACTTCACGTGTCTCTCCTGATTGAACTGGATGTTCTCTTGTTGTGTTTAATGTATTTAAAAAAAAAATTCTATAACTTGCTTTTAATCATTCGAAGCTTTAGGATAATGTTTGGTGTATGAAGTGATGCAAGTTAGGTCAAAATATTCGGATTTCTCAGATACAGTATTGTGATTATTCACGTACATCTTGGAAACTCCACACCTGCAGTTTGTAACACAAGACTTTTGTTAAAAATTTTGAAGCCGAGATAATCCCGATTGATGACATCACTGTGACGTCTTCATGACATCGCAGGCTGTGAAGTACTCCATGTGATGAGAAAACTGATCTTCATGCATGACATCACCTTTGCCTTATTCAGGATGGTCTGAAAAGTCAAGGTAATTTAAGTCTGAATGGAATTTTACTGTTTATTGTTCAAAAAGTAAATATTTTTAGTTTCAACTTGAGTTGCTGCCTTAAACATTTGGGTTAACTTAGGTTGAATAATAAGTGAGAAATAATTCACCAAATCAGTTGAAATTAATGTTTATAAATAGTATTTTAAGGCTCTCACACTTTTTTGAACAGCTGTTTTGCTTTACCCTGATCATTAGGATCTGTCATTAAAAAGTTGTGGTTACAGATTCGTGTGGCAACAAATTCTTTTGAAATTTCCGACCATTTACCTTTTTGTTGTGGGTGGTTTCTCTTTCGCAACTAATTCTTCACAGCAACACGACCTAATGGAGTGGAGGAATGAGCAGGAACTCTGAAATGTAGATTGCAAGTTATTGACGCAAATTACATGAAGATTAAATTCCTCTGGAAAGTGAAGACGATGTAAGAGAAAGACATGACTGTATTATATGTGACAAGACTAGATCAGACACAATTCTGTCTACTTTCACAGTGTGATGGAGGTGAAAACAGGGGATCTCCCTTGATTAATTCATCACTAATTAACTTCAAATGCTTTAATTATGTGCTAGCATATACTGAGCATTCAAGCTATCTTGGCTTGAAGAAAAAAAACCATTATGGAAACTTGTAGTGTGGCTTTTTATACAGAACATAATTTATGATTCTTCATTGTGATAATAAGAAAAACAACACGAGTCATTAAGACAGTCTGTATGTGAACCACCACTGATCTGAATAAACTTTGTTCATCAGAAAAAAACAGGACAGACAAGTTCAGGACTCATCATGCCTAAAACAAAACTGAATTCAGCACCAACAGCTCTAGTTAGAAAGGTCGTCCAAACATTGCTGTGCACGATGTTTGATATGCAGAAGGGAACAGTTTCCTGTTGGCCAGCCAACTCTTCCTGTCCCCACTCATGCAAGTGACACACAAGCAGCCATTTACTTCCTCTACAACAGGAAATGGACTGGCTTTTGTCAGAAGGACTGAGGCGAGGAAGTGAAGCTTGCAGTGGTTAACGTTAAGATGTGCGCCCAGGAAATAAGGAAGAAATCCCTTAAAAATTGCTGTATATCTTACGTATCATACCTTGTTGCCTTATGAGCTGTGTGTCAGTCTGTGTTTCTTTGTGTGAACTACACTCACAGGTTACTTGTTGTGAAAGACAAACATGTCATTAATGATGTACAAAGAGGAAGCAGGGTCGTTTCCTGAGGCGGATCCTGTTTCGTTGGAAGGGGAGTCACTTCTAAATTTACAATTGCTTTGAAAAAGTAGTCATTAAAATCATGCAAATTCTAATGCTGTAAACTGGAAAGTCAGAGGAGTCGGTGTGAGAGTTCCTGAATGAGTGGTGCAGCTTGGAATAAACATTACACATCACGTGGTCTGTGCTGAGGAACAGTCACTGTATTTTTGCTAAATATTTCCATGTTCAAGCCATCACCTGTCCAACTATGGCATTGTGCAGAAACAGGACAAGCACACACAGCTTTTGCCTCATGATTGTTTAAATCTGACTAATTCAGTAGAACTTGAAATTAATGTTGTAAGGATAAGTTGGGGGTGGATATTGAGTGTCCAAAATACCATTTGCTTAAGTTTCATTAACTTGCAGCAACACTTTGGTTAAACAGATATTTTTGACATTTTGGGAAATATACATTTATTAAAATGACGAACTATTCCTTCAGGAAGTTTGGGAAAAATAATGGTTAAATAAAGTGAAAGTAAACTTGTCCTATCTTGTCTCATGATCTTTATCAATGCTTTAACTGAAACTACAGTCTTGAGCAATAATTTCAATCTATTGTTAGTACTCCTTTTGTTGCTTTCTGTAATGACCAAACATTTGTACCTTTTTGAGTTAATGGCTTCTGTCCACCTAGCCTGCCTTCTTTAACAAATAACTGGATGAAAGAAATTCTGTATACAAAAGAAAATCCTTGAAGCTCATCCTACTTTATGAATGAATTGTAGTCATTTTGACCTGTCCTACATTTGAGTTGAGTTAGATTACTCTAAAGTGCTCAGGACAACAGTATGAGCCTGATATAAAAGTGATTTCTGATTTGATTCTTCTCTCACCATGCAGGTGAACACTCCCCATCAAAATGTCCAGGCTTGTATCTACGCCTAAAACTCTCGACCTCTCACTCTCCCTGTTTACCCACCAATATTCTGCACAAACAGGCCTGACTCAGAGTCAGACAACACTGAGTAATCTTGTCCAATCTGCTCGTCAACTCATCTGGCTTCTGCACCCTCCCAGCAGGCCGCAGTCCAGAGCCAAGGGCTCAACTCTCGTCACACGGAGTCGTCGGGCGGGAGGACAGCGCTCGGTGTGTGAAAGCATCCGACCTGGCTGTTAAAATAGGTGTGATGTGAGAGTGATGATGATAACAGGGGTTAGTGTCATTGAGGATGATGATGACGAAGCTGATATACATGGGGAGAAGTGCTGATTAGAGTTAGAGTCATACAGCTGGCTGACGCTCCAGTAGATGTCGGGTTTTACAGGGAATAGGTTTTTATGGAACTCATCCTGACACATTAACTATTTACTTTGGGTTTTTGGAACATCAGCTCATACTGAACAGCCGAGTGCCAACCATATGGAACCTGACAGGTGTGATTCGAGTGTCATTTCTCTTGAATTATGCCTGGTATCTTAAAATATAGAGGTTGTGTTCCCTACTTATGAAAACGAGGAGAACACATACGATATGTAGTTTCAGGAAAGACAAGTTTGACAGTGAAACACCCACTGCAATACACCATTATGTACTGTTTTTTCCCACTTTCCTGGATTGGGCTTATTGTTGCATAAGAAGCCAACTCAACTTTCAGGTCTGACAGGTTCAAATGATGTAAATAAACTTTATTCTATGTTGTTTTCAAGAGTTTTTGTTATCCAGTCATGACCGCGAGGTCACCCTAACCTTAAAAGAACAGTTCATCCAAAAATGAAAATTCAGTAATTATCAACTCACCCCATCCCAGCCTAATCCAAAAAAAAGAAAAGAAAAATAAATTCTGGATCTTCACAGCAATCATGCAGTATTTTCCAATACAACTGAAGAAGATGGAGACTTGTTAAAAACTTAAACAAACAACCAATTACAAACACAAAAAAATGATACAGCTAATAATCCAAGTCTCCAGAAGAATTTTAAAGTCATGTTTACATCCTTTTTACAGCTAAAATCTTCCGTGGAGCCTCTAAGCTAAATGCATTTGCTGTTGTGTACAGGTACATGAACCACTAGACCTTCTGAAGACTTGTATTATATACAAGATGGATTACACCATCATAAAACAAGTCCCCACCCTCCTCTGTTGTTTAGGACAATGCCACAATGCTGTTTTGATGTAAACATTATTTGTGGACTGAGAAACATCACCCGATTTTCCATCTGTGTGGCGTTGAGCATATTATGACTGTATTTTCATTTTTGGCAGAACTGTTCCTTTAAAGAAAATGTAACATTTTACCTGTTTATTTGAGTTCTTGCAGAGAGTTAGATTAGAAGATTGATACCATTTTCATGTCTGTCAGTTAGATGTAAAACTACAGCTGGCTTTGCTCCAGCACATCACACTACTGTCTAAAACAACAACCAGCAGTTTAACTTCATACAGATTAAATAAATGGGATATACCAAAGTAATTGTTGAGCTTTAGAAATGCTGTTAGATGGATTTTATTGTTACCATCAGACAGAGTCCGGCTAACTTTTTCTCCCTGCTTCCAGTCTTTATGCTTAGCTAACCTAACTAATTTAGCTCTCTGCAAAAAAAGCAAAGACGTAATGCTTCCATGATGAAGTTATTCCACACGTTTCCTGTTCTTTTCACCAACTTTTGAGACACTTTGTTAGATAGTCTGATGGGTGAAATATCCTGGCAAAAAGAGAGGTTATGCTCATAAACAACCCCAGTTAAATAAAGATTGGAATATATATTCAGCTTAGTTTCACATGAGGCAAGTACGTTTGTGTCCTGCAGGCAGGAGTGATGACACCTTCATTAACAACGCAGGGTGTGCTCAGAGGTGAGGCTGAGATCTGTGACTCAGTCATAACAGCTCTGTGTCAACAGGACCTATAAATTACCTTACTTTCCCTTTACTATTCCAATGACCTATTCAATAGAATTAATTTATCGTTGTGTTTTTATTTGAAATTGTCCTTTCAGTACTGATGTTGTTTCAGTCATGAAGGTTTTTCTCAAACCAGTCTGAGTAAATACAGTACTGTATATGACAAAACCTTCCTATATAACCTCCTTCCAAGGTTGTGATGCCCATAAGAAGTCGTAATAGTGACTCCGCTCAAACAACAGCATCCAACCACAACATCTAGTCATCGTTTGTCAGACACACACCCTCAGATTCTGATACCATTCGTGTTCCATCTTTGGCAATACTGACGACCTGCTCTGACACCACCGTTCTCCCTCAGGCCTATTGATGACTCAAGCCCAGATACATTGGCTGGTGAAGGGTGTTGTTATCTCAGTCTCTCCTGGGAGCAGACTGCTTTGCAGCCTCACATGAGCCTTTGGAAAGGCGAACCTTTAAGGAAAGTTAGGGCTCATAGCAGGAAATGAATGCCAGGGTGTTATTTTGAGCTCCTTGCTTGCGTATGGAGGTGCATCATCATATAAAGCAGCATTAAGCTCGTGATGTGAGTTACACAAAGCCAAGACGTAAGACGTATTCACATATTGTTTAGCGCCATTAGCTGAATCATACACTGTACAAAAAAAAAAAGATATATATTTACAGCTCTGCTGTATTAATGTCAACAGTGACACTTAACTGCTATGCAATCGGGGAGAAATAATATGTGACTACAGCACTTTAAGAGAATGCCAATGCACTGTAATGTACTTTACTGCAAAGAGCAGAGCATTATGGGAAGGTGAAAGAAAAGTGTGTGGACTAAAATTTGAAAATGAAACAGACATGCTTCACACTGCTCAGCCTTTTGACACAGATGTCCAGAGCTGCACTGATAAAGCTAACTCCACTGGGTAAGATAAGTCACCATCACCAAAGGGGGTCATAACTGGTTTCTTCATTCTATTTACCACTACCATTCTCGACAATGTATTTGGGGCCTAAATTACATCAGGAGCATGTGCAGGGAGCGACCGTGGACTACGTGCCCAGAATAGAGTGGTTGTGTGCTCCCTACCAAGCTCAGGTTTCCCACTGATAGGAAGTCACATGTACCTCCCTCTCTCAATAACCACTGATTGTATGTATGTGTCTGTGTATGCGTGTGTATGCGTGTGCGTGTGTGTGTGTGTGTGTGTATGTGTGTGTGTGCATATGGGTGTGATTCCTGACTCTGTCAATACATTAACTGTTAGTCTTCAACAGGTTCTTGGATGACTCACATCAAAACAGGCAGCACTCAGTTCATGTACAAAATGAACAAAGATGGACAGATGATGTTAACTTGATTTAAACAAATGTTATGAAGTTCAGAACCCTCAACCTTAAACCGAAAGACAGACACTTTTATTTTATTGGTTCTACTAGTGACTGCAGCCAAAACATAGCTTGTCATTGCTAAAGTACCTCTGTTATGTAAAGTGGATGACAATTAGTCATTGCACAAGATGCATCACACATGCACAAAAACAATAACAAACTGGTTGTGCAATTTCATTCCGTAGTAAATGGCTAACAAAGAAAAGTAATTTCACAGGAATGTGTAGTAAACAAAGAGAGAAGATAGTGTGTTGAAACATCTGGTAAGGCTGACAATATCAAAAACACACATGAGATATCTTTAATTCCAATTACCAGTCAGTCAGTGTCTGTTTAGTAGGGATTTTTAAAAATGTATTATTGTTTTGCTGGAACTAATCAGAGGCACAGAAGCTGAGGTGGCAGTTGTCATGATCAAATTATGTCAATTTAAATGTTAGTCAGTTGAGTTAATTAGAACAAACTGTACCAATTGCACCCATACTTGTACCTATTTATAGGCCATCCCTCTATTGCTATTCTTCATGGATGTAGCTCAGTAGCTGGCTAGTTATGCATAAAGATGGCATCCCCATACTGATTCCTACAAAGATCTTAGCCGTCATTTCTGCAACCTGCTAAACAATCATCATTGAGCAAAACACCAGACCTGTATATGAATTACTAAACAAATTTGAAATTTGAAATTCTTAGTTTTTCTTAATATTGTATCTGTTATATTTTGACAAGGAGTGCACTTAGAGAGAGCATCTCTCTTTTATTTGTGAAATAATGTTTCAGTCATGCCACAACCATCGCTCAGTAAATTAAATTAATGCTTAAAAAAGTATGATGGAAGTGAGTTCTGGCTTGAATTCAGCATGCCATTAATGATAATGATCAATTCTTTGAATAAAGTCAGAATTCTGATATTAAAGTCAGAATTCTGAGATTCTGACAAGTGTCTTATGTATTATGTTTTCTGCACCCCAGTTTAAAATTCAATACATATGAAGATTAAGAATTTTTATTTTAATAAGCTTTTTTGATGTACAAAATGTGCTTGAATAAGGCACAATTTGCAAAATATACCTAATTATGTGTGTCTTTTCTCAAAAACTATAGAGCCAATGGCAAATAAGGAATGACATGTATACAGATCTTATTAAATAAGGAAATTTGCATAGATGTTGGACATATGCATACTTGGCCTCTCTGTGTAAAATGTGGCCGCTTTGTGGTCCCTGAGTTAGAAAAATCCTAGATCCGCCCCTGGTATTAGCCCCATGATTTAGATCAACTCCAAAATTTAGTGGGTTCTTCCTTGGCCCATGCTACACCCTTCCACCAAGTTTCATGAAAATCGGGCCGTTTGTTTTTCTGCAATCCTGCTGATAAACAGAGAAACACTCGACCTAAAACACACAACCTCCATGTCACAGTTGAAAATGAGATATTCTCATTTGCCACAATTTGGAGAACTTTGGACCACCAACCATTCTTTGATCTTCCCTAAGGATAGAAATAGTTTTTAATTATCAGAGGTGAAAGGTCATGAATTGTGATTGTGTTTTAGAGCAAGTATCCCGATAAAATATCAATTTATGAGCAACAAAAATTTCACAGTGCACAATTTCCTGAGAGTGAGTTATTTCTCTTTGGACTCTTTAAGGTAAACATGATGGACACTTCAAATATGTTTAACTGTGTATCAAATCGGCTGCAGATATGCAGTCATTCAACACCATCCTGCATTAAACAGCACAACTTCCTCCTTTGTTTACTGCACTTTGCTTGACGCAAGGTTATCAGTGACATCATCTGCCGGCCGATGTCACAGAAGAAAGCCGTCAAAACCCCACCTCTTAATTTAATTCTATTGTCATTTTATTTACGCCTGGTTGCCGCAGAATGTCTTGGCTGATTATTGACGTCAGGCAGCATGATGCTTGAGAACGTGTTTTTGAAGAATAGAACATAGCACACTTGAGAAAACAACTAATGCAGGTTATTGTATTCACACCACACAAAATTAACAGCACAGAAAAAAATCCATAAGAAGATACCGTTTATGTGTAGGACCAAATTTAGGTAGAGAATGATTCTCTGAATATATAGATTTTTATATATGGATTTTAAATAACGTGACATCTTAAAATCTATGTAAGAATTTGTAAATGTCAAAACAACTTGCTGTGGTTAAACGTCATGTCTGGTGACATGAAACATGTCATAATGGGTGGAGCTGCGTCTCACATTTGAGTCATGACATACTGAAACACAATGTAAAGACATTAGCCCATGGACAAAACACACACACACACACACACACAGAGAGAGAGAGAGAGAGAGAGAGTCTGTGCGCATAAAAGCAGAAGAACAGAGAGAGAGGCACACACAAAGAAGAACCTTTAATATATAATCAAGTGGTGAGTCATTCACTTTTGTCATAAAACTCACATGTACACACAGACACACTGTGTGGCTGATTTTCTCCCCCCCCGATTCTTTTCAAACAGCAGATGAAGGAGGCATGTGGTCTAAGATGGCAGGGTGACCCACCACTCCAAATTGACTTGTTTTCCCTCGCCTTTAACAAGAACTGACCCTAAAGTCTGGCCGTCTTCGCTCATTGTGTTGTTTTTGGGGGGCAGAGCCTCATTTGATTGACTGCTTTAGTTGGAGCACATTCCTAATTGGCTTCTTTGGTCTGACTTCTCTACTTCTTCTATAATTACTTATTTCAAACGAAGCAAAAAAAGCAGAAAAAAGAAGTTGCTAAGAGCGTGTGGTGAGGACACTGCAGTGTTCCCAGTATGATTCACCCCTCCTCATTTCCTGTTGACCATAGTCAAGGAACCACAAAGCACCCCGTGGATCAAAGTGGAGAGAGAGCAGACCGCTGCAGGTCAGAGGCAGATAGAGCGGGACAAAACGTGACTCCTTCATCATCGTGAACACCATCACCAAGGCAGACTTCTCATTAGTGGCCATGTGTGATGTGATAAGGTGTGAATGACGCCGACTGTGAGGCGTACCAGATCTTACACTGCCACAGTCTCATGTCTAATTGGACTGCTGGCAGCTTTACTAATATTGTTGTTGTTGTCATTGCATTTTCAAAATCATAATCAAGCCATCTTTGGACTATCAACAAGTGGTCCAGAATGCTGCTGCAAGACTGGTTGACCAGGGCAAGCAGGATGAGCTACATAACACTTCTATTATATCTATTATGTTAGGTTTGCTTTACATACAGGATTAATTATAAGGTTCTTTTTCTCACCTGTAGATCGCTGCATAGCTCACTGTTTGTCCCTCACATGTGACTAACAACAAAAGGTGATTTTGAAGTGGTGGCTCTGACGCTGCAGAATGCTCCTCCTTTGGAGTCACTGTATGTTCCACGGTCTCTGTTGACACCTTTAAAATGCTGCTGAGGATTCAGTTATTCAGACTCGTGTTTGTCTCATCTGATGCTGTCTAATGGTTTTGTTAAGGTCTGTTGCTGCTTGTTTGATTATTTCTTTTTGAGGTTTCTTATGATTTTTTTTCTCTCCGCAAATGAGAGTTGGAGGAGGTTATTTGTGTCTTATGTTATGTATGTATTTGGTCACAGTACGGTACACAGAGGCCCAAATGCTGGCGGACATTGCCAAAAAGGGCTCTTACGTGAAGAAACTACTTTTCGATTACTCAGGTTTTAGTGAAATTGTCACAAAAAAACTGAGTGCTTTCTAGTTTTACTCTTGTGAAGCACTTTGTGGAGGAGGCTCTGAGAGAGGGGAGCAGGAAACAACAAAGAAATGTCTGTAATACCCTTTCACACAAATTCAAACCCACCCAGCCTCTTAGACACACACACACACATACACACAGTTAGATACAAGCTCATGCACAAACATGAACACACTTCTTTTGTAACACACAAGCATGAGCTCTGGATTTACAAAACAGCTCAACACTAGCTATGGTCGACACATATACACACACCAACCCAAACTCTTTCTCTGTGAGCTCGGAGATGACACACTAAATTTGAATTCCACTCATACTTTTTCCTCCCCTCCTGTAAGGGGTGGGGGGTATATGCTGCCGCTGGTGTTGACGTAGCATTTATCATTCTCATGCTCCAGAATTATAGCCAATCCTAGAGGATTGAGGGTGCAGTAGAAGAAAGCGTTAGTCATTATCCTTCATCAGCGTCATCTCTATCATCATACCAGTCATCTGCTGTGCATATATGTTAATTAACGGGTCGGAGCTGTGACACAGCTGATAAAGGCAGACGCCCTCGCCAACAGGACCTGTGAGAGATGGCAGTGACTGAAAACTTTTAAAATGCCTCCACAGCAGGTGTATCACTGGAGCTTTCTTTGTCATTTGTGCAAAGGAAAATCCATCTGATAAAGATCTTAGGTCCAGATTAAGACCAATTAACACCACCAAGCAGCAGCAACAACAACACATTTCACATTAATGTGGCTTCTATGTCATTTGACTGCTCTCATATTTACCTTTTGAAGGACGGACCTTGGTTTAGACAATAATACATAAACATTTGAAGTCAATGTATCATATCAGTGTATCTAACCTTCTCTCTGTCACATGACTCGCTGCCCTCCCATGGTGGTCCTGGTAGCACAAACCAACACCTGCAAGAGAAATGGCAAAATACCAAGCGAGGGAGAGATGGCGTAATGGAGACATGACTGGGACAATGCTGTGTCTTGTCATACATACCAACAACACTGGTGACTCATCAGCCCCCTTTTCCATCAAGCAGGATCACATTCTCTCAGCTGCATGCCTTTTTTTTAAATCACTTTTTCTCTGTTTCGTCTGTGTCGTGATGCTCTTCGCGTCGCCTTTCCAGCTCTTCCACCCTCTTAGACACAGAGACACACACCAACACACACACACACACACAGAGTCAAATGTCTGAGGATGATGTGCTGCTGACACTTTCCATGATGCATTCAATGTCTCAGCCCTGACACGTCTTCTGTTGTAATCAGCCTACTATGAGCACTCACTCTCTGCGCCTGCAAACAGAGCTACATCTATAAATCCGCTTTCATAAAACCAAACCAGGTGCACTACCAGTGAATCAGCCTTAGCATAACCAGGTGTGACACAGTGGCGGGGCTGTTAATGCCCTAGAAAAAAAGAATTGTGTGTTCAGTTAAATTAGATCTCAGTTAATTAGATTTCTAATTAATCCTCATTCACAAGGGAATAGAAACTATGTGTGGCCCTGAAAGTTTGAGTCAACAGGATGATTATCCTCTGAGACACCTGCAGGGCATCTGCTGCAACTGGCTAAGACCCGTTTGCCTGCCCTCAGAAAGGCAGGACACTCCTCAACCTCAGCTTTCTCTCTCCTATACTGTACACTTCAAAAATGCACACAGATAGAGAAATGCCCCCAGACAGGAGGGTAGATTTCTATTATTATAAAGATAGAACATGAAGGGTACAAACATTGTGTAACACTCGCTCGTGGCACTGGTTCAACCTTCTAAAAATGTTGCTAATGTTACTGTATCATATATCTGTGGTCAGCAATCTTTGGTCGTGTTGCTATAAACCTGCATCATTTGGGTTTTGGGGCACTTTAGGTAAACACATTCAAGGATACGTGAGAGACAAAGGATCCCTTGCAGTCTCAAAGCTGAGCGGCTGTCACCTTCCCAGTGGCTACAAACAGTGACAAGTCACACTGCATGACAGAGACGTTGAAACAGAAATACAGACGGGACAAAAAGAGTACAAGAGGAAAAAAGTAAATACATCTACAAGCATTCCTTGCATCAGTCTAATGACAGCTTGACTTGAGCTAAACCTGAGTGTACATCAAGGACAGCCTGTCAGTGTAGCAAGCGACATCCTGACTGAGTCAGCACAACGGAGGTGTGTGTGTGTGTGTGTCACCTACACGTGTCAGTAGTTGCTATCTATGTAGATGTATTTGTGTGTGTGTGTGTGTGTGTGTGTGTGTATGAGCAGGAAAGTGGAAATGACATGTCTCTTCATCAGCAAAGTGCTACTTCCTGTGTTTGCAACAGTGACATTTAAAAAGGACGATGCTCAGCTAAATTCGGAGGGTGACCGGGCCCTGAGGTAGACAGGTCATATATGAACCTCTTGACTGGTTCAACACCCACCTGTGATCTTAGCTCTCAAAGCATGAGATCAACTGTAATCTTTCAATAGAGACAAATGCCATGTTTTCAGTTTCAAATGATACACAGAGCATCGCTGACGCCACCAGTCTCTTCTCCGTTTACTTTTGCGAAGCTGTTACTGTGTGCAAAGCACCCGAGGGGTTTTAGCATAGCTATCAAAATCAATTAATTAAAAGGAAATAATTAATTAGATTATTTTTTTATCTTATTTTATAAGAGCTGCTGTATGTCTTTGCAATTGTAATAATCCAATTATGCACTACCAAAGATAATTCATGCCATGGCTGACTAGGTTTATCATTAAAATGGAAAACAAAAGTACTACAAAGTTGAAATTCAATTGTATGTAAGTGGTAAATGGTGTACACAACCGATTTATTATTAAAGAACATATTCTCAAGTCATCTTTTCGTTATTTTTTTTATATCAGTATTGTGGTACAGTAAATAAGGTGACATGGATTTTATATTTTCATATTATTGTATTGTAAGATCTGGTTTTGATCCCCAGTGATCACCCACGTGTCACATGCATTTCACACAAAGCAACAAAGACGATGTCATGAAAAAGAAGCAGGGACT
Source organism: Chaunax sp. Z400 (assembly GCA_037577475.1). Taxonomy (NCBI): domain Eukaryota; kingdom Metazoa; phylum Chordata; class Actinopteri; order Lophiiformes; family Chaunacidae; genus Chaunax; species Chaunax sp. Z400. The sequence goes on along the minus strand of CM075191.1, from coordinate 20,404,072 downwards.
CTTGTTTTCTCCCCATCAAAATGTGTCACTACTTCATAGGCGTGGAATGAATAAATCACTTGCAGAGAGAGTCTCTTTAATGAAGGTGCAAATGTACTTGAGATGCTACTAAATCCTCCTGAGGGAGACAGGAAATATAATGAGTTTCATTTATATGCTCCAGCATACTCTACGTACAAATAGCCCACCTGTCTCGTCACACGTCCTCACACGCTAACCTGGAAATGTAATTATGGGAGTGTAAATGGCACACAGTTGTCACAATTGACTGCTCAATATACAGAAAATTACATTTCATTCAGACTCACAATTTAAATGTTTATTTCAGTAGCAGAACATACATGCAGTTGGAGTTCGGAGTCTAAACTCTAATTCTGGAGCGAACGTCTTGAACCTCCTCAGCAACACTGATGCAGGGCAGCAGTGGCGTTGACTTCCTCCATGTGTCAAACCTCCTTCTCTTCCTGCTGGATTTACAGTCAGGGTTATAGCCCTACTTGAGCGCTACTGACAAACAAGCTGCTGAGGAGCACTTTGTCTGAAACTTCTCAACGTTCTCACTTTGCTTGGGTGACTCACAGGTCACAACATTTCCATCCAGGCTTTTGGTATTGTGCTCACCAAGGACTCGATGAGGCTGGCCTGCGTGAGGCGAGGGAGGGACCTACACGTGCCTCCCTCGCCTCACCCTGACAGGGTGACTAACCCCACAGCAGAGAGAGATAGAGAGATGGAGAGATAGAGAGAGAGGGGGCTGATTGGATGCTCTATGATGTTGACCGGCCTTCAAACCAGTCCTCCCTGCAACTACAATTGCTCATGGTGTCTGTCACATCGATACACATGGACATGTTTCAGAAAACACTCTTTTGGTCTGGACCATGCTCACTTCAGTGACGTGATGCATAATTTGTTGTGAGCCCTCCCCTGCTCACTCATGCATCAGCAGTGAAGGACATTTGCGGGGAATGGCTGTCCCCCTCTGATAAGACCGCTGTGTATGTCAGAAGCCCACCGAGGGGATGATGACTCATGCCCATCACTGGAGGACCCCCCCCACACACACTCCAAGCATATCCCCATGCACTCGTCCCCACTGGCCTTCTTCATTTTACCTCCTCTTATTCCCCTGTGGACCCCTACTATTGCACTATCAGCGCAGTAATTGGTTTCATAGGTTTGCTTCTCTGCACGCGAAGCGGAGGGGGTTTTGAAAAACAACAACAGTAAGGATATGGAGATGAGGTCTACAGTATGAGTCACAAAGGGAGTAAAAGCAATGCAGAGCTCCTCCTCTGACATTCCTCACAAGCGGCAGCCAACAAACACTCTCTCTGACTTCAATCCAAGACACCCAAGACATGCCAGAAACATTTTAATTAGGCAGCATAGCACTCTTCCTCTTTTTGCACACATAATAGATAGATATTTTATTGTCTCCATTGGGAAGTTTGACTTGGACCCTACAGAGTTAATCCATTTCAACACATATGGGCACACAACACCAGCTGAGAGAAGAAATTAAAAATGAGAATTTGATGATAAAGGAAGGAACTCCATACAGCCGAAATCTACCTATAAAACAAAATTCTCTGCAGTCAACATGAATATTGCACGTTAAAGTGTGATCAATGTGGACAATGTGGTTATATATCACCACTGGACTATGATCACCAATTTCTTTGGGATAAAAACTAATGTCCTTGGTTTTCTGTACATTAAGATTAGGTGATTTGACATGGCCAGAAAATCAGATGTCACTGAAGAGCGAGACTATGAGAGATTCTCACTACAGTCTATAACCTTCATCCCAACAGTGATCTTCTCTCTATGGTTTGTGTGGGATTCTTTCTTCAGATGAAGGCAGACATTCAGATTCAGTGGGGTACCTCTGATGTTCAGAGGAGCTGGCAAATTGCACAAAATACCTTGCTTCCAAACGAAAAAAAATAAACAAAAAAGATCAAATACAGAACTTTTTGAATTCAATGTTGACTCAGTAATTTATGGATTTATGGTTTTCTGTTTAAAGGAACAAAAAATAATCCTCAGATGTCTGATTTTTGCTGCATCTCTGACTGGAAAACACAAACTTCAACTGATTTCTCTCTCTCTCTCGAGCTCTTTTACGTGTCGTCACAGTTTACTCAGCCATACACAGTGCTTTTGTGTAGCCTAGTGGTGCAATATAATGTAGCAGAAGACATATCCTCGTAAGACATATCCAAATTACACAGTTTTGAACTTGCAGATACAACATTGAAAACATTTAGGAACAATGCAAATTGAATAATTAGACTAGTGTGGCCAATATGTGACCTACAAGTACGCCACCTACATATGGCATCCAGAGTGTTAAAGTGTCACTTTAAAGAAACATTTTCTTTTAGCTTGTCTTTGCAATAATTTGTGAAATTATAAGCATTTTAAGGCTAATTATAGCTGCTGTATGAAACCATTAAAGTAAGATCCTCACTGCGTTGGTGTGATGACAATAGAGATAAAGTTAACTTTTCTAAACTCACACATGCAATAAATAAAATGACTGCAAGATACATGACACCACTATAGATAAAGTCATTGGATACAGTAATCAATTAGCTCATCAGCCTCATGGCTTGATGGCTGGGTGTGTTTGCACAAATGCAGCTGCATTGTTAAATAGAAATGGTCTTAAACTTTAGAATTAGCCTCTGAATCTTGATATAGGTGCGTTTTAAACAGGACCATTATTTTGCATGATGAGTTCTTTTACTTTTGATAGATTTTGAATGCAGGACTTGGAATATTGTACGCCTTGGAGTATTTTCACAGTGTGGCGTTGATTCTTTTACTTAAATAAATAATCGGAATACTTCTTACACCTCTGATCCCTCTGAGCATCATGTTCGGCAGATTTCTGTCAGTGATCTGATAACCGACTGAGTCAGTTAGTGGACACAACAGTCATCAGTTCTACACTTAAAGATCATTTCTAGGCCTTTTGTGCCTCCTAGTGGATCATGCTGTGATGTGTTGCTGTAATATGATTTGCAATAATGATGTGACTGCAATTTATAAAATAGTGAGTCTATAAATTGGAGCATTTTAGTAATTATATCCAGGGTTTGCTTATTTTATTTGTTTTAACCATAGACTCTATAAAGGGAATCTGAGGTAACACAGGATAACAGCAGGTTAAATTTAGTCACTTTTTCTTTAATTTTTCATTGGTACATGGGAGAAGAAATGCAGACAGTTTGATTCAACAAGTTTAATCATTAGATACAGTTTCATTCCTATCATTAACTGTGTGTGCTGTACAATAAAGATCTTCTAGCACCTTTCACAGATACAAAATCACAGGGTGCTTTACATTGATAAAAATAAACTATTAAAACAGAGAAAAGATATAAAATGGACTGAAAATTAAAGTGCGCAGCAGCAGCTTAAAATATACAGCAACAACAAACAAGAATTTAAAAAAGTGAACACAGTCAGGAAAAAGATAATGTATGGAAGAGTATTAAGAAAAAAGAAATTTGCTCTGTTTTTCTGAATTAATGAGACAATTATCTCAGAATTCTGGGAAAAGTTTTCGTGAAAAAATAAAGTTATGCTCTGTTTTTCATTAATTCAGAAAAACAGAGCATAATTTTATTTTTTCACGAAAACGTTTCCCAGAATTCTAAGATAATTGTCTCATTAATTCGGAAAAACAGAGCAATTTTTTTCACTATTGAATGCAATTCCGTACCAATGAAAATAAGAATTAAAAAATGAATCAGCTATCTTGACTGGAAAACCAAAATCTATATAACTAATAAAAACATTTTCAGCTGCTTCAAAAAAACATCACAGGAGTCTAAAGATCACAGTGGTAGTGGGGGAGCATCCCATAATTTGAGTGCTACAGTTGCACCACAGGTTTTGTTGTGGGTTTGAGGGACCACCAGTAATTTTCATTAACAGGACCTAAGAACCCAATTAGGAGTATAAAGGAGAATGAGGTCGGCAATATACTAAAAACTAAAGGTTAGCACCAGTATTTTAAAATGATTGCAAAAATTAAGTGGCATCCAGTGAAGAGATTGAAATTTTGAGTGTCTTTTGTTGGATATTGTATTGGTATTGTATTCCAGGAACTTTTTTTTTTTTTTACATAGTTTGATCATTATGAAATATTGTGGAAATCTTCTTCAGTCTCAGTGGCTCTGCTCCGATTCTTCTGTCTTCAAATGGTTTCTTTTTGACTTTTGACTTAAACTCTCTCAAATAAAAACTTGAAGTCTGTATATTTCCTTGTGAACATAAAACATCAACATAACTATATATAGAGTAACATGGACAGATTTAAAGTCATACACAGAATGTGGACATGAAGCTGAGCACGAGCTTGTGATCACTGATCGCTATACAAATAAATTGAATTGAAAAAAATTGAATTGAATTGATTGGTGGTTTCTGGATGAAGTAACAAAGTCGCCACCAGCTGGCGCTGTTTATAGATGACTAATTGTTCGACTCTCCCTCATGTGTGCATTGCTGTTTATTAAGTCTGTTTGTGACAGATAATTACACCTAAATTAACATAATTATTTAATACTGTTGATTCATGTGGTAATTACACCAATGGGACAAAGTCATGGATTTGTGTGAAAGCCAATAACCATTAACACAATAATGAGTTAATAGACACGCGCCTCACCAAGTAAAGTCATAACATCATTCTATCTTCATAAATCATTAGCTAAAGATTCATTAAAATAAATGCCGATAATGACAACAACAATAAAGTTAGAAGCTGTTGATTACTGTTTACAAACATGAAACATTTGGAATTGCAACGTGTTACCCTCAAAAACGAGTCCATTTCAACACATGGATTTTTCTGGTTTGTGATGTGACTTTTTCTATTTTGTTTTCAGACAAGACAACATTTACCAGAGACTGTTGAGGTGACTGTAATCTGAACCTGATTATATGTAATGGGTTCATGCCAGCATGATGTCTTGATCATCATCGTGTTCCTCACTGCGGTGTAACATGGTGGTTTCGTGCATCTTGGGAGGTCGAACCTCTTGACTATTTTTCAAAAGTTGCGACCACTTGAGAAGAATGTCTCATGTGGTGGATTCTCATGTTCATGCCTCCCCAAAGGACTGCTTCGATCACACAGACATCATGTGATCTTCAATAGATTTATGGCATGTGCAGACTCTGGGAAGAAGCAGCATGATGACTAATGTGGCATCTGAAAACAGATTAACAAGCAAGTTTGTTTTTTCTAATAAGACTTGATAATAGTTGCACACACTGTCCTGTTGCAAGGAACAGTACTGTGACTTGAACCTCACATTCTTATATTCAACTCTCATACACATGGACATACACCAACATGTTTTTAATACATTATACATAAATGCTCCCCACCAGTGGCATGTCCAGACTTCTTTTGGGCTGCGGTGGCCAAGGTGGGTACTGATTTCTGTAGGGGTGGCAAAAAGTATGTATGCAAGTATACAATTAGCACAAATTTGCTGTTTCTCATTTACATGAGATTACATTCTTTTAGCTGATGCTTTTATCCAAAGAGGTTTACAATAAGTTCAAGAGGATTAATGGTCTAGTGGGACCAAACAAATATAATATAAAGCTTCCATTCTTCATTCTTTGTGTCCTCAAAAACAAATTGTACCTCCAAAAATGGGCTACAGACAGAGTGGGCTCTCAGACTTTGTGTACTGATTGATATCAGTCTTTTTTTTTAAAGTTATGTTTTGCCTTTATTTAGATAGGACAGCCGAGATGTTGTGATAGGAAATGGGGAGAAAGAGGGAGGGGGGGTAGACATGCGGCAAAGGGCCACGAGCAGGAATCGACCCCATGATATCAGTCTTTAATTATCAATTTGGCAAACTACATTTATTGATGAAGACTATGATGCCATCTAAAATTCAGGAAAAGGCAAGTAAGTAGACTTTGATGGGGGTTTTACTACTTATTTCAAGATCAAGATTTAACTTTCATGCAAAGAATTCAGATCATTGAGAAACATTTTCCAGTTCAACTCATATGAAATCCTTGTAACGTTCGCATCTAATCGATCCTAATTTTTAAAACTATGGTTCCTCAAGTTTTGATTTGTGGTTCCTTCAAATGCAGCAATATCTACTAACTGGTTGGATTTGTCCACAAGCTGTGAGTAGTTCAACTGGAGACTTCTCATCTGGTTTGATTTGATTAGGTCTGAGGAGATTAAACTAAGTAGTATTTTATGATAAAAAATACCACGATGTAAACTTAATTCTGAGTAGAAGATACTTTTCCTTTACTATAATCATTTATTTATTTACCACATTAAACAACATTTTAGTTTGCACAAATGTGCCACAGTTAGCTAATTAGCTCATTTTCATCCATAGTCCCTGGGCAGGCTGTTACAAAATCGTCTGATGACGCATCGAAAGATCCTGAGCTCGATCTTTGAGAGCCACCATCCTACAATATAATCAGTTTAGTTTGTACGTTTTTGTAGAAGATTCTTGCAGAGATAGAGAACAAATTTAGAAATTGGTTGCTTTGAGTATCTCTGGTCAGTGAGATAACGTGACAGCTAATATAACAAGCCTGGCATCACCTATGCTTTTAAATATGTTGTGTTTTGCAGAGTGAGTCATTACCTTTACTGTACTTTCAGCATTCAAACACTGCATGGTACAAAGAGGCCGGTTGAGTCGTTCAGGTTTGAAAATCTTGGGTGTTTTTATTGTAGGTATTGCATCTTCAACTTACACAGCTCGAACCATCATCAGACTGCATGTTTTACAGAGGATGGCCACAGGTTCAGAACAATTCAAGGGATCCCTTGGTGGGATTTACTCACTTGGTTGGGCTAATTTGTTAAACACAGTCAGAACTGCAAGTCTAACCTTAAACTCAGAGGTAAACATTAAACTTTGTGATCACAAACTTATGAAGATATGCTATTGGTTCAAATCTGCAGCATAGCCAGAAAGGCTTTGTTACATGTCTCAGCATGACTCCTCTGCACTGAACTGACGGAGCCTTCGCTGACATTTACTTTATCTCACACCGAGAGAGGGATACAGCCTAGATGAGATCAGTGCAGACCAGCTATGGACCAGGTGGCTCTTGAAAGCTCAGCCTTAGTGAGAACATGGAGCACACACATCTCTCTCTCTCTCTCACACACACACACACACAGACACACACACACACAGACATACACACACACAGTTCACTCGCATGAGAGAGGACAGACCTGGCTTCCGTAAAATCAGCTCTTGAAGTTTGTTTTATCCCTTATTTGAGTACAAGACCAGAGAAGTTTGTCACTTAAGACAATGAGTGCCAGGTAGCTTTCGCATATTTTTAACACTATCAGAATCCTCCCAATTAACAAAATGCATTCTATTGTACTTTGAAACAGAGTTAAACACCACTAGGATGTAATCCAGGTCTGCACAAGGAGTGAAACTCATTTAGTCGTCAAACACTGAACCTTTCTCCTGTCAGCAGTGCAGGTTCATAAAACCAACACATGATGATGAAAAGAAAAGCAAGGAGATGCTGGAGGTCAATAACTTAAGAACAGGGGAAGAATAAATGTAAACTGTCCCTCAGAGAGAGAGTTAAAGACAGAGGACACTGAGGTGTTCTGAGGTGGGTTTGGCATTTTTTTTTTTTTTTAAATAGTAAAGCACCAAAAGTGGTGACTATCTGATTAAGTGCCAAGTCAACAACCTCATCACAGCTCCGCAAAGAGCTTACAAACTCTACACCTTAATGATGTCCTTCAGAGAAACTAAAGGATTTGTTCTTCTTTGTTTATTTTTTTTTATTTAAATCCTCACTCAGAGGCCTTGTTTTGTGGATGTAAGACACATTTTGTCACTAAAACACAAGTCTAATAGAGACTACAATCCTCCTAATAGAGGAAAGTGGAGTTTTAGACCCCCTTTATTGTGTAGTAGCTGGCTAAATATTTGCCAGTAAAGTCTTGGCTATCATAAGCTTTGTACAGAGATAAACCCCCCAAAAAACAACCAGATAGGAGAATTTATAAATGAGAAGGAATGTTTCACCTTGTGTCAAAAGGCTGGCTATGGAGGGGGAGACATTTTAGTCTGTCAGCCCATCCAGTTGTGTCAGGTCTGTACTTATCATCACAGCATGATGTTGGGGAGTCAGCTCCGGACAAGGCTGGAGACTCTAAACAGGCGAGGCTCAGCACTAGGAGCAGCTTAGGGGCCAATTACATTTCAAGCGTCCATTGAGTAAAACATCAGAAAAATGAAAACAAAATGGCTACATTTCTTATCCCCTCCCCCCCTCCCCACCCCAAAAAAAAAAAAAAGAAGAAGACAATAGTCAATAAAATATACAATTCTTAAAATAAGGAATGAGAAGCGTCATAAAGAGGAGTAAAATGAGACAGAACCAAAATAAGTTAACTTCTTTTCCACAATGCATGTGTTCTTTGAGGGATCGACAAATAAATATTTAAAAGGCCGGAGTTTTTTTTCTTTTTCTTTCACATACAAAAGGATTCATGAGACCTCCATGAAGAGAAAACGACAGCGAGACAGAAAAAAAAAACAGAGAACTGTGGCTGAAGTGCAATTCTTAATGCCAGTGGAGTCGGGATGGCAAACAATGGCATCATTAACACTTGCCTGCTTTTCCCCCCACACTTCAGACTTTTACCCCACAGATCACCTGACCACCAGTGGAATGCCATTTACAGCCCGCTCCCCCCAATTCATGAACATTATAAAGATGAGAAAAACGATCTAATAAATAAGGAGTGCCTCCAACAACAAAAGTACACATGGGTTACTTTTCCGCGATTGAATGGGAAGTTGTTCTATTGTTTTTTTTTTTTTTATCATTTTGATAGTTTTCTTTTCTTGTCAGCACAGCAATAGAATAAGAAACTTTCCAATGTTTCCACCTCCAAAACTGAACAAAGTTCTAATGGCCATGCCGCACCCGCTGCCACTCACAAAATAAATGTAAAAACCACAATAAACACAGGTTAAACAGCAACAGAGCCAATAGTTCTATCCACAAGCTCTACTTTCTTTTTTTTTAAACTCATTTTTCAAAGTTTCTGTAATTAAACTATTTGTATCTACAAAAAAAGAAATTTGCTTTATGGACGGTCACACAGTCTTTAGGGAAAGAAACAGGAGTTTAAACTGACGATAGAAAAAAGATGACAGTTATTGCTTGTTACTGCTGGAACGAGTATGGACATCTACTCCAAAGTTGTTGTGGCTTGGACTGTTTCCTTGTTGCTGTTGTGTTTGTTTTTTTCTTCACTTCTTGGTTTGTGCCATTTATATGCACAACTCTAAAGTAGGCGAGTGCATGGTAGCTTTTTGTAACTGTTTGACGGAGGGGAAAGAATCCAAAACAAAACACACACAGTTTGAAAATGCACAGAGCACCCACATTCGACAGGAATTTTTTTTTTTTTTTTTTTTTTTTTTTTTTTTACGCGTCGATTTTTTTTTTGTGGTCATTATCCTCCATGATTGTTTGGGGGGAAAAAATCACGGCAGACAAACTTTGTTAGCTTTAAAAGCTCAGTGGTGGTGGAGGATCCACTTTCCCATTGGTTTGTTTCACAATAGCACCAGCTGGAGTGTCTGAGCTTTAGCGGTGTTGGGCAGAAGTCAGGAAAAAACAATAAGACAAAGGATTAAATTCAAGGCTGAGGGGACGTTTGTCAGGGCCAAGATGTGTTGATATGACAAAGTTCATCCCTTATAGTCCAGATTAGATGTGATCCTGGTTATCCAGGCCCAACATCATAATGTTAAGATGGGCTACACAGGACCAGCTACACACACACACACACACACACACACACACACACACACACACACACACACACACACACACACACACACACACACACACACACACACACACACACACACACACACACACACACACACACACACACACACACACACACACACATACAGGAGAGAGACCCCAACAGAAACTCAGAATTATTTCAATATTATAAGAATTTAAGTGCATTTTGGATCAAGTTAAGGGTTGTGCATCTTTAAAAAATTCAGACAGTTGACAGAGGAAATAAGAAAAATCCGTCGGTCATTCAAAATTTAGATGATGTATATTTCTCAAGTCTCTGAACCAATTGGCAGAGTCACATCACTCCGTTTGGGTGCCTGGTGCCAGTTGGGTTCAGAGGTAAGAACAGCTCTGAGCGGAGCTCCTCCAGCAGTAGGTTCACCAGCACAGGAGGAGGAAGAGGGGGTAACTAATCTCTAGGAGCAGGAGGAAGGCGCTGCTGAGAGGCAGGAGCAAAAGGAACGCCGTTAGCCATCAGGTGACTGGGTGTATGTGTGTAGGCATGGCCAGATGGATAAACGCATGGAGGGTGGGCAGGCTGGTTTGACAGGGAGGAGGAGATGATGGCCATGTGGGGATCTAGGAGGAGAAGGCAAGCTTGACACTGCAGGAGGAGTATCCCTCATCGCTGGCCATGCTCTGCAGGCTGCTGTGGTCATCCAGGTCGCTGGTGCTGGCTGTGCTCACACTGTCCAGCTCTCCATGGGAGAACTCCGTGCTTTCCACATCCACCTCGATCTCCTCTGCAGCCCAGGATGAAGATGTGGGGGAGAGGAGTCCAACAAAAAGACAAAAACCAACAATATCAGTGAGCCTTGAAGATCCCATCCACACATGTATTAAGACATACAAGGGGTTTTTGCTGAAAAAGTATAATCACCAAATAAAAATTCTTCCCTTTACTTCATTAGAAGTTCCAGAGTATATGGAAATATGATAGCACAATACTGTAATACTGTAGCATGGTGTAAATAAATCTAACACTTACTATTTAACATGGTTCTTCGTGACTCGTTACAACCAGATTGGAATAAATCTAATCTAATCTAAACCAATCTAATCTGAGAAAGGTGATTATTGTCATTAACACCTGACTCACCACACAGACGGACTCTGAGCGGTAAACCTCTGTGTTTTAGAATTAGCCCAAGAGCTAAGGAGGCCTTGTAGTCCCTAAATTCAAATCTTGTTTAAAGACCGCGGCCTCACTCACCTTGGTCAGAGTCAGAGCGGTCGGAGCAGAGGGTCGAGCCCACACTATCCATGCGTATCCGCTCCCCCTCACCCGGGCTACTAAGGGCGGCAGCACCGCTGCCTCCCCTCAGCAGCTCCAGTTGGCGCTGGAGGTGCCTCTGCTCGCGCTCCAGAGACTCCAGCTGGTACTGGCTCTTCCTGTCTGTGTCTTCAAGTTTCTGGTCAGATGATAGAGAGGGAAGAGACAGAGAAAAGGTTAATTATGCATACAAATAGTCAGCGAGACTGAGAGCAAGAAAGTGAAGAAATACAGAGGAAATAGGAGCAAGTAGGACTGCTAATAAAGATTCTTTTCAGTCTTTCTTTCACAATTCTTAAATATTCAGATATATACACAATTCAAAATATATCTGTAAGATATTTTCAAGATGTGAAAAATGATCATCAGAATTATCCCAGAGCCAAAAGTGACTTGAAAAAGAAAGAAAAATGTAGCAAATCTTTGCACTTAAATAAAAAAAAAACGATTTAAATGCTTAATTACTCATCAAATAGTTGGCAGGTCGACTAATGGATTCATTCTGTAACTCTTGCAGCTCAAAGAGTGACAGAAGGAGAGCAGGGAGAAGCACTTGAAGAACAGAGCTGAGGTACTGGAGACATAGATGTTGTTAAAGGCCGACAGAGAACAAAGTCAGCAGCGCAGCGAAAACACTTCCCATCACTTGTTTCGGCACTCGGCCACTAAACTTGTGTCCCTTGGATTTTCCTCCTGCCAGGCCTGATTTCCCTCACCTGCCTTGTTAACACCATGTCACCTTATTTACTCGCGGTCTCTGTTTACGCCTTTGTGCCATATAAACGAGGGGCCGTGGCAGAGATACGGTCGCGTTGTGCTCCAAACTCATGGACCAAAACAATTGGGCATCAATAAGCTGCATGGAGAGACTCAAATCGACCGTAGTATAAGTGAAGCGTGGTGACAGTGGTAGTAGTAGTAGTAGTAGTAGTGGTAGTATGTGTATGTGTGTGTGTGTGTTTAGGGCTTTATACAACAATATCAGCTTTATGCCTCCCCTCTTTGTTACGTGAATGCACGCTATGCCAGGCTGCTCACATGCACACTGCTCAATCTCAGGTGGTCACATGCTTGTCTTTAAAGTGGATGGGAGAGCATGAGGCAGGGTGCCTTAACGTGTTACATGCTCGTCAAAACTGGGTGATCCGGCAGGGAAATAATCAGGTGCAACACTGCGGATGCATTTCAGATGCCACGGCCGGTCCTGCTGGTTTGCTTGTCTAAATTCTTCTCTGGTATCTTTGGTTGATATGTGTTATGCTATGTAATTGAGGACCATCTTAACCTCTGGGCGGGCTACTGATCCTTACCTTTATGTGTGCTTTGGCTTTGTTGAGCAGGCCTAGGGTGGTGTGGCGGTTGCAGTCAGGTCCCAGAGGTATGAGGGCCTTCAACCGCTCCAGGCACAGCCGCAGGTGAGCTCGTCTACGGGGGGGAAGACAGAAACAGACAAACAGGATGATTAAATACATGTACAAAAGGGAAGGGCTAATGTTTGCATAGCAACATGAGGAAAGCAGGCCATGTTTGATACTGGTACTTAAATGACAGAGAATTATTCAGGGAGATGTGCAGGAACTCCTTCTCTTTTCCTGAGAATTGCTTGGTGATTTTAACGACTACAATCTAGTTAACCAGCCAGTTTCTCTCATTTACACTCAATTTAAAGTTCAAACTAAAACAGTGTTCAGCCCTGCTACTGCTGATAAACCTTGCAGGCCTCTGCCGTTTATGTCATCCTGCAGACTTTCTATTTTCTGCACAGATAACTGGATAAACACAGATGTTGAGCTATATATATAACTTTACACCCACCCCAAGCAAAAGCAACTAATAAGCTACGGTTCTGATTATTTTTTAACACAGTATAGACATCTGACTGACATGCATGCAGTATTCTGTCATCTTGGGATGTAGGCTACTGAAGTCACACTGTAGTTTTCCATTGTGTTGTAAATCCCCAGCTGATAGTTCAAAGACACACAGGTTACATGTGATTCATGTCTCGTGTCTCGTCTTTGAGACAGTACATTATCCTCCAGTGGTATTTCTTGCACCTAGCTTTAGCGACCCTTCTCGCCTACATTACATACAACAGGTTTCAGCTGGGGGGGGGAGGAACGTTGTAATGGCATTTCCTGAACCCTGCTCAGCTCGTATGCTCCATCATCCTGACAGTCCCTTATTCTGTGACTGCAGACAGGCCCTAGGTACTATCTATCCCACTAATGGCCCCAAGTTGAGAGGTAAAGAGAGATAATAGTGGCTATAACACAATCAGCGCTCCATTAGCTGGAACTGCCCTTTCAGCTAGCCTTAAGGGAACCGTGGAGAGACATTAAGAGTCTGTAGACTCAGTGGAATGACCCAGACTCAGGAGCTATCTCTGGGTGAGCCTAAAGGAGACGAGCCCAGGGGATCAGAGATGGAATTCACCGTACTGATATCGCTGGGTCGGACTGCTCCCTGCCATGCTCTGCTGATTCAAGACTGTTGGAGGCTTGTGAGTGCTGATATACTGTATCTGTCTGTAGGCATTTCAGTTTGTGTGTGTGTGTGAGGAGGAGAGGTTCAGCTATGCATGGATGGTGCTGATAAGAACACAAGATGAAGCCCAGCACGGTATGCTTCAACTGCATGAACAAGACAAGTGCTGTACGTCTGGGGAGTGAAAGAGCAGACATCCTGATTCTGTCTGAAGTGCCCTAAGTCAGAGGATGCATAGCACACACACACGTGTTCAGTCTGGGACTTGAGAGGTAGACGATGACTATCTGTGCGGTCAGTTCTACTGATAGAAGACGGCAGAGTCAACCTTTGCTCTTTATCGGTGTCATGTGAACCCCACCACCACCACCACCACCACCTTTGCCCTGTGTGTCTGCACATACACACACCTTCTACTCTTAGGAAGCAGCCCGGGGACGATGCAGACACATTACAGCGAGTCAGATCAGTCTAACTGATTCCAGCTCTGACTATACTGTTCAACAATCGTGACAAAACAAAAACAAAAGTGTATTTTACAGAAATATATATATATATATAGAAACTAAGGGAATGTTTCAACATTGCTGATATTCTAATAAATGATCTACTGTGCAGCTGTGGCTGAGGAGAACCAACGTCATTTCACATTACATGCTGAGATGAATAGCATTAACATCCCATTTTAATTCATATACTATGTACTGTACTAATCTCAAGCATGTGTGCACTGTTAAGCTCTCTCTTTTTCCTTAGTCAATACGAACTTTATTCCACATAGGAAGCTCTGATAATCTCATCATGTTTGCACTGACTCGTATTTCTATCTGGGCTGTCAGCGATTGAGTTAACAAACTCCAGACACTGGAGACCACAATTGTCTCCTCCACTCCCATTGAGCTTAAAAATCTCAGCTGACAACTTAGGATAACTCCGACCTATAACTACACCTGTCCCATCTCCCAACCCTCCCCTCTCACTGACCAAACAGCCATGACAGGTGAGTGTGGTGCAGGGCTGTTGACGGTACAGGCACTGCCGACTATCACCACATTTCTGACCAAACAGCCCATTATGGTTTTTAGCACCAAGACTTCCATTAGTGAGAGAGGTGTGAGGCATCGTTGTTGGGGCTGCTGAATCACCACTTTTTGCCAAGTCACGGAGAAACCACAAACCTCCCTTTTTATACCCACATGATGATGATGATGATGAGGAAGAGGAATCTGAACTGTGTCAGCAAACTGAGTACTTGTTCTGTCCTTTTCCTACCTTTAGTATGGTGTGATCTCCTCTTAAAGGAGCACATGCTGTTGACTGGCAGCATTGAAACAGCCTTGCTGTGCCTCTTATTGACTGACAGACGTGTGAGACACCTCAGTGACATATCACTGAGTATGTGACATGCTCTGATTACTACAAAAGGGCAAAGAAGTGCCCAGAAAGCATAAGACGGAGTGTCTGAAGAACAGTGTGTAGCCACTTTCAGACAGGCCTTTTTCTGTGACCCCTTCGGTGTGTTCAACCTGGACTAGCCCACAGTGTCACAATGCCACCACGGTTTGTGCGTTCACAGTGCATGCCAGCATTCCGCAATGATACGACGCAACAGCGAACATAAAAGCTGATATATTTCACTCTCTCCGCAGTTCGGCTGTCATTTTCTGCACTTGTGCTTCAAATAACGGACTTCCTGTTGCTTCCGCATCATTAAACCTGAACATGTTACTACAACGTCACACCCGCTTGGCAACACCGAGGCAGTCCATTCATACAGACGTCTGTTTCGGCCCTGTTACTACCTCCCGATGTATCACAGAGGTGGAACAAACCGACACCCCATTACGCCCTCATTGCATTCAGACAGACGTCAGGACGGAATAAAGGCGCAACGGGCACGGAATGAAAACGCCGTCTGAATGAGGCTTGTGACCAAGAGGGAGGAGAGAGTGTGCACTATTGTGTAAGTCATAGTCATCACATTGAACTGCTTGGTCATGGCAAGTCGATTTGGAAGTTTTATTCTCAAGAGGGTAGAATTTAAGAAATTATTCCAGAACATAAATTGACCAATTATGTCCTTCCTGACAACTAAACTATCACAAACTGTCACACTAAAGGGTTAAAGGCTACAAGCTACAAGCTACTGGTGATGCCCCTAAGAAGGGCCCCCTAATCCCGGAAAAGGCTTGTTTATCAAGCAGACTCACAGCCAGAGAGATTAAACCATTTGCAGCTTACGATATGAGTGGCGGCTTGTGACCATAAATACCTGCCTGCTGCAGCCACGGTCTCTCTTTGCCTCTACCCTTCTCAGAGGCACGTAACACCGCAACAGGCAACAGAGCGTACTGTTTGCCCTAGTTCTTAGAAAAGACTGGCCCTAGTCACACAAACAACTATGGATTTATTGGGCAGCCCCGTAACTTCACGTCCTCGGCTGCTGAGGCTTAGAATTGGTTAGGTACACTTTGTTAAAGGGTAAGACATCACAGGATGAGAGGTAGCAACAGGCTGTTTATTAGCTGCAGTTTAAGCTACATTGATACAATTATTTGAAGAATTACTGATACAATTATTATAAATATCAACCAAAGCAACAACAACAAAAAAGTACAACTGCAATGAAATATCCTAATACAGACTAATAGTGGGGAACGTGTCATCTAGTTGTTTCTATGCTCTTCGCTGTCACGCACAGCAGGAAAATGAAATCCCTCACTGACGATCAGATAAGAGAGGCAGAACAGTCTGGTGTTTCCTTGAAATGAGCAGAGGCAGATTCGTGGGAAACTAAGCAAATGTAATGAAGTGCTTTATTTTGCTTGCTTCTTTTGCTTCATCGTGGGTATGCCTCGGCAAAAAGCTGCTGCCGAGATGCCACGCTCTCTCTCTGGTAGTGTGGTAACTAAGCTTGTGTGGACTTGAATCTTGATACAGATCCAATTTTTAATGAAACTGTTTTTTTCTTTTCTTCAAAGGAAACATCTAAAGCTGCCGATGATCTTCCACGAGTTCATGGGAGTTACCTGGAACTCACAGAAGTTCTGTGATGACTCCAGAGGTAGTCCCAACAACGATGGTTACATGGTTACAAACTGTGTAAATTAAATTGTAACCATGTTTAATAAGAGTTGTGTAGACAGGAGCTTTCCATGTTCACTTATGAAGATGTTCAGTTTATTTTCAGACTTATGCTACACAAAGAGGCCTCAGTTTATAGTGGCTTGGTTCAGAAATGATTCTGATTTGCAATTTGTCTTTCCTCCTGAGACAATAGGGCACCTCCACTCTACCAGTGTGTGTGTGTGTGTGTGTGTGTGTGTGTGTGTGTGTGTGTGTTCCTGACGGGCCCCAGATGGATATGTCGGCAGACGCCTCCTACCTTTTGGCTTTGACATGTGCACAAGCAGCCAGCAGGCCCCGGGTCACTGCGCCACACCTAACCTCCTCATCCCCGTGAATCACATGTAGGATCCTGCCCTTTTCTACCAATTGTAACATCTGTCAGCCCCATTTTTTTTCCCTTGCTTTATCTAAATCTAATTTAAATGCAAAGTTCTGCCTCCTTTAGTTTGTACAGTTAAATACTACTGAGGAAATCAAAGAGGTTAACACTTATGATCATGATCGGTTAAAAAAAAAGAAAAAAAAAGAGCTTTTATGTTAGAAAAAAACCTAATCTTTTCTGCACTGCTCTTCCTCTCGCTGTAGCTGTTTCACTTGTTCTTGAAATGCGTCAGACTGCCTCCGATGTGCTTGGAGCAAAGTCCTTATAAAGAAGCACTCTGGAGCTCTCTCTGTTGGTATGGGAGAGCTGCCCACCACAGCTCTTACAGAACCTACGCACGTCATATGTTAATCTCTCCACAGTGCAGCAAACAACAACAGCTCTGTACTCAACCTGTCTTATCCTTGAATAATCAATGCACACTCGCACAGGCAGAGAGCATGTGCATCTGTGCATTTTGTAAAAACTAGAGTCAGACCAAGAGTAAATACCTCTTAAATGTTTGTCAGTGTGGCGAGAAAAGAGTGCAAGGGCACCAACAAGCTGCAAATCCAAAAGATGACAAGAGCAACCGGAGGAGTGGGATGCAAGATGTGTATTTTGTTCAACCGATAACCAGTGATCTAAATTTTTTCTATTTTATTTTAAGCACACTTGAGGCTAAAAAAAAGTCTGTACATGATGTGCTTATTCTGATAATCTATTGGTTCGATAGATATTATGCATCCCTAACCAAAACATAGACTGTCTTGTCTTATGTTAATCAGAATGTTCGGCCTTTTCAACCACAGGAGCTTTTACACAAATCAAGTATTTTTTTCCCCCCCTGACATTTAAGAGCTTGATCTGTATTTTGACTGCAAGAACTTTCCAATTTTTTAACTGGGCCATAGCTGTTGTACCTGCTGAAGTCCCTGCCCCTGGGGTGCACAAGTTTCCAACAACCAAAAATCTTTTTGGGATAACTGCTCTACTGATTTTGAGAGACTGGTCAAACAGAATTCATTCAGCCTGTAAGGCAGCGCTGGGAGACTCTGATATTAATAGAAGGACTTATAAGGGATGGGAATTATTTTGAGTTGCTTTGACAATAAATGCTGCCAACTTCTTGACTTGTCAAAAATGTGGGACTAAGGAAAACAAAAACTTCAATCTGACTTATTTCTAAAAACAAACCATTTGTTTTTAATCTACAATCAGCAACTTGCTGAATATATTTATTAGCACATAAATACATATAATAAACTTATCGTCCCTGATTTACTTGAGAAACAGCATCTAACCTTCCAGTGCTTTCCTTTTTCCTCATTTTTTTTCTTATAGGGCACACATTATATAACTGTCATCCTTGTGCAGTGACATTATTTTAAAGACACTTGATGTTTCTTGCTCAGATGCATTCTGGTATTTTGAAGACAATATTTGATGGCTACGTATACAATTAGAGAGCCACTTGCTCCATTTTCTTTTTATTGACACACACAGACATTAATTTATGCATACCTGGTGGGTATCAAGATTGGATTGGGATGAGCAGGAAAAAAACAACATAATGCATAATCACGTGAATAAAACGAATACTGACAAAAGATCAGCTGTACCTGAAGAGTGGCACAGACCAAACAGTGTGTGTCCCCCCCCTCCCCCCTTTCTTTCAGGAAACTATCAGCTGATAACAGCAGAACAGACAAAGCATCCTGAGTTTCTGCTTATTTTTAATGCAAAATCCCCAAGAACCAACACCGCTAGTGATGGGGGGGGGAATATGGCTGCCCTAGATTCTAAACTTGTGAATACATAAATTATGGATAACTTCTCAGTTCATCCAAGATGTCTGACATAATTACTGGACGAGCTTTTAAAGGGATGGTTCAGATTTCCAGCCCAGATAACAGTCAATACACATCACTTCAGCAAATCCCATACTCTCAAACCCATTCCACACACACACACGCACACACACACACACACACACACACACACACACACACACACACACACAGACACACACACACACACACACACACACACACACACACACACACACTGATTTGACCTACTTGTAACACATGCAGAGGGGGGTGAAATCTGACCCTTCACCTAGTTATTACACTAATTACACATCACCAATGACCATCTCAGGGGTAAATCTCCTAAACTGACGAAATGACTGACGAAACTAAGGAAATTAAAACATCATTACTGCCTCTTAGGAAGAAAGAAAAAACAAACTTCTTTACAAGAGCGTTTTATTGTTCCTCTTCTGCCTCACTCCTCCAGTGTCGAGGCTCATTGACAGCAGTCGCAAATCATGATCCAAAGTGATGTCAAATAATATTGGATATTAATATTGGATAATAAGTCCATGTCCATTGAGAACTACATTAAGTCAGCTGCAACTGTGTGGTGGAGTGCAGTTCCAGTAAATCAAACACAAACAATATGGCCACGGAGGTTTTTCTTTTCAGCATTATTTTTTTCCAAAACATTCCAAATCCAAAATAGAAAGTGTGAGACGCCTGTCATTTGGTGCAGACTGGTCACCATGTGGGGCTCCACCTCCCAGATCATACGATGTGAAACAACATGTGAACATGTGGCACACTGCTCCATACTCTGCAGATGGTGACATACAATATATACGGAGAGGGGCTGGGCTGAAGCCACATGACAGCTCATGCATTTGTCCCCCCCCATGATGCTTTGCTGTAGCTATAGGAACCACTGTTGAACATATTAAAAACAGATGATCCCAGATAAATAATACTCACAATCGCACATTAACACCTAGATGAGGAGTAGTTGCATTTGTTTGAATTCACAGTGAGGAGAAGACGAGTCTTTATGATGTAATGAAAACACACGATCTAGAGGAAACAACAGTTCTCTGTGTTTGCTCACCGCCTATGTTTGCTGACTCACTGAGTTAACACAAAGAGCAGGGTTGTTGTTCCTGCTAAAGATGTCCCTTCTAGGATTCTCTGCTTTTTATGTCCCCTGTGTCTTTCTCTCTTTTATGGACGGGGGCGTCATTCTCCCTCTCTCACATGACTGCTGTCGGGTCGCACAGCCAAGGTCACATGTCTGTTTACCCATGCAGGCAGTGGCACCTTACTGAATGTTGTTTTACAATGAGGGAAGCCACCACTCACTAGGTTGACTGCTGGAGCAGTAATCAAAGACCCAAACAGCCTGGCTGCAAAGCTGGTGTCTGTCGCCTGTGCTTCAACAACTTCATTACGTGAGCTATAAATATAAATGGCAGGTTCAGGAAATTAAACATGCAGTTTATTGATGATTAGGTCTGGATTTGGATGGCAAAGTCTTTATGCTAGGTTACCCTTCTCGTTGCAAACTTTGTGTTGATGCTTTTTGATTTCACAGATGACTGTATAGTGAATCCATGGACAGCACGTGTAACTTGTGCTACGGTGGCATCAACACCAACTGGACAATGCAGAAGAGAAATATCAGGCTTTAAATGATTTATGCTTTTTACCGAGACAAATATGGTTGAGTGCATGTCTAAGGTACTGTGCTGCTACTTCATCCACAGCTGATGCCTAAGGTTTACACACACACACACACACACACACACACACCTACACACACATAAGATTAGAGCAATCTTTGCCCTACAGCAACAGGAGGCTCTCCTTTTCTGACAAACTGATGCTTCCCTCATCCCCTTTATGAAACACTGACAGATGGGATAGATGCAGAGAGTCAGAACGAGATAGAGAGGGTGAGAGAGATACAAGAGAGTGGGGGGAGGGAGGGGAGTGTTCCGCCTGTGTAATCTGCCCAGAAACTAACCATGGGTACAAAGGAGAGGCGGTCTGTCAGGAGTTCCAATGGGTTTACCGACGGCAAACAACCAAAACCTACCCACTCTTTTCAAGACATGCATTCTGCACGTTTAGTCGACTCATCAAAAGTGCAGCCAGTGCATATATTTTATCCATGGATGGCACCAGTAGACATTTTACTCCTAAACCTAAAGGATTAGAAACTATGCTCTACTCACGGAGTAAAATAAGGCCGCTTGAAAACTATAAGCTCAACTCTTCAGGAGCTCTAAAGAAAAACAAATTGCACTTACTTGGGTAGCATCATCTTTGAGCAATTTGATAGCCTGTAGCGCATGTCCTAACTACTCAATTATCCACTCATGGTTTTAATACGCCGTCTGAACTGACAGAATGGTGATGAATTACTGCTCATCTCTTCCCCACACACAGCAACCACTGTCTCGTTTAAGTAATTAAACAACTATTAACAAGTCTTGGGATTCCATGGGAGCTACGCTCGATGATGACCCACATTCAGGCTAGATTGCAGGCGGAAAGGAAGACATGCAGAAGGGATGAAAAGGCATGGCTGCATGTGGGGGGGAATATTACTTTGATATTTCTGTGCATTCAGGCAGTTGTGACCTCAATCCCCCCCCAAAAAAAGAGTTTCAGTGTGTGTGGAGCAGAGAGTCTTCTGATAGGCAGTAAAGCGCACAGTAAAAACACTTCAGCATCCAGGGCTGAAACCACACTGGAGACTGGGAGCTTTAAAATTTAAATGGGAGCTCAGGGTCCATTTGGACTTGCAGGGACCCATTCTATGCCTGTTAAACCAAACCCAAGACCAAAAGTGGTAAATAAAGTGAAACACGGTTGACTACGATGCAGACCGACGCTGTTGTCATGCTAAATCCGCTGAAGCCACTCAAAACACTGACAGCATCTGTCACGATGCATAGCAACAGCACAGAGGAGGGAGGGATGGAAGACAGACGAGGAAAAAATGGAAATAGAGACAGAGATGAAGCAAAAGACGTGAGTGAGAGAGTGAGTTTGAAAGAAAAGCGTGAAAGGATAATTGAGGAAGTTGCCCCGTACAAGCAGCAGCCGCAGATACAAGCCCGTGCTCGCACACATGTCGACACACAAACACGCACACACTCATTGCTGAGTTGATTGGAGTAGAGAGGGAATGGGGGCGTGCTAGCTGTGCAGCAGGGCCGAGGGACTCTAGGGCTGAAGCCCATCCCTAACACACACACACACACACACACACGGATTAGTTCACACGTGCATACTGCCTTTTAATCTACTCCACTAACAAAGGTTGGAAAAGGGAGAAAAACTAAAGGAGACGAGAGACAAAAAGATGGGCTTAATGAAAGAGATGGTTCACAGGAAGTGGGCCAGGGGGGGGAGTTAGTGGGACAGAGGGGAAAGAGATGAAAGAGGGTACTACATGGTCAGCATCATGCACACGGATCTCACATCTGTCCAGCTCTCCTTCGATTCGTACAACAGTTCCCTCTGTGAATCCCGCTACGCGTCACTGCTGAACAGGCCAGAGGCTTTGGATTAAATCACCAATATGGCCTGGCTCCTAAAATGGGCCTTGTGTAAAGCCAGGGAGAAACAGACAGATGTTGGATCTTGCGGGAGGGGAGAGGGGGTTGCCCTGTCAAACCACATCCTCCTTACAGATGTGGATGTGTTTTAATACATCCAATAGAGGGTCGGGATGGCAGTTTAATCCAAATATTATACATCAACCTTGTTGGTTTAACTCTCTAACTTGCTAAGTAACCTTCCCCAGTACTGGTACTGGTACTGGTACTGGGGCTAGACTTAAGTTCTCAACACAGAAATGACATAATAATGACATTCTGTGTATGCACTGATGATGACACAGGATGTGAGGAAGTTGTAGTGAGAGTACGGGAGGCGGGCACTCCTCTCGCTGCTTCTTCATCTCGCCGCTCTCATTGGTGGAAGCCTAACCTCTATGATTGGTCAGAAGGCAGTGTTTCCCCCTTTTTCCCCCAGCTGTAAGGCTAAAAATAGAAGTCATAGTCAGGTTTAGTCTAACTGAGTCTGTCTTGTGTCTTCTAAGAGCACCCCCACCCCACCTCAAGGTGCAGATTAGGTAAGGATGGAGGCTAAAGTGAGAAGCTTCTCTCGCTTTGTCTTTCTCTCTCTCTCTCTCCCTCTCTCTCTCCGAGTTGGCGGGGCTGATAACGTGAGAAGGCTCTCCAGGAAGGAGGAAGGAAATCAGGAGCATTTCATCCTAGAACAGTATTTAACTATAGCCTCTTCCAATTTGGCCTGAAGTTTGGCTTATCAGCAAGCAATGCTGTTAATGGCAAAGGCTCAATAATAATACTAATACAGCCTGAACATGCCGACCCTATTTCAAGTTTACTTTGAACACCTATGGAACTGAAAACCTTCTGTTTCAGTCGTTCAAAATAAAAACAAAACTTTAAACTTTAGCCTGCTGACTAGGCCCGTATGGCCACCCGGCCTTGTTCTGTTTGGTTAGCCTGACCTTCCACAGTGTGCTGAACAGATGCACTTCTGCTAGATAAGGGCACAACAAGAAGGCGCCAAGATAACATGAGTTAGGGGTCAGAGGAGAGAGATGAGATTGGAGTGATGGATGAGCCTTCCAAGTGTTGACATATTGTGCCCTGTGTGAGACCTTTTTACACCTGTCTACAGAACATCTATGTGGGGATGGATTCTGAGGATGTGGGGCAAAACACTGGTGACCTCTTGTATTACTCTTCTTCTATCTGGCAATCAAAATTCATTAAAAAAAACAAAAACAAACAAACTTCTATATAAAAAAACTTTTCTTTTTACTAGGAAGTTTTCACTGCAAGAAGCAACTTCAGGAAGTGCCGACCTTATATGGACAGAATGCTAATATTCTTTCATTATTTAGCGTGCTTTGTCCCCTTTGTCACTTGTGATTTTTTTTTTCTCTCTCCCATAATTGGCTTATTAATATGTTAGCAAACCTGGTCGGATTGAGCTTATAGCTCTTTCTTTTCCGGCCTATGGATTGTTCAATTTCATGATGTTGAAGGAAAAGTGCCTCTATTAAGAAGATACAGAACGTTACTGGCCCTTTAAGAGTGCTGATCCACAAAAACGTTCTACTGTCAGAAACCTGGCACCCAGTAGGCAGGTGTGATTGAAAGATAAATCAATGAGGGGCAATTCACTCCTACTCAACTCTGAGCCACACACCAACATGGCCCGAGTGGAAACCCTTTGCTGATGGAAGGCTGTGTTTCTGTTGTACAAAGTATGCAGCTTAATCGTGGTATGTTCACGGCCTTATGTGCCAAATTAACTTTAACCTTAAACAGAACATGTCCTCCTCGTCACAGCTGAGCACCTGCCACACGGCTTAAGACGAGGAGGGAGACTTCCAGCCACAGCGACCGTTTCTCACCACCTGACTGCGGTGGCTGTCCCCATTCCTCATGCTAGTTCACGTCTTGCTGTGTTAAATACAGTGTGGAAATGCTCACTGTGCACACACTGACACAGTAGGAGCGTGGAACGGGTTTGCGTGCTGCTCAAGGCTTCCCTGAGTCAGGTGTGTTTGACATATCCCTCAGCTCATCCCATCAGCTTGTCAATTACTTCCTCATCCTCTGACACCATCGTTCGCTAAGCCAAAGTCATGCTAGGCGATCAAAAACCAGCACTGGGTGGCCCGCGAGGGAAGGGGTGGGGTTACGGCCCAGCACGTGTGTGCATGCTATAGCTGGGCTCACCAGACCGAAGATCAAGTCCCTTAAGCTGCTTTTCTGTGCCAAGAAAAGCTTACAAGTCACCACGTTGGTCAGAACAAATGGTCCCAGTTTTAGGCCTTGCAGCTAAGCCTGAGAATAGGTTGCACTCGCTGGGAACAGAAAGCAGTCTGGCTTTACTTCAGGGAGCATCAGCACAGCCAGAGAAAATGCAGCCAGGCTTGTTCATGTTCGACTGCTCATCCAACCCCAAGGACGGAACAACAGAAGTGAGTTCATAGCCCACTGGTTAGAAAGAATGGAAATACGTGAAGGGCTTCAGGGCCAACCGAGCTCATGTACCATTTGAAAAATGTGACACCTATCCAGTGGTGACTTCCACTGTTACGCCTCAAGTGCGTTACTAAATCTACTGTCTACTAGAAAGCTCTAAAATCTGACCATACTGTGACAAGCTCATGTACTGTGCAGCAATAGACAAAAACCATTCCACACACAGAGATGCACCAGAGATGCACCAGAGAACTATCAATCTACGGTTGGTCACAAATTAGGCGTGACTATCTTCATGTGCTATTTCACATACTAAAACAAATCAAGAGGGCAGACCTCGTAAGCCAGTCAAGGACAACAGACTGAATCTAATGGGCAAGACTGAGCCTTTTTAATATTCTACAGGCACACACTGAAAGGTGTTTAACCCACACACCGACTCCCCTCATGAAGAATCAAGCAGGGAAGCTAATATTGCTTCCACTGCCTGAGCACTGGGGAAAATAATTTATGTATTACAAGCCTGGTCTTGATAAATAATATCAAAATGAAAAGGCCGCAGTGCAGGAGGAGGAAAATGATCAGTGACGGTTCACGTGGATTTATTTCAGCGAGTGAAAGCCTGTTGTATTGATTATCCATAAAAAGAGTCATGGTCCAAAAGGGAAGAAAAAACAACCAGTTGAATAACAGATTAGACTTCGAGCCACGGAGGAGCGTTACCTTAATACGGTAAAACACCATGACAAACGAGGATCACCCGACAGCAAACCTGAGCTTGGAGAATTTGTTATCAACATGTTTTGGGGGGGAAAAAAAGGGGACTAATAAGCAGACGGCTGTGCGATCAAAGTGGTAGAATGGCAACGAGTGGGCATGCAAGGCTTTTTACTGTTAAACTCCACAAAGGCACTGTAATTTAGCAGTGACATGTGGAAGTAAATTAGAGCTGTAAAGAGGTATATGATCAAAGAACAAAGCCACCGCGTTATCTGGTCCCGCTGCACAGTGTGAGCATCTGGAATGTGTTTTTTTTCTTTTTCCCCCCCTCTTTCAGTCACTTTTATCCACATCCTGTGGTCTCTGCTGTCACAATGAGTCTGCTTGTCACAGAGGTTATCAAGAGCTGCGGTAGCCATGCAAGGCAAA
Source organism: Chaunax sp. Z400 (assembly GCA_037577475.1). NCBI lineage: Eukaryota > Metazoa > Chordata > Actinopteri > Lophiiformes > Chaunacidae > Chaunax > Chaunax sp. Z400. The sequence continues at coordinate 20,377,930 of CM075191.1, read as the reverse complement.
TCGTCTCGCCGGCAGCAGATAAACAATGTTGATAAGTACATTTTTTTTTAAAAAAGGCCCTGGTCAGGCTGGACCATAAGGGAACTGCCTACAATTTACAAGACTTGGAAGTCTGCTGAGATGGAACGAAAGCTGCTGCTGCTGCTGCTGCTGCTGCAGTAGAATCATGGTATAAGCCTGACACACTTGGGTGAACAACTATGCCTGACACATATAGCTTACAGAGGCATGTGCTTCAATGGAATTGGATTAACGGCTGGCAAAAAAGGGGATTATAAATGATTCTGACTTTCTAAAAAGATGGATCATTTTTTAACCTCTTTCTTCTCTAGTGGAAATTCAAATTAGCCTTGTCCTGGTCAACTGCTGAACAACAAAACCAGACTCATTATTCTGCGCTGTAAAACGAAGACAAGTGTGGTGACAAAGCAGGGTATCACAGTATTTGGATTTGGTACAGGACGCCCTTTTCCCAGCCTGCGCTGCTCTCTCTGCGAGTCTGCATGGCTGCACAGACCAGCAGGGGAGCCGGCAGGACAAGGCAGAGGCTGCACCTTTTAATGGATGATGTACTCATGGCAGGAATTAAAATACACTGATGCCAATGCAATGTGGTCAAATGCACAAAAGAGAGGAAGGTCTACTTAAATTTGGGTACATCAGTTATCTTTTTGCTTGGGGTTTCATTTCCCTTCATGAAATTATCTCTCTAATGATTCATAGCTCTGCAGCGATGATAATTCAGTGCGATGCCGTCATCTAGAACAAACCAGGATCCCTTCTGTCTTGCCATCTACTGGATTTACACTTATCTGCTTCGATTGGCAACGATGACTGTTGGTCAAAAATGGCTAGGAACTATGCATACTACACAGTGGCTGGCTCCAAGAATGTGGAAGAGGAGACAAAAAATAGCTTTCACACCAAGCTGTAGGAACAAACATCCGACCCACCGCCTTTTTTTGAAATGGATTTGTGTGGGTGGAACACTGAGGGAAAAGCAACCCTGCATGGGTGCAGCAATCTGCTGCAACCAGTGAACCAACCAGCTGGCCTTGTGTGGCATCACATATGAGCAGCAAGATGACAAATCCACTTTTGTCTATATTTAACTCACTGGATGCCTCTCCTTACCATGTTCCCATCCTTTTAGATGAGGCTGCCAGGGAGGATGGTGAGAGAAACAGGCCGAGGTGATATGTAATTACACTGAATGGATCCAGCCTCCCTCCTCTTTTCATTGCACTCACACTTTCACATATAACAAAATGGAAGGCAAGTCTTTTTTTTTCTTTCTTTCTTTTTTTCTATTTACAATAAATCACATAAGTCTAGCCACTTTTATTTATGGTGTCAAAGGAAACCTGACTTTTGGAGCCTGCAAAGTGACAGAGCATAAACACCTGCAAGCACACTATGTGGGTGGTAAACTCAATCTGATAAGGGCATCTAAGAAACCAGTCTCCGTTCTCTTCAGAAGATGCGGTTAACCATAATAAGCCAAAGTCTCCCTGAATACCCGACATTTCTTCCAGTACAGATACTATCTTGCATGCAGAGATATAAAACACTTTAGATATATGTTCAGGATAGAGAGCTAAGGTTGTAATTGTTGCTACTTTTTCCACCAATCAAAAATAGCTTTGCATCAAAACAAGCAATAAACTCAAGGTCTGTCTGCATGCACCCTTGCCTTCCTGTTTACATCAAAACCTTTAGCCCAGGAGCCAAACTGTTGCATAACTCTTAATACGTGCAAAGAGTGTGTGCAAGGCATAAAGGTACAAAAAAGAGGGGGCAACGTCTTTAACTGAACACAACTGGGTCACGTCTTACCTTTGGTTTCAAGGACCTGTTGAAGAGTAAGTGCTTACACATGAGGGGTCAAAAGCTTGATGGGCAAAATGAAAGTGGGACATGGCGGGCTAGTTCACATGTCAGGGCAGAGTGTGCATGTGCCTTCAATCTGTGCTCTATGATTTTAAGAAGGAATGAGAATCGAATGCCAACTCACCTATTCTTCTCCAGTTCATTATGCGTGGACCTGCAATGACACAAACACAAGTTATCAAATAAAGAGCATGTAGACTTTTGCATGTTCAACAAGCAAAGTAGAGGCCAACAGCATCTGCTCCTCCTGAGATGCCACTTGGTTTGGGGAAATGAGGTGTAGCTTAACAACTATATAAGTGAGCCACACAGTGAATTAACTTGTCAAACTTGATTTGAAAATGCACTAATTCATCTCAAATTAAACCAAATCATGGCCCAGTGCACTGAAGCCTTTACACCAATAAAACATCATTGTGATGGCCAAGCATGCGTTCCCTGTGGCATTATACAGCTTCTTCCTCAATAATGCACAGCACAACTCTAGAAGGATGTGTGTGTGTGTGTGTGTGTTTGTGTGTGACACTGCAGCCGCTCATAATGTGCATGTATGTGCATGCATGTGCTGCTGGGTAAGTATAAGCATGCGCACATACCCGGTGCATGCAGCAGTCGGTTCAGTGTTGTGTTAATAATGTAAAGTGAATCAGCTGGTTCCTAAGAGTCTCCTTGTATGGCAACATACTGAAAAGAGGGAAGGGCTGTTTAAATGGGCAACTTTCTATCCACGCAAATTGGAGGGTGGACTCAACCTGTCCTGAGTCATGTGCACAGTACTTCTCTATATTTTGGGTCATCAATACTGCAATACTAAACTCAGCTGGCAAAAATGACATATCATTGATACAGAAACATGGAGGGAGCAGAAGATTGGCACAAGAGAGGAAAGAGAAAAAGAATAAATTGTCCAAGGCCGCGTCTCAGTCTGTAAAAACGTGTTTCCGGCTCGAAGGAAATCTTTTTTCCCCCAGATTTTAAATATTTAAACCAATAAAAACACCACATGTCTTCACTTGAATACATTACTGATCATGCGGTTGGGTATGCAAGACGGGATGTTAAATCAGCTGCAGCAGTATGATTTGACATGACAAGGTCTATGGCTGGGTTGAGCGGCTGTTTCTGCAGCAAAATACAGGGATCACAAAAAAGCTGGTCTGGGCCGTTTCCTGAATCCCTGTGAGAACCCAAGTGGCACACATGCTCCTGATAGGTTTCCACTTACATATTCTACAACCCCCATAGTAGTCATGCATGGCTGTGCTCTGCAACAACAACCGAACAGTCTCACATAAAAATCACAGAACTTAATAAATCTAAAGCAGCTCGATCGCTTCTGTTCAGCTACTACGACCCTCATTAACGTCATCTTCAAAATGGACTGACAGCTCCAAAATGATTTATTTGTAGGGAAAATGCGTTATCGTCGTCTCTTGTTCAATGCAGTCATTTGCGTAGATATATAATCATTGTCTAAGGGCAATATTTCTGTAACTGTTTGAAAGTAAGAACAATAGTTGTGCTAACAGACGTTGAACACTTTGAGTGCACAATCTGCATCATCAGCTGTCATTGTGCTCGCACTGTCTCTCTGTTGCTTGGAAACCCTCATCCCGCTCTGTAGTCTTTTCCAAACTCTGATCATTCTCACTCTGAAAAATCTCATTTCAAAATCTAATTCAGTGTGCAACACTGTCAGGCTTGTGGGCTTTTTGTCACAATCCAAGACGGACTGCTTCTTTGTGAAAATGACGGCTAGAAATCAAAGGACACAGTGTCAGTTGATAAGTAAAAACATCCAAGTTAAATTATGTGAAAACTCAATTTTTGCAAGGAGAATAATAAAACTAAGGAGAAGCAAGTAGGGCAATGCTGATGTATAACATGTTTTACCCTGAAAATTAGGGAGACATTAAGATCAGCCCTTGTCTAAGCCCCCCATAAAAAAGCAACATACACACACATTACATGTTTGTATGATCCCTCATTCAGAGAAATCAATCTAAGTCAGCTTACCCTTCGTCTCAAATCAGATATCTGCGTGTCTGGAGCTCAACAATAATACAATACAGATTACAAACGCAGCTCAAGGCCACACACACAACTGCAGCACACTTCCCTCTGTAGGTATACGTGTGTGAGTGTGAGTGTGTGTGTGTGTGTGTGTGTGTGTGTGTGTGTGTGTGTGTGTGTGTGTGTGCGCGTGCGCACAGAGTGGGTCAAGGAGATAAAGCAACCCTGCTATAAACAGTAGGCAAGAGAGGACAGAGTCAGATAAGCCCGTCACTTTAAGCCTCAACTCGCCACAGGAGAAGGTGGCTGCAGCTGGAGCAAGCTAGTGCGGGACAGAAAGCTGTGTTTACAAAACTGTCACACATTCATTCCAATTATTACAAGATGGGAATTTCAAAGAAGTATTCCGTGGGTTCGATTCCCACTCACGGCCCTTTGCCGCATGTCTACCCCCCTCCCCATTTCCTGTCTCAGATCTTCAGCTTTCCTATATAATTTGTTTTTTAAAAATTTCAAAGAAGTATTCATTTTGAAGTGTCCGCAGAGCAATTATAAGCAAGGTATGAACAAGAACAGATGGCTGAGGTGCAGGTACCATATGGTCTCATTGGTCAATAATGAAATCCTCATCTCTTTTTGTCATTCAGAAGACATACAGAGATGTTGATGTAGATTGAAGCTGTACATTTTAGGTGCTCTCTGTCTGATGAGTGGGGCCTTCACTTCTGTGGAAATTGTATTCTTGCAAGGACATTATGAGGTGGCAAAAATGGTTCACAGCTTTCACTTATAAGCAAGATTTCTCACCAAAGTCAGCAGGCCGAAAATAACGCTGCTGAATAAAAGCAGACCATTCATGACGCAGACATCACTGACCCCGACAGCGCTATGGATATCCACATAATGATGCTTTATTGGTTTGGAAGGTGTGAAATTCCAGTAGGAATGAATTAAAACTGCATAACAACATGAGACTGAGACATGGTGTAATGCTTTGGATAGTTTTACGTCATTGATTAAGTTGTGAGCATGTTTTTGTAGACAGCAAGACTGCACATCATTCTTCATGGCGCCATTTTCGGGGGATACAATTTTACAATGAATGTGATATTGTTTCAAAACATCGCTATTCTATGTACTCATAAGGAATTTCCCTATTGTAGCCAACTCTTTGGATGATTGAGGAATACAGCCTCAGATTTATGTGTGCTGATGACTGTTGCCATGCAGAACACGCAGCGTCTTTTGCTCACGATGAGTAATGCGCAGTTCCGGTTTGTGGCCCACTCTTACATTAATAATATAAGGCTCAGAGGGGGTGACATTTGATGCATGGTTGTCAATGGACAGATTAATGTAATGTAATTAAAGCTGCTCAGCACCAAGAAAAAGCACAATGCCCATGGGGCTTAATTTGGGAGATTATCGTCTGCTTCTTTCTAATCAGTAGCCTCTTTCACACAGAGATTGCGCAATAGTGCCGCAACGAAGACCTTTCTGTTTGTTCACACAAAACAATGCAAGGGCATAACGACGGCACTCTGGTGTCTGTGATTTTAAATAGCGTGCCAGCGCTCCGCGAGCAAAGGAAGTATGACGTGTATGACAGCAGCGTTGGGGTCTTGTGTGATGTTTAACATATGCATCGAGCAGCACTTTGTAAAGAATGGATTAACAAGACAAAAAACCATTTACTTTCCCTGTTACATGACAGTTGATCTTGACCTCTAATCTAAGGATAAGGAGTTCCCAAAAATTTTGCTGTCTCCCCAAATTTGAAAACATTTACGGTTGATTTTTTTGAGTTAGCTGCTAACTGCTACTGGCTGCTTTATTAGTCTTCCCGTTTAGGCCGCACATATAATACATCATCAGAATGTCACAGCCTTCACTGCGTTCACATAGAATGTCGAGGCGGAATAAAGGCGCTCAAGTCAAGCCTTGAAAACGCTGTGTGAATGGGGTAAGTGAAAGCACTGTGCTTATTGTGCTTATTGTGTGAACATGAATAGCGCATACATGCTTTACTTTCAAGGATATAGTTGTATATAAAAGGTGAAACAGAAAATTACTGAGAAGGCTCCACACATTCACCTTTGGATGTCTGCAAACACCAGTCATAAATAGCAGATTTTCCCTTAAGGGCAAAAGACAAAACTATCCCTCTCTCAAACAGTGTACAATATATTTGTCATAGGAAAAATTAAGGATGACAAGCACAAAAACCAACAGAAAGAACTCATTTGAAAATAAAGCAGAGGTTTGTGGGTATATTTAACAAGTGGTGGAAAGAAATGCACAAAATTACAAATGACTTTTTTTCGTTTCAAAGCTGTCAATTTAACCACGATCCCTAAACTCAGCCACTGCAGTCCGTTTGACAATCAGCTGATTAAAAGCTAGCAGAGCCGCTGGTGCTGCACCCTCCCCCCCAGGCCAACAAAGCAGCGGTGTGCATGGTCATATGTGGACCTATGTACTACACACGTTTCTGCAAGTTTGCGAGAAATCCAGAAAAACATTCACACTTGTTTTTTTACAAATACGCAGCCAGTGTACCATCACATGTCTGCAACACGCATCATGCCAGTGCATCACATGTAAAAGATAGTTCAAATTATGGACATATATCAGTAGAAGCATATGTCAGCGTTAACTCTACCAACAAATTTAAGAGAAGCAGTGTCTTACCTATTGTGGTTACTGTTGAACTTCTTATTTCGGAATTTTCTTTGCCTCTGGTAGTTTGTGTTCTGGTTTGACGGAAATGTCGAAGCATATCCGTGTTCACACTCTGTTGAAATAAAATTTGTGGTCAACTCTTAGCCAAGTTTGTTTCTGAAAAAAAAAATCCTTTACATTAATGTTAAGGTGTGTGAAATACGTTTATGATTCTCTCCAAATCAGATGAGATGAAATTTGTTGACAGCTCCTCCTCTTTTTGGTGTTAAAGAATAAACAGCAATTACCATTACCCATTATTAAATCTGCTAGCATAGTAGATGTTAGGGCTCTAAGTTGATGGATCCTTATTCCTCCTCCTTCAACAACATTTTAACATTTATTCACCTCTTTCTCTTCTTTCTAGATATTCCGCAGCTTCCAATAATCGTTGGATATTTATTAGCTGAACCTCCGTCATTCTTTCCTGGGTGCAGCGTTAGCTATCCTCTCTTCGGTTTAACGAAATTGCTAGCTTTACAAAAAACAGCAACGAAAGGTTGCTTTTAAATACAGGGAAGAAACTGCATCGGTTATCAACACAGTGAATAATACTTAAAAGACGTCGAGTTGATGTCTTGTCAAATGTCTTCGCTGGCTCATCAGCAGCCTTTGTCGAAATGAAAGGGGGGAAAAAATCCAGTGTTTCCAAGCTGGCAAGTGACAGCCAATCCTTGCTAGGTTTCGTTGTTATGAAATCTTAAAACCAGTGTATCAAAGTATCAAAAGTTCGTAGGAAACACAATAGTATATTTTTTTTTACAAAAATGACTAGAAACAATAAAAAATTTCCCCGAGGGAGCCCAGGGTCAGCAAGGTGCTTGCTGCTGCTCGTTTCGTTTCCTCTCCTATCCTGTTTGTTTACCTAGCTGCACAGTTGAGAGGCGGGGACCTAGCCGAGGAGAGGCTGGCCAGAACGCGGGGCATTCTGGGAAATAGAGTCTTACAGTGCATTTTTTAAAGTTTAAAACATGGACTATATTAACAGCTGCCTTTATCAGGACTTGTAGGTAAAACATTGTCTGTTATTACATTATTAATTGAACTTTAATTATGTCGGTAATTTTAATTAGTAAATTAATCTGTGAGGCAGTACTACAGTGCATAAGTCAACATAAATGATTAAAAGCTAATGAGGTAATTACTACTCTTGCAAACTGTAATTGAGATTATTGCCACTACTGGTGAAAACCAGGAAAATAAATAATGTTGGAATTAATAAAGTAAAACTCTGAATTATTTTTAAATAACTGGCCTGTAATACTAGATGGCTATTGACCATTTTCCATCATGATCAATTTTTGCAACAACCAATCTTAGAAAATTTAGGTCATTAATCATTAATGGTTAGATTTAAGCGGTTATTTGATACTTGACTGACTAAACACAAATCCTGTTCTACCCAGTCTACTTCGTTCCAAAAAAGCCCTACAATTCCCATGATGCAACAGGACCGTGGGAGTGTACTTGCCGGCTGAAGCCAGGCCCAGCAACACATGACGTCGATACCGCCCGGGCGTTTGATTGGCGTACGGCTTTGCCATGCGTCGAGGGTTGAATCAGAGCCCTGACCAATTGCAGAGGAGTCTTGCGCCATGTGGAAACCAAAGCGGCACACCCACAAATAGCAGGAAGCAAACAATCGAGAGGGGAGCCGAGATGCTGCGATCAGAGGCTGCAAAATTCCCACGTTGCGTTATAATACCTGCTATTACTCAAAGTACTTTTGCAAAGCTCATCTGCCCCTATACTCTGCTTTTCTGCACAAAACAGCCTTGCGCGGACGGACGCATACATAAGTGATTGTCTTTTAATGTCTCCTCAATAAGAAACGATGTCATAATAATTGTTTTTATAAAAAAGTCATTTTTAATAACCCGCTTATTTAAAATGATCTGCCATTGAAATTAAAGTAAAATTTGCAATTTGAGAGAACAAGCCATCTGCAATCAACCCTATATCGGCCAGATGGCTAATTTCTACAGGCTATAAATTATAAGGAAGCTAATCAGCGCAGGCATAATAATGTTTAATAAGTGTCCGACGAACCATTCGGTTCTGTCCTCTGCGTATGATCTATAAAGTTTTATTTATTTCTTTATTTATTCGATCGAGTCTGCAGGGGCACAATGACATCATCTTAAACTGAGTTGAAGGGCGCTGCAATGTGGTCTGATTTATCGTATCGAACTGGTAGCCAGCATGCACACCCACACATCCAATCATTATGTCATAGTTGTTTATCTATGCTGTAGGGAAAAATGACAGATTCGTGGCTTGAGAGTTGTGTAGGAAGACAGCAACGAACAGTGTGCCCCGACATACAGACAATGCAGGTAAAATATAGTCCAGAAAATAATGAAAGCACATATGAACTTAAAATATCCTATAACTGTAATGGGCATATCACTCAAATTAGTCTTGTGCAGACACAGGCTGTGCTTATAGAAGACGGCGGTGCTTAGTTGAATGAACTCAGCCCTTTGTTGTCTGAGTCTGTTGACAATGAAGTCTTGTTTTCCTAAAATTCAGAGGCAAATGAAAAGGATCAAACGCAGCACAAATAAACTCACTTCCGTCCTTCCTGTCGGCGCTCTCGAGAAATCTAGCAGCCTCCAGCAAAACTTGTACATTTTTTAGAAAAGTGTTGATCTGCTCCATGTGGGAGTCTTTGGAGTTGAAGACGTCATTGAAAGGATAACTAGACATCTCAAAATCTTGCTGATCCAAGAGAGACGCCTCGGAATCAAAAAAGAACTCTTCACTCTTCAGACTTCTTCTCTGCCTTTCACTTTTGGCCATTTTTCCTCTTAGTTTTTGTGGACTCTGTCCTGGTCGACGTGCTAAGCGCAATAAACAGTGAGGCAGCGACCAGCAACCTCTTGTCAGATGGTTCCTCTTTCTTTCTTTTTTTAATGCGGGGTGTTTAATGTGGAGCAGTGGCCAATGTCAGCAGACGGTGGTGCAAAGGAAAACGATAGGCCGGCCCCCTCCGCCTGAGGAGTCCGCATGGTCCTTGTGCCTGTCAAGGGAACAATTTCTGTTGTATGCCATTAAGGACAACAAACACTTACATTCTCTTGTGTGTGTGACATTATAATTACACAGTTTAGTACGCAAAGGAGGTAATGTTAGCTTTTGTTTGATTGTTTGTTTGTCTGCTAGACATGAATCTTGGTGAGAGGATAGCATATGACAGAGATGAACCTATTAAATTTTGAAGTGGATCGGATAAAGGGGCGGATTCAATCATTTTTCTTCACTTCCTTTAACATTGCTTTCACCATTTCCGTCTATTACACTTAAACTGCTGGACAGATTTAGGTGAAACTTGGTGGAAGGGCTGGGCATGTAGCAAAGATGAATCAATAAAATGTTTTAGTGGGTTTGGATAAAGGGGTGGAGTCAGAGATTTTTACCCCCATCAAAAAGGTTATGTTTTCACCCTTGACCATTGGGTGGTTGGACTGTCAGCAGGAGTACACAAAAGCTACAGGAAAGATTTCCATGAAACTTGGTGGAACGATGGATCTTGGGGCAGAATAAGGCCCATTCAATTTTGGTGCAGATATAGATAAAGAGGTGGATCCAGAATAAAAAAAACAACACTTTTTTAACATTGTGAGACAGGGCATTTGTCGACATTTTGACATTTTCTTCAATTTCTCAGGGAATAATGGTTGTAGAAAAAAAAACCCAGGCATGTGAAAGGGCTTAGTTTCCATATATATGAGCAATTTGGTACAGATCCAAGTAAAAATCCAGATCCACCAGATTTAAACAGCTGGCTGTTACAAATCTAGTAACCTTAAATAATGGTTACAGTTCCATGAGTTTGATTTTGTACAAGACTTGTTTCAATCAAAGTTCTCTGTCGGGCCTTGACAGAGGTATGCTCTCTATTGATTGTCCTTGTAGTTTACAAATTTGATAGAAATCCTTCTAAGTATTAGTAAATACAAGGAAATGATGGAGTTAGTAGCAGAAGCAATGGTGACTGAAAAAGTAGTGGCACACTACAGCAGTAGCAGTAGTGGTGCAAGTAGATGTAGCAGCATTATAGCATTGGTAGTAATAGTACTCTTAGTGTAATGTTTACTTAAAGTCTGAAACGGATGTAAAAATTTACTTGAAGGTAAAAGTTGGAACTCTGGGTGGAGAATGTGAGTTATTGGGTCAGACACTATTTTCTGTGCCTTTCTGGTTACATACTGCACCAGACTGTGACGTCAGCTGCACTGTCAGGTTACCTGTGATACCATATCTTATAATACCCTCTAGTATAACCTGGTAAAATAGTAACAAGAGCTTCTGAGTCTACATAGGAAATACATCCGCTTTTGAAGTCTAGAGCAGAGGCTTCCAACATGGACCTTCCAGCTCAGTGTGTTGTCACTATGGACCCTGAGGTACCTGTACAAGCAGACCTGAGAGATGGATATATTGTAAATAACCACTGGCCTGTGGTCACCTATTGTCTTTGGGTCAAACACCATCTCCTCAGTCTTCGCCACGTTCAACACGAGATGGCTGTCATCACACCACTGCACAAATTTCTTTGTCTCAGAGTGATAGGCCAGTGGGCTGCTATCACTATGCAATAGGCCGAGAATGGCTGTATCATCTGAGAATTTAATACTGTAGTTCTCAGGGTGGATTCTGTCATATGTGTATAATGTGAAGGTATTACATCTTGTTTTGTTTTTATTTTTATGTTGTTTAGATTTTTATTTTATTGTGTGAAGCACTTCGTAACTTTGTAACTAAAGTGTTGTATAAATAAAGCCATAATAATAATAATAATAATAATAATAATAATAATAATAATAATAATGATATAATTATTATTATCCATGCCATTCTCAGAAGACAAATGGTCGAGCTGTTTTTACACTGCTGCTGAGTCTGTTTTGAGCTGTAACATGTCGAGGCAGAGGCCTTTTCAGCTCTGATACCACCCCACCCCACCACCACCACCACCACTTCAAAGAGCCAAAAGCAGCCCATGACCGTTTGATGTTAAGTTCACAGAGACAGAAACTTTCAAGTCCAAGGCACAGGGGAATCTCTGAAGGTCCCTCCTGCCGCCCCGGCTCCCACCTCTCCATCCTAGTGAGGGGTGACTGCAGAGGAAGGAACCCCATTTGAAAGCGGTCATGTTTAGAGTCTAAAAGGTTCCATTGCCAGTACATTGTCAAAGTGAGTAGATTTCGAAAAGTACTTGATCACATCCTCTTGTAGGTCAGCTTCTCCATTTAAAGTTATCAAATGTAACAGCAGAGATTAAAATGATTGCAGAGCAGTTGTTAAAGCTCGATCATAATATTGTCTTTGTTAAGAAGGTGGGTCACAAGCCCAACAGGCCACAAGTCACTAGTTTAGCCATTAGTAAACTAGTCAGCTCACGTGTTACAGGGAGGGAGAAAAGAGGATTGTTGAAAACCGGATGGAGTCATGTGTCCCAGTTGGTAACACTGGTCAGAGTAGAAGAGATGATAGCTCAGGGGTATGGATGCCCCAAGGACTCATCTGACTCTTCACCCTACACTGTCAGCTGTCCTGTTATTTGTGATGCAAACAACAATCTCAGACCATAATTAATCGTAAGCAACTGCTGTATATGTTCATATACTGTAGCAATATGTTGAGGAATACTGATCACTTATTTAACATCTGGGAGAAATGTCTTTTCTCTTTTTTGTGTGTCATTTCTGAGTCAACAGCATCTGTACAGTCTCTGTGTCTCCGAGTACCAGACAAAATGAAACTCTCAAATCTCTTGAAGGCTTTAATGTAGGGATGGGAGGCACATTGACACAATAAAAAACCCCTCGGCCATAATTCATCTCTCTCCGTCTTTATTGCTTCCTCTAGAAACTCACTGGCATTTTTGTAAATGTCAAAGATTTACATCATTCTGGTGTTCATGGGTAATTAGGCAACGTTCACCACGTGCACCTCTGCACTTGATGAGGTAGAGTGAGAGGAAAGGGAAATATGTGGGAGTAAATGATACAAAGATGAGGGGAAAAAAAGGGTCAAATACAGTTGAGAGAATATAATTGAACCAATTCACAACAAACACTCCCAACCCTCCAGAGTGATACCTTTGTCCTGGCAGCAGGGATTTGAAGAGTGGCCATTCATACTGCTGACCTTTTTTACAGCCATCCAAAACACCAGAACCACCCTTCAGCTTCCCATTCATCCCGTCAGCCTTTTGACTGTTTCCACAACGTGAATGAGAAAAAGTATGAACTTAAAATGTAACTAAAGGGATCATGTGTCAAACTCAGCAACATGTAAGATACAAGCATGTCAAATTAGGATATTTCACAAAACGCAGAATTTTGAAGGTAGAGCATGTTAGGGTCAGCTGCATGGTGGCACCACTCTAAATCAACATCGCTTTTGTTTTGGTCCATGTCCACTGGTTTGGTTAACAAGGGCCCTGAAAGAGACCCTCAACTCTAACCTACATGTCCTCTCCTCATCAGCCACAATAGGTATTTGTTCTCCATGGGAGGTCAAGCCTGATCACACGAACACAGTATACATGTCCTGCCTGCTGTTTTTTTCCCTTCCACAGATCAATTACTTTATTTGTCATTGGCTTACAATGTGAACCAGCTATGGTGGCTCTTTACATTGAAACACGTGCAAATATTCAAACCCCTGGTTGAATAGTCTTAGCTGCACAATAAATAGCTACCACTGTGTTTAAGTTAGATCTTATTTACAAAACTCACTGTCCAAACTGACAGCAAGCTAGCACAGGTGCCTGAATTTAATTGCTGCCAACTCAAAACACCGTCCATCAGATAGAGGAAACAGAAAATGAGTCGTTGAGAGTGACAAAGCATTTTTTTTTTGTGGGAACCCTCATCTGACCCCATGTTGACACCACGGGCTATGCTTGTGTCTGTGTGCTTATTTTCCCAAGGGCTCCTAACCTGTGTGGTTCCCTGCTTTGTCAGGGCTTTCTGGCCAAGATAATAATCTGTCTTCTATCAAGATTGTAGTCAGGCGTTTGTTTTGTTCAGCTAAAAGTGCGTGGCTGCTGGGGAAAGGCTTCCTGGGTATTATCTCCGTTTCAGGATATTCTCAGCCCTTCCTCGTGATACAATATCAAAACAACATATTACACAACTCGCCCTGCTACTCAAATCAGTGTTGCAGATGCGACGAATGCTACATATGTTTCTTCACTTTTTAAAAATATTTCACTTCAATGTCAAATGGTGAGAGAAGACACCCAAAACACCCACACTAGCAGCAAGACATGCTGATGAAATGACAGCGTGAGTGAAACATAAACCTGTTAGGCGACAGACCGGTGTCGCCCCACCCCAGGCAATTGGCCTTTAGCTCTCGGTGACCATTGTTCGCCTCTGTTCCCAGGCAGTGACATCTGGTGACAATAGCCACGGCAGGAAAGAGGGAAGTGATCCTGCAAGCATGCGTTTGCACAGATCCATACATATAAACACTTTTGTGAAAGCAAAAGTGTTAAATTAATGAACAAAAGCGAGCAAAATCTCTGCACAGAAATAAGTTTGAAGGCAAAAGAAACAAAAAATAAAATACCCTTCACATTGCAGACGATTCAACACACTTGCCAAGGCATGGGAAAGCCGAAACACAGAGTCTCTAGCCCTTTTTACACAGCCTGCTCAAAGCAGTGTGTTGCACCGTCATTGCACCTCACCGCTCTGTGTAAACTTTACAGAAGTATCATGGGGGACGTTGTTGTCCTGCTTCTGAGCCAGCAGCGAAAGTAATAACAGTGAGTGAGAGCTTGTATAAATGGGCGAGCAGCGATGCGGAGCGACATGTTGACAACGTGTTATATTTGTGATCCACAACTAGAAGATTTGAAGTCCGAGCAGAGGACGAGATCCACCGCTATACAACAGGGAGGGTATATAATTCTACTTGCCTTATTTCATTGTTTACAAAGTACTGCTTGACAAATATGTAAAAGGTTACACTAGACGGCGAATCTGCTGTGTTATGCGTCAAGCCTCTTTTGCTCACAGGACACACACTGGAGCAGTGTTACTCAGCCGTTGTTTTGTTCAGCACAAACAAACAAAGGCGATGCAGAGAAGGGTCTTCATTGCAGCACTGTTGCACGATTGTTGTGTAAAAAGGGCTACCGAGAGCTAGACATGCATGCATATGCACACATGCAAAGTCTTACCAATAATGCAAAGACATGTTAGATGTGTAAATGTTTATTCAGAGTTTAAAGGATCACAAAAAAAAAAAATTAAACTCAGTTAGACAGACGGGCAGTGAGGGGGAACACACACATCTGGCGTGCTTTTCCTCTACTGTCAGTGGAACCAGTAACGTCACATCAGCGAGAATATAATTTTCTTCAAGATGCTAACCTGTCATTCATCTACAGGAGCCTCAGACTGCTGTCTCTGTGTCTGTGCTTCCCCACAGGTTGCAACCGCACTCCCCTACACATTACAATAACCATTCCTTCTAGCCAGCGGCCTTTACTCAGTCTCTCTGATGTTGAGACACTGCCAAATTAGCTAGGAGGGTGTAGAGGCAATGTGTCTCCCTGCAAATTAGAGACAAGAGAGACCGAGAAGAAACAGAGAGAGAGAGAGGGTGTGTGCGGGACAGAGAGAGAGCTTCAAGGTTCAAAGAGCTAATGACCTGCATAGGAAAGGAACAGTAATGGAAGTCATGCTGAGGGAGTTGACGTGTAGCCTAAGTGGCACACCATTTAATTGTGTATTCTCATGAGATATATGTCCTGGAAACTTGTTGATGCAGTGACTTCTTCGTTGCTTGGTGTGACACAGCCAATGTGATAGCTTCATTAAAGATCATAATGCGAACAGGAAGGCGGCTCTTAAATCATGCAGGCTTGGCATGAATTGCAGGACAAATAGTTCCACTATTTTTCACTAAAGTGGTTGGTCATCAGTTTGTACATTAAAAAAAACAACCTTTAGATGAACATTCGATTGCAAGGTCCTGGGTTCAAATCCACCTGAGGACCTGGGACTTTTCTGTGTGGAGTTTCAGACAGGGATATCAAAAAACAAAAAATTAGTGGCTATTTGGTTTTTCGTTTTAAAATACAAAAGCCAAAATTGAAATACAAGGTGTTTTCCTTTTCGTAGCCAAAAAGGGAGGAGTTTAAAAAAAATAATTTTAAAAAACATTTGATTTTCATTTTCTGTTTTGAATAAGAAAAATGAAAATGAAAATGAAAATCAATTTAAAAAAAGTTTTCATTCCCCCCCTTTTGGCCATGTAAAGGAAAATGCCTTGTATTAAAATTTTGGTTTTTGTATTTTAAAACGAAAAATCAAATAACCACTCAATTTACATTCTTGATATCCATTTCTTGAAACGAAAATCAAATAACCAAAAGATACACAGACTGTCTTTCTATGTGGCCCTGTGATGAACTGGTGACCTGTCCAAGTTGTGCCCCGCCTCCCGCCCAAAGTCAGCTGGGATAGGCTCCAGCCCCCCCCCCCCCCCCCCCCCCCCCCCCACACACACACACACACACACACACACACAGGATAAGCGGTTACAGAAAATGAATGAATGAATGAACATTAAACACTAATACACAAACCACAGCCATCGCTTTAGTCTCTGTATGTCTTCTTCTCATCTTTCTTGTAACTGTTGACAAAGACCCCAGAGACAACACCGTGTGATAATTGTGTGCACTTACAGTTGAAGGGGAGGTGAGAAGAAGAGAGGAGAGGAAAAAAAAACAACCTGCACGGAAACAGAGGAGAGGAGAAGAAACGAGAGGGGATGCTGTGGGAATCCTTCCTCTGTCGTTTTCACACTGGTTTCCTGTTGTCACTGCTCCATTTCCTGTCCCAGAGGAACGCCTCATTCCTCTGCTTTCAAATCCCGCAATTCTCCCCTTTGTCTGTGTTTATTTACCCTCCTTCTCTGCTAGATATATTTTTATGTTAGGGAGGTGAGTACCTGTGATATTTCTGTCTGAATAGGTGTGAAAAAAACATATTCATAGTTTCTGTGACAGGAAATTTAGTCATGATGGAGCTACACTGATTGTAAGAGGCATATGTTACATTTGACCTTTCTCTTGTCAGACTCCATCCCATGTTTACCGAATAAGGTAAAAATGACTGACCTGATTGAGTCAAAACAGTAAACAATACATATCCCAACTCTATCTTATCCTCCAATCACGTACCTCTATCCTCCCTCCCTTTCCTGTATTTTGGTTTCCCAGTTTTCTCGTCAGTTTGCAGTCCTTTACAATCCCCCCCCAGGGTCTGTCTGTCAGTCTCCTCCTCTCCTTCACCTCCTTCCCTTGTGGTTCCCTGTCTGTTCTCTAAGACTGGGGGTGGGGGCTTCCAGTCTGACTGTGGATGCTGCCTGGGAGATGAGCAGTAACCTTTCATTGGGTCCTTGCTGATTTCATTATTTTCTTTTAATGGGAGACGTCCACCATGGCAATCCCATTAGGATAAGACAGGGCCCAGCAGGAGAGGGTACCCAGGGGTGTTGCATGTGTATGTGTGTGTTTGTGGTGTGGGAGTCCCGCCGGATAGAAGACTGAACTGCATTTAGTGCCAGCATTTAGCCTGATTTTCAGGGGGTCTCAATTCTAAATATCTCAGTCGTGATATTTATATTATTCATCCAAACAGTAAACTTGAATATGGAAATTTAAGCAGACCTTTAACTGAGTTCAGACAAGCGCCACAAATTTTTTTGCATATGCGTTCATTCAACAAATCCCCTCAAATAGAATGATCAATAGGCAGCAACCAAAACGAAAGCATTTAACATTTAGCCATCACTTGTACCTGCACTTGAATTCATTTTTATGTTAACTAGTCTGTAGCTTTGCATGTTGTGGTTTCAGCCTTACTTGCTCTGTGCTCTCCAACATTTGCACACTCATTTTTCTGCTCCTTGCCAATGAGCTTCTCAGATACCTTTTCTGATCAATTATTGATGTTGTGAATAAGCTCAACTGCATTTATAAGGAGGTCCTAGTGCTTGTTGCTCTCTTTGCTCTTAATATTTTATTTAAAATCAAATATTAAAACATTTGATGTGCATATCTACCCAGTGCTACTCATTTAATGTTGATGGAAAATGAACAAAATAAAATAATTAAATTGTCTGAGAGGTTACTAGGGAGGCTTGCCCCATTTGTGAGCTCAGCTTGTGTTATTGTCATGATCTCACAAATGTCCGCTTTGTGCTTTGAAAGATGCGTTGTTTTCCCAAAGAGATACAAGCCAGCAGGCTATTGTGCAATTTGCAAGTTTTAAACCTGCACACAAAATGAGTCTCCTTTAATGCACAACTGGGTCTGTTCTGCTATGACACGTCAAAATGTCTGCCATAAAAAATGTCTATTTCTCCTTGACTAATTCTCTAATCTTTGTGTTGTAACATGCAAAGTGCTAAAGTCAAAAACTGAGCAACAGCAGCCCAAGTGTTGATTGTACCTTAGAAATGCAAAACAGACAAGAACAAGCAATTACAGTAGAATCTGGTTGTCTGTTTATGCCTGACAATGACATAATCGACTCCATATCCTTATATATCACTTTTACCCAAAGCGTTTATCCTTATCTTAGTGTCCATGAACCAAACCCTAAAAACTGGACCAGTAACAACATCTATGGACTCACAGATTCATAATTCTATATCCACTACATGTTTACTCACATATGGGTGTTTTCATTTATGTTACCTCATTTAACTTCTGCTACAGGACTGGGTAGGTGCGTCAAAAATAGCCTTGGCTGTTATCATGCATCATGCATAGAGATATGTGACATTGTGTATGGTCGGCATGGCTACACCTAACTTTCAGTGGTTTAATCAGCCAGAGTAATTGAAGAAACCCGTGTGGGTGTGTAAGACCTTTAATGGAAATACCACCACAGAGTTCAAGTCCACACCTCCTGCCACCTCTGATGAAGACCTTTATGAGCTAGTGAGGACCAAGTATGCTTAAGCAATTGTCACCAATGGCTGCCTCGGTGATTGAAGCAATAATAGAGTGCACATATGTACAATCTCTATAAATGTCAATGTGTCCCTGTTAAAGCCTCTCCATGGGATCCACAAAAAGGGGGGAAAAAAAGAAGGCACAAGCACTTGTGGTCCACCTGAATCCCATCCATGCATTTTCTACACTGGCACTGGGGGAGAGGTAGGGGACACCCTGGGCAGATTGCCAGTTCATCACAGGGCTGACACAAAGAGAGACGAACATGCATTTGCATCTATGGGTAGTTTAGAATCACCAGTTCATTTGTATAGCGTGTTTTTGGACTATGGCAGGATGTGGGTAACACGGGACATGGGGGGAGAACATGCAAAGTTCCCATAGGGAGGCCCCAGGTAAGGATTTGTACCCAGCACCATCATGCTGACCCAGCTGAACCCTAGTTAACAGAAATGGACTTCCACCTGGAGCTCTACAATAAATTGCACATGCCTTGTTGTCTGTCATCTGATGACCACTCATGGTGATGAAGTCCTGTTAATCTAACATAGCTAATTGATAGATCTTCCTGCTGGCCTGTATGTCTTAGCAGCAGCTTGTTTAGTGTTACACAGAAATAGAGCAAATTTATTAGTGCTAACTTATTATCATTTTATGACAAAGAATGCTAATGTTTATGACCACATCTCTGAGCTCCCTTGCGTCCCTGGTGAGGCTCAGAGGGAGCAGAGGAGTGTGATAGCCAATGAATCATCATAAGAGTGAGGGGGTGTGAACCTCAGCGGCCTCCTTACATTATCATCTGGAGCCAAACTCCCGCCCTGCACTCATCACCCTGACAGCTTTAACACCCCATTTAACGCCCTTTTTGCAGAATATGTGTATGTGTGGAGGACAAGAGCAGGAGTGGGTGAAGGGCTTAATGGACACACTCACACAATCCCTACAGTGAACTCTGGCATGAACAGACCCCTGGCTCTAAACACATGACTACAGATGCTAAATCCTTTTAAGTCTAATACTTCAATGTTGCCGTCAGCAAAAAAAATGACTCTCCTTAAACATATTTGGTATTACTGGGTGCTTGTGTCACGCAAGTGATGTTTATCGGAACTGTATATATAGTGTTTGCCATGGTGCTTAATCTGAGTCCAAGAAAATATAACTAGAAAAATTTTGTCCAAGGACAGAGATGCCCTATTGGAAATATGCTGTTTGTGCTGATATGGATAGACCATAACCTCTAGCAGAATAATAGCAGCAAGGCATAAATATTGCCCCAGCTTAAATGAGCCTAAAAATGTAAAAATAAGCAAATTGAAGAAACTCTCTACAAGAGATGTGTAAAATGTAATTGAATGATGTGAATAGACTATTTGCCGCAATGTACGGATTTACAGATGGACAAGGTTAACTCTATATGCTCCCTTTGGCAGGAGCATTGAAGTAAAAAAAAAAGACTGGAGTTGCATGCAGATAAAAGCTCAATAATGAAATTAGGGTTAACTGCAACATGCTGTTTGTTAGCCTCTGGGTCACCCTGGAGATTAAGATCAAATGGCACCACTCTGCACACACACAGACACACATCCCAATGAATGTTAATCCTTATGAGGACCCTTTAATGGCTACACATATCCTATGCACCTTCACCATCAGCTCTACACGTGACAACCTGCAACCTTGAACCAAACTTATTCCTAGCTCGAAATCAAACCAAAAACCAAAGACAAGAATGGCATCTTTTCAAATTGATGGCAAAGTTATCTTTGTTCTTGAGATCTACAACTCGGATCACAAAGACGGCAGAAACTAAGCACACAGAAACACATAAACTCTTCCACTTTTTGATTGTTCTGTTTTCATGACTACATCAAAAGCGGTTTTAAGTCTGAGTTTCGGCAAAGAATCTTGGGATTTGGTTTTTAGCCGCTTGCTTAATCAATCCAATATGTCAAATAACTACTGTGAACTGGGATTGATCATAGTGATGAACCCACCAAGAATTAACTCCTAAATATGTAGTTACCCTCAGCGGGCCCTATGAAGCATTTTAGCACCTGACTGCTTATTCTTTAGCTTTTACGGGCCTGTAGGTGTCGGTGGAGATCAAAACAGAGCTACGAGGCTAGCTAAATGACCAGATATAAAGTTAAACTTGACTAAAGTTATAAAGCTCGACACCCCGTCTCCACAACTCACACCTGGTGGCTGTGGCTCAGGAGGTAAGAGCGATCGTCCACTTATTGGAAGGTCCGTGGTTCATTTACATGTTGAAGTATCAATGAGCAAGATACTGAACCCCAACTTGCTCTCCAGTCGCTGTAAGAACAGGGTTCAGATGCAGAGAACAAATTTCACTACATTGCACTGTATGAAGCTGATTCTTTAATAAAGTTATACCTAATCTTAACTAAATTTGACAAGACACCTGCAACAATGTGCAAATTTATATGAAATGTACTTCAGGACTAAGATACGCTGTTTCCCCATTGACCTACAGTGGAAATAGGGTGACCTATTGTGGGTCCAGGATGGGCCTCCAGCAAGTAGTGCAAGCTAAACAATAAGAGCCAAAGGGAAAGAGTGGTGGAGAGGGTCCTTCAACCTCTACAGGCAAAACTAGGTCTTCTATTCACTGAGCTGTTCTCCACAGACGATGGGGGCTGGATAGGGGTGAGTGAAAGAGTGAATAAGTGAGTGAATGAGTGAGGACAGTATGGACATGCTGAGATTGCTGGTGCAAGGCAAGCACATGTATAAATGTTTAAGTTGTGTGTGTGTGCATGTGTATGTCCTCTGCTTTTTGGAGAGCAACTAATCTACATGAGCTATAGCTACACGCACACACCCAAACACACAATCATGCATGTAAAGCATGCAAATGCAGAAGGAGCCCCTATAGCTGAGTGCTGCAATGTGGTTATGGGTCCTCTGCTGTCTAAATATGTCACCCTACTGAACATCTGTACTTTATCAAATAGAAACAGCTCTCCTCCATTTATCTCCCACTGTAGAGCCTCTGAATGGTGATTTGATGCGTATTGTTCAGCCCTCTGGTCATGAACCCTGTAAAGTCATATTTTACTCCCAGTGAGGTTTAAAAAAGTGGAATGGGCCTTTAGTATCCTATTTCCATTGCTGACTACATGTTAGATGCAATTCTTTCACAATTTATCCATTCAGCTTCTCACTTGACATTAAAACGAGTTATGAGTTAAGCCGCGGTCGTCTCCCGGGAGGCGTTTCTTTCTTCTTCTTTTTTTTGTTGTTGCTTTTGCAGCATTTTGATATTCAAATGTAAGAATCTTAATCCACTGCTGCTTGAAAATGACTCTGGTGAGAAGTTATTGCTCCACTGAATAATTCAAACATTGTCTTTTATGGCGGTGTCTGGTCTTTTTTTTTCCCCCCACAAAGTCTGGGCAGAAACAATGAGCTATGTGAGCAATTCCAGCAAGTCAATCGGCAACTCCCAGGAAAACAGCCTTTCTTTGTGTGCCAGTGAGATGAGAGAGACTGAGGAGAAGAAAGAAGAGGGAAAAGTTGATATTTCATATTGAGTGAGCGAGAGGAGGGGCAGAGCTGAACAGAGCAAGAGGAGTTTTGCATGCGTGCATCAAGGGGTGTGTAGACAAGAAATGGGGAAGCTACCCCCCCCCTCCTTAGACAAAGGGCGCAGATGGCTGGCCCTCCTCAAATTTGGGGTGGGGTGATGCAAGCAGACGCCTGCAACGGAGCGCCGTGCCCTCCCATGGAGTTCATTTCAACTCCCCACTGAAAGAGATGGCAGACAGTGGGGCCCTGCTTATAACAAGAAGGGCTTAGAGACCCTGCACCCCCTCCACCCGAAAACCCTAACGCCCCCTCACCACTGGCCCATGACCCTTGCTCCTCACCGGGTCACATGCACAGTTACGAAGGTGGGAGGAATGCCAAAGCAGAATAGGGAGAGAAAATGAAATGGAGAACACAACCTGTCTGTAAAAACAAGAGAGTTTAACACACAACATCACAAACTGTCGTTTTAAAATAAAACAAACAATTTATAACACTGGTGCTACTTGGTGGGTTTCAGTCAGGCCAGCTGTTTCACCTTGCTTCTTGTCTCTATGCTCAGCTAAGCTGACCGTCTATAGTTCACCATACGGACATGGGAATGCGATCCATCTTCTTATCTACCTGTCAGCAAAAAAATAAGTGAGTATATTTATCAAAATGTTCAGCTATTCCATTAAAAAAGCAAAAGAATTCAATATGGCAAGGACAATCATATGTCAAGCAGCAGCTAAATGTTGACACAAGAAAATGTTTACATAAAAATAAAAAAGATGAAAGATAGAAGAAGAAGAAACATTACAGAGGGTTAGGAAGATCAGTCCTTTCCATGTTTCTACTTTTTTTTTTTATCTTTAGAGGAGTTGAGTTTTTATGTTCATGTTCATGTCACAATCATCCATCCTTAACTTGACCCAGAAGACTTGGTTCCTCTTTGTTGATTTACCTCAGATAGCCTGTTCTTATTTTAGGAGATCTCAGAGGTCAGCTGCAATAACACGGTCAAACTGTTTCCATGTGTCTGATTAGCAGTGATCCAATCCCGCTCATGTTTGGGCTTCACCAAAACATGTCAACATAGATTGTCTACTTTCCCTGAGCAGAGTTTGATTAAGGGATAGCACTCGATGAGGGATAATCTGCAGGTGATTATCTGTGAAAGATAGGGAAGAGGAGAGGACAGGCACATTCATAATTCCTATGTAATACACAGCACTGAGTCCCGTTGACCCAATGACCCATATCCTGTCTTGTAGAATGGGGAGCCTATATTGTGATACTGAAAGGCTTACAATGGCTTATCTAAAGGGACCTCAGGCACAGTGAGGCGCTTGTCAGCCCACTCCTGATCCAGGGGGATTTGACCACAATGTGTGTATTATAATGGGTAGTGGGATGTATGTTGGTACCCTGGCAGCTGTCCCATACACTGTACAGAAAGTAGTAGGTTTGTGTGTGTGTTAGTGGAGGAAAAAAAGGGTTGGAGGGATGAATGTTTGCTCGTCAAAGGGGGCATGTGTTATGTAGCATATTGCCTTGTGTAAATGTGCCTGTGGGCATCAGTGTAAGTGTGTTATTGTATGTGAAATGAAAAAAAGAGAGAAATAAGTTCTCTTCTTAAACCAAGTCTAATATGCATTTGGACAGTGTGTGTGTGTCTGCATGTGCGTGCAGACAGATCCTGCTGAGGAGAAAAGGCCAAATTAAACATTTATGAATGTATACCCTGATGCAGATAGTTTTCAATTCTGTGTATGTATTATCTATGTGCATGGATGTGTGTTAGTGTGCACGTGTGTGCATTTTAGAGTGAGCGGGATAAAAGATGGCTTGTTGTAAAGGCAGGAAAACGTTGTGTGTTACTGAAATGAGGGAGTAGAAATGTGTAAGAAAGGGTTTTGTTGCACTTGTACAGTGTATGTGTGGTGTGTGTCTAGAGTCCCAGGGTGTAGCATTACAGCAAGAGGGAGTGGAGCCCTCGTACCCGTGAATGGAGGTCAGTGTGACTCCTGAATAGTAGGCAGGAGATAGGAAAACATGACAGAGGATGAATCAGCTCCTCGCCTGCCTACGGGAGACCATTTAGGGCAAAGGAACATTGAAAATGTGCACACACGCACTGAAACGTGCACATACACACCCCAACAGCAGGTCACTTGTGTCAGTGTGTGCATATAAAATATTTTCAGTGCACTCAGAAGTTGTTCCAGTGTAATCAGAAGGCAGGGGGAAGTAATTTTTTTTTATTAGTCTGCCCAAAGCAATAATTAATAACCCAAGTTAACCAATGGCTGATCACAGGCTAAAAGGCCAATAACAATTGATAGGAATAATTGCATCTTCATCTTTAAAAGGACAGCACCGTAGAGTCCTGAATATTTCCTCTTAAAATGATACATTTCAGTCTATAAACATTTGTACTTGTTTTATTGATTAATTATTGTCTTGGCCAGACTTTGTTAAAAAAAAAAAAAAACATCCCTTCACCCTGCCGTCCACTTACACTGAAACAACTTCCAGGTACACTGAAAATATTTTACACACACACTTAGACAAGTGACCCGCAGTTGGGGTGTGTATGTGCACATTTTCAGTGCATGTGTGCACTTTTTCAGCGTGTATATATATGTTTTCAATATGTGTGCATGTTTTCATTACATATGTGCTAGTTTTCAGTGTGCTTGTCTGCACTGTTTCAATGCATGTGTGCACATATTTAAATGTTTTTTTTGCCCTAAATGGCCTCCCATACCTGCCTCTCTCTCTCTCTAACAACTGTGCAGCTGTAAAATGTGAATGCGGATAATTTTATGAATACAAAGCAGGACATGCAGAAAAGCGCTGTATTTTAAGTATATCTAAATTACATTTACATTTGAAATGCAATATAGCATTGCCCAAAGTGTTGCACATCATCAGACAAAACAACTTGAAAAAATTCAAATAAATAAAAACAGTTTCGGCAGCATTTTGAAAGAGCTGCAGGCTGGATGTAAATGACTGGCCCATTCCAACCAACAAGGGGTTGCATCAGTCCAGCCTGAGCCAAACAGCTTGTTAAAGAGTCAATAGATGAGTGAAGGCAAGGACAAGAACTGAAAAAACTGTGTCATCATCCTACAGACACTTGTACCATTTTCAGTAAAGTGAAAATATTTAATCTTGAATTGTATGCTCTCTTTTTTGCATATGCATTTCCTGTTGTACAGAAAATATAATTAAAAAAAATCTTTGGCAGCTGAAACAAGATATCTATTTGAAAAGAGAAAAATTAATTTTGGTAACCAGAAGTTATCGTTATTATTATTTGCTTTGGATTGAAATATGTATATTTTCTGAGTTTAGGTGTCAAAACAACATTGAGTGCACATTTTCCAGAACTTCTGCCCTGTCAGTTTTTTTCCTGTACCATACTCTGCCATGATGCCTCTCATACTGGAAGCAGGAGCTCAAATACTTCGATAGCATGAAGATATGACTGAGTAGAAAGTTTAATCTGTGTCTACATTCTCCCCCCTGCTGCAGTGCTCCAACTCTTCTCCACATCTCACATCTCTCCTCGGTCTACTACACCTGTCTCCTCTTCTGTCTCCTTACTTTTTCCCCTTTCTTGCCTCTGCAGAGAGATGGTCACTGGGGAGTCCCGTGTCTGTTCTCCCCCCCTCCTCCCTTAAAAATCTCCCACTCTTGTTGTTGTTGTTGTTGTTGCCCTCAAAATCTCTGCTGGCAGATTATGAAAAGTGCAAGATAGGCAGACAGAAAGAAATATAGACTTCTGCTATCCCCCACTCAACCATCCTCACCTCACCATCCCCCCACTGTTGTTGTCGTCTCTCCAAATCTCTTCGTGCAGGCCAAAGAAAGAGAGAGAGAGAGATGGAGAGGGAAGGCAGGAGGCAAAGAGAGATTTGGGAGTCTTCTCAACAGGGGGATAGTTCTCAGGGTGGCAGGAAATTAACCATGTTGTTTTTCAGTAATCCTTTTTTAATATCAGGTTTTGGGAGGGTGGGAGAAAGATAGGAGGAGAGACAAAAGAGGGATCCAGGCCAAACAAAACGATTGGCGGCTCCCAGGGGGGACGATATGGTGTCTGTGTGTACATAACACACAGCTCAAGTGCTGGAAATGAATAGCATTATGAGACTCGCACAGTATGTCTTTACTGCCTAGTGATACCATTGGTATCCACCAACATCACTGAGCTTCAAAGCCCCCCCCAAAATAAAAATTACAAAGCCCCTTTGACAGGGGGCTTTCCAACAAGACAAATATATCATTGAATGGTATCCAACCTACTACACTTCAAAATAAGTCTGCATTAAAATCCACTCAATGGGATGGCTTGAAAATTGAATTACTGTTGGCTTCCTTGATCATATTTGACATGCAGACTGTGTTTCCTATTAATTGACATGGTTTGCTATCATTGTTAGCGTTATACAATTTAAGCAAGGTACAAACGTTTTTCATTTTTCTGTCAACAACAGATCAAATCACTATGCATAATGTAAAAAGTGTTGCATGTAGTGGTTTTTAAGCTGTTTTTAAGCATATTGTCTTGTTTTTCTGGGCCACAAGAAATGTGTTGTTGCCACTTTAAAATCATTTTCAGAACCAGTAGACACACCTAACAAAACTGCTCTGGGAACATACTGTATCATCCAGCACGGATCATTTTATATTAATCAATAGGTAAAATTGTTATGGTAATCAGACAGGCATCACTCAAAGTCATAAACCCACATATAATTATCACTGGACTCTACAGTTTATTTGTTAGCTTATTTGAAGATTTCTTGACAGGTAAAGGTTTCACTCATATGAAGCCATTTTCTCCACAAATTCACTGTTTATTTCTTGTATTTTAGCTTCATTTTTTTTGCAGTGTGGAGCTGCTTTAACTTGTTAAGACACTTTTTTTATGCACTTTAAAGAAATTTCATTCAACTTCTAAAAAGTCAAAACATTCATTCAAAGGCCCGCTTCACACTTTGAAGCTAGATAAGTGTTGTACTGATGAAGGGGAGAAGAATCTGCCTTCATCCTCAGTTATTAATCACTAGTCACTTAGGGAAATCCAAGCTCCCCATTAGGGTTCCATTGTAGTGATAGTGGCTGACACAAAAGAGGAGGATCAACCCCCAAGACACAACTCACAGCAGCCTGGTTGTACCTTATTGTTCCTCTTTATGGCAGATGTGCCCCTTTCGTAAGGGAATTAGGCGTCTGTCTTAGTTGTCTTCCACGTCTGCCCCTCCCCCCTTTTTCAAGTCGATGTGGTGGATGCAGAAAGGACAGAAGGAAGAAATGACAGTAGAATAGAGGGAAAAACGAAAACTATACAGTGTCTCTATAAAGGCATTGTCACCAATCATACACACCCTCTTTTCAGGATACTGCTTGACCCTGATAATTAGAGCATGGATGACATAAACACCACACATTATTTATCCAGCAGGAGTCAGACAATTGCCGCGTTTCCTGGGCGTCGGAGTAGGAAAGGAGCAAAGGGGTGTTGCATACAATTTAGCTTAACGCAGTTCTAAAGAGGACAGAGCTTATTGAACCTGTGGGCCTTGCTGGTAAAAAAAAAAAATCTATCCCCGTTTTGGGGGTCAGAACCTTCCCTCTAGACTTTCCCTTCAGTTACATCTCATTAAAAGTTCAAAAGTTGTGGAAGTTTGAAGTTTCAGACGTAGAATATGAAGCAGTAGGGCAGCAGTGTCTGGTACAACCAGGTTGTGCCTAGACATAGTTTACATGAATGTCTGTCAAAAATCACATGGACATTAAAATTAACTTCCTTTTGATTTGAATTTATGGAAAGAAAATGGTGCTGAAAAGAAATGACACATATTTGCCTCAGACATATAGCTAAAAACTAGTGCTGATAATATTTGGTTTCTTGCTCTATTTTGAGTGGATTTGGCCTGATCTAATCAATTTCAATACATCCTCAGTTAGTGCAGTTCAAGGCCCATGGATTTACCAATATTCACAACAAAAATAATTACATGGAGGTAATAGACCTAAGTCACTAGGGAGGCTGTCTCTACTAAATCTTCTGTTCGTTCTGGTTTAGAGGGTTTAGTGACTTATACATTATAAAATGCAGCTGTATTTGTCTTTGATACAAATGTTGTATAATGCAAAATCCAATAAAAACCCATTAAAAACAAAAATCTGACTCATTCTAAATAAAGCCAGATGACATCATTTTTGTCTAATTAATTCCTGTCAAGTAGGGTTTGGCCCCCATCACTCAACAACTGTACAACATGTTGCTTATTCACAGTGTTTAGCTAAATACAAGTGAGTTATGTGACATGTCCCGCTGATTCCTGCAATGTGCTCTCTGTGTTCCTTGTGACTAGTAGCTTGAGGGAAGGAGCTGGTTTGGTGTTTGCTGTAAATGTCCCCTCACATAACGGCATACAATCAAAATATGATCGTGTATTAAAAGCTAAGGCAAAGTGAATGACACTAAAATCCACAACACAAAAGTCAATACTATTTTTATAGGTTGCTGGTATTTCACATTAAGTATTTCACATTTCTTCTACTTCTTTTTATTGCACCATACTCAGGTGTTCTGGTCCTGTCTTGTGCCTATTTTACTCCTCTGGTGAACTAATATTTATCATTCCTGAAATCTGCATTTGCAACCAAGTTATTCTATACAACATCATTTTGTATAGAATGTAACTTTGTGCAGTATTTTCAAATGATGAATTACTTTTATTTGAATTCAAACATTATTTTACCTGTATTTTGTATTTTTTTTTAAATATATTTGACGAATAATTTTAATTTGTAAAACGATACTTTCTGATGTATTTGTGCCCATTTTGCTGACTTTAACCTGCTTCAGTTCAACCCACCAGTCTGGTCCTAATGCCTCTAGAATCTTGCCAGTTCATCCCACATTCTGCGCAGCCAAACCCAGCTTAGATCAGCATACTTCAGGACATTCTCTATCTCTTCCTTCCTGGATCTCTGGTTTCTAATGATAAGGAGGCTAAAGGGCAGTGTGGTTGACAAGGGACTACAGATCACCATGAGTAGCCATAGTTCTGCCTTATTCTGCTGAGGATGCACAAACGTGCCCTTCCATCACCCCTTTGAGAAACAACATTGATCCAGTTTATGGCAATATAAACAAATGCTGTGGTCAGGTTGATTAAGGTGTTGTGGTGCTATGTACTAGAAAGCATTAGGGACTTAAAACAATATACTTAGAGGCTGACACGTCTACCACATGACATGTGTCATAAGAATTCTGTTCTTAACCAATAACAAATCCTCCATTATTTAAATGTAGAGCAGAAGTCCAGTCCATGCTGGTTTTGTAACGACTCCTTCACAAAAGACGAGGAAATCGGATGTGTTTGATATTCAATGGAGGATTAGATTTCCAATGGCAAAAGGATACAGCTCTCCTTCTACATTGGCAGGAGCATGTGACAGAGTGGCCTATATACAGTATAACCCATAGCAGGGAGTCAATAGCTACAAATGATTCTGTGGCTAAAGGCAATCTATAGGACTAATTCCTCTCAGCAGTCACTGCATTTGTCACATGGATCTCTTGACTGTAGAGTATAAAGCAGCTTTCCATCTGTTTTCAGAGCTGTGGTCAGTGGGAGCTTCTTCATGGGTTTTGTTTAATGGCACTCATGTTATGTTCCAATGTGTTGATATTTGTTTGTTTGTCGGGTATTGATTTTCTCTTCTTTTTTTTGTCCTTGTGCTCTGCAGCATTATTTTTTGTATTTCTTAGTTGTAACTGTATTTGGAATTAAACCGATTTCATTATTAGTTTGATAGTTATTAAAGAAAAACAACATTTCACCAATGGTGGTTTTTTTCTTCATTATCTAGGTCAAATTTGACACCAGACTGAATTAGTACAGTTTTAGCTACAATTTGAACGTAGTTCAAGTCTGTAGCTTTATCATCTGTTATCTGTAAGTCGTGAATTTTCCATGAGCCCTATAAATTTAAACATTCTGGATCACCTGATCTGGAATATCACGTACACCCAGATCATATTTGATGTGTGGTAAATTTTAAGGCGATGTTATCGTGTAATTTTTGTCCCAGTATTGTAGTTAGAAACAACAATCTTGTGACTGGCCCATCCCATAATGGTAAAGATTCATTTGAAAAAATACTGGATCCAAATAATGATGATCAGGATCACCACTCACATCTAATGGATTGTTCTTTGGGCTGTATGCTACTCCTAAAAAACAAAACAAAAAAACCCGCCAAAGATACTATTTGTGTTAGGGCATGCAGGATAAAAGAACCCACAACAAACAGACTGTGTGAAACACCAGGAAGGGAAAGGGAAAGAGTGACAATTTGAGGACATTCATGGCCTGTCAGCAAGTCACCATTTAGCCTTTTCTTCTTTCCTCACTCAACATGTTGTCACACTGAGGGCATCTTGGGTGAACAAAATTTACCACCAGCTTATTGTTTAAATGAGTGTGTGTGCGTGTGTGTTTGTGGGTGGTCCCATGGTGTGTGTGTTTAGACTCAGACCTATCTCACCTTATGTTGTTTATCAGTCCCTGATTCATCCCAGTGGCATCTGGGTATCACTACAGTCTCTGCACTCTGGAGACTGGAGTGGTGGGGTGTCTAGTCGGGTTTGTTGGGGTTGGCAGGTGCTCATTTGTGTGTGTGTGTGTGTGTGTGTGTGT
Organism: Chaunax sp. Z400; assembly: GCA_037577475.1. NCBI lineage: Eukaryota > Metazoa > Chordata > Actinopteri > Lophiiformes > Chaunacidae > Chaunax > Chaunax sp. Z400. The sequence goes on along the minus strand of CM075191.1, from coordinate 20,347,039 downwards.
GTGTGTGTGTGTGTGTGTGTGTAAGGGTGTGGAGGTTGCCCTGAAAAAAAGGCCTATCATGATCTCCACACTCCCGAGTAAGAGCATCCATCTGGACGCACATAGACTCGTTGTTTTGACACTCACAGCGTGGTGCTGTCTGGAGAGGAGAGGAGAGTGTTAAACTGTGCAGTAGGTTGGATCTGAGTGTGACGTTTGAGTGCGTTTACCTGTGTAGGTTTGTGGACAGTTTGAGTTTTGGGCTAAAATCAGACCCTCATCATTTGAAAAGAAGTCTGTGTTGGCCTGGAAAGCAAAACAAGAAAACATTTCCATCAACCAATTAACGTGAGAATATAGAGGCAAACACAGAAAGGCTGCAGGTTGTACTGAACACAACTAATAAGGAAACAACAACAGGCTTTTCAATGGGGACACTAAATATGACTGGTGTGTTCGTCTTTTTTTAGTGTCTATTAGGGATGTTGTCCCTTGTGATTAGCAGCATTTTTCTGCATTTCTGCTGTCATCTTTTGTCACTTTGAAGCATTTTTATTTCTAATGTGTTTGTGTTGTTAGGTTGGCGAATATGCTTTCTTTATTTGCATGTGCAATGCAGGGCACTGAGCTATCAGGGCTATCAGCAGGCATATTCTCTGAAAAATTCAAATTTGTCTGAATAATGAACATTCATTTGTTTTGCTGAATGGACTGAACTGACAGCATACTGCAGCATTTGGAAATACATACATATTCCTAATATACAGTTTCCATGCATCTTGTATTCCTCTTTTGTGCTTTATGAGAGAAGTAATATATGATGAGAGGTGACGCCTTATTGATCGCCAACCTAATTTCCACAAGGGGATCAATAGTTTCATCTCTTGTATTGTTATTTGTCTTTCTACACACCATGATTAAAGAACGAACGAGAAACCAATCAAACGGTCTCAGAATCAGCACATCATCCATAAGACAAGTGAATATACAAAGACCACAATACATTTTTCTAGAGCCATTAAGAGTCTTCATCTCTCCACCACGACTGGCACAAAATGTAAGAAGTCACAGGATAACACATTAGCTTTTATTCATATCAGGAAAGTCACCAGGTAAAGTGCTGAATACTGATATCACATTCATTGACACCAGGACAGGATTACAGCATTGTTAATACTTCAATGGAAGCTTCATCCAGCAACATATAACATATAAATGATTCTAGATAAAGACAGGGGAACTGGGGGAAAGAAAAATAGGGCGAGTCCAGTTTCTCATTCTGTCCTTTCACCACCACACTGCCTGATTATGGGGCCTCAGTGGAGAAAAATCCATCAGACTTTGACACTAAAATAAAATGACATTCAAAAAACTTTTTCTCAAACCATTCAGGCATTTATTAAATGATCAATATAAGTCTCCTAAAAGTACATTTTTTGGTGAGTTTTTTGATATGTGCATTGTTTTCCCAAAAGAGTTCAAGTTGCTGATAGAAATTCAGCAAAGAGCTGAGAGAAGAAAAAAAAACAGGCCGAAATGAGAGAAGGCATCAATAATTTCTTTAGATTTGAAGTCCTATCTAAAAAGAGACATCATAAGAAGTGACGGACGGTGTGCAGGATGAAAAACTCTGCTAGTCCTCTTCAAAACATAAATGTTCAGTCAACTGGCAGGTAATGAAACTGATAAGGCATGCAACATCATAAAGGGAAATTAGCCCATGTTATTGGGATAAAGGTTTTGCATATTTTGTTTTGCATCTGAGTATATAAATGCAGTCAAGGCACACTGAAAGCTCTTATGCACACAAAGTCCCCAAAAATTCTCCAAAGTTGAATCAGGAGCAACTGGACTTTTTAAAGGTATGAAAACTTAAAAGAGAGAAAAAAAGATAAACTTGAATTCAGGTGTGGACGAGGACCTGTTCAGGGTGTACGGCTGTATTTTTCTGTTAAAGGAGTAAAACAGTTGTAAGGATATTTACTTTCGTGACATTTTGTGAGTTTGTTTCGTTTTCCTATTTGACTAAAAGCTAAGAGGGCTTGTAAGACTTGGCAAACTCACCGTTCTTATACATGTATGTCTGTGGACTACTGCCTTTAGAGGTACCAATTGGTATTACAAGACAAGAAGGGCCAAAGATAGCTGGTCAGCCTGCTAAGTTAAAAAGATATCCCTACAATGCAGCAAAGAGACGCCTTTGACGAAAGGTCAACACTGTTTTTGTTGACGGTTTTAATTCGTTTTGGTAAATGTTTTAAATAAATTGCATCTTTATCAGAATACAATATGTATGCATGCAAACTCTCATCACAGGATGCATGTCTATGATGAGTGAGCAGATTATTTTGTTTAGTTTTCATTGCTGTCCAGAGAAGAAAAGGTATAATGCCAGGTTAGGTAAACACTGTATATTTTTCTTATCCGGCTTTCTTTATATTGTAGCGGTAAACCACCTCTTTATATGGCCATAGAGTCTGGAGAAATGCGTCTCAATGTGTCAAAGGACTGTCTTTGTGCTCATTCTTCACTTGAAGAGCACTTCTGCTCCAGTGCCTCCACATTCCCTGTTCCTCTGTTATGGCCATTGTTACATTTTCACTTGCATTAAGTTAATCATTGTCATAAGCGGGCCATAACATCTGGATTGTATTATTCACACATGCAGCATTTTCATTCTCATCTTTATCATGGAACAAGACTTAAAAAAGGCACCAGTTAGTGTTTTTTCCTGCTCATTAAACACTGATGTATTTCAGCATAGGTTTATATATTTGAAGCGGCTCTAAAATACTGTAAAATTATCATGACAAATGCAGCAATAAACACGTGAAGCTGAATATGAACACTTCATCAACAACAACCTCTCAATACATGATAATGGCATAAAGGAAAATGAGTGTGTATGGGTTATGTTGAAAGTAAAGGCATCTTGGAGAATGTTGTGAATGCACAGACATGAAAAATGAGCTTTAGTTTCTTAAAATACAGATTTATTTGTGAATTTACACTGATTAGCAATACATCTAAAAGCAACTCCATTAGATAACCATTTATATAGGATTTTCACAGGTCACAAAATAGCTTGGCTCATTCTTGCATGCCAAAGCAAAAGTCGTTTTTGTTTTTTTTTTAAGCAGAAAAAAAAAGGTGGATAGAGAGGCATTAGTAAAGCAAGGTGCAAACAGTCGGAAACAGAGGAGGAGCAAATAAAAATGGTGCAATGCACATTCAGTTCATCTGGGAGCAATTTTTGCTCGTAAAATTGTTAATAAAAAAAAAGCCTAGTGCTCTTACAGAACTAAAAGAAAAATAAAGCGAACTGCGATTCAAATGGAAGATGAAAAAAAAGACTTTCCAGGAGAGATGTATGAAAGACAAAAAGATTGAGTGATGAAAAAATGGCGCGTTAGTGTCACGTTGTCCTTACTCCTTGCCCCTCTATTACACGTACGCACTTCTATGTCCAAACTCACACCTCCCTTCTCCAGCTTTCAGTTGTGTGACCTCGGCTCTTTGCCCAGAGCGAAAAGCTATAACACAGCTAAAGATGTGTCCCTAAACCCTCCCTCTCTCCAAATCCAATACTTCACATTGCTAGCTGGGATATTGGTAAATCTGGTTAAACTGCGGGGGTTGGACATGTGGCAACCCATCACACTTTGGCTTTGCAGAGTTCAACTGTGGGTCATCTGACACATACAACACGACTGTGTTTACAAGAGAAATTACATGAGGGGAGGTCTTCCGAAACTGAAATGACGACCGGGCCTGCAGAGCTATCGAATGAAAATAAAATGTTCACATGACCTCCTTATAATGTTCCAGTTTCAGGAGGAAATAAATGACAAATTAAGCGAGGAAGCGTAGCTGCTGTGAATGTAGCTACTGGAAGAAAGAATGTTTTTGGGAGCCTGAGGGGTGTCTATGCAGTCACTGGGGTGATTTAACAGCGGTCTTGTTAGGGTCCTTGATGCCTGAGCAGGCGGACAAGAATGGCAACCCTTGTCTCATCATTAAAAACAATGGAGGAAAAAAAAAATTACAATATGGCTTTAAAAACACACACAAACACACCAAATGAAAGAAGTCACAGCTATACACTCCATGACCCACGATTCTCATTTCAGGTGGCGACTGCAGATGGTTTAAAGTATATCAGTACTACACTGGCTGTGTTTCTTTTGTTTATTTTTGTTGAGTTGAAAAGAAGAAATCATTTCTCATGACACACCGATGACAGACTATTCTTCATTCGACTCACTTCCTGGTCCTGACCGTTCTCTTGACGCCATGCCTTACCAAATTTGCTACTTGCATAACTTTTAAGCAAATACTTCACAATCTCCTTCACTGGTGAAACCATCTGCAACTAACATGTGTTACATACCACAAGAAAGGTGCAGCACAATAAAATAAAAATATACATAGATAAAAATCTATAGTCAACATATCCAGTTTTCATATATCTGTGTTATATAGTTCATTTGTGTACTCTGAAGATTAGAATATAATTTGAGCAATCAGGCATCACTACAGAATATAGTCAGCCATATAAATTCATTTCTTGCAAAAAAAGAGAAAACATGCGTAACATCTGTATTCTCTGTAAAAGCGTAGAAATGAGTACAAAACAGAGTTGAATAATACCAAATTTGTATTCACTAAAAAAACCATTGAAATTCATGAGATGACAAAGTAGACAAAAACAGCGACGCTTTACTAAAATGTGATTGTTTCTTATTTTCTTTCATTTAGTTTGGCAAAACGCACTGAGATGAAGAGAAGATATGAAAATGCTACATAAATATTCTGAGATTCTTTGAGATTATGTCAACTTAGTTGTGATATACTGCCCGCCTTCATCCTCACTATCTCGTCCAGTATAGACCCTTAAACTCATGTGTAGTTCAGCCTCAATTAGCTGAACCTTCTATCCATGGCCTGTGCTTAAAGAAGCTGGAAGAGAATGAGAGGCCCAAGAAAAAGCCTTTCTCACAGTAAATAAATCAACACAAACCCTTTGGCTGTTTTTCTAAGACCAGTTTTCCAGTGTGACTTCAAATTTCATACTACTCTCAGTTTCCTATGCACCGGGAGGGGGGGGGGTCCTTGACAGAAAGGTTTCCTTTCAACTTGAACAGTTTCACAACACTAATGTTGCAATCCAATCCTTTAATAGAACTGGATTTTGAGAGGAAATACTCAAGGTAGTTTCAAGTTCTGTCTTCAGCCTAGAAAACAACACAGGGGGAGCCAGTTATTCAGGATTTAAGCGGCCTCAGTGACACTTTACAGCTTCTAAGGAACCCTGTTAGAAAACTACACAGGTGATCGGGTGTGTAGACAGCCAACACCCACTGGATTCACCCTGCAACTGCTGCAACTTTAATTAGTGGACCCTCAAGCACATTCGAAATTTCAAAAACATTGTTTCTGCAGATGGAGAGATCTTTTGTGCACAAACCAATCCATTTTTATGTAATCTGTTCTTCTGCCTTTTTAATATAAACCTTTTGTTAAGAAAATTCAACTAAAATCAAAAACAAAACAGGGTATTTCAGACAGAGACAAGACAAAAACAGACATTAAACAGAAAGGTGGCAGCCACCCTTCTTTCTTCTTCTGCACGGATGCTCTTCCTGCCTGCCTCGCCCCTGCTGCCTATCTGCTCTTAGGCTTCCGTCTTCTCTTTCTTTTTGTTTTTCTTCAGGAAGGACGGGGTGCGGAACTTCTTCTTCTTCTTGGTGTTGGGTGACTTGGAGGGTGAGCTCTCAGGTGACAGTGCCTCCTCGATCTTCTCACCGGAACGCACTGTGATCTCCACGCTCTCCACACTGGTGGTCAGCTGGCTGACGCGCTTGGACAGGTCCTCGTCCACATCGGCGTGATTGTCCTTGCCGTTCATGAGGCCCATGTGATTCTCTGAAGGAGGCAGGAGTGCGACACAGGTTAGGTGTGGACATGGAACAAGGAACAGAAGAAGGCCACATCACTTAATTCTACAAGACATACCCTATTAACAGACACAACACATAAATAACCAATTGGATTTTGCTTTGTATTGACTTAAGTTAGCGCAAAGTAGGAAACGGGGAGACAGTCTGTAGCTCCAAATGCAAATCAAACTGACTAGTGCAATTAATCAATATTTTCTTTATCATATATATTGTAAATATTTGTATATTATTTGTAATATTTTACATATATTTGTAAAATGAAGTTATGATGTGGTAAATGTTGAGAAACACTGATCTCCCATGCTACCAACGGCAAGTCAATTTATCATCTCATTTATCAACAGTTATGATTTATCTTTTGAATGTTTAATCCCATATTTATCAGTATTTACACGACCATACAGTACATACTTAGTAGAAACCTTTGGGCTCATGTCCATTATATAAGTGGTGAGCTTGTCAACATGCAAGAGAATCCATGTCTTCGGACAAAATGACAGAAACAGCTTCGAAAACAATGAAATACAAAGAAACACTACACTTTTCAGGCTCCAAAGAACTACAAAATTTTAAGCTTGCTGCATTAATATTTTACAGGTGTTCATGTTTTTGTGTCCACCCCCTAAATGTCACATGATGCAAATGAGGCTTTGCTGTCCCTCCTGTTCCACATTAATACCACTGTATGTTCAATTTCTAATTTCCACCAAGAGACACTCTGTTCCCGTGCTCTACATGTTTCATAACACCGCTGCGTAAAACTCCAGTGACCCGATAGCCCAGAGAGTCTTTCCTCCTTTCGCCTTAAAAAAATGCGACTACAGCCGCTCCTTTAATCACTGTTCATGTAACAGGTCTGCTGGTGTCACATCCCTTTTCTCTGGGTTACAAATGCAGGTTAGGGAAAGCAATGCAATGCATCATGTTGCTATGCTAAACATGAAAAAGGTGACGTCTTTTCAGGTTCGTCTTAACACAAAGGAAACAGCACAGGGCAACATTAAAAAGCCGCTCACACAACAAATGAGCACAACAACTAGCTGACCTCACAGAGGCGGTGTCAGAAAATACGGGTCCCCTGAGTCAAAGCACTGTCGTGGGTTAATTGTTACTCATTGCGTGGTTTGTGCTGGAGAGGAGCTGACAGGAAGTCAATCCCATAGTGTCATTTTTTACAACTTGTACAGAGGCCACTGTAATCTGTGTCTCTTATGGAGGCACACGAGATTTTTTTTATATCAATACACATGAGACAAATGGACCCTGATGGTAGCAAGAGGCAGCAATTCAATACGCAGAGATCATGGGATGTGACATCATGACATGTCCATGTTGTTGGCCTGCAGGTCTGAGATGTTTCACGTAAGAAACATGTCTAGTTAGTGGCAAGAAAATCTACACCATCCTACGGTATGAGAGGGACTAAAGCCGGCAGGGTATTAGTTTAGCTTAGCATAGAGACAGAGTTCCTGGAGGAACATAAAATCTGTTCTTCATCATGATATAGTTACAAAATGTAACTCTGTAAAAACCATGATAAAATATGAGATATAATATTTTAATTAATCCTTTTTAGAGGTGCTAGTCAGCAGATTTTTGATTCCAGTCTTTGGCTAAGCTAAGCTAAATGAACTCATCTCCTGCCTCTTGATCCAGTCTTATTGTGCAGGCATAAGAATAGTATCGATCTTCCCATCTAACTCTCTGCAACGCAGCAAGTTGGTGGACTATTCCTTTAAAATCAAACCCAAAAGACTATAAGCAATCGAGAAGGGTGGATCTTTTTAAAAGAATGAAGTGAATTAGGTCATTTTCATTGCTTTGAAAAGGTTTGGGTTTAGTGGCCACCTCTGAAGTCATCTATGTCCCTGAATGCACCAAAAAGTAGTAAGCCCTTTCTGATAACAGACTTTATTCTCGTATTGTACTGAAAAGAACAGAAATAAGGAGCAATTAATCTGCGTGTATCCTTAAGTGTGTACAATAAAAAATGTATGCTTTGAAAAGCAATAATGCAAAATGAGTTTGTAAGTGCTTTAAAGGTTTACCTCCTCACCTCTGGGTGAGGATGACAGCTTGAAATATCACAAAGCCATAGAGCAGATAGGTTAGATGATGTACATTGAGCTTCATTTAATTTGCACTCGTGTGCACACACGTTCAAAGACACAAAGCAAAGCAGTGAAGATCATTCTGAAGAAGAAGTGTGTCCCTCTGAGTGAGTGATACCTTCTTTAGCTGGAGTGCTTTGCGGAGACTGGGTGAGAGACAGAGACTGAGAGAGAGTGGAGCCATCATCGGAGGTTAGCTCGTGCTCTCCATCTGCAGGGAGGGTGAGGTGGAGGTCGGGCGAGGGATGGATGTAGAGGATTGAAGTAGTGGGATGACAGCAGGGGTGAGTGGGATGAGGGGTGGGTGGGAAGGCAGGATTTGGGATGAAGGGTCAGAAGGGGGTGGGGAGTGGGTGGGAGGAGGGTTTCGACAGATTAGCGGTAGCACACATGTTAGAATCAGGCCATGCACAGCTGCTTTTACACAAAATTTCCAAAATCCTTGTCAGAGCGCCATGACCCATTTGTTATGAGTTCCTCCTAGGAACACTGAGCGTACACTGTAACATTTTGTTGTGTCTTAATATCCTCACGATTGGACAGATTCCCTGAACAGTAAGTTAAAGGCTGCAAGCTGGATCTGAGAAAATACTAACACATAACCTGCAACATGTAAAGTCATTTATTAGCTTTTATTAACACATTCTCAAATAGGCAATCTGCTTTATAATGCATTATAACCTAGGGTTGGGAATTATTAGCATATTAATAAACTTTATTGTATTTTTATGATATTGCTGACCAGATTATGTAGTCCACATTAATATTCCTAAGCAATTTGTAGTTAGAATTGTGCAAAAACAGCAATTTAATCCTTATTTTTCAATTGATATTTTGTCTGATGCAATGAATAACAATGGAACAATTGAAATGAACGTTAATTTGTTCTTTTTACATGGGATTTTACAAACATTAGCTACTGATTCTAATAGAAAATGTTATTTTTAACATTTTTTTAACAATTAAAATGGCATCCAATGGGTTCTGGCTCCTAATACATAAAAAAACTAATTGACCACTTGGCATTTATACTTCCTGCATACGACAAAGTTTACAGTCCATCTCAGCATTAGTATCCAAATTAGTTAAAAACAAGGATTAGTGTGAATGAATGGCATTCTTGAGTTCCTCATGCACAGCTTATAGAACATCAATGCATAATAGTGAGAGGGCTCATATGTTCCTGTATGTGCCCTACAGGTATTACATGCATAAAGTTGAGATTTGAGGAATAAAACCAGTTTGAGGTCATTGCACATTTTTAAATATTCTTATACGCCTTACGCATCAATTATAGTAGGTCGTTTTCAACTGGCAGCTGCAATATGCACTTCAATCACATCAGTTTTAACATTTAATATTTCAAATAATCTTTATATCACACTTTATATATATATATAAAGTGTGATACCACTAATCTAAGGCTAAACCAGTGTGTGTGTGTGTGTGTGTGTGTGTGTGTGTGTGTGTGTGTGTGTGTGTGTGTGTGTGTGTGTGTGTGTGTGGCACATATCAGGCCACTACAGAAGGTCTCCAGCTTGCATCCAGATTGGTAACCGGGGATTCAAGGGGCTATGGGGGCAGTGTCATAGCAACGGGCTCCACTCATGTGGTGGGTGTGAAGACCTGCCGTCTGTTTGTTCTGCCATCTTAGTCATACTCATAATCACATAACACACACTTGCTCCATGTTTTAAATGCACATAAGAGCATTGGGATGATCCTATAAACATGCATGAACACATGTGCACGCTGATGTACACACACATAGAAAAATACACACATTGATCTGCACAAATGTGGCAGGAGCCTGTGCAGAACGAGGACTAGTGGACAACCCCCTTCACTATCTGGTCTCTATTGATTTTTTCTCTGCCTCTCTGAATGCAGAGGGGCAGAGGGCTAATATGATTAGCACTAATTATTCTATGTGTGAGGTCGACTTAGAAGAAGGCAGCAGTGGAGACCATGAGGACAAGGCCTCATGCTAAAAGGTATATAGGTGTGTGTTTGTATGTGATACCACAGGCAGTGAGTTAGATTATGCGTGTCCCCTGGGATTGCTGCTAAGGCTACACTGCTACGGACCCTGGATTATATGGATGTTTTCAAAAACAAGACTGAACGGAGCACAAAACAAACTCAAGATGTACTATCATCAAGCTGCAAATCAAGAATTCAGAGAACGAGGGACAGATTTTCAAGTTTTAAGAAAGCCTGACTGGTTGGAGCACAGTTTGAAATCTGCTTGAGCTGTTTTAGCTGATTCTGAGGAATTGAAAATGCCAGATGGTGCTTGTTAACAACTTTAACAGGTTTCAGCAGGACATGATTGCAGCTGGCTATTAGAGTCGTGCCTTTTCTGAAGCTGAATGTCATTGAGAGACTCCAAAAAAAAAGCTCATGGAACAAACAGTGAAGTAGCTTGACACTAGGAGGAATTTACTGGTTTGCGACTTCACTCCCAGGTCGAATTCCATAGATTTTACTCTCAGTTAGTTCGGGATACAAAGTAGACCTTAACACCAGACAATATCATTTATTTAAACAAATGTTTTGTGGCATGTAAAACTCAGATTTTTTGAGTCGTGGTTAAGGGGTCGTTTACAAAACAACAGTTTTACCCTAAAACGGTTAACTTTTGTTGAACTTTGGCTGTTCATTTACAAGACAACAGCATTTTGGGGGCCAAAAAAACACAAACTCCTGAGTGTAATCTTTTGAAAATGCCACTGTACCATTGTCCTATGTTCAAAATAGGGAAAATGCAACAGCTCTGAAAAGGATGACGTCACAGCCCAGTTTCACATATGCCTATTATGTTTCCAGCCTTTCAACCCTTAAAAATGCTCCTATAAAACATCCATCCATCCATTTTCTATACCCGCTTATCCTATGGAGGGTTGCAAGGAGCTGGAGCCTATCCCACAGATTGATTATTGATTGATTATTCTAAATCTGCTACATAATTTGTTGTCGAATGAACCATTACAGATTGGTAGGATCATCTGCTCGCAATGAGGAACATTGAGGAACTTTGGCTTTGAGTACATGCCACTGTGTGTTTGTGTGTGTTATTATGTGCCAGTGTGTTCAGTCCATATGTCTCTCAGTGTGACTGGGCTCTTGTCATGTTTGCAAGCTGAGTGTGAACAAGTTTAGTCCACACAGCTTTGTACATTCATAAATTTATAGACTGACGAGTGTGAGTTTGTATGTCATTTTAAGTTATTTATATGTGTGTGTGTGTATGTCGTACCACTGAGACCTAGCTGTCTCCTCTCCATGTTCTTGCGGTACTCCACCTCGTCCTTCTCTGACAGCTCACTGAAGGGGTTGGGAGGCAAGGGAACCATCTGCTCATCCTCTGTGGGCACGTAGGGCTAAGGAGGACACAAGGAGAGGGGTGAGTATGGGAGAATGCACACATGTAAACACTCAAACACACACACTCCTGGGCAAAAAGAAAATGAGGCAAACGATTTATTGTGTTTATTTGTATTATAACAAATACAAATGAAATAAGGGACAAAGTCACACAATATTGTAGCATTGTCTGTGTGCAGGTTATGTTTTATTGTGGGATAGATTACTTCACACAACAATCAGTGCCCTCAAATCTTCTTCCAACCACTTCGGCCTTGATATGCATCCATATATTCTCTATGGGGTTAAGATATGTTGAGTGACCAGGCCACAAAAGAAATGACTGTTGTTTTTGCCATGTGTGCTGGTGAATTATCTTGTTGAAAAAAGTGCAACAAGAAAAACATTGATGGATGATGGAATTGTCTTATGTTTCAACGTTTTATTTATTTATTTATTTTCAATTTCCCCCAAAAAAGACTATCAAAAATTTCAAATTTCATATTTTATGGTTACATATTTTGCCTTTGACCAATAAAACAAGTAATTGCACAAAATATGGCGAAAAGAGATGATCTAATTGTTTTTGTCCAGGAGTATGAGCCCCCACACACACACACACACACACACACACACACACACACACACACACACACACACACACACACACACACAGTTTTAAACCAACAAACAAGAAAAGAAACACAGCCACTTTGTCTGAGAAGCACAATCATTCATGACAACATAATTAAGGCTGCACATATAGAGATGAAAGAGTTGGCCACATCACACAGAGCTTCTCTAACCACCAACTCTACATAGAAACTCTCGACGCATTAGTCTGCAGACTCTACATCCTTTTAACAGACTGTATAACATCACACCAAGATGCACAAGACGTGTACAAGTCAAATTTACACTAGGAGTCACATAACAAGTTACACGCATGCACACAAAACGCACATTTTATAACACATCTGTTCAGAGTTTTGTGTGAAAATATGTCATAAAAACCATCATGCTCATTTCAAGAACCCACACAAAGGGTGATTCTTTCACAGAGGCACAAATAAAACTGGTGAGAATTTACTTAAAATTGATGTTGATCTTAAAACGCAACACTAACAAACACACATGCAATGTGTTCGGTTCTGAAAGGACAAAAAGGTGTCAAATAAATTTCAATCTGAAAAAAAAAAATAGTAAAAAAAAAGTAAACTCAAAACACCACTGCAAACAGCAACAATTAGAAAACACTTATTTATTTACCAGAACTTTTATCTGCACCAGATCCTTCAAGACAAAACCAACCAACCACAAAACCATCAGCATTAAAATGGTTGAATCTGACATTTTAAACTGAATCTTTACAACATATTGTTAACAGTCATATTATCAATATTGGTACTGTAGTATTAGTTTTGTATCGCTAAAGCTTCCCTGTGAGCAAAATATGCTCACTTGTCTCCACCTAGTGGTCAAGAGGTGTCTTTAAACTGGCTGAGCCCAAAAATGAAGCACAGACGCAGGTGGACTCACTTGTTTGGCTCATTGAATCTCCTCTTATGACTGTGTGGGTATTTATAAACTGTACTTATGTGATTTGTTCCCCTTGAGTCCAATTAAATCTCCATCATCTTTTTATTGTTTTGTTACAGCCTCCTGCTGTATTTTATGATCTCTGCCAGATGAGCATGACAGCATTCATAACTACTTATATATATACTTTTAATTCAATCAAGCGAAGTCAAATGGAATTAAGGAATGCAGTTAGAGCATGTTACAAAGTGCTAAACAAAAGGTGAAGGATAGAAGATTTGATCGTGCATCTGATCATCTTAAATACAATAGAGACATCTGTGCATCCTCATTCAATGCTCCTCCGGCAAGCCTCCTCTCTCCTCCAGATGCATTTTATAAATTTAGACATCCTTCAAGATGGTGCACTGCGATCATGTTGTGGGCCAAAGGCGGGAGATTGGGAGGGGAGACGAGGAGGCACAAAATAGAGAAATGTGAGCAGCCCTTTGACTCTCTTCTCTGTTCTGTTGTAACTGGGATAATTTACACCTTCAGCATCCTTCTTAGTTCATGATGTTTAGTGAGCTCGGGTAAATTGCAATGCAGCTCTGTCAACCCGAAACCTGAGCAGCTCAGCTAGAATTAGTGAAAACTAAGTAAACTAATTGAGTTTTTGCTCAGTCAACAAGTGAAAAGGAAAATCTGTAATTGACAATCTGATCTAGAAAATTTGTTTCCAAGTACACAGATGCACCTGCTATTGGAAAAACTCAATCTATGCTGACGTGATCCTGAAACTTAAATGTAAAGTTAATGTGAAAAGCAGCCACTGTTTATGTTATTGTTGCTGCCTATTTAGGAAAACTAGTGAAACAAATAGTCCAAAACTCCATGTAAATCTGCCCTTTGACATTCTTCAAATTGCATTAATCTCTGTTAACCGAGGAATATTTTTAGCGACAGAGAAGTCAGTGGAAAAATCAAACACTTTAAAGCAGTCTGCATTCATTTTTTTTCTTATTTCTTTCTATAACTGGCTAATTGTAAACATAAAATGATTTGATGCACAGCTAAATTGACGTTTAAAGGCAAATTACTCTCTTCTCTTTACACCCACTGTCTGGCTTCAGCGATTGAACAGAGTGGAATCCAGCTGTCAGTCCAGCAAAGCAAGTAAATTTAGATTTTTCATATGGTCTGAACATGAGAGAAAGGAAATTCTCACCCGTCGCGGTACATCAACTGGGATGCCTGCAAGGTGTTGAGAGCGCGGACCTGATGTGGTCACATCTGACCTGTTCTGCTCTCTGATCTGTAATAGGACACACACAAAATGATGTCATCAGCAAACAGTAAGAGTGACTCTGAATGATTTAAAACAATTCAGAACTTGACCCTAACCCTAACCCTAACCCAACTCTGTAAGGATGTATCTCATGCCTGATCATATGCTAATCTTATGCTAACCCCATCTTCTTCTCACGTATCATGATTATGTCTTAGAACCACCTTAAATTAAGTTTTCAAACAGAAAGCAGCACAAACTGTAGGAATAAATAAATCTTATTTTGATTTAATTATTCTACTATTGAAATTTGGATTAGAAAAACAACTTCCTTCTTTACTCATAATTTAATTCTGGTAACCAACCTATTTACAGTACTTAATGTTTACTCTCCTCATATTGATTTGAAAGGCAACTTAAGACTTTAACTCCAAACAACAAATGATGCCTAAAACTTTACATGTGACAATCAGTCATGCTGACTGAGAGAGAAGAGTTGGGCTCACTTTGTTTCTCTTCTGCAGCACCTCACTGGGGTCTGTGTTGAGCGGGACAAACTGATTAGGGTCCTCGATTCGGATTGGGGTCCCCGTCTCCTCTGCCTTCATCCACTGTAGAAGGAAGGCAGGTGAAAACAGGTGAGATTGAATCTGTCTGCTTAAAATAACAATGACCCAGCACTGGGACAATATGTAACAACAAAAAAGATCCCATAAGATCCACCATCCATGGGTGGATCCAGGGGTGGTGCCAGAGGGGGCGCCAGAGGGGCACTGGCCCCAGCTGAAATCTGATTGGCCCCTGAGGTGCCCCTAATGTGGGAGAAAACTGATTTTAAAGTCAGAAGTCTAAAAACAATTTTCATGTGGCCCTAGTCCTCTTTTTAAGTTCATGTGTGACACATTTGGGAAAAATTGTCTTATGTATTATGTTTTCTGCACCCCAGTCTAAAATTCAATAAATATGAAAATTAAGAATTTTTATTTCAATAGCTTATTTGCCGAACACATTGTGCTTGAACAAGGCACAATTTGCAAAATATATCTAATTATGTGTGTCTTTTCCCAAAGCTGTAGAGCCAATGACAAACAAGGAATGAAATGTATGTAGATCTTACTGAATAAGGATATGTGCATGGATGTTAGACATATACTTGGCCCCTTTGTGGCTCCTGAGTTGCGTTATAGAAATATCCTAGATTCGCCCTTGCCACCATCCTTTGGGACTTTAGGTCAGGATCTGATAACGAGTCTGCTGCTTTATTTTCAACCATTCTTTCAGAAATGTGTCACCCGTGAATCCCAGCTTTGTCTGAGTACAATACTAAATTACTGGAAATTTCAGTAAGTAACTTCAACCGATGCAACTGTGCCAAAATCACTGTAGTTCTGTGTTCAGCCTGTAGATGTCAGTCTAGTATCAGGGTTTAGACACTGGGAAGCAATATTCAAAATAAACCAGTCAACACTTAGTGAAAATGAGCTAAATGACAAGTCAGGCTATGAAGCAGCCTTTGTCTCTTCATGTTTACGTTTATGATGCGAATCCATATCCAGAGGTAAACACACAAACATGCAATCAAAACCTTACAGAAGAGTTTTATATATATATTTAATATATATATATATATTTATATATATATATTTTCAAGAGGATATGAAGTTCAGCTTCATGCATTTAGAATTAAGCTTAAAAACGGAATGTTTTTCACACCAACATACAAACACTGCTCACCGTGGTTGTCCGGCTGTTGTAGCGCTCCTCCCTGCCCTCCATGCTGACCTTGGTGTAGCTGTTGGGAGAGTTGAGCCAGCGGGTCTTCTCCCTCTGCTGCCGCTGCTGCAGGAACTTGAAGGGCAGCCGTGTGGCACCTCCGTCTGCGTCCTCCGCGAACATATATGCTGTCACTGTGGCGGGGATCTCCACGTCGCTCTTGTGCCTCAGCTTCTCTCGTATGATAGGGTGCCTGTAGGTGTGACCTGTCCTGTAGCCCTGCAGCAGCGAGTGAAATCACACAGTTTGCTTTCTTTCATCTGTAATGATTTGGTTTATTTCAGATTCACAATGAGCAACAACCAGGAAACCTCATGGCCTCACTGGAAGGTAATTCATGCTTATGTAGTCTTCATTTGGTGTCTACTCTTCCATCCCCTGTCGCATCCTAATTACCCAACCAAGATTATAAATGGTCTTAAATCATAGGGTTTATTCTGAAACCTTTCCTTCTTGCAACGCTGGTTGAGCTACTGGTTTAAATGGGAAAGAGGAAAAACAGTTTTGTGTTTTTAGGAGCAGAGAAGACTTTGCTTGACAGTGAAGTTCCCTTCTTCTCCATTTTGTCTTATTCTACTCATCTTAGTTCCGCGGTCACAGCTGACCTCAACTTGACCTGATTCGCTTTTTTTTTTTTGCCTGTCAGCTAGGCTGCCATGCTCTATTCCTGCAAAATCTTGTTTCAAATCCTTTACACATTCGAATCAGGCAGTCCTTGGCATTTGTACAGTGTTTGTTAGATGGAGTAACTAGTTCACTTTCCTGCCCCTCAGGCTTGTACTAAAACCAATGACTTCTAATATACAGATCCTGGGTTTATGAGGTGTGACAGAATAGAAGGATGGCAGTGGAGACACAGAGATGAGCTGTTCAGAGTCTCGGCTGACTTAGAGGGAATGACACTCGAGGGGGGAGAGAGCAGAAGAAGATAAGAGGTGAGAGAGGGAGACAGGAACACTGATGCAAGGGAGACAGATTATAAGAGAGGCTATGACAGTAACAGAGCAAAGACATTTACCAAATCTCATTAGTAATGGCCATGAACACAGTGGCTCTTTGAGGAGATGCAGGATTATTTTTCTGTATTCATACCTTGCCTCTTCAAATGACTTTTTATTCTAATCCTAATCCCTCAAATGTATATTTGTGCCTGTACTGTATTCCCACAAAAATTTTGCAAATTTACGTCTCGTCTATGTAGAACATTTATGTAACGCTTATTAATGACAAGGAAAACTCAAACAGACATTTAATTGTACAGTGTTCAAATTAAATGTAATTTTAAAGGACCGGTTTTGCAGAATTAAAACCTCTCCTAAGGACACAATGTGCTAATTCACCTCTAAGCTGATTTGTACAGTACAAACATAACACAAAGAAGGGTAAGGTTATGTGTTTGTGTCATATCTGGTCATTTCATGAGCCCTAGGGCTTTACGATAAACTGATATTTGTTCTTTTTCCACCGGTGCATTGTGTCAGAAATTTCTCACTTTGCCGTTTGTGGACTCACCAAGTTATCCAGCATCCTCATCAGAGACTCAAACTCCAGCTCGCCAATCTTCCACTTGTACAGACCACCCATCTCAACAGGATTGTTTGAGACCACGTTGTGCACTAGTGATTTGAACTTCTCCTGGTCCAGCACTATCAGGTTGTCCACGCCACCAGCACACGAGATGGCATTCACCTAAAATTACAAAGTAAGGACAGAGGGAGAAGCATGTGAGCCTCAACAGACCAAAGCTTATGCAACACAAACTAGACAAGAGAGGCCTTTCTATCACTAAACATCTGTGGCAGTACACGGGGACAGAGTTCCTGACTGCTCTGCATGCAGAAGAAGACATAATTTACCAAAATGAGATAACCCTCAATATAAAGCTAAAGCAGCACTAAGCAATATACAGTGCAGGACATACCACAAACATGGTTGGGGGATTTATTTATAGAAATTAAGCTGGGCTTTGCAGGGTGGATTAATGTGTTCTTTTTGCTTGACCAGGAAGAGTCGATCAGGAGATTTGGTATGCCCATTACATTGAGGGACACAACAACATCTCTAAAATGCAAATACACAGACTTACATGAATGCAACAGAAAAGCACCAGAGAAATCCCACACATAACAATTTGAAGCATCAATACATCAATAATATATACATGGGACATCTCTCACAGCTCTGACACTGACAACACGAGTGACAACATGCCATTTAGATGTCTGATGATTATATATCTGCTGACAGAAATGCTGTAGTTATGTGACCCCCTTCATCATTATGTTTCAGATGTGATCATGTGACTAGAATTTACACTGGGTATAATTTAACCAAGACTGACTGGATATTGACTACATTTTTTTCATGCAGTTGAAATGTTTTAGATAACTATTTTACAATTTAACTATTCTAACCGGTATCCACTACTTTTACCTATTTTACTCATTTATGCATTAATATGTGGAAATATTTTTACTTAGTCAAATTGTCAAATTAGCTGAGCTCCTCCAGTATCTTACTATGTCTTCTTGCAGCTGCAGGACGCAGCCCAGGTGACAGAATTTGTCAGTGGCGTATTGGCAATGACACAACGATGATTTCTAAGATACATTCAGCTGATAATCACCTCAAGGTAGGAGGATATGTTTTTGCCGGCATTGGTTTGTTGGTTGGTTTGTTAACAAGATAACACAAAAAGTAATGGATGGATTTTGATGAAATTTCCAGGAGATGTCAGAAGTGGCCCAAGGAAGAATTAGATTTTGGTTGTGATCTGGATCACCATCTGGATACAGGAATTTTGTTTTCTAGGATTAAACTACCACATGTACACTTGTAATGTAAAGATTACAAGGCTCCACAAGATGGGGCTGTCTGCCACAAAATGACTGAAATCTGAACCTCCGCTGAAATGGCAACATGGAGAAACTGAGCTGCCTGGGCGGAGGTCTGCGCTCTCCGAGTGCTTTCTAGTTATTACTGAAACTGGCACAGGAAATAAAAGGCAGAACATCATCCTTCTAAATGCTGCATAGGACCAATGTCAACAATAACATATGTGCAGATGTTTCTACCTTTATCAATCCCATAATAACCTTGCTGTGAGACCAATTGACAAAGGACAAGAGATGAAGACTTATAGAGTGTTGGTAAAAAAAAGTAAGACTGGACTGAGTTAAGATCTAGTGGAAAGGCTGCTGCTTTGCTAGATGAATACATGTGCTGTGGAGGCTGAGTGGTGCTGGAACTGATTGGGTATCCAGAACAGCAGCAGGTAGCTAGTTTGTGTGTGGTGTATGTGTGTGTGGTGTGTGTGTGTGTGTGTGTGTGTCTACCTGGATTTCACAGGCATACTGTATATTGTAAATGTAGTGAAAGGCCTCTTCGATGGTCTCCCCGAGAGCAACCACACCGTGATTCCTCAACACCAAAACCTGTAACACATTCAGACAGAAACAGTGAATATGAGCAGCAGAACAGCTTTAGCTTTAGTTGTGAATGTACAATCGTGTCAGAAACTCATAAAATACTTTTTATATGAACAAAAATATTTCTGTATCAACAAGCCACTGGATGATGACGACAGGACCTGGAAACAGAATGATGGTGGAAATTCCCTTGAATTTCTTGAATGTTTGCCAATTTGGATCTCTGATCATTTGAAAAGTTTATGACACTTAAATATGGAAGAAAATGAGGACATGGAAATAAGAAGGCCCAGAGATTAACCCTAACACCACTAATATTTCGACAGAATGCCAGTTGGACTGTTGAAATACACCACACCCTGATCATTAGTCAATTTCTCTTTCTTGGCCGGGAGGAGAAGGAATAACAACACTCATTACTTAAGCATGTTAACAATGCCTTTCAAGGGATATCACAGAAATACCATTTGTTCTAAGATTTCTGAAATGTTCCCTTTTCATATGTTTTGATATATCACTGCATCTGGGTAAGAAATAACACAACCCAACAACAACAACAATGTGTACAACAACAATGCCTTTTTTACATGTCCGCTTAATGTATTATTTACAGTTCTAGCTTTACATATTTACTGTAATGACTTGAGACTGTTGTTGATCTTCTCATGTTAGTGTTGGAAAGAGATCTGATAAAGCGTATTTCTAATGAGCGCCCAAGAACGATGAGAACTACCCAGCTGGAAAATCTTGCTCAGTGCTTAAGTTTTTCTGGCTTTCTTACCTTTGCTGTAGGCCCCAGGGCCTTCTGCAGCTCTCTGCGCTCCTCCTGCTCATCCAGGCTGCCCTGGTAGTTGTAGTAGGCGATATCACCCAGGATCAGTGACTCCTGGGAAATGGGCAGGATGCCACATTTCATAGATGACACCTAAAGCAGGAGAAAGGTGAGAAAAAGGCAGACGTATGGGAGACAATGAGCTTTAGCAGGCATAATACAGCAGAGTCTGCATCTGAAATTTCCCTTAGATGCATCAGCTTGGAGAATAATTTGAAAGCCCATCTCTAATGACTACAGAGATGAGCGTCTTTGTTGCACATCAGAAACACTTCCCATAACAGCATCTATTTGCATAGCATTCTTCCTTTTCAGCTGAAATGTGAAGCTGTTAATCGGGAGGATTGACAGTCACTGGTTGCAGGGCAGGTTTGTTTTAGTGTAATGTGAACTTACAGCAGCCAAGGCAGGAGTGTGCCCATGTACGATGCAGCGGATGTCTGGACGTATCGAGTAGATGGCAGCGTGTGGGCTGAAACCTACAGGGTCGATCCTCAGGTTGGTTGAGCCTTGTTCAATCACATCCCCTACGATGTTGACCTTCACCTAGAGGAAAAAGGAGAGGAGACAAAGTCAGTGGATGCTTCACTCATTTTTGGCCTGCAAGCTTTACTGTTTTTACTCCAACCTTTTTCTCTTTCTGAACTGGTGCAAAGCTATTTAACAAAAGCTGAGCAGGTTTTTTTTTGAAAACTTGACAGCAGCATCATCTAGACAGTTCTCCTGAGAATAGAGGGAATAAGATGAGGCTGGAGTGGAAGCAGAGGGAGAAATACTGTAAAACTAACCATGCCCAGATCAGTGTAATCAAATATGCCCGGGGACTAAAGCACATCCAGACACAGATACATAACCGGATGCAGCACACACACACACACACACACACACACACACACACGCACACACACACACACACACACACACGCACACACACACACACACACACACCAACACAGAGCTGATAACCTGCCAACATTAACTAAGAAGACATAAACACACGTCAAAATTAATAGGCATGACGACAGGAATCAGATTATCAATGATTCCTCCTTCATGTCCGCCCCTCTGCTGGGAATGAATTGGAGCGTTACCAGGAAACATAATACAGACAGGGAGTGGACATAGCGTCCTTTACTGTGACAACTTCATTACCAGCCAGTCAGCAGTTATTAGATTACAGGAAGGGAGAGAAGAGCAATGGAGAGAATGACAAAGGTAGAGACCTGGAGGGAAGAGAGTCGGATAATCAG
This sequence comes from Chaunax sp. Z400, assembly GCA_037577475.1. Lineage (NCBI taxonomy): Eukaryota > Metazoa > Chordata > Actinopteri > Lophiiformes > Chaunacidae > Chaunax > Chaunax sp. Z400. Next base: position 20,325,534 of record CM075191.1, on the reverse strand, counting down.
AGAAAAAGAGAGAATAAAGACAAAAAAGCTGGATGAGGACATGGAGGTATAGAAGAAGAGAAGAGATGTCAGTCCTCTGAAAACCTAATACCAAACACGGTTTTGCCTGCAGACCCTGTGCAAAATTGCCATCACTGTAACCACATGTTGTTCTGTGATACAAAACAGAACCTACAGGCTCACATTTCACACAAGTCCAAGTGTTTGTGATATAACAACAGGAAAGGGCATCCATCATGCACTCTGAAGGTAATGAAATACACCCAGTTCAGCTGGAGCGGGCTGAAAATGTGCAGTGTCTATTATTTTATTTTTTTTACCCACGGGCTACACATCTGCTGCACTTTGCCTCTTCCTTGAGAAAAATAACGGCTAGGAAGAGACAGAGGAACTACTAGGAAAGGGGTGCTGCACTGAAATGAAAATAACTGGAGCAACAGACTCCTTTCTATTAATGTTATTACTTATAAACGTGAACATCACAAGGTTGAGAACTTCCTTTTGGCTTTGGGTTGATTAAGAGTTCCATTTTATGCAGAGCTATAAGCAAATACAACTAAAAATATATATATAAAAGCACTACCAGAATCACAAGGTTACTTCATTTACACTTCATCTACAGCCTTCCTCGTTGAAGCTAAAATTCTAATGGGGCAGTGATACAATACACGCAGAGCTGTGTGTGAACCTTAAAAAGATAGCTTTGTTTAGCTGATGTTATTTTTTATGCTGTAGAATTAGTGCTGCATTTGGAACTAATGTTAGGTAGCGCTACCAAGAAACTGTGTTTGTAGATTACAGGTAACAAAATGCTTCAAAATGCTTCTTTTTTTCACACTTGGGTGCTTCTATTAAGAACACCACAAAGTGAAGAAACATGTTTTGGAATTATAACAAAAACTCAGATATCGGTCTCAGATTGCTCAGGCTGACACGTCCTCAGTCCAGATTTGTCTCATAACAGCCATTTGGATGTTGGGATGGATGAAGGACTATTTGTTGATCTTTAACCCAGCAGAGGAAAGTGAATGGCTCCAGCCAAGCGTAACAAACCGACATATTTGTCTCCACCACAGCCACAGTCAGCTGCCAACCGACAAATTGAACATCGACTGGTTTGCACATCACATGTCCAGTCCAGTATCAGTTCACCCTGTCACGTCCTCAAACCTGCCCCACTGCCAAGAGGCCCTGACGATGAATGTAGCACTTCTAATTTTAAAAAACATGCCAAAGGATGTGTCAGGAAGAATCTGAACTCAGCTGGTTGGAAAGCAGATGATGAGGAGTCTGTCGAGGTGTGCGACGAGCTGAAACTTGAATATGGAAGAATTTCTTTGAGGATAATTCAACGTAAGCAACAGCTGATCTTTATCCTTCCAACCCTCTGATGTGAATTTCTATCTCTATGATTTGATCAACATCAAACTAGACGACCTAGAGCCAAAACAGTCAGATGGAACAAAGCGTGAATTTAGTTTCTGAACACAAATGACCCCGCCTTCTTCTCAGAGCTCAAACAGAGACACCGAGAGGGAGAGGGAGAGGCAGATGGAAACTGACCAAAGCCAACGAAACTCCAGCCTTTCTCTGACGCTGCAGCCTCCACCCAGCCGACCCCAAAACAAACCTCACACACTTCTTCAGGGTGACTTTCTCCTAATCTGTTCACCTCTCTAACCACTTGAACTCAATCATGTCTAACAGACTGAAACGCAGCCAGAGCAATTAGGAAGTGCCTGAAAACAATTTGGTTGTGTCCCGTCAGCTGTAATTCTGTGGTCATCGCTCTTGCACAGACAACCACAGCAAAGATGGATGTGGTCCAGACGCATAAACTAAAAATACTCTATTTTTCAAACGATGAGTCGAGCCTACATTTACCCTGCTGTCCTCTTTGTACTCTAAGCAGCTGTACATTAAACTACTATGTCTGCCTGGGTTGTGTACAAGTGCAATAGTACTATAGCTTAAAAATTGGCACAGTGTTTTCAGTAGTTACAAAGTTTTGTGAAAACTGCTTTAGCAAAATTAATAATTTAGGCTTCATTTAAAAAAAAAAATTGGAATTACAGTAAGATTAAATGTAATTCTGCGACACAGAGGAGGGATATTTAAGCTGTTAGCTAAAGGCAGAATAATTAGCTGCATGTTGCATAAAAATGACGTTAACTACAGTATCATGCTTGACAGAGAGGTGCAGCATCTGGACTCCATCTTTTTATGTTATAAATTTGGGCTGGATGTTGGACAGACAAATATTTATTAATTCAACAGAGACTAACATAACCATTCTCTTTTTTTCTTTGATTGAACTAAATTAGGAACAATTACTAGAATTAAAATGTAATTTAAATTACTTTTAGGCTCTGGGCTTCTGTTGGACATATATACTGTATATCTTATATAACTAACTTTATGAGTTTTTCCCACCAGCTCAATTTTTACTTTGTACTGCCAAAGTAACAAAGTGCAAAGTTACAGTATATTACAGTAGACTTACTACTATTATAGTATCTAGTTAATTATCTGACTATGCTTAACAGAAACTAAACCAATAAGCACTGGCAGGTGCAGAACAGAAAAAGAAAGCATGAGTCTTTTTGGGCACCAGCAGAGAGCAAGTTGCTAGCTAGGTAGAACTTAACGTCAGCTGAGTTTCATTGCATATCTCTGCTTGCCAAACACTCTGGCAGGTCAGACAATGAAATCTGCCTGTCAGCAGTAAAGCTATTTTACTACTTTTGAGCTGTCAACCCGCTCTGACCAATTAGAGGGAATTCACAAAGAAACAGGGCTGCCAGCAAAATATTACACATATTACTGCACATCTACTGACATGACATGCTCAGCACTGTGGAACAAATTTAGATGGATAGTCTGAACCACAAAATAAAAAAAAGAAAAGAAATTCAAGTCTCGACTCACTTCACTTGTTAAAATCAACTAAATTACATGAAATGATATTTTTATTAAGTGAAAAGTGAGCTGTAATTTCTTTTTGTTTTACTGTTACATGTTTTTAGTCTGACTGCATTACTAAATAACTATGTTCCCAACAGTCCACGGTTTCTCATGTGTCTTACCAGGTTTGATGCAGACGCCTCAGCGAATGACAGTCCCCTGGGGATGATGAGGATGTGGTCTTGCTCTTTACTGACTCGACCCTACGAAAAGAAAGACTTAAGTAAATACTGCACAGTGCACTATGTGGTAAAGAGGGATTCAGTTGCTCTCTTGCTAAAGCATCGTACTGTGATGTAGGAGCTTCCGAAGTGGGCCCAGCTGAAGAGGTCCACCAGTCTGTAGAGGCTGGCCAGTTTACAGCGCGTCGCCTTTTCGCCTTTCACCATGGTGGTCGATTCCACAGCATATATGTCGTTGATGGGAGTGACCATCCCCAAACCTAAACCATGGCATAATCAGGGTTAAATCAAGGGGAGAGAGTATCAAGTAAATACAGTAGAGTATATATATTCAAAAAAGTGCTGTTTGCAGAGTGATTGCAAATTAAGTTGTAATAAAATGATAGTTTCTTTGCATCACAGTCTACAAGAACAAATTCACTTAAGTTGTCTGTTAGAGGACATAAACTAAAGATTTTTACCCTCTCCTCCTCTCCTAACGATTGGCAGCAATAGCCACACAGGACTACAAGTCAATATCTGGCTTTTTATCTATTGATTTATCTAATACATCCAGCCTTACATGATTCCTAATTTCCTCACTGAGGTGATGGATACAGCACTGGAACGTTCGATACTTTGATTGCTGCCAACGCCTCCTTAGACTTACTCATTATAGGTATTTTTTTAAGGAAGAGCTAAACAGAACTGCTATATTGCCTGTAATCCAGCGTTAGTTGTGCATTCCAGGGCTGTGATTGGAAGCAGACTGCACATATGGACTCCTGGACAGAACTCACAAAGGATCAAACCCCAGAGAAATATGCACAGCTCTTCCGGAGTCTGGGGTCTGGTCGTCTTGTGATATTTATGCTTTAAGCGCACAAAATTTTCGTTTGCAAATGGATCTTTTCTCCTAAAATATCAATGCTGTGTTTTGTTTTTCAGTGCAGTTCCAAATAGCTGCACCCTAGGCAAGGGTGGCATGCTGTGCTAAATGTCAATGTGCAGTTGCCTCCGATGCCGGACCGCAACACTCACTGAGCGGGGAAGAGTTGAAGCCGGCCACCGAGCTGGCCATGAAGAAGTCAGCTATCTGTCTCAGGGCCAGCAGACCAGTGGGGTTGTTCCCCTTCCGCTGCTGCTCCAGGATCAGACTCTCCAACTCCTCCTTGAAGGCCTGGAAGACAAGAGGTGGGAGAAAGAGTTGAGAGAGGAAATAATATGACACTAAGACGACACAAGGTGTCAAACACTAGAACCTGGACCTTTATATATCTCTAAATGCAAAAGGGAGAGCATTTGTTTTCAAACCCCAAAGGGCTATATGGATTAATAATAATTGTAAAGCATGTCATCAAGCCTGAAAATGAACAAATTCTGCAATGCATAATATAACTACATGTACGCATCAAAAACAATCATGAAAGAATTTTACTGTCAGTCACAAGTTTAGACACATCAATTGAATCAAAGTGTTAAGCAGCTTAAACATCAAACTAATACTAATATAAATACTAATACCAATGCCAACAGTAATACATTTTGCTTTGAAGCTATCTTGAAAGCGAAGTATAAGCCTTTTCAGGCACTTCAGCAATCTTTCACTGTAATTAAATTGAAAAAGTTAAAAGTCAGATTAGAGTAGTGGGAGAAGAGAGAGCAGTGGATTAGTGGTGACAGAGGGATAAAGGAGTAAAAAGATGCAGGAACATTAAGAGCAGCAAGAGGAGTAGGAATAAAGAGAGGAAGAGCGAGGGAGACGTGTTAATCCCAGATTAGACATGCTCCTCAACTGTCAGACCGAATCGCCCTTTAAGCGCTCTAGGAAGCTGGATGAGGATAGGCTTTCTACTCAACATGCTGAATCATGATTGGCTGTTTATCTGGCAAACTCAAAGCCTGTGCGAGGATTGGCTGCTGGTGTGCCTGGGAGAGAGAATGTGTGTGGCTAATCCTCATGTCAAGACTACAATCAGCTGCTGAACCCACAGACACAATACAGTATATATCCTAACATGCTCTTCTGCGAGACCTGACACACACCTGTCTGCAATGCATTATAGAAAAGTGCCGTATGATTCTATGCTTCCGCTTTCCATCAAAACAAATGTCCCTGAGACGTGAGAATGTCAGGGACAGTTTGAAGGTGCTGATGCTAAAGGCTCTGCAACTGTTGCAGACATATTATATTAATACAACCACAGTCAAACCCAGGCTGCAGAGGCGAACAGCAAGTAATGCTGAGCCTTTAGCTGCTCGTGATCTTAATGTAGCTGTTAGCCTCTCAGGGGGCACATCCACCATTTAGTGCCAGCAAATGTCATTAAAGTTGTGACCAGTGAAGAGGAGTTGTTGTTGTTGTTGTTGTTGTTTTTCAGGCTGACTTTTTAGAACATGACTATAAAACTGTGACAAAGCATTTCTTGAGGTCACTTGGCTGATTTATTACGTTTATTTATGGATGTACAGTAGAAGACGGCGAGAAGTCCTGATGTCAGAAAAACAGGACAGGCAGCTACACATAACAATCACAGAATCCTCTAACAATAAGTGACAATAATCTATAGAGGCAGAGCACAATTAAGCCGCACCAACCACAGAGGGGAAAATTCCTCCATTCACTGCGCATTGCGTGAAAACTTCTCCTTGTCACTACTTTCTGCAAGCGACAGAAAATGATTAAAAGTCTGTCATGTAAAACCCTTTGCTAAAATACTTATCTTCATAAGAAATCTCTGTTGTGCAACTTGCTAACCAAGAGATGCAAAAAAAGTTGCATGTCACGGTTTGTTGTTATGAGGGACAGTTGTTTCGTTTATATGGACCATACTGTTACCAGTATGCTGTATCCTGTCCCTGTGGTTGTGCCTGATTTCATCATACAAAGCAAGAGAGACGGCACAAATGTTAAAAATCCATTTTGCACATATTTTTATTTATATTTACACTCATTTTGTTCCGTGTTTCAGCCCTTGGTTGCACATTGGTGGTGCAGATGGTTTTCCCCTCTGGTAGGCGTGCTTTTCAAAGTATGACGTGTTCCACTCGGTCTCCATAGACACCAATTACATGAAATCAACAAACATGAAACCTCAGCCCCCAATCCTCGGGGCTGTGTTCCTTTAGTCACAATCACTTCATCATAAATATATTTCACAACTATCTTCACATATTTCACTTTCACAAAGGCATCATGTGATGCATTGTTAACATAAAATTAATGGTTACAGCAGCTTTAACGTCTCAACCTGCTACAATTCACAACACAGATGCAGAATCACCTTTTTTTTTTTTATTTGTCTTTTAATTATTGTCCAACCAATTTCAGACAAACTTTCAACACAGCCGACTTCTAGCATTTTAGATGGAAACCTATAAGGAAACAAAAGAGCATAACAAGACACACATCCTCAAACATACACACACACATCAGTAGGCAGGCATCTGCTCTACAATTTATGTGTGTGTTCCCAAGAAGATTATGACAGCAGGGATTTGAGTCCCATCATCCAAACAGATTAATCCTGGGGCCTAATGTGGATTGTATCAGTAATATTTCAATACAACCCCAAATCTGCATCAATGAAAGTGACATCACACGTCAAGTGTGTTGTTTTTTTTAAGCTGCTGTGACATGACTGCTCAACTTGTGTGTTAAAACTCGCACTTCAACCCACAGACAGGAAGTTCAGGAAAACCTTTAAATTGACTTAACATTTAAAAAAATTGCAGTTACAGCGATTCATTTACCCATGAAGTGAAAAATAAGTATCCCAGTGAGATAAGTATCCCCGTGAGATTAGAATTACAGATAGGCAAACAGGTTGAGTAGGTCTTTTGTAATGGAGGAAAAATGTGATGCTATCTCAAAAGTGGAAAAGTGTCTCTGTCACTGCGACATGGCTAAAGCTAGCCTTTCACAATGGAAATATAGCAGTCCTGAAAGTCTCACGTGAATAATTTAATTAATTTTTCATACATATACATCTGGGTCGAATTCTGCAAGGGACAATGGAAACTTTTCTTCAAATTCTTCTCATCACAGTTTCTAGTCTTCCAAGGGCTTAGGTCACACGATCCTCCAGAAAAGGTACATTTGCTGTGATTCCCATGTTTCTGGATCACTTATAGTTACAGACACAGCTGACACTTGAACAGCTGTGCATCATTCTGTGGGAAAGGAGGACAACACTTCTTACGACTTACTTGGAAGTAAGAGTGACGATCCCACATGTCTGTGCTTGTGCACTGATCAAAGAACGTCCCTTCGCTCCTGACGGTTTCAGCATTACCTCACACATTTGTGTCCAAACCTATTATGGTTGGGTCTGACTCACTACAGCAGAATTTAATTAAGTGAATTTAAAAAAACCTGGTCATTGTTGAGCAACCAGGCCTGGAAAACACAAGTCACAAGCTATAAGTATTGGTAAGATCTTAAACTTGGCTTTGTCATCTGAATATCAAATGTCCTGCTACAGGTTAGAATACCTTCCCACTCCTTCAAAACTGCATCATAGTTCATTTGGAAGAACAGAGTGGCAATTTTGGGTCTCATGGATGGTGTCAAACTAAAAGAGTGAGCTCAACAGAGTCTCATGAAGCATGAAATACTCAGGATCCCCTGCCATGGATGCATTTCACTGAAGACAGTTAGAAGGAAGTTTTTTTTTTAAGTTCTCCATGTTAATTGCAATTCTTGTTAATTGCAGATTTGAGAAAAGGTTCAATTTCCAAAATTCAAAAATAAATATCTGATGTTAATCTCCCTCACAGAGTGAGCCTACATTCAACTTGTGGGCAGGGAAATGAAAAAACAAACAAAAAAAACAAACAATTAAAGTCCCTAAATAGCAAAAGGGACCATTTCTGATATTGACTGTTCTGTGGAGAAAATTCTGTTGAAAATATAGAATATTATTTGAGATCTGCACCGTAAATGAAACCATCCACCAGAATGAGCCTAAGTCCAACGTGTACCCATGGAAACGGAAAAAATTAAAACGACAAAAGACATTAAATAGCAAAAGTCACCACTTCAGTCCTTTGTTGTTCCTCACGTTATTTATGGCAGGGATAATAAACCTCTTTAAATATGATTGGCATGAAAAGACTCTTACAGACACATACATGCAAATATAGATATAAGGCAAACACACACACACACACACACACACACACACACACACACACACACACACACACACACACACACACACACACACACACACACACACAGAGATGCACACTGTTCCGGAAGTTTGTAGAAAGACTCAGACCAGGTGAGGCCTGTAATTTCAGCCGCAGCCTCCCCACTTATGTCAGCACAATACTGTTCTTTCAAGGCACCAAATGTGACTGTGTTACAAAGAAGGAGAATGCCTGCCCGCAATCTTGCCAATGCTATTGATTGCCCCCGCTCCGCTTAGAGTGTGCGTCGGTGAAATTGGTCCTGACTTCTGCTGCAACAACTCACAACAGCTGCACAAACTCTCTGTCCTATTTCTTGAGGGATGAATTCATCCAGACAGAAAGTACAGAGAAATACCCCGGAGACAAAGGAGGCCATTTAAACTGATGCCATTCTTAATAATGAAGTGTATTAATGTACGAAAATTGTCCTGTTTATATGTGTGGATTCATACATATTGTGTTTCATTTGTTTCCAATTTTTAAACGCTACCCTTGTACTTGACAAAAAAAACCCCCACTAACATCTGGGTTTAGGAAAGAGTACAGTCAGCATTCAATCCCGTATCAAATGACTCTTTGGAAGTCACGGACATTTATTATTATTGCTCCATACAACAATGGATGGATGGACTAAGTTTCAACCCTTTTCATGTGCGATGCTATGACATGCATTTATGTTAAGAATGTTGGCGCATAATACTTTTCATGTGTCTCCGTTAAAGCAGCACTCAAACACTGTTCTGTCACCAAAGCACTTAAGTGAGACTGAAGTATAAGAAGGGGGAAAAAAAGGAGCCAGTATAACACTGGCCTCCATGTCAGTGTCATGTGCAACTCTCAACAGAGATGGGCTACTTCTATCATCACCACTGGAAAACTGATCTGTTTAATTCTGAATGTCATTAAGACTTTTTTTAAAACGAGTTTTAACAGTCGGATGAGGTTTTTGATCTGCTGCTTTCTACTGCTCACCATTGTCAAGCACGTTTGTGACGCCACACTAAACTTTATAATGACACATGGAAAATACGGACTGGTTCCATCATGACCGATGCCTGTTTAATAAGGTCGGTATCTGCACTCACACTGATCCAACATATTGAATCAGTGCATCCCTAGCTGCAGATAGGTTCAAGCATCAGTTTCAACAAGACAAAAAAAAAGAAAAAAGGCTATTTTGCTTAGTGGCTAAAACATTTCTCTCTGACTGTGAATGAAAACTGTCGATTTCAGTTGGCAGATGAAGAATGTAGAATAAACCTATCACAGAAAGCACAGATGTTCTTTTGACGTCCGACCAATCCTTTTGAGGTTGTACAAGGGCCGAACATTTCAGTATGTTACCCTCTAATCCTGAGGGCACTGATCCACTGCTGGAGGTTTTGTCGAGTTCAGAACCCAAGAGATGTTGTAAAATGTCAAACTGAAACAGCCACTGAGAGACATGGCTCCGATGGGGAAGGCGGTGGTTTGACAAAAAAGAAAAAAAAAGAGCCTCCGGAGTGAGTTCAACCACTAATGTTCTACCAAATGAGACCTTCAGGACTTGAAAAAGAAAAAGAAAAAACATCATAGAGAACAGCCGTGACATTCGGGACACATGGGGGGTCTGCCACAGCACCATAAATTATGCCCTTGTGTTTTCTGGCAAGTAAGAGAGAAGAGGGGAAACCATGCACTTCCTCTGAAAACCACAGGGCTAGTGCAAATGAGGCTGAGTAAATTTATCAATTGGCATCAGTAAATCACCTCCTCTATGGAGGATGAACAAGATGTGCCATAAGATATGGAGGGGAGAGGAAACCCCAATAGCATAAAGTCACTCCAAACTAATTCCCAGCAGCTATAAAAAAAATTAAAAAAAACAACACAAAGAGAGATCTAACCACAGACTTTAACAAGAACAATTTAATATCATGATTTACAACAGTGTGAGACTTGGAGTTGCAGCCAAAGTCTGTATCCAAGCTCCTTCTGGAATACAAAATGCAACAGAAAACCACCTCAGTGTACCTCACAAACCACCTCAAGGCAAATTCTAACTCTTTCATATCATGCAAAACCCACATGACTAACAAAAGCCTTCTGAAGAATCCTTCACTTCCTCATCGTTCTGCCTTCCTCACATGACTTTAAATCAAACAAGTCATTCCAGCAATATTAACAATGAAGCAGTAGCCTTTGACTTCTGAGGGTAAACATTGCTGCATGAATGAAGTTGGGTAAATACGTCATCCGAGTTGATTCAGTCCCTCACGGTCTATATCGGTCCGACTTTGAATACAACCTGCCATTTGAGAGCTACAATATGTAATCTGGAGCCGCCACTAACCCCGTAACACTGGAATGAAAACAAACAGAGCCAGAGAGAGAGAGAGAGAGAGAGGGAGGAATAAAGACAGGGAGGTGGCACATGTGTGGGTACTCCGCTGGTGACACTCTTGTTGTTGTTGTAGCTGAACATGAGAGAGCCACAGACTGAGAAAGATGGAGAAAGAAATGGAGATAATAGGTAAAAGAAGGAAGGTGTGTGTGTGTGTGTGTGTCTGTGTGTGTGTGTGTGTCTGTGTGTGTGTGTGCAGGCACACATGTTGTGTTGTTGAATATGTGAGAGCCAGACAGGCCAACTATCCTGTCGTAAAAGGCTGAAAACAATCTGCGACCCACAGGGAGACACCTGTTACCACTGACCGAGAGCTTGTTGACTCAATTTCAAAACCACATCAACCAGGAATAACATACACAGTGCATTGCACAGCGCACCAGTGGGTAACCAACGTCCAGCCGGTGTAATTACAGTCATCACTGATGATAACAAATAGACTTTAGTCTGCAAAAAAAAAAAAAAATCCAAAGGTAATGGAAAAGGAACAGCCAAAGACATACATATGGCAGATATGACTTGGTTTTTATACTTGGGGAACAGCAGAACAATCTGTAAATGCTACACTGACAAAAGTGTTATGGTCTATGTGTTAACAGTCTATGTAGGGTCTTGTTTGCCACCTGATGGATGCGATTTCAACATTCTCTCTGTTTTAGTTTTGTTTCTGGTCTCCACACAAAAAAAAATGTCTGGCCTTTGCATCTTGTTCAAGAGCGAATACGAGTCTGTTTGCTGCTGAGCAGGAAGTGAACAGTCAGTTTATTTTTTTTTTGTGCCGATTATAGCTGCCCAGTGCGACCAGATATGAGTGAGAATGAACCAGAACAGTAAAGTCGGGCTGTGACACACAAACAACGAGCTGAAAGATCCCACTATGCTCTGTGCTGTAAAGCTAATGGGAACAGCATTCTCTGTTGTTACATCACTAAGAGCAATATCCTTCTCATTACATATTTTGATCTATTATTGCTAATAATTAAATATTGATGAACATGAACCCCGATAAAACATGAATTTAGATTAGGGGATTAAACCAAGAACTAGAGCTAAATAGAACAGAGCATGGCTTAAAGAGGGCATTGGTCTCTGATCCTATGATTCATGAAACTCAAAAGCCAGTCTGACAGCTCTCTCTCTCTCTCTCTCTCTCTCACTGACTGCCTCTGTCATTAACTAAAAACATGCTGAATCACTGCTGACATACTGCAGCCTGCTGTGTCACAAACACAGCAGAAAATGCCCCTGATGGTCAACCAGAGGCGCTCAATGACGCCCAAACAGGGTAACTTAGAACAGGGCCATGAAATGCACTAGCTCATTTGGTCACCCCTTAAACTGCACATGTGGTACTCAATCATGTATACAGCATATTCGCAGACATACATGAAGTATCAAGTGTAAACCTGCATCAGCAGCACCAGGCTGCCGCCCTTCCAGACATCTGGCACAAAAGGCAGCATGCCAGGGAAACCACTCTGGGCATGTGCAGCATGTGGATCAAGTTTAAAGCTTAAAAAGAGTCAAACCACGGCCGCTCTTGCCTAATATCAATGACACACGCACACACTTGCAGGCCTGTATTACTCTACTTGTGAGGAACTTTCATTCATGACATTAATTACCAAAGCCACCGTAGCCTTTACCTGAATGTAACTTCACCGTACATTTGTCCCTGCCCACTCTGGAGCCTTCCGAGTGCATTTGTTACTTCAATGAAAATTCAAAGTGCAAATATACACAGACGCATACACACACATCTTGTCTCTCTGAATGTGAGATCACATTGTAAAAAGTCATAGACCAGCCTTCGGTCAACAGCGCAGAGCAAATATTCCTAATACTAGGCTGAACTGAAAGGCGGGAGTTTGTTGTAAAATCCTCACACAAAGTGATGCAACTGTGACAACACGGTGCCATCTTCACATGAGCCCATGAGCCCATGAGCGCACTGAGTTGGACTATCACTGCCAGAGCTACGTACGTGTTGAGCTCCTGACAGGGATTCAAATACACGCAGGTTCAAAAACGGAAACAAAATGCTCCACGACGAACTGCAAATATTCAATACACTAAGACAAATATGACATGTGTTGGGTTTTTCTGTGAGGTCATAGGTTTGTGTTACAAAGCTAGATTTGAACTGCACGCTGTTATAATCACAGTGTTACACATCATTCTGATCTTTGCAGAGGCTGCAGCCAACTGCAAACCTAAACCAAAAAAATATTAAACTCCAGTACAATGAATGCCTAAATAAGTATTATGTGTGGTCGCAAAGCAGATCTTTCCATTGTTGACCTTTACCTGCAGCACCGATGTCAAGTTCAGCTGCAAACAGCAGCAGTAATCCTCAAGAGTCCTAAATCAAATCAAACCACAACGTTGTGTGTGTTGGCTGAAATGAGCCCTTATGCCCTGTGCTGAGTGAGGTCATCATATTAGTTTGTTATATTTGGGCTTTAACCGGCCGTTGAGTGCCGCGAGCCTGTGGCCAGCGTCACAACATCAACACAAGCACAAACACACAAGATGCCCTCACTGCTGTAACTTCAGAAATCACTTCAATCTACTCTGTATGAGTGTGTGTGAATATTCTGAAGGTGAGACATGTCCCCTCTTCCCTCCTTTGACTTACGGGACTCTGTAAGATCTGCGTCACACGTTTCTTCTGCTCCAGAATGTTGAAGTCCTGCCGAAGGTCAGCAGACATGGTCCTGGCCCTCACGTACTCCGGATCGTTGAAGTCGATCCGGTCGAAGTAGCGCTCCTTAGTCCCACCGCTAGGCGGGGGAGGGGTTGTCACGACCCCTTGATGGCTGTCTGCACTCATGCCTGCTTCACCTCACTGATTTGCTCAACGGCTACCGCTCCGACTCTCACCTGAGAAGAAGAAGAAGAAGAAGAAGAAGAAGAAGAGAGAGGTGGACAAGTTACAACACACATCATGTTTATGTGAAAGGAAAGTGGGAAAAGTTACATTCATGTGTCGATGTTTTATAGCATCAAAAGGAAAGTTAAGTTCGAGGAACACACTAGAATGTACCAGTATTCAAACTATAAGACTTAAAACAACACGGCATGCAAATAACACAGTCATCAGCATGGGAATACAGATTTGCTCGCAGGAGGCAAAACGCAAAAAGAATTTCATAATGACTATTTTTTAATAATGATATTTTCATTGTACCTTATTTCTACTGAAATAACATACGTGACACACTGCTACACGTTTGATACCCGCTTATTTTCATTCTTTCGACAAAGGCAATTATACTTGTTCAACAGAGTAGGAAAAAGTAATTTTTCACTTTCAGTACTCATGGAAAACATCTTGCATTCACCACTCCAGTTTACTGACAGATAACATGATGAATCGTTCATCGGCCATTCACAGCGTGCGTTTGCCAAAGAGGAAAAACACGACCCTATTATTTGACGCGAGATGCATAAGCTCTTTGGTTCCATGCAAATAACAAGCTTGCACTGTCCGCACAGCAGAGTCTTGTTCCCGAAAAACAATGTGTCACAACTGCACGTAGGCATGAGTCAGGTCACAGTGCAAACAGTTCTCTTTGAATATTTAATCTCAGGTCAGCTGGCATGACAACAAGCATTTTGCAGGATAAAGGATTGTTATAGTGAATGCAACAATTGTGACTGACCCTCTCACTGCCTCGTTGTCATGCCAAGGGACTTTGCGGATAATTTGACAATTATAAGGCAAAGTTTGTAATTGTATGTGAAAGAGTTGACTGTGATGCAAGACAAATTTGAGAGGAATCTGAAAATAGGTCAGCTCCCAATGAGATAGACAACACAAGAAGTGGAGTAGTTGGTAATGACCGAAAAGCCCCATCTATCCAGCACAAATTCCTTTAAAAAAATCCTGGAATCCTTCATGTGACCTGAGATCAAGTGAATACAAGACAAACATTATTCACTTGTTAATTTAACCGTGGCTTAACCTTCCACTATTTTCTTTACATATCCTGAAAATTACCTAACACTCAAACAAACAGATGAGATCCATGTTAGAGGTAAAAAGATGAATACACAGGAGGAGGCAGAGGAGACAGACAAAAAAACAACAACATAAAACTGCTTTTTCCAGAATCCCTTGCAAACCTGCTGCTGTTGTAAAATAACGAAGGATAGGCTGTTGGTGTATTAGGGATAGGCAGGGCTTATGGGAGCTCTAACAGATGGTGTCTTTGCTTGCAGAGAAAAGGAAAGACAGAGAGAGAGCAAGAAAGGAGTTCAAGAAAGGCATCCGTCCAGTGGTCATCTGACAGCAATGGGATCAAATTTAGAGGTTATTCTGCCAGAAGTGACTCTTTCTCCGCTTTTAATCCTTTGTGCTCTTAACTCTGAATGATGGGGGAAAAAAGGGAGGTTGGAGAATTTTTTTTTTTTTTTGTTGTACACATGCTGCTAAGCTACTCACTCAGGTCAAACGCCATATATTTGATGCCTATGTACAGTGACGTGCAGTGTTAGTGGGTTTTCTCTCATTTCACGTCTTCACTAATTTCTATGGAAGAAAGCTGCAGTTACAACTTTGCATCCACAGCATTTAAATACACAAGACAACCTGAAACAGCATTCAAAGCTCCAATTCAAAAGGATTACCAATGGTCTAAAACCATGCCTTCGCTATTTAATACAGTTCATGTTATTCGATAAAATGCCTCAACGGGTAACAACGTTATGAGAAAGCAGCTCTGTCAAGTATCCATGATTCAGATCTTAAATTTACACCAGTAGTGGAAGCTAAATGTGTTTAACACTTGCTTTCCCCCAACTCCCCATTGATGATCTCCATGTTTTGTACATGTGGCAGGTCATGGATATACAATTACAAGTTTGAGGAAATAGAGGGGGAAAAAAATATACACCTCTATGTTTTGCCTCAGAAATAAAATATAACTGAGAGAATTTATAGCAACATCTATAGGAAACTGCCTGAGGCTGTGATTTTTTCAATGGCAATTAATAAATACTGCCAAAAGAAATCCCCTTAATTAAAGGCAGCAGGGCAGAGCAGAGTTATGTAACCTGATATTGAATTCATCCTGCTGCACGCCTGCATTGCTCTGCTTACTGGGACATGCCAGCATAAAACTGCAAAAAAAAAAAAATCTGTTGCTCTTATTCAAATATGCCACAGTATCTAAAAGAGAATGAAAAGCAGCATGTGTATATAATCGGCTATAATGCTCGGAGACATGTATGAGAATCTGTAGCTGACAGCAGAAGGTCATGCCTGAAATTTGCTGAATGAGTGGAATTCTGAGCGGCTGAACGCAGCAGATGCAGCCTAACCAAAATAAAGCTACATCCCCCCTCCGTCCCTGAGCTCTGAACCCTGCCTCTCCCCTCCCTTTGCTCTCACACATACACAAGTGCACCATCCCATCACCAGACACACAACTCCAGCAGTCCCCAGCATGAGCTTCCTCCCTCCCTCCCTCCCTCTACTTCTGTCAATGAATCATTGTCCCCATCAAGAACCCCCTCTGGGGGGGGGGTTGACTGAGGAGAGTGGTGGTGGTTGTGAGCATGCGAGAGAGTGCACAATTAATCTGATCATCGCATTAAAGCATCTTTATTATAGTTCAATTTTGTGATTTGTTGTGATTTCCAACACTTTTTGAAATGCGCCCTTTAAAAGATATGGCATTGGAGGACAGCTCTGTATTCTGATTGGTTCAAGCACCATTAATCTGTCGCAGATAGACGTGTTTACAAAAGGGCACTAGACTGCGACCGTAGCCCAAGGCAAGGTGACTGCAACCTCTCACCCCATGACCTGTAGAGACCCTCCCTCCCTCTCACCCATGTTCAGCAGCTTCTGGGACATAAGCCGTCTTCATCAGTGGGCAGGTTGTCCATATATTAACAATTATTTTTAGAACGCTCTAAATCTAATTGCTGCTATAAACGTTGCTGTACTTAACATGCTTTTGACGAGTAAGAGTTTTATGATGTATGGTCTCAGCTCTACAACAACAGGCTGAGATATTTATGATAATACCAATGTTTTTAACAGTACTGGGAGGCAATAATCAACTAAATTACACATGTTTAGATGAAACAATATTCTACTGGGGTTGTTCTATTATAGATTAATCTGATGCTGATCCTTTCAATTAATCAATTAATTATTTCGTACTTAAATGTCAGAAAATAGCAAAAGAAATAAAAAATAAAAATGTGGATCCCAATTTCTAAAGCCCAAAGTGACATCTTCAAATAACTTGACAGTCTGACAGCCTGAAAACCCAAACAAATTTAATTAGCTGGCATGTATGGTCAGTTGATCAACTAACTGATTAATCAACAAATCGATTCAGCTGAACATTCAACAGCAATAATATCTTCTTAGACATAGTTTTGCATTGTATGTACTTGTATGTCAGCATTAAAAAGCATTGCTGTGTTTTAACAACTTTAGCTGAAAATGTCTGCATGTTGTGGATGATAAATATCAATTATGAATAAAATTAACAAATGAATTACTAATGCTTCAAACAAAAACGTTTTTTATCATTGATGACTATGCCAGTTATTAATCAATGAATGAAAATAAATGAGAAATTATTATATTGCACAGCTAAACAAGACATACTTAAACACCTCATTTTGTCCTACCTACCACAGTGCATGACTGCGGTAAATCTAAAATAAGAATTTTTTTTTATTTGCTAGAATTACTTCCTCCCTTCATCTCAATTATGGGAGCTTATCTCTAAGACAGAACGTTCACCCATAACGCCTCAGTGGTTCTCTGACATTTGGAGCTGGAGCAGAGCCAGTGTCTCAGACAAACACACAACTCTCCATCTTCATCTGACGACAACCAGCTAATCTGGAACCTACATCTACCAATGTATCTGTTGCTGCATCTCTCCTTCTGGTTCTCTCTATCTGTCTGACTTCACTTCACCTTTTACTGTAAGTCCTTGAGAACCTTGAAAAAGATGGCACGCAAAATAAAAAAGGACTGACTGACATTACAGGCAGTAAAATAAAAACACACGGGATGCGCCGCCACCACACACCCATCCACTGACTTACACACACCCCACGTCTTCATCCTGCCTGGAGAAGCTTCAAAGTGTGGCCGAGTTGAGTTGCCACCATTAAAAATAGACACGCCACCTTTTGGGCCGTGTTACAACCCCAACGGCAACAATACCAGGAAAGAATCTGTATGTAGGCTAATTATATCCACACACACTGTAAATGACACAATCAACACACATGTGCATGAACAAATCTGCACGCAAGCGAAGTGTCAACCCTGTAAGTGCAACACAGATAAGTAGGTGTGCCTGAGAACGCCTGTGTGAAGGGGTGAAACTGGAGAACGCAGTGTGAGCTTAAAGTTCCGCAGCTTACAGATCCTCCTGCAGCTTCACTCTGAGATTTTACTCTGAGATTTTACTATGAGCCCACTGACAGGCCGGCAGTCTGTGTTTCTGTCTGTCACTGACACATCGCAGCAACTGGTTGTAGTTTGGGGTGTTGGAATCTTGTGCAACAATATTTCAGAGCCGCACTTAATGCACTACAAACTTTCACATACATTCCACCTAAATTATTGATTTACATATGATATATAGTCAAGAAAGAATGCTGAAGGATGGATGTTGTTGCTGCAGTGACCTTAAAATAACAAGTTGCGTCTTCCCTCCTTCTTCCAGCCTCTGTTGTTGTGCTCACCGGAGATAATAGCCACAGCTAATCTCCCCTGGAGCTCAAACTCACTGCACTGCAAAGTGTGTTTACAGTGCGTGCATCTGTGTGCCCAAGCAGGCATGCATGCCAACATGGAATTCCCCTAAAACTATGAAATTAGTTTATGGGATGGGGATCATTGGACTCATTATTTGGCAGCTGGTGGGAACACAAAAACAGGAGATAAGCTGGGATTCTCATAAGAAATGAATTGAAGGAATGTCTCTAGACACAATGCATAAAACATACAATATATATCCCAGAGGGACCAAAGTCCAGCTGATCAACCAGGTGTAATGACACAAGAAACCAGCACATAAAGAGACAGGCCAAGTCAAACCAACCTTGTATTTCCTCCTCGGTCAGTGAATGGGAGAGAACAGACAGTAGTAGACGTCTGAGGCCAAACACATTTCTCTGTTTTTCTCTGTTGCTCACTGTCGGCGCTAAAATTCCACCACTGAGTCCCAGAGAGAAGCCGGTAAAAATGAAAGAGAAATAAAGACTGTATGAACGACAGAAAGTGGGAGCCAGGCAGCGATCAGAAAACCCGTTGGTTCACTTGTCCATCCACATTTTCCGTACAAATGCTCTTCAGCCTAACTGCCAGCAGACAATAGATTCTCCCAGATTCCTGTGGGCTCTGCTCCTCGGCTGCCTTGGTATTCATCAGAGAGAAGTATCAACAGCTGTGTGTATGGGAGAGGATACATGTGTGTGTGTGTGTGTGTGTGTGTGTGTGCTCTCCACGAATGAGGGTGTGCGTTTGTGTGGCAAAGAAGCTAAAGGGACCACGTGATGCAGCCTTAATCCTCCCGCCCACTGGTTAGGAGCGCACACAAATTCAGGCAAATATGCACACACAGGCTTCTAGACCAATCAGAGCTCAGGTTGACACACACTGATCACCCCTCCTCCTTGCCTGCTCTCTCTCTCTCTCTCTCTCTCTCTCTATATGTCCCTGATTCACACCGCCTGCTACCCTGCCAACCCTCCGGGCGACTGTACTGAAGGTCAGTGTTTATGAGTTTATGAGTCTGGCAGCAAAGTTACGACAGACACACAACCTGCAGAACCTGTAAACCACTTCAGGTGCTCTGAATCTATCTTTAAATCTCAATCATCTGGCTCTGTGGTGAACTGAAGTACCAGGTGTCTTAAAAAAGGGAGCGGACATCAAAAGTGAGAAAATAAAAACGTCACAACTAAATGTCTCAGGTCAGAAGTCAGGGTCAGCCACAGCTGATTGTAATTTATTGTAATACCTAAAGCAAAGCTCCATTATGAACCCGGCCTGCATTTACCCCATCTATATATTTCTATTGATCGGTTCTCACTTAAGCTGTGACCAAAACTAACTTACATCTTGCTTTCCTGCAGGACATTCCCAAATGAAACTCCAAAACCCAACCAAAAAACCACTCAAAGCACGTTTTCTTCATACTTATGTCTCACTCCATACTGAGATCTGGTACGAGAACGAGAATGAAATGGTGGTTACATCGTTAGTCTAATACTAGCAAAAAAAGAATTACTATTACAAATAAAATAATAAATTGATGATTATTTCAGAAAAGATTAGATTAGATAAAAACGGTAGATTTTCTTGTCGATCTCATCTCGAGGCGCATGCAGACGTTTTCAAGCCTGTTCACCTTCAAATGAATTTGGGATTCCTGGATTATGCGGCACCGGCCGTATGGAGTTCATTTATGGTTGATTTTGGTTGTTTCTGTATGTTTTAAAACAACAACATTCTTCAGTGGTTTTGGAGAATGTTGCAACGCTGTTTTACTGTGAAACTCCAGACGTGTTGTGGACTGAGAAATTTCACCCGACTTTCCATCAGCATGGGGATGAGTAGATAATAACAAGTTTTCATTTGTGGGTGAACTGTTCTTTTAAAGCAATTGTTTGGATTTTGGTGAAAACTGATTATTAAGATGGAAAACTATGAGAGTCTACAGCAAGATGTCAACAACCTGTCAGCCAAGTGACCACGAGAGACACTTTCTGATTATTACAGCGATACTTCAGCTCAACTGAAAAGAGTGATTGTACACATGGATGTGACGCATAACTGTGTTGAGGAGTCAAGTATATGTAAATACCTGTAGTTGACTTTAATTTGAATTACTTAATTACATCTAAATGTCTACTAACATCCGGTATAGGGGCTTTCTTTCCTGGCTTAGTGTAAAAAACAGTGCTGGTATGTGAATTAGAAACTGTCTCTCATAGTAAGATTAATTTTTAACTTTGAACTTTGTCTTGTAAAAGCATGTTACTGTCTCACTTTGGCAAGAAACCCTGTCATAAAGCAAAACTTCCACCGTGGCAGCAGACAACAAACCAAACCCATCTGATGAAGTTGAAAAGCAGCCACTTTCGGAATCAGAATTTTCTTCTAAGACCACTTCAAACCAGCTTCTGAGGCTGTTTATGAAGTTTTCCTTGCTGTCACACATGATTTTTTTTTATTCTAATGGGTTTTTGTGTGTGTGTGTGTCTGTGTGTTCAGGCAATAGTCAGAATGCATGTGTCAAATATGACATATGGGGTTCGTGAGAGAATGAGTTAGCTCTACATATGGTTGGAGGTGTTTGAGTATGATTAGTGTCTCTCAGTCACTCAGAGCAGACAGTTAAAATGAAAAGCGACTGTATGATTGACACAACACATGAGACGGTTAACGCTTCACAGGTGAACATGTGATGAAGTGCAACTCAATAGTGTTTTGACTCCATAGCTGGAAGGCCATAATACTAAAAGGTGAACATCATTTTTCATGATTTGAACCCCTCCAGAATAATCGGTTCAGTTTTAGCGTAATGAGGGAAAACATTGGAAAATGCCCTTAAGAAAAAAAAATAAATTCCTGGATTTTCCCCTCTCAGATCTGCAACAAAACCTCCTTTCTCATCCCGCATTACCCCGTGCATCTACCAGGTTTCATGGCACTCCATCCGGTAGTTTTTGTGTAATCCTTCAACCAACAAACGGACGTGGGTGAAAACATAACCTCCTTGCTGCAGGTCAGGGACACCACCACATGGTGGATCACAGGCCAAATCCGGACCTCAAGTGGCTTCCATCCAGATCGCATTGATTTAACGGGAAAAAGAAGAGGCCCTTTAGTAGGTCTATTGTCAACGTTTGTCGTCAAGGTGATTAGCACGATTGCTCTTTATCGGGCACAGGGTCCGTGCACGTCAATAACATAATAATAATAATAATATACATTGCAATGGGTTTCCAAGTAATTTTGATAACAGTATCAATGCAAAACCACAAGACTAACTGAATATGGCTGTGACAACAGTGGTATTTGATCACATTCTTGACTGCAATAACCTTTTGGTAGGAGTGGGCAGAGGCAGACACACAGATCCAATCACACACAGACATACACTGACCTATACATTCTATAGACATGAGTAGGCTTGGTGCCGCTGGCTATGTAAAATAGGCTGATTCCGCTAAATGGCATCACATGAATGTGGTGCAATCAGTGGCGTGTTTGCTCAGGGGTCTGCAGATGGCTCATAACAAACAAGAGCGATCACCCACATGTCACCACATGACTTGCTGTCTTTACCCACAAACTTTGTACGATACACAAAGAACAGTAATGTGCTCTCAGGAATCACTGCTGGTCTGTGAGATTGCATTACGAGCAATGCTTGAGAAAATAAAGTAGCTTGTTAGTGGCGTTTTATTTTATAACCATCCTCTGCAGCATTGTCCTCAACATAATATTTTCAGTGCAAAAGAAGTGCAGGGATTTGTCTTAGGGGAGATTATCCATCCAATCAAATACTGATGGAGTAGACCACACTGATGACACAATGACACAATGCAAATAGAATTAAGAGTTAATTATGTTTGATTTAAAAATATGTCTCCAGGCTCAGTTAAGATTGTCACTGAAATCATTGTGACTAGGTTTTTCATGTGTTACCCAGCGATGTGTCTGCACACAGTACTCTCATCTGCAGCGTCAGCACTCCAGCTGTCACTGGCAGGCCTGACTCAGGGAAACAGAGCTCCACACACCTCAACACACCCCTGCGCAATCCTGAATGCTGCCACTTCTAAATAGATCCCAAACGCAGGAGACTGACATTACGCTGTAGCACTAGTATATCTGGTAACACCTGCTGCTCATGTCCTGTATAGTTATTAAAGAATGTGGTACCACAAAAATAAAAGCATTCCAATGACGTTGAGATGGATCCTAACTAAGGAATTTAATCGTCAAAGATGGAAAAAGAACACAACTGTAATACGAATTAAACATCTTCTCATCGTATGATGAGTGCAAAGAGGGTTAAAGCAAAGAGAACCCATCAACGTGGGACAGTGTCCAAGCAGCTTAGTGGCTGGAAACGCAAATGACTCTTATTGCTTTAGGTTGACTCATGTGACACATTATAGACATTATAGACTAAACCCTGGTGGTCTAGTGTGTGCTTAATACTGTCATCTCCATGCAGCTGTTATCAAGTGTGATGAATGATGAGTCTTTTGCACACCAAGGTGCTCTTAAATCACTCCATATTTTGGCTGAAGTCCTTCCGTCTTTGACCCCTGAGATGATCTATATAGAAAAACATAACACAGAAAACAAGAGCATCTACTGGCTTAAATGAATGCTAGTAGGCTAGCCAGCTGCTATCAACGTTCTTGACAGCATTTCCCCGCAAACCCCAAGCAGTGACAGGAGAGGTGTGAGGTGCCACGTTCACTGACGCTAACTGATCAGCAATGCACAAACACTTTTCCTCATTTTAAGACCTCTGAGCTTTTTCCAATTGCAAAAAAAAAAAAAAAAAAATGGCTGACTGGTGTTGGCGACCAGACAGATGTAGGAACGCTTCAGACAAATAAAAGTCATTCGAATTCCTGGTTGTGAGACAGCCCCAGTGACATAAAAGCAGTAATCTTCACAAAGCCTGTTCTGACTGCTTTTACTTCATATACCACTTGTCCACATGACAGGGAGGTCAAGTTGATTACTGGAGGACAGTACAGATCCACATGACAGCCTCTAAAATAACTCTTTGGAACAGCTGGAGTGTTCACATAGAACATCACATTTGCACCATGAGTCGACCTGAAGGAAAGATTCAGGACAAGCAAGCCTATAGAATTTAAAAGCACAGTTGACCCAAAATTGAAAAATCAATCCAAGTCTCCAGAAGCCCAGAGATGCCAGAGTGGTTTGAACAAAAATGTGATTTAGAGCCGATTTAAGATGAAATCTTCATTCTAACCTCTAAGCTGAAAGTATCAGAGTGCAGCCCGTCTGAGGAAGGTGCACAAGTTCAAACGTGTGTACATGCGATGCTAGACGAGATACGAGCCATATGGAGTCATTACATGTTTGTATTCAGCTGTTTTACTTTTTGAACTAGCCCCCATCCTCTACAGGTAAGGAGAGTGCTGCAAAACTGTTTTGCGGACTAAGAAACTTCACCCGACTTTCCATCAGCATGTGGGTGAGTAGACAGTGACTGCTCCTTTAAGATGTTTGCATCTGCCATCTTCACCTGGCGATTTTCACCCACGTCACTGGACGTTCCGAATGAAAACAGCACTGGGTTAAATTACAATAAAATCGTTGATTCTACATTATTCACAGGAGTGACGTATTTTTCTTTCTAAGCTGCAAATTTCACAGAAAACGTTTTATCATTCTTTAGTCACTCCTCACTGTATTGCAAGGGCGGACACTGTGGGAAAACAAACATCATACGTTGACAGTGTGACACACATTGCAGTGTAGCAAATTTGGGTCCTGATAATTTTTTCAAAGCTGCAGGGCAAAAAGAAAAAAAAAATCCAATATGGCATCACCTTGTGTACACAAAACACGTGCACGACTACACACAAAGAAAACCTGCAAAGCTGTCACTGCTCCGATTATCCAGCTTTTAACAGCCTGTTTAGGTTTACGCTGGTATGGGAGTGATCCTAAGTAGCCTCTAATCCATGTTTGAGGGGTAAAGAGGCATTTAGAGAGCAGCTAATGTTTAACACACTGAGAAGTGTTCAGATTCACTTCCTGGACTCGCTTGGAACAATGCTGTCACTGTCTGAGTAGCTAAGCAAGGGCAAAAAGCACACACACACACACACACACACACACACACACACACACACACACACACACACACACACACACACACACACACACACACACACACACACACACACACACACACACACACACACACACACAGACCACAGGGGAGTGTGTCTGTGTGCATGTGTGTGTGTGTTGTTAATCCTTCATTTCCTCTGTAAATGGGAAATGGAACGAGGCCTGAAAGTGACAATGGGAAGTTGCCACCCAGATGTCACCTCTGTCAAATGTGGTCTTCTAGTTTATGTTTAATAAAAAGTACCACTGTGACATATTGCCTAGGAAACGCACTGTTTGTATGTTGGAAATTCAGAAAATAAATCTGAACTTTTCTGCGCTGACAGATCATTTAAAACCAAAAGTTGACTCACCTCAAGGCTCAGCTAAAATTAAGAGAAGGATGGAAAAAAACAATAATAATGACCAATTAATTAATGTCCTGGTGACATATGTTGCTTCATGGGAATAACATGAATATGATTTTTACATTAGCACTTCTTGTTTCACTTTTTTCACTATTTTTTTAAACACTAATATTGTAGGTCTGACTTCAATATTATACAGGAATAGAGACACTGGCTGCTGAAAAAATTTAACATATGGAACAACACTCTGCACATTGTTTCCTATGTATATAAATATATTAAAATCTACATGATAAATGTGGAGCCTTGTCTGTCGTCAGATCTTTTATACTATTTTCTCTAGTGCCACATTACCATAGACAAACTTTTCTATATGTAACTTACCAGTGTGTAAATATTGTGTCACTGTCACAGTAATACTTTTAGAAGCTACATTAAAGATCTCGTCTTTAAAAAGTATGTAAATAATAAGATTTCAGGGCATCTGGAGATTTGGATTTCACTGTACAATCTGTATGGAGTCATTTTGTATTTGGTTTTGGTTATTTTTTTTAAAATTATTTTCAAAACAAGTCCCCATCTCCTTCAGTTGTTTAGGAGAATGCTGCATTGCCGTTTTGATATGAAGCTCCAGAAATATTTAGTGGACTAAGAACCCCGACTTTCTATTGGCATGGGGGTGAGTAGATAATGAGTGAAATTTCCATTTTTTGTGGAGTCTTCCTTTAATCTGATGACGGTTCTCTTCCAAAACTTGAACTGTGGACGTCACTAAATGCTTTATCTGAAGTGAGCTTCCAGTAAACAATGTTGCCTCAAATTTCAACGCATCATATCTGAAAGAAAAGCAGGTGGGAGTTGCATTAACAATAAAGCATCAAATATCTCTTGCAATATTTTTAAGATTTAAAAAAATCGAATATAATTATGGTGTTAAGGTGTGTTTACAAAGAGTGGTATAAAGTGCAGGATTAGGTTTCAAGGTGGGGCTTATTCAGCTGAACTGCAACGTCTTTTATATGTGCTGTATATCACATGTGGAGATCCATTCCAGAAAGAGCCTACTTGTGGAGTGCCGTCACTCCCATAGCAGTCTCAGCATATCAGATAACATAATACACACACACACACACACACACACACACACACACACACACACACACACACACACACACACACACACACACACACACACACACGTACCTATTCTACTCCCTGTTGACAGGGGAATGCCATATACACCTTGAGTCAACAGAAAAGGACAAAGGTTTACAGCAATATATCGCAAATATGGGAAATGCTGGGCGATAAGACAAAAAAAAAATAATAGCACAAAAAGTTTTTTCATATTGATCGAATGGATAGTTTTTCGCACCATATAATTTGATAGTGCTGCTGGTTTGAAGATGATCATGGTAACCGAAACCTGAGGAAAACAGAGGGTTCATTAGTACTGTACCTTTAAGAGCAGGTACTCTAATATATTAATTCCACTACAGAAGATACTACTTGTTTGACATCATTGGAAAACATCAGAAATCAAATATTAGCAAAAACCCAATATTATGCAAACCCTATTTATTAAAACAGAAAACAGAATAACATTAACTTTCTACTGTACCAACATTGCTTGTTCTGGAATATATTTTCAAATCACTTCCATACTAATTCATGTTGTGTTAAGTATTTTCTGTGTTCACTAACAGCAATTTAGCAAAACAAGCGAAGACGGGCAGCCTGCTAGTGTAGCTGTAGAGTGTAAAGTGGCCGAAGACGCCATAGTGCTGCTTGTTCAATAGCTTTTTGCTAAATTGTTCGTACTCTCTCCCTATTGTTGCACGTAGGGATAATGAGCATTGCTGTTGTTGATTGTGCTAAAATACATCAAGTCTGTTTCATTCCCTCCGCTGTGTGCTGTGCTATTCCGCTGGTGCTCACTGAGTGTTTGTGTGTCTGAGGAGCACAGCCCTGCCCTAAAGCTAACAGGCAATGACACAGATGGTAGAGGCAGAGAGACAGAAGACTGACTTTGCTTTTGTTGTGTTTATTTCCGCTATAGGCTGCTAGATCCAAACATACAGAGTAAAATGTCCAAAATCATCTTCATGAAATGTACAACAATTCTGTAGCCCATCAAGATGGATTTATGGCTCAGCCCCAACCCAAATACAGGTTTTCATATTTTTATGTTGAGAATGTTTTCATTGATATTTTACTTTATCAAATGTAAAATGAGTGTCAACAAAGAAAGGAGACGCTGAAAGAGACGAGATTTACATGATTTGAATTTCAGGTTGCCCTGCAGTAACATTTTGAGACGTGTGATGTTTCAGCTGTTGTCACATTTGAGTGCAAAATGACCACCAAAGAAGAAGCAGAGGTTGAGACTGTAAATGAGTGCAGGGCAGCTTAGAAGATGAAAGTAGTCACTACATTTTTGAAGATGATGAGAACCAAGTCCAAGTCCACACTTGACACGCTCTTCAATGAAACAGTGTTACAAAAGCCGAAGAATTGTGCCAGACAAAAAAAAACAACCTCAAAAAGGTGCTTTGTGGCTCACATCCCACGGGCAAATTCCTCTGAATCAAAGCATTGAAAGGAGGGGATTCGTCCACTTTTATCTACGGCACTGAACGGCACAGTGCATTCAACATGAAAGAAGTCAGTGACCGTCAAACCTGCCATGTGTGTGCATGAAAGCCTCTGTGTGTTTCTGTATCCACAAAACACATATCCCTAAACACAGTAATCAGTATCATCCAACACCGTTAAACAGTGAGTCGTCAAACATAAAAGGAAGTGTGAGAGATTAACATTTGTAATCACTTAAACTGTGATTCATCTCTATTGAATTATTTTTTACTGCGACTAATAATAATAATAATAATAATAACAACAATAATAACAGTGAAATAGCCTGATGCAGTGGTATTTTCTGAGATAGTTATCATACTGTGAAAATGTCAAACCATTGCAACCCTACTTGAAAATGGATTCTAGATGTTCGAGCGATTTATGAAATTCAATTGAAATGTATGAATTTATTCTGATGCACACACAAAAACTGCTGGCCGCTAATCCCCATGTAATTAAGGGCGGTAATGGCAGAGTCGTTGATACAGTTAAAAAGGACCCCCAAAACAATCCTTTGCAGGGTCAACTACCTCTGCATGTCCTCACTGTCGGACGATGATTGTGTAGACAGGCGGGGGAATAAACAACAGAGCAGTCAGAGCTGCTCCATGGCTACAAAACACAATAAACTGTGTGCTGAATTTGCGTCACTGTAAATTACTTGAGATTTTCTCAAAGCTCTTGCTGGTATCAATGACTGGGAGAGAGTGAGAAAACCATGTGGATTCTTCTATGTTGACTCCGTAATTTGTTTGTTTAATTACGACATTATGGTTCCAAGAAGCGAAAAAAACACTTTGGAAAGCTTTTCATTGTGCCTGGTTAAGATTCCAATCACAAGCTGGAGCTCAGTAAGCTTCGCTATAACACAGACACAGCCTCAGCACTACTGAACAGTGATTAACATACTGGGCTGAGCTGCTTTGCCCAAAGGCACAGCAACATTTGTTGTTACAGAAACTTAACACGGCGTTTAACTCCAATAAAATTTGTAAACGCTAGTCAGTCACTTCAAACCACTGATATCAGCATATCTACATTGGCAACATGTACTGTACAAGTATTATAAAGCTATAACCAAAGAATCAATTTCACGCACAACTCTGGATGAAACTACAATTCCCATGATGCACTGGTGAAGTGTTTACAACGTGAGGCCAGTTTTCAGCCCATCGTTTTCCAGTTTTCAACCATCGACCAAAACTGCAGTTTCTCTGTGGCTGTGAGCACAAGAGCATTCCTTACATTTACAAAACCCTTAGAGATCTCCCTTTCTATAAGGCAGTGGCTTATATAGATTGCCTTGCAGCAGAGGACAAGACTTTACTTCTGTCCTGAATTTCCAACGGATAATGAAGTTATTTTTTTGGAAGTCTCGGGGGGCAAAATGCAGCTGCAGAATGAATTACTGAAAAGGACCGTTTGTCACCATAACAGAAAGAGTTACCAAAGCAAAAAGTTATAGTTATAGTTTGTATGCTGGGGAAGGAATTAATATATGGGATGCACCTAATAATAAAAGGTAATCTATCTATCGACCAAAAGACAACTGAAAACCAAGACCTGCAGAGCTTTATAAAAGAAATTCTTGTGG
The DNA here is from genome assembly GCA_037577475.1 of Chaunax sp. Z400. Taxonomy (NCBI): domain Eukaryota; kingdom Metazoa; phylum Chordata; class Actinopteri; order Lophiiformes; family Chaunacidae; genus Chaunax; species Chaunax sp. Z400. The sequence goes on along the minus strand of CM075191.1, from coordinate 20,296,343 downwards.
CGCCGTAGAGCTTAGGAAGTTATTTCCAATGCAAATAGTTTTCAATCCTTCTACACCAATCTGAGACCTGTCTGCACCAGGTGAGCACACATTTTGCCTAAGCTGACATGTGGAAACTGATAAGCAACTTACCCATAAAGCACAATAGTAACACTGGGAGATTTCTGTGCTATATTTCTTGAGTTGATGCATGTGGGAAACAACCTTTCCGAGTGAATTGGTTTGAAAACTGATGATATGTGACATGTCCGTAAGCTCAAAACAGAATGTAATTGATTTTCCCAGCTTTATTAAGCAGAGTTATGCAAAAGAAAGGTCATTTAAAACAACTGAGGGGTTAAAGTGAATGAACTGAATGCAGGAGCAACAGTGTTTCTGACGACAGTGAATATGGCCTTTTTTCGTGGAGGACCACAATCACATGGCAGATCACTAACTGTGTGTTGTTAAAAACTGTGTGCGTTTATGCTTTGGGGCAAAATAGATCTTGCAGAAATCGTTGAGCAATAAAGCAGAACTTCTGCTCTTAGAGAAAGCAGCATTCTTTTCCAGTCAAAAAAAAGAAAAAGATTTCTTACCACTGACTTAACTCTCAGCTATAATAAATGTACATCAACAGTTGGGCTATTAGCAGCTGAGGAACATCGAGTGTTTGACCCCAGGTGATAAGACGGTGGGAGTAGGAGTGGTTTTGGAACAATGTGAAGCACTGAAATGCAGCACATACGGTTGATGAAGAGCCCTGAAGTATGAGGGTTCATAGTTAGTTCATGAACTTCAGTTCGCCTTTTCTAGAGAGACTTTAGAGAACTCCATTCAAACAAATCTAATTCCAAAGTTATGCACTATATAAAATCTAATTATCGAGCAATCACACATTGCTCCTGTTGTCAAATGGATTTTGTCCGTTGATGAGCACACAGCCCCATGACCCGTCTGCGCTACAGCATTGAGGGGGTGTTCCCCTGACAGCTGGGGTGTGTGTGTGTGTGTGTGTGTGTGTGTGTGTGTGTGTGTGTGTTCGTGTGTGTGTGTGTGTGTGTGTGTGTGTGTGTGTGTGTGTTTGTGACCTATCCATTACACAATTCGCAGAAACAGATGGATTCGATGTGGCGAGGTCTGTGTCTGGATGAGATCATTACACATGAGGCAGAACTGTGGCCCATCACAAAAACACACATACTGTATACTGCATACACACGGGGATACGAGCGCACAGCCTCACACACACATGAGTTTCTATGGCAACTTCAAACAAACACTCCGGGCAAGTGGTGACCCCACCCTGCAGAAAAGAGGGAGGCACAGAGACAATGAGGCAAAAACTTGACATTTAAGTAAGGAACTGAGAGGGGAGACGAAGGCAACAGTAAGGGACATGAAAAGTGATTCTGCAGCTGCAGATGGTTGACTTTATGCATTCTCTATGTCTTAGTCAAAGTAGAGATATTTAAAAAAAAACAAATTAAACACATAGAAGAAACCCTTTACTAGATGCACATGTTTCCCACTGACCCTACAGGTCCTACACTGTGTTGAACCTTTGGCCTTAACTTGCGTTTAAATTTTCAAAAAAATTCTCATACGTAGTAAGAAACTCACTTGGAAGACATAGGAACTGTGAAATTCTCCAGCGTCCCATGGGCCTCAGCACACAGTGATCGCACAGACAACCAGCCCACACAAAAGGCCGCTTCATTAACCTGAGAGCTCCGAAAACAGAAAAGAGAACAAACCAACGATTGACATTCAGCAAGTATCAACGTGAGGGCTGGTTATTGAGGGTTAGGAGCTCTCAGAATCAATGAAGGTTGAAGACGCCCACATTCACACAGGATGAAAAGGACACTGGCATTTAGATGTTTTGCTGATTGAAGAAATCTGACTACTTGACCTGGCATTTCCCTCTTTTTTTTTTTGTAAAGTCAAGATGAAATCTTGTGACTCTGGTGTTGATAGGTGAAAGGCCATTAGTTAAGATTCCTCTGAAGCAGTTGTAGAAGATGACAACATGAATATGTGTTTCTCTGCTTTATGGATGTATAAATACAACACTAACACACCGAGACCACAATGAAAACACAATTTCTCCAGAAATGTACCCAGTGTGTGATAGAAAACAGCTGATTGTGCTTGATGCCTCCTGTTAGTTAGACAGTAAACATCAAAAAAGCTAATAAAAAAACGAAAAACAAAACTATGTCTATTTGTTTTCCCATTGAAAAGCTATCTGCAACAGAGTCCTAGAATGTTAGAATTAAATGTGAATTGATTAAGAAACAGAGGTTAAACACTTAGGGATGAATTTAGACTTCTTGCTCATGCTAAAAAGATCTGATAAATTAGATCTTATCTAAATTAGATCTTATCTAAATTAGATCTTATCTAATTTCTCTTCAAGCATCTCAGCTGCGAACTGAGATGCTTGAAGAGAAATTAAGTATGACGGATTTCTCTATAGAGAACAATGACTGAAAGGAGTGTACAAGTTCCAAAAAGCTGTTTTCTGGGCCAGATTTTCTGGAATTTAGCGTAGATCCATGGCGACTATGGATCCAAATGGGTGGTCTCCTCACACTGGAATTTGGCGATTGGGCTTTGATGAGTTCTTGTGTTACCTAAAATAAAATCTCAGCATGACTTTGACCACAAGAGGAGAGGAAACAAGCACAGTTCTTCTCTGTGAGTCAGTGTCACTGTCACTGTGCTGTGCTTTGACCCCTTCCATCACGCCTGACTGCTCCCAAGGACATGTTGTCAGGGCAGAGTGAAAAGAGCCTCGAATGTGTGTGCGTGTGTGAAAGAGACCCTCCATGTTTATCCGGGCCTGTCAGGCTCGAGCCTCAGGGGTTGCAACACAAATCCATACAAAGCGTCCATCATGGACAGGAAAAGTTGCCACAGCTGATGCTGATGACATCCACAGGGTCAGGAACTTCCTCCATGAGACCCTGGGGTCCTTTACCGCCTCATCAACAACTCACTTAGAAAGAGAGTCCAGCAAACATGTCTGAAGTTATAGCCAATATAGCTGGTGCTTTAAAGTACTAATGTGTGTGTCTGTGTTGAGAAGAAATAAAGGTGTAGAAAATGCTTTTTTGGAAGTAGGGACAATGAATTACGTGACATCAATGCAAGTTTCAACAACAAAAATGAGGTAAATGAGGTTGTGATGAGGCACCTAGTAAATAACAAGCAGCAAAGGCAGCGATGTACTCTGCGGTGGTTCATGGGGCCATTAAATATATTGCAACATGTGGACAGAGAGCTTTTTTTCATTTTACACCTTTTCTTCTTTGTGTCCGCAGACGTTTGTCACGTCTTCCTTGAATTGTGGCTACACTGCCTCCAACAATATCCCGCCGCGCTGCTCCGTTTCGTCCATATCCATAACTTTTCAGAAAACGTGCACGAATAGGAAATGATCACAGATTACAGATGGAAGGCTCTGTCCGTGTCAATCTTTAATGTTGAGCATGAGTGAGCCTAAAGAAGTCCTCGTGTAATTTATATACAGTTTCCTTCCATTTGACATCTGTCTAATTAATTACATTCATTCTTTTTCATCTTTGTCTCGTTATTATTGTTATTTTGTGGTCGTCCAAATGTGCAGCCTGCAGTGTTTCAGTGCCTCCCTCTCCCTCTCTGACAGTCACACACATTATGAGTGTGTGGAAGGAAGGACAAGCTTCCTGACAGGATGTGGGGTCCAGCAGGGGGACACTGGAACTTAGCCAGAAGTCACAACTTTCTGCTGAAACCAAGTGTTTGGGACTTGGAGTGTGTGTGTATATATGTGTGTGTGTCAGATGCATTCATGTGGAATTGTCCGTGTCCTGATTGCTCTGACCACTCAGTGAGCATACTTCACTCGAGGGAGTCATTTCATCGACGGCAGTAGTCTCCTCCAACATGAAAGACATTTGGGGCTCATATTGAAGCAGAGCTTTCATTCACAAACTCCTAAAAAGTAGAGCCCCAGATGAACCAGAATAAGTCCAATTAACAGCATCTCCCCTACTTCACAATCATAGTGGAAGGCTTCACTGATTCTATACCGACTCTCGATAATTAGACCACCAAGGAGGAGAACAATACTCCAGAGACCTCGCCTCCTATTATCTCTCTTCTCTTTCTACTCCCTCCATTAATGTTCTCTGCCATTAATCTTCACTCTCTAAATTCCTAGTTCATACTCCGTTTCTCTCTCCATCTTTCTACCAGGCGAAATGTACAGAAATAATAAGAAGGAAAATAAGTGGACAGAAATTGCTGCCCCCGTTCTCTCAACCAACATCGTGTTCAAACTCTGCAGCGACTTGTCTGATTCTTTTTGGCTGTTGTCGCAGTGTAAATCACACACACACACTTCAAAACTGTTTAATAAGATGACATGTGGCTCCATGTCACTTCATGTCACACTCCACCACAGCACACATATAAATAAAGCACACTCAATCAGTTGAAACCACGAGTAAGGGCAACCAAACTGCCACAACACAGCATTAAGACCGTGATGGGAAGTGATGACCCAGCGTTCAAGCTCAGCGGCAGCAAGGATGAGAATCATCATACAGAACACCCAGCTGACCCCGTCAGAGAGGAGACGACAGAGGAGGACAACACAGCACATAACCTCACCGGCACCAGGATTCAGCAGCCAGCTAAGCTCTGTGCTGCCAGCAGGGATGGGTCACAGTGTGTGCGATGTGACAATACCCTGGTATGTGTGTATGTGTGTGTGTACAAACAGGAACAGAGGCATGGGTGTGCCTGCTAAAACAGTGAAAGATGATGTGGTAAATGTAGATATTTGGTCAGTGAGGCAACAACGCATGTTTCCTGGACACATGCAGCGCACACACACATACACGCACACGCACACGCACGCACACGCACACACACACACACACACACACACACACACACACACACACACACACACACAAGGGCAGCTGTGGCCAAAAGATGCATCCTTTTCTGCTCCTTTAATGCTCCAGTTTTTTCTTTCTGTACATTTTCCAGCAGAGGCATGATGGGAAATCATCTCAACGGAAAGTCTTTTAATTACTGACCAAAGTCTTTATAAAATCCTATCGTGTGTGACTAAAAACCCTGTGATTTATGACAAAATGTCTTTAGATGTGAGTGGGTGTAAAAGGTGCGTCTTTTGAAAGTCTTCTAATGTAAAGTACTGTAGGCATAAGTCGTGTCTGTGACTTTTGGGTGAAACTAGGGACAATTGCAACCTTCCCACTATCAAGGGAGGCTGTTGGGGATGTTTTCATTGGCATAGCTGTACTTTTCAGGCTTTAACATGTTAGAAAAAGTGTCACGAAGATGAATGTCCATAACCAACAAGTACGATTTTTATTTGGAAAAAGAAATGGCGATGCATATGTGGAGCGATTTTGCATAATCTCACCTCAAGTGCTCTTTTTGCCCCCTTGGAAATGAGTAAAAACATGTTATACAATTAACCTCATATTCATTACGCTGTACAGATGTGGATGAGTGTTTCTGTGTATGTTTGTAGTAGTAGGTCCAGCTGTTTCCTCACACACCCGTCACATTCCCACTTACACACTAATGCACACTGCCATCATTCCCAGTCAGGAAGCGCTTAAAGGATATCCACAGACAAGCAGCTTCTCATTACAGCATCTTATTGTTCCTGGCAACCATTGTGTTATATCCCTGACAGTAACCACAGTGACCCAGATCTAGTGATGCAATCAGGAAGTGAAACTTTGATCCAAGAGGCAATCACATAAGTACTAAACCTTCTGAAAAAGGATGAATGCATCTAGAGCTCCTAGAAAGTTCTGTTTTGAAGTGACTTAGTTTTAATAGCTCAATGAATTTCTCTTGTTGAATGTCTGGTGGTAGTTAGAAATGCTTATTATGAAGTAGAGATAATCTATAGGGATGTTTTGCGTGGTGTAAAGAATTTTTAGCTTATTAAAACTCAGCAGCAATCGTAGCTGCTTGCGTGTTCCGTCTTATCTTCACCAAAATTCACCAGTTTTTCTTTAGATTTTAACTTTCTGGCTTAGAAGCATTCATTCACAGCGAAAAGGTGATGTCAGAGACGTCCATGTTATTCTCTGTGAAGTGACCCCTTCACTAAACAAATACTGGGTATTTGGTGCAGCACGTTGGAGCTTAGCTCCATATTTTTCCACAGCAAACCAAACTACTAATGTGTATTCCATTCTCAAGATAACATGCAACACATGTCTGACTTCGCAGAAAGCTAGAACACATCAAGCGTTTACTAACGGTTTTCACCTCGTTTGTTGTATCTCACATTCTGCCGTCCTCTTTAATCCATATGGCATCTTGACAGGAATATGTTTAGATTATCCAACGTCAACTTGCAGCACCATAATATGTGTCACTGTCAACTTGGGACAGGGAGACGGGGAACATACCAAGAGATCTAATGACATATCTTAAAGACACTGTAGACATGAGACCTTTAAATAGGCAGAACAAGAGCGATGCTGGGACGGGAGGGATCACACAACGGATGGCGGATAATAAAGCACAAGGGATTATCCTTTCAACCTTCAGGCTTAGATCTCTCATCATTTTCCCATTGAGGAAAAAGATCACTCAAATGTCAATTCAAGAAAGACTCCTGCAGGCTAATGGTGAACACAGCATGTCACTGTGCGTGATTGATTGTCAGAAGAATTTCCTCAACCTGAAAGTTATTTAGGGGCAAACTTCAACTCCAACATGTGTTAAGATGAAACTCTTATGCAGAGGTGGAATACAATGATAGCAACAATAAGCTTACTTTGTAGATTACCCATGATTACCTGCTGAAAAGTATGAAAGTAACCTGCTGAGAGTAGGTACCCAGACCACAGATATGATCACCTGTGTGGCTTTAAACATGATACATGACAGAGGTGTGTCCACATTGGCACAAATCACCACATTAATACTGTTGCATGAGATAATCATTGGGGGCTGAACACATTGACAGCAAAACAATCATGATGTCAACAAATTCCGACGGTTTAAGGCCTCAATATGCTTCAAATGAACAAGGATGTATGACATGTTTCCAACCACTTCTTAAAGGATTGTGCTTATAATCTCTTCCAAGGATGTTACTCACTCGAAGATGGGGTAAAAATTCTACCGTCACAGCTTCGCCCTGGAAGGATTCCTCCTCCTCCCAAACAGCACGCTGTCTTTGAATACATAAAATAGTTGGAAATTAAGGGAAAATATTAATAGGAATGATGCATATTACAATACTGATTGATGAGCTGTATTCACTTCAGCATGTAGTGATGATGTTGCCAACAATTTGGGTAAAACTGACCGAAATCAGTTACACTAGATGTTCATGAATCCAGAAGGGAATCTCATTAAACCCTGGATGTTTGTCTTGAAGCAATTACCTGAATTTACCTCCACATATGTGATATAAAGGACTGCATCTCAGCCAAGGTACTGACGCCATGTTCACTTTGCAGACATGGTGCATAATGATTTAACGTGGCATCACAGACATGTACTCTGACACTTGAATCTACGCCACAGCCTTCCATGAGGGAACATTTAGGTGGGGGTGGGGGGTGATGCAGGTTCTCAACTTGCATCTGAATTAGCAACCAATTTGTTGGCAAGGCAGGTAAATGCTAGGATCAGCCCCAGGGTCCACATTGTAGTGTCAGTTTCAATTATCACAACAAAACTGGGGAAAAGAGAGAGAAGGGGAAAGGAAAGAGGTTTGGAGAGCGACCTCAATGAAGGCCCGTTACTGAAATGTCTGTCTCTTGACCAATGATGAGTGTGTTGGAAGCAGACACACAGAGAACTCCCTTTCTCTATAGCTTCCTGGGCCGACTGCACCATCATCATCCCTCGTTCCCTCCCACTGTGGTGTCCTTACAATCTCCTCATCCATTGGTTCAAAGATAAGAAAGGATGAAAAGTTTAATAATAGGAGGCACAAGAACAGCAGGTTTTCCCTAAACTGTAAAAAAAAAAAAAAAGTAATTCTTGAATATTTGCTGTGTTTATGGACCGTAAATTACTGTATTAAGTCAAAAGTTACAGTGATACAAATCTAAGTAATTAAGTCACGACTATAGAAAATGGCAGAAAACAATTATGCATGTGCTGCTGAAAATCACAGTAATAAAGTCACTACTGTAGACAATCACATTCATACGTATCGACAATCAGTACTATTGCATGTCTTTGAACTGTGGGAGGAAGCCGCTGTAGAAATTACAGCATTATAATGTGAACATGGCAAATTGTCTAATTATTAAAAATACACTATCTTCAATTATAGTTAATACACTATTACTGTAAATACAAATAGAGTGCTTGAAAAATGCTGTTTTATTTTACAGTTATATGATTGTTACTGTGAATAAAAATACAGAAAAATGCAGCATTTTGCAGTAGTTTCTTGTCAGTGGCTACTAGTTAATTTAAGTGTGACTTTTCTTTGGAATACTTGTCCATGTATTAGATCAGATGGTAAACTGACTCGCGTCGATGGGCAAGAAAAAAAAGCGAGCATTGACGTTCTTTTAAGTTGTGGCTGTGGCTGATGAATCAAGCAGACCTGTCACTTCTGTTTTTGTCTCCCACACATGCACAGAAGTATATTATATTATACTATCAGTTCCCCCACAGTAACACTGCACCAATATACTTTCAAGTCCTCCCCTCTGTTTAACCAATCAGAAACACACCGCAGGCAGTTTCTGGATCTGATGAAGAGCATGAAGGGATCTTTCCACATTTAAAATGAAAGTAAGGAAGATTTATGGCGAGTTGGTGGGCGAGGCAAAGCTTGACCGTGCACTGCATATGGAGGATCTAAGGTCTCTTATTCATAATGCTGGATGGCTTTAACAGAGGACAGTGGTGTGCAATGACCGGCTCAGGAGGTGCAAAGGGAGACGATCTGATTGGTCAGATTAGCTGCTTCTGTTTGTAATAAACAGGATAAACAATGTAATAAACTTTTTTTTTACTTACTTTAACAGAACCCAGAGGGCAATTATTTTGATGGTGCACATGTCTTGTTGGATATTGGATAAGGGTGTACTTTAATTGGGCATTGGCGGAGGTATGCGCTCTATTGGGTGCCTTCTAGCTTTAATTATTTGTTTATAACACTACATGATCATGACTGAACATATACTATGCAACAGCTAAAGTTAAGTAAAAAACAATATTTATTTAGCTGAACACTCAAAAAAAATTTTTTAATCTGTTTCATCAGGACAGTGTGCTTATGGTTTGTTTAGTTTTGATAGACTGTTGGAAACAAGCACACAACTGCAAAACTGTCATTAGATAACATATCAGATGCTGCTGAACGTCAAAACTTGGAGCGATTCACGGGGTGAAAAAATGCATAAATACAGAAACCTTTCATGTGAAACAACAAAATCTGGTTTAAATTTGACAAAAACGTGTTTGTAATGTATTCATAGCTGAATGCAAAAGCAACAAGCTAAATAATTTGGAGCAGGTTCGGGGCCCCATGATTACAATCCATGAACTGGGCACGACTTCTTCTGTGAGTAAGTGGTATGTTAGGGGTGTCGTCTCTAATTTCTGAGATTTTGTTGGACACAAAATAAAATCAAACCACATTTTAAATGTGATAATTCAATAATGCAATGTCTTTTCAGGCCAGGAATAAGATGGATGTGTACTCAAAACTCCCTTATTGATGATTGACTTTCTTAGTTTATCCGTTTTAAGATGGATTTCCATCACTTTTTTTCCCCAACGACATTTACAAAAACTTGTAAAGCTGGAGGAACAAAGAATTTTAAAAAATCCATAATACAGCACAATGTTTGCAATATTTTAAATGTTATGGTCTTAATCATATGCCTAATATTTCTCTCACATCATTTGCTGTAAACACAACCAATACAAATATTTTTGTGTATTTTTGTGTAAACTTCACTTGACAGCTGAATAAAATGTAGGTTTTATATCAGTGTCCTTCTCTTTATCTCACTCTCCCTCCACTCCTCCCTCCCTCACATCTCCAGGGTGTATGTGAATCCATCCATCTCTAATCCTCGTCCTGTACGGCTCACTGGAACCTAAACGTTCATTTGTTCGACTCTTTCAACTCTTTGATATCCAGTAGAGGGTGACTATCTCCCCCCCTCTCTCTCTCTCTATTCATCCCTCCATTCTCCATTTCCCTCTTTCAGCCACTTCCGCTCTCCCTCCATCCCTCCACTGGTCTGTCCTCTGCTTCACTTATTCCTCCCCTCGGCTTATCTGTCTTTCATCTCCCACATCTTCGATCAGGTCCACCTTCTCTCTCTGTCCACTGTCCTTTTTTGCTGACAGGACAGAGCGGAGTTCTGGCAGCTCTCTGCCATCCGTGCCGAGGCGAAAACACAAACAAGCATCCACATGTTCCCAAGGAATTTTAATGACTTCCATGACTCTGGCTTCTTTACCTGCCAAACCACAGGCAAAAGACTTCAGATGAGCCAATTTAGCGGCACTGATGACGAGCTTTGTGAGCCTGAACCAAGAAGAGCCAAGGCTCTTTTGAAGAGCCGAGTGGCTTCAAAAGAGGCCAGAGGTTTGTGAAGCGATTGGTGGGTATTTGTGTACCAAAAATCAACTGCAACATGCACATTTCTCACCATCACACACACAGTATTTACATAATATCCAATGGGTAGAGTGGAACCTTAAATCCCCTGTTGCGTGGTGAGGTAAAGCATGCATTACACATGCAGTGGCCTGTTAAGCAGTGATAAGTGCATGCTAATATTGTGGTCATACTTTGAAACAGGGCCAAACTATAACTGCCTGTGTCCTCAGCTGTGCTGTGGCATTTCACAGAGGGGATTGGCTCAAAATTTGTGATCAGGCAAAAAACTACAGAGAAAGTTCGTTGGAAGTCTTTCTCTGCCCACCTTGTTGTACATCTGTAGGTCCTGTGTAAAGAGGTCTCTGTGGATTGGTGTCCTTACTTTACCGAGGTTTCTATCAGAGAAAGAAATGCTGCAATATTGGGTTCAGTTTTCTTGAAACAAGCAGGTTTGTATGACGTGACATCTGACCACATCTTAAAACAACAGTTCACCCAAAACATGAAAATGCAGGCATTATCTAGTCATCCCCATGCCGATGGAATGCTGGCTGAACTTCTTTAGTCCACCAATATTTCAGGCGCTTCATGGCTTCACAGTAGCTTTAAGGTTAGAGTGTTTGTAGCTGATCAGAACCTCCATATTTGAAGGCTGGGTGAAAATCCTGCCGTCGTAGATGCATCTGCAATCTGTAAATAATTCTGTCTTTTGAGTGTCTGTATAGTCTCAATGTAATGAATCATACACATAAGGGTAGGGGGTGCACATTTTTGGTTAGTCTCTACTTGAAAACATTCACGACGAATTCAGGAGTTTTCATGAAAAACAATCGAGCTTGAGATAGACGTTCAAACCCTGCTTTACTTTCTTACTCATGGCACAGCTGGCCAATCCCTGCTTTCTATTACCATGCTTGTCAGACCGATGGTTTCAGTGTTGAAAAGGAGGTTTCAGATGTTAAGTGACCTGACGAAGCAGCATAAGATACTGACTCTGGAAAAAAAAACATTCTATACTTCTATTACTTGACATTAAAAGATTTCCCTTTAAATATCTTTTGTTTGTATAACAGAGAAAGATCTCTGGTCTGTTGTAATAAAGGTTGGGCTCACACTACAGGAGAATCAGACTGATTTCACCCTGATTCCCCTTCATGACAACTGGGGGAGAAAACTGGTCTGGAACTTTGGTTGGTCCTAATGTTAAGTGTGAGCCAAGCTTTAGGACCATAAGAGGCTCACTATCAGGTGGGAAACGCCTTGTTGGGATATTTTTAATGGTGCCACAACCCATAGACTTGTCCAGTCCTTCTCAAGTGGCCTAACATGGGAGGAGAGCAAGGTTATGAATCTTTCGACTGACTCTTTGACTGACACTATGTTGAGAACAGTTCATGCATGAAATGATATACATACATATTTATAGTGATAAAAGTCAGGACCCACCAACCTCCAACATGATTTCTAATGAGTGTGTATGAAAAGAGAGTTTGTCCACTTTTGTGAATCCTTGGTTCATTACACTGATTTATTTAATAGACGGATGGTATTACATCTGTGCATTATTTTCCTGTCTGGTCATTACGAAATCAGACAATTTGTTTTATTATAGCTGTGTCAGTGGTGGGGAACACCCAACCCACCGGCAGGATCACTGCTTAGAAATCTGATCTGCTCATTTTGTTTTTCTTTCCCTCAACTTGGGACCAGCTGAAGAGGAAATGACAATATGAAGGGAGAACAACACAGATTAATAACGTCTCCTCCCACATTCTCACTCTCCCCATTCGATTGCCCATTTCTTCCTATACACATATCCCAAACTGGTCTTTTTCTGTGCATGTGACTTGCCTAACCTCCCACCCCACTTCTCAATCAGCACCTCTACTTGTGTCATTACATGGTTGCGACCCTTGACCCATGAAATAGATACAAAACTCTGTCTTGCACAAAGTCAGGAGGTTCACACGCTTCCAAGTTTAGTTTCTTGCCTGTTTTCCCTCTTTAGACCCTGTCCTCTCATCCGTGAGGAATCTGGGATGTGTTCTCCAACTTCAAGCCCACAATGTTTAGCAGGCCTTGGGGAGTGGAGCCAAAGAACTCCCCCAAACTTGTGATGTTGTAACTTTATGGCTAAACAAAATCAAGTGATTTGTCCGTTCCTCTTTGTTTAAAATATGTAAATCAACCCTACGCATATCTGTATGGTGAAACATCTTAGCACTTTTAAATTACCCTGACAGGTAACATAATTGTTCTATCAATTTTCCTATTACATGTAGATTCCCTCTTTGGAAGCACAAAACTGAAAACCACCAAGATCAGTAGACATATCAAAATAGCTTATTTTACAGTAAACTTGATTAGCTAGATCAATTTCAACCTCTAATCTAATTTTGCTTTATTTGTCACATACAATTATACATGGTACAGTGTAGCGAAACCGGTTCTCTGCATTTGACCCATCCCTGAGGAGCAGTGGGCTGCCTTTAAGGCACCCGGGGAGCAGATTGGGGATCAGTATCTTTCTCAAGGATACTTCAACACGTAGCCTGGGGGAACTGGGGATCGAACCACCGACCTTCTGATAAGTGGACGACCGCTACCCCCCTAAGCCACAGCCGCCCCCGAAAAACAAAGCATTATGTGAGTCAAAATGACTGATAAACATCATCATGATCCGTGCATTGTCACTGAAAATGGATGTAGCAGTGAGGGTGGCCAGACCGTCCCCACACACAAAGCATTTTTTTGTTTGAGTTGGGTTATTTGAAGAATTTAAGAGAAACTTCATTTTACTGCAGGGTTTGGTTATTTTATTTGCTTGTTCGCTATTATTTGGTATGTAACCTCTAAGAAAATGCCTACTTTTTGTGAGGTGGTTGTATGTAAGTTTCTCCTTCTTTGAATGAAAGATGATTTAGATTTGAGTCCCTCAAAAGTGACATAAAACAATGGGGGCTTAGATTACATTATCATGCCTACAAACAGCACAAATGAAGTGCTTCAACTCATCAATCTAAATCTTCAAAGACATCCTTGTTCTTTTTACAGCCTGCTATGAGCAAAATGTAATCATAGTGTCACTGTATACCCAAATTCCTATTCAGATGCTTCACAATATCTTGTGCAACGTTTTTATGCTTATGCCACTGACAAACAGTCCAGAAACTGCACTCGATGATTGGGGAGACTGATTGCGGTAAATAGACTTTGCTTTAGTAACTAAGTTTGGTCAGTACCAAACACCAAACAAAGCGGGTTCCAACTCTGAGATCTTCACTCTGATGCAATTCCCTTGACGGGAGGAGTGCAACATCCAAATGGAGTCCCTCCTTACTGGGCTGTACTCAAATATGCATTTCTGGACCAGAGATATGACATCCTAACTTCAAAATTACTTCCAGGTTTTGGTTAATAACTAGTTTTAAAGAGATTTAAGAGGAAATTGAGAGGCTGTGTGCTCAGCCTTCTCACTACTAGTGTCAATATTTGGCAGGACAGAGAAGCCTATCAGTGAATGATGAGGTCATTGTTTTTGGACTTTCATATACAAGGTTCTGTATGGTTCATCAGTGTATCCCAGGAATGCAGTGCAGGTTTGTTCGGATGTTTTTGCAGATTGGTTTGCATGATTCATAGTTGTGTAGAAAATGACAAGGCCATAATGTATAAAGCAAAATCTTCCTTCCTGTGTATTTCACTCCTCCTTTTTCACAATCCATGAATCAGCCACATTACAGAGAGCTGAAAATCCCCGCAGACAAATTTAATATCTGGAACAAACCTACAGTTCATCAAAAAATGCCTCCCATTTTTGAAACTCTCAGGTTCCTCAAAGAGCTCAAAGTACAGACTTCACCCTTTCTTGGCTATTTTTCTTTACAAAGTAGAATATAGGGTTTCAAATGTCTCTACTATTGAAGACATTATCTCAGGGAAATGAGAAATGAGCAATTATTACCTTGCATTGTTAGCACTTCTGGTAAAAGTTAATGGGGCATTAAAATTTACTATAAAAAATTCATATAACACCTTTCAAACCATTTGTTACCTTCAGTCTGATGCCCTGAAATCCTTCCCTTCAAAGAGCTGAACTAGTTTAAGATAATATGATAGTCCCTGTGACTCAGCTCCAGTCTGCCAAAACAGGGAGGGAAGCAGGACTCAATAGAAACTGTACTTCAGATGCAAACAATGTTACGGCTGCAGATAAAAATGTTAATCAGGAAAATGTGAACGTGAAGACTGAGGTACAATCTTAGGTCTTGGGACCAAGAACAGAAAATTAGTGTATAGAAATAAATGTGATGGGGATGAACCAAAGTGAATGACATTAGCCCTAAAGGAACTTAAGCATAACAGAAAGTCAAAGTTGGTCATAACTGCGGGGCAGAAATAGCCTGTTGCATCATGTCTTCAAGGCCTGAGTCATCTGGTGGTTTTGGTGAATATTGCCCAATATATAATTTGATAGAAACTTTTAGTCTTAGTGTCAGCAGTAGGGGTGTGCAATATTTACAAAAAAATTATATCTTGATATTTTCTGTAATTTTCTCAGTCGTGATAACTGGACAATATTTTGCATCCTTCAAAATGTGTAAATAAAATCTGTATATTGAACTAACTCTCTCTCTTGTTAATAGGAAATCAATCATTGTCTATTGATTATATCAATGGAAACAACATGTTTAAGGAAAATATAAGTTATTTACTTCAAACTGAAGCATTCCAGTAAGAACCATGTCTTTTGTGATGTATTTGGTGTCTTCTCTTGTTCTCATCTGTTGCTTTTCTTGTTATCGAAGTTTGCCGAGTATATTTTTATGCAGGTACCTTGGTTGGTTTAGGCCTGTCCTGGACAGCTGACTCCCAAAGCTTTTCATATTCTTCATATTCTGAGTGGTAGTTTGTTTAGAGATGGTGAAACAAGTTTGTCATGGAGCTGTCTTTGATGGCAACCAGTCTTTTAAGCAACAACCACCTTTTCGAACCCAAATCACCGCCATGCAAACAGGCACGATCCATGTCTTGTAACTAAGTCTAACGACGTGAACAGTGAGGCTGGTCGTGTCTCTGCTGTGTTTCCTAAAGCTGTTTGTGTTTTTAAGATATCATCATAGATGATACATATCGCACAGCAGCATTCAGTAACCCATCTATATTCCAGAGTAACGTTCATCAAGTCAGAAAATGCATCAACAGTTTATGGACCACCTACAGTAAGCTTAACAGGTGCAAGGATTATCTCCTCTTCCTGTACAAATACTGTGAAATTGTGGTGACAAGTCATTAGAGAAGGTTGTTGGCAGGTTCTTCCACTGGATGAAGAACCTAGACTGGCTTGAGCAGTCTAGGTAAGAGTGTTGGCAGGAGTTTACAATCTTATGAGTTTCACCCAACCGACCTCAACTCACTGCGGTCAAAGCCAACAGGGTGCCTGGGGTTAGATGGGTTAGGTGCCGCTGAAGTGATATTACTATCGATACGATACATATCAGAGTACAGTTTCTCTCACATTGACATGAACACAACATGAACCGCCGTAAATCGGAAAACAACTCGACCACACAGCATCAATGTCTCTTTTTAAAGGCATTTCCGTGAGTCTGCTTGATTATTGTGATGTGGTTCAACCATCTGTGGGGGAACAATAAGTCAATGAACCTATGTCAACATACCGCGAGATATGAACTTAAGTTTGGAGGAAATTGGGGATCAGATAGCCTTGTCGCTCCGTGTATCAAATTTGAAAAGACCTCAGTGCTTATAATAAAATGGCCCTGACTGTAAAAAGAAATACTGGTTGAACGATGGTATATTCTTGCTTTGCTTTCTGCAAAGAAACTTGATCACAGTGGGTTTGGGCCCCTGCATGTGCACCTGCATTAACGCTGAAATGTGTGGTCACATACATCCAAGGCCCACAGTGGGACACAGCCCAAGTACATTTGGTTTAAATTAGAGCTGAACTGCAAGGTTCAATTAGACCCAAATCGCAATCATCACCAACAACAACAACAACAACAACAAAAAGATTTAGAGCTTTCATGAGATAGGATCTGCAGCAAATCTTTATTCAGAGCGCCAACAGGTGACACTCCACAGAGTATCACGCGGACTTAGAATCAAGCACACATTTACAATGTACAAATATATCCAGTTTACACATACACAGACACATAAATGACACACACACACACACACACACACTGTGGTTGGGGAAGACTTTCTTGAAGACTAAATTAAGTGCAGCAGACTCAGACAGCTGGAAACCATGCTGTATGACATAATCATAGGCAGGCTAGCCAAGCTATTTAACACACACACGCACATGTGCGCGTGCACACACAAACACACACACACACACATACAGAGCCCCATTACATAAACTAGTGATTTACGGCACAAGTTAGAAAGAAGAGTAACGCCCATTTCTTTGACGATATTACAATCCCTCTCTGTCTCTTTGTAAAAACTCACACTCATTCACTCTCAAGCACACACCTACACACACATGCACATGGTCAGTCATTTGTCCTAAAGTGGAAACATAAGTCCTTTTAACACAGAGATTGCACAATAGTGTCGCAATGAACACCCTTCTCTTCACCGCCTTTGTTTGTTTACACTGGACAAAACATCGGCGTTCTAGCGCAGCTCCATGGTGTGGATTTTAGACAGCATGCCAGCATTCCACAAGCAAACACGTATGACGTACAACACGATGTATGAGTTTGAGCGACGCTTTGCGAACAATGAAATAAAATCAGAAAAACAATTATTTACCTTCCCTATTACATGGCTGTTGATCTCATCTTCATCATCAGTTCCTGTACATTGCACTGTCTCCCCAACTTTAAGACATTTTTGGTTGCTTTTCTTCATCTTTGAGTTAGCTGCTAATTGCTACAAGCTGCTTTTCGAATCTTGCCGTTGTGGATCGTACACATAACAAGTTGTCAAAATGTCACACTCCCGTCCTGTCGCGACGCCTCGATTGCCGGCTCAGAGGCAGCACAACGGTGACTCTTCGTGATGCCTTTGTAATGCTCATTCAGAATGGTGAGGCGCAAAAAAGGCGCAACAGTCGAACAGGCTGTGTAAAAGGGGCGATAGGAAGAGGAACTGGAGAGGTGTTGGGGTCATTAGAGTTGAGTGACAGACAAGGACAATCATACTTCACCATCACAGCACTCAATGTTCACCTCCTCTGCCTCAACATGGCAGACTATTAACCTCTTTTTGCTACTATTTGAATGTTTTGAGCTATATGTTCGTGGTAAGGTGAATCTGTAAAGCAAAAAAAAATGTTCTAATTTACCACAAAGATAAATGTGAAAGCCTTGACCAGAGATCATGAAGCGTGGATGGATATACAAATGCCTTTGGAGAGGAAATCAAGAACAGAATAAGTGCACATCATTTGGCCTGACGTAGAAATACTTCTTGAAGGGCCCCGGCACACAAAGTCATTCCTGAAATAATGATAAAGCATCAGAGAATGAAGACCAAACCACCAAATCCTGTTGCAAAACTCCTATTTCCTATTACATTACTTCCCTGCAAAAGAAATATTTGACAAGACTTTTCAGGATTCCTGAGAGGAATGAGGCTTTCACCATGCCAATGACTGCCAAGAGAGCGAGATAGTTTGGAAGGTTTTATGCCTCCTCTGCTGACAACGCTATATCTCAAAGCAAAGTACACTACATCAGGTTAAAACAACATGTAAAAAGTAGTCAGTTTGTGGGTGAACACCAGATTCTAACACAGTTCCTCACAATTACTGAGCAATCTCTTACAGTATGCAGTCAACTTTACTACAAGAACAAGATCCAACTTCCTAATACATACAAGTTAAAAAAAAAGTTTTATGTTTTATCTATCATATTCAACATTCTTGTAGATTTGTGCTGATAATAATAATAAATAAGTAATAAAATACAACAATTCAAGGGTGGCCAAACTTTTTCCCCTCAGAGGGTCAAAACTCAATCTCAATGCTGGACCAAGGGCTAAAAGCAAAAATCTGTTGTATTGTATTGTCAGGACGTAAAATGGTAGTAAGATTGCAAGTTCTTGTAATTAACTGGCTTCTTGCACAAAATCAAGGAAAGTAAACGTTTTCACTCTGTGTCACTCAGCCCACTGAGCTTAGATGAGGAAAAATAGTAAATAATTAGGGATCAGACTTACATACATACATCTGTACTTATCTTAAATGCAGAGGTTTCTCGCTGGGAAGCCAAATTCAATCTCAGTCGGCCAGCTTTGGCCAGTGGGCACCACTGAGGGCAGCCCTACTGCCATCAGGAAGCAGCACCATGGATGCAGGTGTCTGCTTCACTGATGTCAATCCATCAGACTTTATTATTTCATCGCTGAGAGGATGAACTTGACAGGAAGTCTGACTTTATTTGCCAGTGGCTGGGAAAATATGTTGTGCTTGTCGGGAGGAATAGATGACAGGGAGTGAGACAGCCCATAGAGCATGGTTCTCATGAGCGAGGATCCATACCTTGGAGTGTTAAATCTATAGACATGGCACTGACACTGCGTTGTCTGTCAGATAAAATTAGAATCAGAGAAGATTGAACTGAAATGGCTGGGAGGGATCTTCTGTAGACGTTTAAAGAAAACAAGTACAACACGCTCCATAGCCTCAATCATACAAAGCACCTCAAGTGATACATGAGGCTGAATAAAATGACGCAATTATAAGCAGAAAATCTAGGGCTGGCAAACAAACAACAATGAGCAAAGAGCAAGCGTGCCCAAATATGAATGGGGGCCCTTCATAGGAACACAGAAAACAACTGCCAGAAATAGAAAAAGCCGCTCCTAATGGCTCCTTATCGAGGCTCAGCCTATTGTAAACAGATACCAATGAAAAGACAGGCAGCACTTGACTGTATCAGTCTGCCTTTCCCTCAGGGGTAAAGTGCAGCCTACAAGTCATTAGACAGGGATTAACATTAGAAATTCTGAACTTTTAAGGCAACTTTTATAACAAAGTGGAGGGTAAACACAGGTAATATCTCATCTCATAACAATGCATAAAACCCAGCCCGTTCTATAAACAACAAGCACGTGATCCTAACCCCCGCCACCAACCCGCTAAGCATGCTGACACTTGAGAGGGCGGCACCTCTCTTCAGCACACTGAAAGACATTTTAGACCCATTCACAGCTCTCAGCTATTCTTCTCCATAGTAGAAAGGACCCATCTGAAAGGAGGGAAGAGGGCCTCTGCTATTTCACTGAGAATAAAGCCACGAAAGCAGAAAGTCTTCTCTTGGCCCAAAAGGTTTCACATGTAGCGTTAGGGTTAGGTTAAGGCTCAACTTGTGTGAGACGCGGACCAAAATTCAAAAAGAATACGTGCTCTCAAAATTGCAAGCATGTATTTGTTTTGCTTTGGTAAATGTTACAATTGCACACAGGCATCAAGAGTAAACAGCAACGATGGTGCAAAACACTGCATCCAGTACAGGAGAGACAGAACAAATACACAGAGACAAACCATGCAGACACTGGTTAGCATTGTAAAGAATCTCCATGACAAACCTGCTGGACAGCCAAGTAGAGTTAAGATTGCTGCTGTCTGACCTTCCTCCTCACCAGACAGTTGTGATCCACCTGCACTGCAGCGAGTCCTCTGCCTGCGCTTCTCTCTCTCTCTCTCTCTCTCTCTCTCTCTCTCTAGCACGCCTCTCCCATTGTAGCTGAATGCAGTGTAAAACTTGCACCAGCTGCCCTCTTTCCTTCACTCTCGTCTTACAGTGTCTTCCCTTTTTTTCCCCCTTTCCCACTAAAGCAGGAGCCGCTCCGCTGTATCTGCTTTAGCAACACCTACAGAAAACAGCCCATCTGCCGCGCTAGCTGCAGGGGACGAGCCAGCATGCAGAGAGAGGGGAAACTGTGAATTGGGTGAGTGATGATAGTTCTGGGGCTTCGAAGAGGGGAGGGGAGGGGGGGGGGAGGGTCAAGCCTGATTAAAATTCACACACACAAGCACAGGAGTGAAATGATAGGGTCCGTTCTTCGCAGGGTGCTTCAGTGATCTTTTGTGTAACACACACACAAAAAAAAAAAACGCTTCAAAGATTTTTCCGCCAATCGGTCTTTCAAAATCTTTTATTCACTGACCCGTACTTGAAAATAATTATTACATGTTTTCTTTACTCTATTCTTTCATTCTTTTCCTTTTCCTTCTCCCATTCCCTCTTCCTTAAATCTTATCCACCCCTTCTTACTCTTACGATTCAACATTTAAGTTTAATTTCTCCTCACGATCACATGAAAAAAAAGAAAGAAAAAAAAATCAAATCTTTAGCAAGGAACAAAATGCCAGCGTCTTTAAGCAGAGAACATTCCCGTAATTTCCCTCCATTAAAGGGTCCCTCCTCCCTCCCCATTACTCCTCCAGAAGACATCTAGCACTCTCCCTGATAGCAGCTTAACAACCTCCTCATGTGAGGAATTTCCCTCCACACAAAGGAGTTTGGAGGAGAATTTGACCAAAACAAAGAAAGGAGGGGGGTGCTCATGTTTGAACATTGGGATATTAACATAAAACATTCAAGACGTCAAATATTTTGTCAGCTTTTTGCGTGCTTTAAAAAGAATCTGAATATGGAGGCAAGCCAAACCTTACCTCATCACTTAAAGGAATAGTATATGGATTAGTAATATGTTTATTCACCATCTTGCTGAGAGTGATATACCACCTTCAGGTTGTTTCAAGGAAGACACAAGAAAGACGCCTTGTGTCTTCAAGAACAACAGACCCGGACGAGCAGTTTCCCTCTCTTGTTCCTCTTTTTCCTGTCTCTGACTATTAAGCTAACTGGCTGCAGACTAGAGTTTCATATTGTGCAGACATGGGACTGGTGTCAATCATCTCATATAATCCTCGGTAAGAAAGCAAATAAGCATGTTGCACTTGTTGTAATGTTCCATTAGTATTCTCAAAAGTCAAAAACGCTGATGAATAATAAATACTTGGTTGACATCGAGGGGACTATTGCCTAAGTGTTGACACAACTGGTCTGTTTGTTAACCTGGGAGAAATAAGAAGAGACCAGGGCAATGACATTACATTAGCATATGAAAGGCTCACGCACTGACTCCACATTAGCTGGAAGCAAATCAGTGCACAAAATGAGAAACGGAAATGAGGAAAGCAAGTAAAAAGATTGAAGTCAAGAGGGCACACATGGAAGGTTTTTCTCTTTTTCATTGATCATTCCAATGCACAAATATTTTCACAGTGACATGGCCATCTGGAATAGAGCAAATGAAGATCAACTGAAACCTGAGCAATGAGCAAAAGTTGTGTGCAAATGGTAGGAAAATGCTGCTTTGTCATAACAATGATTTGTATATCCGCAGTCCTAGATCTTCTAGTTTGTCCTTTTGACTGCTAAATACAACCTGAACGTCACCTAAGGAAAGTTATTGTGTCTCTAGAAGGCTTAGAACGTATATGCTAGTTAGCCGTGGCCTGTAGTCTTCACAGTCTGTGTTCACTGTGCAACTTTTTGGCCCGGTCACGGGCGATGAGTCAGGCTTTGATGGCGCCTTTTCTCTCATGTCGGTTTGGAGTCTCTTGGGCTTAACAAGCATTTCTGCATTAAGCATGCCCACTCTCACCATAGGGAACTTTATAGACATCATTTCATTGGTGGTGGTGGTTTCAAATGATATATCCTTTTCCAGATTCCTTATGGAACTCTCTCTAGAGCGATTCAAATGGGCATCGGAGGACATTTAACTTCCCTAATGTAAAGTTAAATTGTTGGTGTGTGCAATATATGGTCAGTCAGAGCGACAGACAAACCCTAAATGAATTTTTAATTGCTGCTTCCTCGAAGATGCTCCCATTTTGAGGTAAACGCTAGTCTTAATGGCTGACTAGCACAGAAACAAGGCAGACAATAAGACAATAAGGAGGCAAATACCACTGTCCAAAGCAGGCAAAAGAAGCAAGTGAGCCAGCTGAGCCTAGGTCAATAAAGAATCAATTATTCAAGCAAAGAGAGGGGAGATTAGGAGGACACACACTGTGGCCAAGCTACTATATACCCAACTGTCCAACGGTAAGTGGCAGAGATTCCCTGCTTACTCTGCTTGATTGCAAAATGAGTGTAGATGTTTGTCAAACTACGTCAACGGTATGAAGATCTGTCCCTCGTCAAGGTTAAAAGCATTGAACGTGCCACAACCTATTTAGTTGTGGTTTGTTGAAGCTGCTCTGGAGTAAAAGGAACCTTGAGTTCAGTGGAGAATAATTTGGAGGTGACAGCTGATGGCTCACGTTTGCATAAAAATCTCAAATCTGCATAGTGCCTCAATGTTTACTGGCCCCTAGTCAGCATCACATTCCCTCTTAGGTTCTCCATCCGGCTCTCTGAGTGTGCATACCTGTCCCAGAATAAACCTCGCCCTCTGGCCTCCTGCAGCATACCCAGAGCTGGATGCCTGATCTAACAATAGCACATATTTAAGTGAAATGTGCAGGGGGGCCTGGCAAGGTTAAAAAAAAAGGATGCATGCACTAAATTATTTATGAGCGGGTTTGCTAGTTGTAACTTTCGACAACCGTTAAGGGGAGGAAGGACGAAGATGGAGCAGTTCACTTTGTAGAAGGTAGATGGTGCAGGCATACTGTGCATCAATAAGCAGTCGTAGGTAGGTAATTATATAGTTTGAGTAATTATATAGTTCAAGTATATGATCAGTGGATCCTGAAGCATGTTCTCATGTAATAATAAAGCAGCAAATTGTGAAGCGCCTCTGAGTGTTTTTCCATTAACAGATCTTGAATATTGCTCAACTCAGGACTGAAGACTCAACAACTGTGTGTATAAGTACAGATCGACTCCAGTCTACTCATGGTACCAAGTGTTTATTCTACTTTGTTTTGCACTACAGATGGCACCCCCCCCACCCCCCCAATATAGGCGTGATTGTTTAGTTGATCGTCATATCGGCATCACGCCCCCGTCACTGTTAAATGAGTCAGAAAACAACACAAGGGAGCTTTACTTTGGTCTGGAGAAGCAGCAACAACTTACTGCTAACCTTTTGTTTGCTTCACTGAGATTCACAGTCACTTTCTGCCGCTAGTGACACTTTACAATTAGGTACACACAACATTTTCTCGAGTTACCAGGGAACTGATTAACAATTAATGATTAATTAATGATTAATTAAGAGACGAATGAGGCATGACTCCCACACGACTTCAGAATAACACGTCAAGTCCCAATGGTGGACTGTATAGTAGGTAATGTTGAGAACAGACTAGGAGATCCTACGGTAATGAATCATTAGGTAAATGTGAATCGATCATCCTGACCACTTTCTTCATGACATTAATTAATTCATTACTAATTACCTAAACATCAGTTACTGATTTTGTGCAAACCAGTTATTGAAACATAACACTTACTAAGTAATCCTTCATTACTTTATCATTATCTTATCATTTACTACCCTTTCTCGTGTCCCTACAAGTAGTGCATCATACTGAGTGGTCACTGGGTAATGACATGATGCACCATTCTACTTGAGGGGGGCACTTACAGGATGACTACTGGGGACACCCTGGTGGCCCAACTGCTAGAGCATATGCATCATAAATAAAAGTCTGGGTCCTCACTGCAGGGCCCATTGATTCCCGTCCCTTTGCTTAGGATCTTGCAGTCCTTTCATCAGTATCTGCTCTATAGTCCTCTATTAGTAATTATAAGGGAAGTCAGCCCAAATGACTATTTGGGCCATTTTGAGCCACCATACATGAGTCTCATTCTTCCCACTGTTACATGTGACATATATATTTAGTTTGATCAAATGGTTGTATAAAATTATTTTTCTGCCCAGATTCCACCTGTGTATGTGGAGTGAATACACCCTCTCCACTTCCTGTAAACATGAAAGGATAGCAAAGCAACCCAAGTCATGACGCCAGCTCAAATCCCCTGGAAAAACCCAGAGGAAGAGGAGGAATCCACCTGCAGCAGTTTGCATTGTACTGGCCTATGTCCAGCATCTGTGGGCGCAATTATCCGTCCAGGAGTTAACGATAATTCAGTAATGGCGAGTTTGGAACCGGAACTAATTTATTATCGGTCGACTTGAGTTCTAAGGCGATCTCTAACAGTATGGGGTGAGGAGACTCTTGGCCTATTTATACTGGGAGGGGGTTATTTCCCCCATGTTGACAGTAACAGCATGAGACAGAGGTAAACATGGTGTTTCAGCTAATGAGTCCATGTCTGGCACAAGGTCAGGAGGTGCTCATTATGGTAAAAATGCACAGTCTGACAAGGACTTGAACTTCACCATGCGATAGTTAGAACATGTTTGCAGGGCTAATTTACAATTTAATGATCCAATTCTTAAAACAGCAAAGAAGGCGTGTTATTTAAAACTAACCTTACATCAGCTGATCACCATGTTGGTCGTTTCCTAATATGTATGTCAAGTTTGGCAAAAGCATGAAAGTCCACTAGCAGCAACAGGTTGTAAAAATATGAAAAATCAACCTAATCTCCCAGCGCGGCTCAGAGAGGGCTGTTAAGACAAAGCAAACCCCGCACATATCCGAGGAGGGGTTTGGGCTGTGAGAGTCCCTCATCGACAGGAGGCTGAGGCTGAGGCTGCAGTGGAGACAACAAAAGGGAAAGAGCCATACAAAGAGCACAGTGCAAAGCATTCTTACTTACAACACCCACTCCACTGTACAGCGTATTTCAACAGCTGGTTGTCCGATTCAGTAAAGATGATACTAGATAGAAATACAAAGAAAATCTCTCCTGAGGAGAAAAATGACTTTGATTTGGAATGAGCTATTGGAAAGAAACAGGTTTGGACATGCTTTTATGGATAAGGAGCAAATCACAGAAGAGTGTAAATATTTTTGAATCATAGCATGATTTCTTTGTGAATAGCCTGTAATGGTGGATGTCAATAGTGTCTAAATTTGGACTTTTTTTTTAATGTGCAGTCTGTAAAATAAATCAGAATGATGTTTTCATTGTCTAGTTTGATAAAAGCTTTAAATAGGCTAAAGAGATCCTCAAGATCCCATTACACATTAAAGTGTTATCAAAAACCTCGTTAGGTACTGTAGGGTCCAGTGAAGAGACAACTCATTGTGCCCATGGTACAAATACATTTGTACAATAAACATGGATTAAATCTGACGATGACGCTTTGGAGTGATTTTTCCCATTAAGGCATGACCTGACCACTGTCAGGTCATGTCAGACTTCAGCTGCAGAGTGCTGATCTGTAACAGTCCCAACACTCCCGTCTCCTCGTCCTCCCTTCACCGCAAGGGCTTTTTCTCCTCTACTGTCATGAGTAGAGGCTCTAATGAATCAGCCCATTTGAGCCGAGCAGAGCTGTGCAGACTTTGACAAAGCCAAAGAGAGAGTGAAAGAGAAAGAGTGCGTGTGCTGTGGTCCAACTTTCCCAGCCTCCAAGAGGGAGAAAGTGAATTGTTTGTGGCCTACAAAAGGCCCCTCTCTCCCTCTCTCTCTCTCTCTCTCTCCCTCTCTCTCTCTCCAGAGAGGTACACACGTGTACCGAACGAACAGCCAGTGCACGTGCGGAACTTCTTTGTGTGCGAACGGGACTCAAATTCCGAGGGACAACTTTAGCAAAGCACCGGATGTTCAGGCTCGTGGTCATGGCGACTGCAGGCAAACAGGAGTTTGAAGACCCTCCATCATTCTTTAAGTCTGCTGTGTGGGAACACTTCAGTTTCACAGTCAACTATAATGGCGACGGACAAAGACAAGTGGATCGTACCAAAGCCGAATGCCGACATTGTGCAACTGCAATGTAGCTGGTAGCACATCGAACACGCCAACTCATTTGAAACGGCATCACCCGAGTGTTAACATTCGTGGGACAAGGGAAAAAAACAAGTACAGTGCAAACCCAGCCGCCTGTGGCATTTTTTGTTCCTTGTTTTCTGAAAACATGATTTTTGTGTACTGTTACTGCAGCATTGTACTGAGATGATTACAAACACATCAAGATAAATGACATGGCCAAATACCAAACCTTGGCACGCAGACAGGCAACCATCATTAAGCCAAAGATGCATGATCACTGCAACAAGAGCAGAACTCTGTAGATCTTAACACACCAAAAAAAGTAGACCAACAAATCATATCAAAGATGGCGCATAACCCAAACCAAAGACATGTATATCTGGCATCAACAAGAGCGCACACAAAATAAACTCTTCCTTGGCTGCCGTCAGGACTGATGAGTCACTGGGGGCACAGCTGTTATTAATCAGGGAAACACCCTATCTGATCTAATTAAAATAGTTTCTTACTGCAAATCAGAATGTGTTGTTTCTTCAAAAGACCTTGTTTGATTCATTTCAATGCACATGGTTACCACAAATCTGCTTGTGTGTGTTTCTCCAGGTCAATCAGAGGGCAAACTCTTCTAGATTCTAATCGTTTAGACATCTTTTAACGACTGAACCAAACTTTAAATGGTTAAAATGGCATCACTTATTCAGTACCTAAAAATCAATAAACCGGTATGGGTTTAACAAGAGTAAACTTGTAATAAACTCAACGCCTCACATGGAAGGCTATGATTATCATTATACATGTATCCATGATATGTGCTCCAGCCTTTTATGATTTACAGCAAAGACTCGCCCAGAACTAAACAGCTTGTTTTGGTTCCACCCTCTATAAAATGACTGGATGCCTACAGTTTTTTTTTTTTATGTTTTTGGATCGCAGCCTGTAACCACCTTCAGCTGCCCGTCACTGCAGTTAAAATGTGCATAAATCAAAACCTCTTTTGTCCTGTGGGTTCGCCTAGAAGTCTCTAAACTGAAGTCAGCTTAGCATGTGTGTTGATTGGTCTTTGAGCAAGTGAGTGAGGAGGAAAGACATGTCTGACTCAGGATGTATGAGGGAAAGAAGAAAAAAAAAAAAGCAGACACATTCATTATGTGTGCATTGATCTTCAACTGGTTTTCTTGGTATAATTGATGGATATGTCTGTACCTGTCTGGATATGACTGTACCTTTTAAATGCACCAGAAAGAACCATTTTTCCACTTAAAATTTTTTGAAAAAATGGAATCTCAATTATACTTTGAAAAGCACAGTGTATTGGTAAGATCCCATCTGGGAAAATTTACATAAAAGCTAACTTGGAAAGTTGGACAAAAATTTTGGCACGTGATTTATGGATGTAAATGTAATGTACACAGAAACACAGTGGAGGGAAGTAAATGTTCACTTGATAAGAATCTCTATATTAATTCACAAATTTCATGTCAATGTTTTGCTCACATGTAATACGGTAAAAGGTTTCTGTGTATGTAGTGTGACAGTGATTAGTTAGAGAAGCTATTTATTAGCATTAACCTTGATGCATCTTCCTTCCTTCCTAGCACCCATTGCTTCTACATTATGACTTTAATGTGTGGAAAAGTTTTTCCATGCTTTGTATTAACAAGAACTGGCTTTCCATTGTTCTTTCTTATGCTGCCCTTATTTTCTCGCTACCATCACTGCTTTAAACTGGCAGGACCAACAACAAAAGGAAACCTATCATGTGCTTTTGGTTTGAGAAAACAAGACACACCACTAAAGTCTTCTGTAAAAACCCACAATGAATAACAATCCGCTGCATGACATCAACAGGACAAGTCTGTTATGGTTTTGGGGTTAAATTTGTTTAATTTGTCCCTGCTTTATTTTGAAAGTTAATTTCCCTGTCTCCTGTTTTTACTTTACACTTCCTGTACTTAGGGTTAGAGTTAACCCTAACCCTTTTCCTACTTTTGGGATTGTTGATTAGTTTTGCCTGTGTTGTCTTAGCTTTCCCTCTTTCTTTGCCAGTTTCTCTTCATGCCTCATTAGTCAAAGGTCTTGCCTTATCCCTGTGTGTTATTTTGAAACTTTTGCTTTGTTTCATGGCCCTTGTCTATTTTTGTGTGATGGTTGTTGGGTTTATTTTGCCTGCTCCCTACTGGATATATTGTTTATTTGTTTAATTATGTTGGACTACCTTCTCATTTTTTGCTTTTGCCTGCACCAGTTTCTTCAGTTTATATTAATAAATCCCCGATTTGCAGCTGATCTGCCTCTGCTGTCTGCATTTGGGTTCTTTGTGTGTTTTACTACTATCTTGAAACTTGACAGACAGCCACGACAAGCTAAGGCCTTTGACAAAGCCAGAAGATGAAGAGAGAGAGGGCGGAGGGAGAGGCCGGCGTCTCTTTACTACCCTGCTACACAGAGAGGGAGATAAACGGAGAAAGGAAGCAGAAGGATAACAACGTGTGAAGCAGTTTCAGGGTTCGCATACTAGCCGAGCGATAGTGGGTGCGTTTGGTGATATGTTTCAGACATGAGGCCTTTCCGAAAAGTTCTGTTCACGTTGTGCTCCAGGACAACCCCAAAAGTGATGCTGGACTCCATAGCCTTTTAGTAGAGTCAGAAAGTGAGTAACATATGATCAAAATCTGATCATCCCTAGTTAAGAATGAGAAACAATGACTGATGTGATGCTCATCTCACTGCCACAAAGTTTCTTTATGACTAGACAATGTAAACATGTCAAAAGGTTGATTTGGTTCATTACTGTGTATTACGTCTAAGAGCTACTGTCGAAGCAGGACAAATTCAATCAGAGAAAGCCCTATGAAACTCATTAAGGGATAAGGGATTACATCAACAGCTGTCAATCTACTTTGCATTGTGGTGTAATTTATGAATGGGGCTTTACGACCTCAGCCAGATGGCTTAGCTGTCATTTGCACGATAATTGTTAAACATGTCCAAATCAGAAAGCCGTCAGCTCCAGAGTGAATCTCTGCAGTACTTGTTAATAATTACAGTCATCAGAGACAATGGTGAGATTTTTAAAAACACTATTGTCATCATTTAAATCTTAAACACTCTTTAAGTCCATTTAAGATAT
Organism: Chaunax sp. Z400; assembly: GCA_037577475.1. Classification (NCBI taxonomy): domain Eukaryota; kingdom Metazoa; phylum Chordata; class Actinopteri; order Lophiiformes; family Chaunacidae; genus Chaunax; species Chaunax sp. Z400. The sequence goes on along the minus strand of CM075191.1, from coordinate 20,266,738 downwards.
GTTACCAAACAATACCAGATTTATAATATTAAAAAAAAACACAGCAGAACATCTTAAGGTTTGGATCATAACAGGTAGCCGTGTTTAACTGTATATTGTTGCAAGTGCTTAATGACAAAATGCTTAGAAATCTTCATACTACTTACCTAATTCCTATAAATGAAAAGGCAAAAGGCACTTCTCCATCACATGGGAGATGTGTACATAAAGTTTTGTGAAAAATAGTCAACAGTTTTTGAGTTATGCCCCAGAAATATGAGACAAATCCAACACCCAGAATGAGCTTTTTCATTTTGTAACCATGGAAAAGATCAATATACAAATGTAGAGAGAGAGAGAGAGTTCAACAACTTGGTTGTTGTTTGTAGAGAGAATTGTTGAAACATTTAACATTAAAGAGTGCCAGAATATTTTCACAATCCCAGAAAAATATTTGAATGGCCCCGCCCATGTAGGACTGGAAAAATACATTATTTGATGAGAATCAACAAGCAAGACAAGGTATAAATGGGAGAATAATGATTGTTCAAGTCGTCACGCAAAAAAACCAAGATCCTGGTTCACTTTCTAGATGACAATTTGGTAAAAGTGGCAAAGGACACATGAGATGTATGTATGAGATAGAAAAAAGCCTGCCACTATTTCCTGAACAGGAAAACTTCCAACCCAGTAAAACGTCTGGCAAGAAGCAATTTGGAAGCTTAACTCTGACCAAAGCCATGCAATTTATTCAAGGATCTCCAAAAAGAGCTCACACTTCCCCTCCATTTACTCTCCGTGTCCTTGAGAAAACCAACGAGGAGGGTGGAGGCGTTCGGACTACAGGCCAAAACTCCAGCCATCGCTACATTTCAGATTTCTCTTCATTTGAATTCCCATCAACTGTGTGTTAAGTGTAAAATAATGCTCAAAACAGCTGTGCTGTTGAGGAAATCATCTGGCGTTTTATAAGTTTGAGCAGGAGCTGAAACGGGGTGTGTTGACATTCTTACCTCTCAGCGGGCTGCTTGAGTTAACAACGTCTCAGCAACTAGGAAAGGACAGACGCAAACACACTGTTAAATTCTGCATTCAGGTCTTGTATTATGTGTCTGAGGTGAAGAAATCTGTCACAAGCAAACCCATTCATTTGATTTAAATATCATTTACTCACTTTACTGTTTTTTGAAGTCTGTAAAGCCAGGACACAGACACACAAATTAGCTATAGGGATGAGTGAAATAAAACCCTTAAATTAAAGAAAGACAGCATCCACTGTAAAGTCTACTTCACAGACTGAAGCTAGACACCTTTTCATTATTCCTAAAAACTCGGTATGCTCTGTAATTCAGCATATTTGAAACACTTAAAAAAAATATAATAAAAAAGAAGAAGAAGGTTAGCAAACACCTGTAATGCTGCTTTTACATCAGCTGACAAAAATGTTATTTAAACAGCCTCTGCCTACGGTGTCTGGGCCACTTTACAAACCAGCTGCACTACTTTGAGATGTCTTTACTAAGGAACTGTTAAATTCCCCTCTTTCTGTCTCATAGTATGAATTGTTTCCAGAAGGAAAGACTGTATAGACCCAAATGAACATGTCATTCAAGTGTCCATTATGCTATGGGCTCAATTACCGCCTGGGTATGTGTGTTTGCGATGGCGAATTCTCAGGAGTGATAGCGTACTGAGCAATCAGTAGTTTCCACTATGGAGATAGGGCTGTGCCTTTGTACTGTACTGACAGCTACACAGAGAGTCAGGTGGCCTGAGGGACTCGGTCTGCCCTTGATAGTCATCTGTGTCATCTGCACAAACACCAACTGTGTCAACACCAGGGAGCAAGGGCCCACTGCAGGAGAGCACGACAGCTATTGATAGCATGTGATATCTGTTATTGCCGAGGGCTGTTTATGCATTCCTTTTTGGCCACTGGGAACTTTGGGACTGGCCCAAAATAACACATCAGAAATATCTCAAATCTACGTACAACAGAATCGTTGAACAAACTGTACAATAACGAATGATAAAGTGATTAACGTTGCATGAACATGAAGTGCTGAGATAATGTATAACCCTTGCCTAACCTTGCCTCAGGATTCCTGACCACTAGCGATATCCAGGGTGAATGTTTGCAGAGTCTTTCGGAATGTGGATGTGACGATATCCCTGGCTGTAGCTCTCGAGGTTTGTAGCAGAACAACTGGCCGATGTCTTCACTGCCATTTCAACCTCTCACTGTTCTAGTCTGTAGTCTCTTCGTGTCAAGAAGACCATCACTGTCCCTTTCCCCAAAAAGACTTGAGTCCTGCCTGAGTGACTATGGTCTAGTAAGACTTACCTTCGTCAACACGGGGTGCTTTGAGAGGGTTTTTCAAAACATTCATTAACTTCGCCCCCTCCTTGAGTCACTGGACCCACTGCAATTTTCATACAGACCCAACCGACCTATGGTCACCCTAGCGCTCCACACTGCCCTCTCCCTCATGGACCAAGGGACCACATGTGAGAATGCTGTTCATCGTTCAGCATTCAATACCAAGTTCGTCAAATTCAGACACCTGGGACTAAACAGTGACTTCACCATCAGATCATTCCCTCTGACTCTCCCAACACCGCTGCCTCAGGGCAGCATGCTCAGCCCTCCATCATACTGCCCATTCATAACTGCATGACCATCCACATCTCCAACACCATCAATTGGGCCACTGACCTCTTAGCTGTAAACCCCCCTTTTAATTGCTGCTGGCTTCAGTGAAATGCTGTGACGGTATGTTAAAGCTAGACTAAACTGAAGTGGAACATGTCTGCCCTTCCTCACCAGAAAAACAATAACAACGGACGATTGTTTAAGGAAGCTAAGAAACAAGGTTGTATCAACCAGTAAGGTCATAATATCCATTTCCTCCTTGTCTTCCAAAAACTCTGCCTTATAATTCTTCTGTTGTGCAAAGAATGTTTTTATTCATTTATTCTGAACGTTACTATTCCATTTCTAAACGCTCGACACGAATCGACTAATATGTAGTTTCTCACCCAAGTTGAAAGTTTTCAACTAGTGCGAATGACATGAATAACGTGTAATTCCCTCATTCATGTCGTGCCATTCGCATCATTCACAACATCCAGCGGGAAGTTTTTATCTACTCACGTCTACTCACAGCTTTGCGTTTACTTTATATGGAATCGCGCTGTGCAAAAAAAATGTGTGTTGCGTTCTGTGTGAACGCAGCATCACACGAAGCACAATGGTCAGGACTGAGAAGTGAGACCAGTCACTCATCCAACTTTTTCTGAAAGATCCTTCTCTTTTGTTCATGTTGGGAACATTCTGGACTTAAGAATCTTGTAACACACACACACACACACACACACACACACACACACACACACACACACACACACACACACACACACACACACACACACACACACACACACACACACACACACACACACACACACACACACACACACACACACACACACACACAAGCCTCTTTGTCGTTTTTTTTTTCCACTTATTGTCATGACCCAGAGGCCATAAAACACTTTTTTTCCAGAACACGAGGCAAAAACTGATGACATCATCTCTAGGACATGCCAACACTATTGCTTTGACCACATGATGGATGACATCACTTGCGCAAGTTATCCACAACAATTGGTCTTAAAACACCTCATTGTGTAACTGGCCCATAAAGGCCGCAGAAACGTGGTATGAGGGGATATCACATGGCCTTGTGCTACATGTTGTGTTTGCCTGACTTCCCACCCAATGAGTATCAGTGGCCATCGTGGAAGGACAAAACAAAAGATGGGCCCTATCCAGTGATTTCCTCTGCTGAGGTAAAGGAAATACAGCCTTCCCATAATTCCCATCCAGCGACAAGAGTCCGACACATGTGACACGACACAACGCACATCTGACAGGGTATCTCTCCCCGACCCCGACCAGATACATCCTCAGTGGAAACGCTGTGGGCAGTGATCCATTGGACGGGGAACAGATAAGCAGGAAAAGTCTATTTGTCATGAGAATCTGCTTTAAAATGTTGAAAGGAAAAACAGATGTAAAATACATGTGATGAAATATAAACGTAGCTACAGTCACGTTTACCATTGGGACTTCCTTTCAAAATAAAGATTCAAATAATGTTGTGTCTCAGTCCCCATTAATATTAGGACTGCAAGATACTGTAAAAAAAAAAGACTTTTTTTTTTCTGCCATATATTGCAAATGAAGATTTCCACAAGATTCCTGTATTTGAAAAGAATGAATCATTCCTTAACCTTCTGAGCAGGTCTGTGCCAGTCAGTCAGGTCATTATACAAGTAATAATTCCAAAATAAAAATAAAATAGCTTAGCAAACCAACCAAAACAAAAAAAAAAGCTAATCGCAAGTAGCACTGACATATACATCACCAAATACCAGCACTGCAAAAAAAAAAAGAAAAAAAAAAGGCCAAAAGTCAATTCAGTTTTCAGTTGGTGTATTAATCCACTCCACCCCTATTTTGGTGCCAAACACCCCTTCAATGATATGCCCCAATTTAAATGGCTGTAGCTTCACAACCACTCTGACTATATGTCAGAGGTCATGCTAGGAAGAAAAGACTCTAAAACCTCTTGTGAAAGTGTCACAAACACTCCAGGTGACACAGAAACAGAGCACTGAACCTCGGAACACTCTGAAAGTTTTTGTGTACTGAAGGGATTTGATGTGGCGAGGCATGAAAGTGAGAGAGGACCAACCTTTGTAACTCTATGTGCATGCACGTCCGCATGGAGTTGAAAATGATCAATCAAGCAAGCAAAGCATGAGGTTTTTCTGGTTGTATGAGGCAGCAAAAAGTTGTGGCATGAAACGTTAGACTTTGCCATACTGGATATTGTATGTCTTGCGATGTGACAATTGAACATAGGTGCAAATTGATGCTGAAATAATATATTGTGCAGCCCTAATTTTTTGTACAAGAAATGGGCAATTTAGTTTACAGCTTAGAATGGGATAGATAATGGATTTTAATACATTAATCAATGTCTATACAATCCACCTGCTATACAGACTTCCCTACTATTTCTACTACAATTACTGACTATAACTACTATTAGTCTACTATAATTACTGTTATTATTATTCATTAGTAAAAACAACTTAAGGTGGTTTGACGTAGATTTAATTTCAGTGTGAAATTGTACTGATCTTTTTTAGATCTAATAATCTACCTGACATTTACAGTCTGACAAAGTCATGGTTTTCTCACAGTATTTTGTTTCATGGTGGATCTTTCCTTTACAAAAAGGATTGTGTTGCCATCTGAATGCACAGGATGTACTGCAACATCACTCCTTGAGTAACTGAAGCTGGTAGCAGATTCAAGATAGGGAACACTTTCTTTTTCTTTTTTTTTTTATTTCCACTCAACCTCAGCAGGTTCTCTTCTGTAATGACTGAGAAAATGATATAAAGACTGAGCTGGAGAGGATGAGGGACAGCCGGTGGATGCAGACAAAATACATAGCCTATAGATAAATACATGTTATATGAGTTGTTGTTTTTATTTTTTTTATTTTTTTCGTTTTGTTTCTTTATCCTTTGCCCGAGAGATTCTGAGAGAACAATAAATTAATATTAGGTCTTAAAATCATATAAACCTTAGTTTAATGAAGCAAACAAACAAATGATTGATTGTCTAAATATTGTCTAAAGGGAAACTTTTACAGTTTAAATAAAATGACTAGTGAGTTTTAAAAAAACAAAAACAAAGTAAGCTTACTAGGTTGCATAACAAAATATTACCACTACAAAAACAAAAAAGGGTTAATTTGTACTATGCACACAAATAAACTCACACTGTGGGTAATCTCAGAGACTGCTCAGTGATGCCCTAAGAGGCTACTGAGCAGCATGCATCACTACCGACATGCATCACCCCCCGAGCAGAAGAGAAGCACAGGAAAGTCAACAGTCAACAACAGCATGAAGACACACTGTGCATAAAGGAGAGGGATTTGTCTTGCAGAAACACTGACCTGAATACAGGACTGGAGTGAGAATACATCTTTACATATCACCTCAACGCACAGGGTACGAAAGACAAAGACAAAGACTGAGATTGAACACAGTTTGACATCATTCACAGTGACGATCAGATTAGTACAGCTGATACCTGTCATGCAGAACTACGTGCTCATAGCAGCTGTGGCAAAGGAAACAGTGATAATGATTCAGGGTACAGCACAGACCTGGAGGGAGTCTGTGCTGTATGGTTACAGGTTCTACAACCTGAGTAGCCCAACCTGAGGAAAGTAAGGTGACAACCGATGCCACATCTTTTCATTACACATTTGACAACATGTATAAAATACTGACCAACAGGAGCACAGAGTGCTCTTCTGTGCACAATAGTAAATATGGTGAACGACAGGCGAATGATGCTGTTGGAGCATCAATGGGGAGAACTGGGAATCTCTTTGATTCCTCTTTTTTTTTTCTTCTTTTTTTATCAAAAGCAACACTTCAGGCAACGTTGTTTGTTTACATTCTTGTTCCCAGAAGTAGGTCCCTCGCAACTTTTTTCCCCCAAACACATCACTCCTATCATGAAAGACAGCAAGCTATAATTGGTCAGGGACCAACATGTCATCTGTCGTGTGTCTCGGCTATAGTCACAGCCAGAATTTATGACTCTGTAATCGCCTAATCTGACACAGAGAAAAAAGAAGATTGAGTCTTCTAAAGCCAATAGAAACTTTGTGTTTAAATGGTCTTCCATTTTGTTAATGGTTTTTATGGTATCCTCGAAGACTCAATGTTTGTGCTTCTTCTGGTGTCCCACCTTTGTCATTTTTATCACATCCAGCCATGAAAGCTACAGAAATTGTTTTTCTTTGCTCAGGTTGCGACGGCGTATCGATCAGACCTGGACACACTGTGTGGATGCCGTTCATCCACAATGCACACATAGGGCATGTTCTAATGAGCGACTTAATACTGTGCTGAAAAGCAGTGTTTTCGTCACCCTGGTTGAAAATGTTCATTTAGAGCAACACTGCACTGATATGTCATCAGTTTATTCATTTTAGCCCAGTTATCCATGTTGAGCAGCTTCTTCAGCTGCTCCCAGGTCTTTGAGTAACTTCCTCCTTTGAAAGAATACCTGTGTTATTTATATTTGGTGACTTATTTTTTTTACAACTGATATAAAAATTTTTGTTATTATAAAAAAAGGGCAAACAGTGAAAAAAAGATGCTGAATTACAGGCATCAGTATCAGTTTAAAAGTGAACAGTGCCAAATCCTATATGTGAGACAAAGGAATAATAACCAATACTAATATTCTAAACAAACATAGTATGACCAATAATGAATACTTGGATGCATTGTGTCCTTAGTGGTATTTTTGGCCGTGTGTGCAAGGATGTGAGGTCATTATCAGCAAGAATGAGTGAACAAATATAGACAATGACAACGTGACTATCTGAGATTCAGCAGGAAGAGACAGAAAGGATCGGTGGATTAGCACCAAGATGGTCCTACAGATCCTGTGTCTCCACACGAATAGCTCTCGCCTCCACCAGCACCACTTTACTAGACATACTGTAGACCAGAGCTGAACTTTAAATACAACCTATCTCTATGGCCAGCTCAGTCAACATTCTAAAAATGTACACATGCAACACGAGACTGATTAACAAGCAATTTCTGACAACCACGAGTGCAGAGACACCACAGTACTGAGTTTGTGGTATGTCAGATGTCAGAGTAACAGTAACCAACCTTGTCTAAACTTCAAAACTGTTTAATAAGATGACATGTGGCTCCAAGTCACTTCATGTCACACTCCACCACAGCACACATATAAATAAAGCACACTCAATCAGTTGAAACCACGAGTAAGGGCAACCAAACTGCCACAACACAGCATTAAGACCATGATGGGAAGTGATGACCCAGCGTTTAAGCTCAGCGGCAGCAAGGATGAGAATCATCATACAGAACACCCAGCTGACGCCGTCAGAGAGGAGACGACAGAGGAGGACAACACAGCACATAACCTCACCGGCACCAGGATTCAGCAGCCAGCTAAGCTCTGTGCTGCCAGCAGGGATGGGTCACAGTGTGTGCGATGTGACAATACCCTGGTATGTGTGTATGTGTGTGTGTACAAACAGGAACAGAGGCATGGGTGTGCCTGCTAAAACAGTGAAAGATGATGTGGTAAATGTAGATATTTGGTCAGTGAGGCAACAACGCATGTTTCCTGGACACATGCAGCGCACACACACACACACACGCACACGCACACGCACGCACACGCACACGCACACACACACACACACACACACACACACACATTTTTATGTTCTTGATTCAGCTGTAATTTCCACTACATCATTGCATTCCAGAACATGAATAAACTTGTGAGAATGTAGAGTTGCAAAAATAATCAATAAAACTTGAACATTTGTGTCCAAGGACACAGATTCCCCCACGACTGGAAAGAAACTGTAAATGTGAGCAAAATGACATAAAACACATATTCAAATATTCCTAAAAGTGTCAAAATAATCAAAAATGAAAAAAAGACAAATGCACAACTTTAGGGCACTATAAAGCATATGTGAAATTTCATTGAATTAGCATTAGCTGATACTATCTGTGCTGGCATAAGCCACAGCAAGCAGCAGATGGCTCTGGCTGAAGAGGGGCGACAAGTGGCAGAGTACGCTACCTGGACACAAGTCGGGTCCTGATCACACCCAGCTGGGTCGCCCGGGCGAGGGTGTCTGATGTTAAGACCCGAATCACCCGACGACTCCGGTTACATCACTGACGATGAGTCCGGCTTGCACCACCAGGTGTATCGCAGAACTAATCCCCCTATCAAATCAGAGCCTCGGGGCTCAAACAGTCGCAGCACCGTCACTCTGACGACTGGCAAGACGCCCAGGCATAACAGCACACCAACTCAGTGCCATTCTCTGCTGACAATAGCAGCATTTCGTTCATCATCAACAATAAAAACATCAACATGCAAGATTGTGAAATGAATAAGGATTCAGGGCTTCATGGATCCAACAGAATCAACGATGGCTGTGGTTATAACACCATCTCAGGGCAAGATGACTGGTATTTCCACATATGAGAGAATGGTTCTCATCTGGACAAGTTTATCATATTTATAAATGAAGTGAAAGAACAATATATTCACTGTCATTATAAATAAGCAGTCCGGTCCAAACATCTAGCGGAGTCAACATTCTCGTGTCAAACTTTCCTGATCTCAAATGTCTGACCCTTAGAGAGACATATTAATGGGGTGATGACTGTGGAGATCAAAAGAGTCTCTGTCTGCTTCAAAAGCTCATTTGGCCCAAAATTGGCCCCTCTGCCTCTCCCATGGTCGGAGGCTGAACCCGTTGCCATGGTTACTGCCCTCAAATATCTTTGCAAAAGCCTTCTCACTGCACGGGAATACCCAGCGCTGGCTGGGGCTGGAATTCTGCCAAGGACTGCCTCCTCATAGAGAAAGGCCTAAACATAAACATTATGAACACAATGCAACATAGACACACATGCAAACACATGCAAACACATGCACATCCATAGTGATGGCATATGAATGCACACATATGGATGGACACACTTCCCAAAGTTGGACAGAAGTCAGCTGTGCTCCACGTCAGATCAGATGCTTTCAGTCATTCATCCACCCACAAGTGTATAATAAAGTTATTCTAACCCCACCCTGCTGTGACCTCTGGCTCTGGAAAACAAACAACTCGTGAGTCTAAACACTGAGCCCACAAATGTATCACATCAAACAGCACCCTCACTGTGGAGTCACAATAGGGTGAAACAAGAGATTGTTCAGCTTTGCCTGACTCCTTCAGTCAGAGGAGTGAGAGCAGAAAAAAAATTAAACACTGTAGTTGCAGATTAACTAAACAGAACTGATATATTTCCATTTAAACAAGCACACAAAAAGTAAATAACAATCAAGTCACAACAAAATAAACAGCGAGGAAAATTTGTATCCAGAATAAAAATGACCAAAAGTAAGAGCATTTAACAAGGTTTTGGGAAACATACTTATCTACTTATCTACTTATCTTAGCTCAAAAACTGTAAACTGGAGGAAACAGCTAGCTTGGCTGAGTCTAAAGGTAACAAACATCCAAACACTAGCGCTGCACTGCATGATTATATAATAATATGGCGAATAAAATGTTATCCCTCTTACATTTTTCATCTGATTTCATTGGGCGTAACAGACACTCACACAAAAGCTCAAGGGCTCAGGCGCGGTGGATAATCCTGTCTAACTCTGACAACCCTGACCCTGTCTGACCAAAGCCTGAGTTACACGCTCAAACGAGCCCAATGAACTACAGATGAAGTCAAAAACCCAGAGAGAGACAAGAAAATCCAAGATAACAAAATGAGGCCCGTGCACAAACACACACATCCTCTAACAAAGGAAAAATACTGGAGTCAGACACTTGATCGGTGCGCAGTGTGCAGGGAGAGTTGAGCCACATGTTTTTGATAAGTCCTCTAGCAGAGCAGGGTGAGGTAATGATGAAGTCATCTCTGTCCTCTGGACAGGTTCATATTCACTGGGCCATGTGCATTTTCAATGACTTCAGGCTCGCTCGCTCACTAACACACACACACACACACACACACACACACACACAGACACACACACACACACACACACACATACACACACACACACAGACACACACACACACACACACACACACACACACACACACACACACACACACACACACACACACACACACACACACACACACATTCTCAGTATGTGTAGCAAAAATAATTTGAATAAAAAGTTTTCGTCTAAGTTTGTAGAAGTTATCAAGACCAGAGAATAACCAAAGGAACAACAACACAAGCACACCTCATCTTCTCCTATACCCCAGTCACTCCAGGAGCTCCATTCCACCAAAACATTCCCAAGCAATCAAGTCTTACTATGGACACGCCTCATTTACAGTCCCTACAGACTGCACCCACTCAACCGCTCACTGCCACTGTTGTTAATCTGTGAGGCTGTGACTCTGTGATTACCCCACTGTCGTGGACGCTGTACTTCCTGAGTCTCAGCATGGATCTTAAGATTAACTGAGCCTAATCATGGCTCAGGTTATTACAACACCATTCATTAGGGCAGAGGAAAATAAAGACCGGAGAACAGCTCAGACAGAGGCTGCAGCAGCTGTGTTGAGACAAAAGATAGCCCTCCGCTCAGCGCTATCTAAATGTTATTCTGCATGCACTGTAAAGGTCAACACCGTAGACCTATCAGAAAGACTGCAGACATAACCATACAAAATTCTGATTGGCTGGTGCATCATTTTGACACAGCTGAATAGCTCTGAAGCACTCACTGCTGTTACGAATACGTACAAATGTCCCAAATGGCTTGCACCTGGGGTCGAGATATTTTGGCGTGCCTCTTTCGCAAAAGTATTTGCATGGAACAGCTTTGCAGAGAGCTGTAAGCTCATGTGGGTTTCAATATTTTCCATCATTTGGAAAAAGGCCTTCATTACATTAAAGAGACTGGTGTAATTTGTATTCGTACAACAGACAAGCAATAGGTTTTCACATTTAAAACAATATTCATTGAGACGTAGATAATATTCCTCTTCCCTACTCAACTAAGACTGCATTAAAAAAAAAGCCAGACACTTCAGTCTAGCCTCCCTCAAGTCTCAAGCATCTACAGTATTCATGAGGACCTTGTGGAGATGGAGTTTACATCAAAGAGGAAGTGCAGATGTGGAGGAAAAACAAATATGGAATGTGTTTGTATTTTTATCTATTCTGGGTTAAATAGTTCACTTATAGAATTTCCTCGGAAGGGATTTTGATGGAGGGCCTCATTTTATCTGAGTAGATTTCAGGTCCATTAGTCCCAGCTTTCAAGAGATCTCAATGAAACAATAGAAAGAAAGGAACAGAAATAAAAAATAAAAAACATCACCATTTGGAGACAATTATCATGGATGTCTGGGCACCTTATAAAGTCCTGACAGCATTCCTTTTTGTGTGGAAATGGATATCCTCAGAGAGTCATTACAGGCTGACAAATATCTACGAGATGCTGAGACTTCTGATATGCAAAACCTGGGGCTTACTTATTTGTTTAGCTGTAGTTATTTTTAATTTTGCCCTCTGGGAGGATTATCTTATCTCTCATCTTGTCACTTAACCACTAGCAAAAAGCAAAACAGCAAAAAACCATAAAGCAAATTAAACTCTTATATACTCTGCTAAAATAGCAGATCGATTTCTCCATCAACATTTAGTGTCAGAATAGTCTGGGCGAATCCCTGTCATTGTCTGGATGTGTTGTACTGTAACTGAGCCTGACCTTTGACGTTCTTCCATAATGAGAGCACTGCAAAGCCTTGGTACATTCTTTAAGAGTTCTGTTTTTCCCCCAACATTAAACGCACACCCTCAAATAATGCCACACATCCAAATAATATGGAAACTATTAATACACAATGAATCAATGCAAATACTACGCAGACTTGACACTTACTACATAATACTGTGTGACAGACAGTCACTGTCTACACATTAACTAACCCTACAGAACTACTGTGAGAACCAGCAGGTACTTTTTTGTGCAAAGGGACAGTTTCCCTAAAATATCAGACACATACAGCTGAAAGCTAAATTATTCAAACCCATTGAACGTTAGTTATAATGGAAAAACATACTATTATCAGCTGTTTGCAATAGCCAAACCACATAAGAACAGTCTAAAGAGCTCAATGCAATAGATTTTAAGTTTTTTTTTTCCACATTCAACACAAAATGCTATTTATAATTACTACTGCAGTCAATTCCATTTGGGAAACTCTTGTGATGCGAATCTACTGTATTGAGCTATTTACACAGTTCTTGTCTGATCACGTTGTGGCAAACAGCGTGTAGTATACTATAAATATCATGTTGTAGAAGAGTAAACTGAGAGTAAGCAGCTCTTCGGATACAACAGAAAACTAAAATGAGGACACGCTACAGGTAGTTGGACAATTTGTTATTATTTGCAGTGATAATGCCTCAGTAAAAGACCACTAAGCATTTCTGGTTACAGTGGCGGCATATGCCTCATCATTAAAACTCTAAAGAGCAGGAAAGGCAATGATAACCACAAAACAACGCATATCCTGACAAAATATTGACTTGCACGGTAAAACATATGCATCAAATCATCCAAATACCTTTTGTGACGATCGACGGCTCCGAGGTTAGGAGCTGACAGCCGACCTGTGGCGACACAAGTGTCCCCGGACCTTTTCTGATTCACCGTTTGAATTCAATGGTTCCGCTCCAGCACGACGCGTCGGAGCACTTTCACTGACGTTCAATCAACACAACGGAGCGCTCGCGCTCTGTGGCCGGAGCAGGGAGCACGCATAGAGCACGCGTGTTCGTCAACGCTCACTCACAATATGGCAGGAAGTGGATTTCCGTTTGCCAGATATGTGATGCAGTTTTTCGCTAAGCCTTTGCGTGACGCAGGGCATACGTCATTCAGGCGGGCTGTTTTTAAGTGTGAATTATTTATGTTTGACCCCATTCAGACAAAAACAGTCTTATCTTATTATCCAGTTCTCTAGATGTGGCTTAAAATATGCTTAACAATACTTTAAAGATATTTAAACTTGTTTTGAGATATATGTTGAGTGAAAAAAATAGCCTACACTTGGCGTTTTGCACAGTATGCTCAGTATGCTGTTTGCTGTAATAAATTGTTTGTTGTTTGCTGTAAATAAACCTTATTGAATATCCACTAGACAGCCTAATATGAAGCCTATACTCTCTGTATAGGCTGCTATATAACCCACGTATCTGTATTGTTATTGGTGTTATACATATGTGACTGAAGCATTAACTCATGATATTATGTCATGATGCATTTATTTGTGTAAAGACTGATTGTGAACTTGAGGCTCAGACATTTGGTTAAGCGTTCAGGTAGATATAATCATACGACTCATGCAAATATGCTGCAGTGCCTCCATCTAGTGGTCCTAAGCATGTTGGTGTACAACTGGTAGATTTTATTTTATTTGGTCATTCTGTGGCTGGCAGACAGGATACGATTTATGTTTTCCAGGGAGAGAGGGCGCCAATTCACTTAAATTAATCACATGAGTGCAGATACAGGAACTCACTGTTTTGATCCTTGAGGGTTCAGTCAGAAGGAAATGAATTAGGTCTAAATTATCAATTTGAGCCCAGTGCAGGAGGGGGAATGTGCATTCTGATATTTGAGAATTTGTTGACAAAGAAGGTAAAAAATTCTTCATATTTCTGAAGGGAAGACACTTGGAGGTTCTGTGGCACAATTAATGACATTGAACAAGACCCTAGAGTTGCCACGGTTCTTTTCAATGATATCTGGAAAATACCATGCTCTTGCATTTTTGACCTCATTATTGAAGATTTTCAAGACTGTTTTAAGATGTCAAAGTGCACTGTCAGTTTCAAGAATTTCCACGTCCATCCAGCCCTGCGACAGAGTCTCTTTAGGGCACATATGCTGTCAGATATCCAACGGAGGAAAACTTCTGAGGGATTTTTCTGCTTAAATGGTGCATTTTTGTCAAGGATGTGAGTGCAGATGTTATTAAAATTATTTATGATTGTGTCAACATTTTGGGCCAATGTCAACTGAGGAGTACATGAAGGCACCAGTACTGTAAATTTGACAGAAGAGGAAGGGTTGAAAACGCAAGAGTAGACAGGGTTTGGTTTATTGTTGGGTGCATTATTATGGACCACAGATGTAAACATAATACATGTATGGTCAGAGACACTGATGTCTTTGCATAGTATGTTATATTAAAAATATAGTCTTGGGTAAAAAATGTACCTTCATATCACAAAATCTGTTTTTTATCTCTAGTATCTGCACTCCTGTTTCCAGCCTTGACAAGCATATTGTGGTATCAGGGAGGAAGTATAAGTAAAAGTATAAAAGTATATCTTATCTTAAGTGGGTTAGCAGTGGAATTATCATAAGACATATATCTTTTCCCTGAATGGTGGAACTGGTGCTGTTACAACTCTCCCTGTGTTTCAACCACACCTGGTCTTGCTGACCTTTTTATAACAAAAAAAATCAAATTTTTTTTCATTTGTTAATAAGCATCATTTAGCCGATAAAAGCCAATTATTTCCTTCCCTTGTATGTAAAGTGACACATTCACTTAAGAAAATACATTCATAACAACCAAAAGCTGCATAGCCCTCAATCATTGCGCATAAGGTATGGCATTATCAATAGTCACGATCAGTCCTAGCATCCTTGAGAACCTGTTCTGCAAGAAAGAACATAAGGAATACTGGTGTGCAGTTGGTGAATGACACTCGTCTTTCACTAAATCAATGATAACACATATTTCTTTGAGGAGTGTGTAATTGGATTATTTGCTCTTGAAATATGTGGGAGGTGGATTCATAAAAAATTCAAAACAAAAGAGGAGCAGCAGCTAAGTTGATATTAGCCACATTCTATAAACTAGTACTGCAACAACTACATGCCAACAATAACTTGTCTGATTTGACAAATCTTTGACACAATACATGAGAACTGTATCTGTACATGGAGATGACAGCTAAGTGTGTGTATGTACACTACCAGTCAAAAATTTGGACACAGTTTCCCATTCAAGTGGATGGGAAACTGTGTCCAAACTATTGACTGGTACTGTATATGTGTATGTGTAGGTGTGTGTGTGTGTGTGTGTGATTATACCTCAGATTTATTGAACTAGTGTCCTCATATCATATGAGGATACCAGGTTTTGGGTTTGCTACACCTTATATTTCATTGGTAGGTAGGTAGGCACTTTATTGTCCCCATAGGAAACTCTGTAGGTGAAGTTTCATACATTGCGTTACTTAACATACACAAAGGATAACACGATAAAAGACACATCAGCATGTTACAAACTCCCACAATTCACAATCTTACACAGTCTCTAATAACAAATTTAACCAAGGTATTGCACCTATTACATTGTTGCACAATACCCAGTTGAATACTAATTCAACCACATTATTGCACATATACAGTATTGCACAGACCCTTCGTAAAATGCTAGCCTAACCAGAATATTGCACATATTGGAGTAGGCACAGCAAGAAGGTTCAGGGTTCAAATCCACCTGAGCACCTGGGACTTTTCTGTGAAACCTTTGGAACATACCCACATATAAACCATCGATAGGACTATGGCATGTTTGCATAGTACATTCCTTAGAGCTGTGATCTAACTGATTATGTTGCCTTCTTCACGGACTGATTGTGACCCTGATGCCAACCCAGGTTTCAAGGTGGTCAATTAAAATGGCATTAAATGGTCTACTGTGTCAAAGGCTGCACTTAGATCTAAAGGGACTTTAGGTTCAGACGCTACAGCTATGTCATTTCAGGCTTTTTTTGTACAAATTGTCTGCCATCAGGCAGACGCTAAAAAGTCCCTCTGGCTCGCAAAAACATCTACGAGAGATCACTCATTCCATCTGCAATAACCATCATGAACAAACAGACATAGACAGAGCACACTAACCTGTTCTCATGATGTACCTGTTTTTTTTAATAGTCCTTCGCACGTGTCAGTACCATGTGGTTTTTATGTGTTTTAAATGTGTTTTAAATGTGAATTGAGTGTGTTGAGCCCTGTCAAAGAAGAATGTCTGTCACTGATGGGACAGACAATAAAGATTATCTATCTATCTATCTGTCTATCTATCTGTCTATCTATCTATTTATCTATCTATTTATCTATCTGTCTGTCTGTCTGTCTGTCTGTCTATCTATCTATCTATCTATCTGTCTGTCTGTCTGTCTGTCTATCTATCTATCTGTCTGTCTGTCTGTCTGTCTGTCTGTCTGTCTGTCTATCTATCTATCTATCTATCTATCTATCTATCTATCTGTCTGTCTGTCTGTCTGTCTGTCTGTCTGTCTGTCTATCTATCTATCTATCTATCTATCTATCTATCTGTCTGTCTGTCTGTCTGTCTGTCTGTCTGTCTGTCTGTCTATCTATCTATCTGTCTGTCTGTCTGTCTGTCTGTCTGTCTGTCTGTCTGTCTGTCTATCTATCTATCTATCTATCTATCTACCTGTCTGTCTGTCTGTCTGTCTGTCTGTCTGTCTATCTATCCATCTATCTATCAAAATATGGGTGGAGTGGCGAGGCTGAAAGGTCATTAAAAGGTGTATCTTTATTCTAGTTCTCTGTGGCTACACTTCTTTTTTCAAAGTTACTTTATAAATGTGTTATTTAGTATTCCAATTCTGAGACACTAAATGATAAACCTATGCACACGACAATTTAAGCTCCTGCTGCAATCAGTGATCTTATCAAGGCAACTGAAGGACCTGACCCACTTCACAGGCCCTCCAATATGTGTAAATAGCTGTGTGGCCTACCCTAAAGAGCACCACAAGGATGTGTCATTGGGCTGCTATTCTTAGAACAAGTTACTACTTCTCTCTTTCTTATTTTTCCTCCACCCTGCCACAAGAGCAGCTGAGGTATATTCTGTGAGGGGAAGAGGAAGAGGCAGAAATAGGATTGAAAATGGGAAAAATGTATATATATATATATATATATCATAGAACCACATTTCAGCCTCCAGCTGAAAAATCACAAATCTGTGAGGCTACGACATTGATGCTTGACATGTAACTTGTCTTCAGTCCAACAAAGCATGCCCAAATATGTGTATATTGTAAATTTAAAACATGATTCAATTACTTTGTTTTGCTAGAAGTTCATGAATAGTCATATATTCACTGAAATGCTGAATCTGGTAATGTAAGTCAGAAACTAGTCAGCCTGCTCTTTGCCACACCTAGAACTACATTTGATTAGTCACCAGGTTTTCTATTTATAGCTTCACCTACTGCTGATTGATTTATTAACTAGAAATATGTTTTGTATGTACAGTGCGACTTGTGTGTTTCTTGACTGTCACCAAAACAGGTTTGGGGACAATTATAATAATAATGAGGTTGAAGTTAAAGCCTGTTTTAAAAACTAACACTGGAATATACACTAAGTAAAAGTGAGAAAGCCTATTTCAAATACAGGCAGGGGCAGATCATTTTGAGCCCTGTTGTAAGAGTAAACTGCACAGTCTAGAGCAGTATAGTGTAATCTTATCTTAGAAAGTATAAATCCTACGAAATTTTAATATATGGCAAAATGAGCTCTGTGAACAAGAGATATTTCCATTGCATTTTGAACCGATTGACCACACACACACACACACACACACAACAACAACATTTAAACACTGATCGACATGGACTTTCCTCTGTCTGTATTTTGCCTCGAGCTGTGCATGGCCACAGTAGGCACACCTCATCTCCACCCACCATCCAGGCTGCCAAATACTCGTTCTCCCTCCCCTGCTTCCATAGATGAGAAACTGTCACCTTGTTAACCAATCACAGGCTGACACAGACAGACTGCAGCTAAAAAACAGAGACAAAAGTGAGGCTGCACAGTTTTGAAAACCATTCATACGGCTGTCACTGAACTCCGTGTGTTGTCACTGAGCTGTTTTCATTCAAACCAATACATTTATTGAAGATTTTTGACCTGCATTAGGCTTTTTTAAAACTAGTTTTTGCTCATTAAGCATACTTTTTCTAGCACACATCTGCCAGCATGTTCCTTCTGACTACTGCCCTGTTATTTTCTTTAATTGGTAAGTATTTTATTTATTTTTGACTTTTGCAAAAGGTACATATAATGATTCATGTATTCAGTAGTCTAGTGTTTATACCAGGAGTTTTAATGCACCATAATTGATAATGAGTCTGAAGGTAAAATTTCAACAGATGGTCTTTTTACACATTAGTTTCTTTTCCCTGGTTGATGTTCTGTTAATTGGGTCGATTTCTCAGGTGAAAAGCAGAATCGGCAGACTCTCAGTTATTCAGTGGCATGTGACAAAAGACTGCATGGCTTAGTTAGAACTGTTGATCTTTCTTTATAATGTTTAACTTATTTTGAAACTAATTGTTAAGCACCCACACCTGCCTCTCAGTTTAATAAATGATAGCTTTATTGCATCCTTCTGTGAGAATCTTTCTATGTTATAGTAAGGCTAATTTGTGCGATACAATTGTAAACCTGTGATTCTCTCAAACTAGAATGACAGTAAATCCCAGTAAACACAGTTTTACTTCTCACCTCAAGAAATTTGAGTGACAGTGGATACTGGTACCAACAGATATGCCTACTCTATAATAATCCAACACAGTCTTCTATTCAATATAAATGTATTATTTCCCTATTCTAAAAATGGTGTATTAGACTATTTCTGCACTACTGGGGGTCCCTGACACCTTCGCATTGCATAATTTTGGTATGACTGGAAAGCTGAGACCCTTGTGGATTCATTAAGCCCAATTGCATTCATGAGTGAGGATGTTCGTCCCTAAAGATGCTATTTAATTGTCATGAAACTTGACCTCACTTTAAAAAATGGCCTATTGTCTCCAGGATAATCAAAGCTTGTGAAACTATACAAACATAATAATGGGTGTATGGCTTTCTTAGGTATACTGTCAATAAGCGGATTTCTGAGTAATTTCTAGAACTGGTGTGCTCGCCACCCATCACCAAATAATGCCATGCTTAAGGAAATCTCCAAATGTTAAAAAGGTTTGGATATCAAAACACAGCATGGATTTTTAGTGAAGTCTTAATGTCTTAATATGGTATTTTGGAGGGATTTTTGACCACTTTTATCAATTCTCAAGCAGTAAGAAAATGGCCAAATATTGCAGCAAATCTGTGTAACTTAGAAATTGCTACAACAACTTATGAAACTTACTTGAGCATGGCAATGGTCGTCATGTACTTCCAGAACGATGTTTTAAGCACTTAAACATTCTAAAATCTTAAAATTTGAACAGACGCTAGAGCAAAACATAATTTTATTTCAGATTTATGACAAGGAAAACTATTTATAACATTTGAAACTAAAAGGTGTATACATACCAAGCAGTATAATCTAACTGATGTAGTGCTTCTACTGAAACATATTTAACCCTCCTGTTGTGTTCGTTTCTTGTTAACTAGTTGGGTGTTCCCAGTCAAAAATAACCGCTCTGTTCTAGCTATTTATAAATCCATAATAATACATATATTATCACCTAATGTTGTGTTTCATCTGTCTATCAGCTCAGGTTCTTGTGAACATTACAAGTTTTGAAATTCCATTTGCTAATTATGGTCTGTAGGCCTCATTAACCTGAGCTCATACAACTCATATTTTAGACAAAAAAGCATTGTGTATTATTTTGACTACAACAAATACTCAGATGAAACGCATTGTGCTATTTATAACAGACTGCTTAGTTTCAATGTTTAACATGGATATTTGTTTGGAAATCATTTAGAATTTCTGAACTAGTGGCACAAAATAACATCTTTTGTGTTCCCGGTTAAAACTGACCAGCATGATTTATTTAGTAAAGAGAGGACAAAAGCCCAAATCTACAAATTAAAAATTAACCATATTACAAACATAATGTTAACATCAATAACATCACTAAATCTTCTTCACTGTTAGTTTCCTGGCTTCTCTCCCCCTAATTAGTGATATTGTCGAAGATGTAAGGGACGTGAGGTGTGTGTGTGTTTGTGTCTCTGTGTGTGTCTTCAAAGAGACCTACTCTATTATAAACTATTACACACTAATTGTATTCTTACGCATTAACTTCAAAAGACACAAGAACAACTAGGGTGGACGCAAGGTCAATAAAACACTCAAAATTTACTAAAAATTCTAAAAATGTATTTTGTGGGTTCAGATGCCATGTGTGAACAAACTCATGGAATATTATGAGAAACAGATTAAATTAACTACATTTTTTAGAGAGAGAACTTGTAAATCGGTCACATTTGACTGGAACACACCAGAAGGGTTAAATAAGCAAACTACCTCTGTATCTTGCCTAACAAATTAATTCATTAAAGTTTTTAATTATAGATTTTTTTTAAACATAACTTTTTGCGTAACTTAGTCTCAGTTAGACTGAGGATTAGTGGCGGTGCATCTCTAAATGGAGATGACCTGCCACAGATTACTGAAATGAATTGGTCAAATTTTTGTTAGCCTGAATCATTGTTGCCGGATTAAACTGTCATCATTTAAAAAAAAAAAACATGTTTCATGTGCTGCTAAGAATGAGGGACAATAGCAGACATGAATAAAGCAGTTGCACCAGTCAGATTTCATAGTAAGAAGACATAGTCATCGATATTCCCAGAGCCATAAAATTTGTCATTTAATGTGCATACTCTCATACATCTATGAATGAAATAAAACAATAACAAAAGATATGAAAATAGATTTAAAGAAAAGATTTAAAATAAATACTAGTTCAATATGGAAACAACTAATGTTAACATAAAGCTTTAACATTTCTATAGTAGTACCAATGCAGATGATGGAGAGGTAGGTGTGTGACCATTAGTTGAAAGAAGTAAATCTTCAGTAGTTTTTGAGAAAGCTTGTTCACATGAACTACACTATGTGCTAAGTGTTAGCACCATAATTAGGGACCACAAAATTTCATATCTTTAATTTCTTTTTCTTTTTCTTTTAGGAAAACTTGTTCAGTTTGCAAAACTATGAAGCAATACTATGCAGCAAGTGCAAATGTTGAATTAAATGCCATAACTCCAGTAAAAACTGTTTTTTGGGAGCAATGTTTTAGGTAAAGACAATCTACCACAGAACATATTAAAATTTCATTTACCAATCTTTTTTGAGAAAACCTGCTCATTTTTAAGTGTGACACACTCAGCCACACACTTACCAACACACAAACAGCCAGAACCCATTCCTATATCCCTCACCCACTTCATGGTGGGGGACACAAACTTGCTGAAAAAGGTTTAAGTTTTGCCCTAATTATCACCTCCTGCTTGTCGGCCTTTTCAGATTCCTTTTCCTGTGTTCAGTTTGTGGCCCCTCTGAACATGGGAGGAGTCACAGGAGAAGTCCAGTTTAACTCCACCTCCCAGATGGCCACTGTCACAGCTTCTGGCACTGGATCCTGTGGCTCACTTACGTTTTCCATCAGCGAATTCCCCGTCATGTATGGCCATTATGCTCAACCTTGTACCGAAGCTAATATCGGTTCCAGCATCTACACCTTCATAGCTGATCCAGCCTCAAATGCTACTGTCAACGTGACAGGCCTCTTTGCACGAAGCTTAAACCTGGATGACTTCTCACTGACTTTGCAGAAATGTAATGGCAATAATGTATGCACGGTAATAAGTCAAGGTGAAACACACATTACTTATCAGGCCAGGTTCACCGGCCCCATTGCTGGTAATGTTTACATTCGCCTCAACACAGGACAAACCAACCCCCGGTTACTAGCAGACCTAGTTACAATCGGTCAGGTCAATGCCTCACAATCTAATATCACCCTCTTTGGATCTACAAGCAATGCTGCAAGCTGTGATATGCTTCTGGGGAGCTTGGATTCCTCAGCTTTGACCAATCTGGGCGTCGTGAAAGTTGGAACCCCATCACAGCCAGCGAAATCCCGTCTGGACCTGACCGGCTTAGACATGAGCGATCGCTTTCTTCTCATTCAAATGGGGTCAAGTTACGAGTGTGCTAAGGTTTACACTGTGCCAGAGAAACAGGTAAGCGCTGTCATGAACATGAGAGGGATCAAAGGATACTTCAACTTCCGTCAGGCTTCTCCATTTGATGTGACAGAGTTGATGGTGAACCTGGTTAACTTACAGAGCAAAGTCGGCTCTTACCACGTGCACAATTTTCCTGTCCTCTCACTTAGATCATCTCAATCAAGCATGTGTTCAAGTGATAATGTGGGTGGCCACTGGAATCCATTTGGACTCAACAGGAGTGACCCTACATATCCAAACGGGCCTGGTTCAACACATGACAGTTACGAAGTCGGTGACCTCAGCTCCAAGCATATGTCACTTGCAGGTCAAAACGAGGTCAACAAGCTTTTTAAGGATTTCAACCTCCCTCTCTTTGGACATAACAGCATTGTAGGTCGCTCAGTTGTAATTCACAAAACGGATGGGTCCAGGTATCTTTGTGCCAGCATCAGCTATCCCGGTGAAGTGATTGTAGCCAGGGCCAGATTTCAGAGCCATGTAATTGGTAATATCTGGTTCACCCAGCTGCAGAACAACCCTCTGTCCGATGTATCCATCTTCGTGGATTTGTCATATGGAAATCTCACAATGGCATCGACAAAAAACCACAACTGGCATGTTCACACCTACCCCATCAGCTCTGAGAGGGACGATGATGAAAATCGCTGCAGC
Source organism: Chaunax sp. Z400 (assembly GCA_037577475.1). Taxonomy (NCBI): domain Eukaryota; kingdom Metazoa; phylum Chordata; class Actinopteri; order Lophiiformes; family Chaunacidae; genus Chaunax; species Chaunax sp. Z400. The sequence continues at coordinate 20,243,331 of CM075191.1, read as the reverse complement.
ACAACAGGAGGACACTGGAACCCTTCTAACATTAGCAAAGAAGACAGCAGCTATGCCATGTACTGTGGTCCATCCAGTCCTTTGTGTTGCGAGGTGGGAGACCTCTCCAATAAGCACAGCACCATTAACCTTGGCCCCAATGTGGACAGTGTGGAAGCAAAAGCCTTCTTCACTGATGTCACTCTCTGGTTGCCTGGATTAGGCAGTATTGGTCGTTCAGTTGTTGTTCATAAAGAAGAAGGAGGAGCGCCAAGGATTGCTTGTGCCAACATCACAATGGTGCGGGTCCCCAAAGCCAGTTTGGGGCGCTTGTTTGGTCCTGGGATGGCCACCGGCATGGTGTATTTCTCCCAGGCTGTCCCACAAGGCCCCACAACAATAAACGTGTCCCTAATGAATCTGAACTTCTTAGCTGAGGGTTACCACGTTCACATGCTGCCCATCAAACCTGGCAGCACAGAGCCCTGCTCTGAAGCAAACATCATGAACCACTTCAATCCTTTAGGTTGGAACTCATCAAACAGCCCTCCACCTGGAGTTGGTACGGTGGACCAGTATGAGATTGGGGACATCAGTGGGAAATTTGGGACTCTGAATAACCTCAGCCAGTCTCAAGCTGTACACATGGACCCTTACATGACATTAATTGGACCCTTCAGCGTAGTGGGAAGGTCGCTAGTGATTCACTACATCAATGGATCAAGGTGAGAACGTGTGTGCATTTATGTGTATGTGTTTATTAGAGGAAACCAACCACCAACCAGGCTGTAGAGAAGGTGAAAATGAAAGACAAAATAGATATATCATATGTAGGATTACCACAGGTTCCTATAGCTGAAGAAGAAATGCAGGGCACTAAAAATACTATAGTAGCCACTGACTAATATTTGTCATTTAATGTACATCATACATGACATAGATACAGCAGTCAGAAAATCACCAATTCTAGCTGTTGTAAAATTTGTCATCACTGATGCCTGTGCAGCATGAGCAGAGATGTAATCATCACCACCCTGAGTGGGAGCTCGGGCACAGTAACTTGACCAGTCCTCTTACGACAAATGCAGATGTAGGCTGTTGTGTCATATATTGTATTATAACTGAAAATCTACCTCATTCAGTGAGAATGACTCGACAAAATATTGTGAAGGAACAGCTTCTGAAGATTAATCCTATGGGATTTGAATGTGTTTTGCTCATCTGTCTTTTGTTATTGTGGGTCTTTCTCTACATGTGCATTCTTTCTCCATAGAATGAATTGTGCTAACATCCTATCTGAAAGAGCTACAGATGGACAGATGATTATTGCCAAGGCTGTTTTCAACAGTTCAGTGACTGGGACAGTCATACTGGTAAGTCTCTTCCACAAATTATTATACATACATGTAGTTTAAATTTGACATATTTCCTTACATCTGTATTGTTGCTAATCTGTCTATTTTGTCCCAGATGATGATTTTTTTCTAACATTCCTGTAACTGAAGGTTCACTATAAACACAAATGAGCTAAACCTCCCATCAAATATTGAAAATGTTCATCAGTGGAGTTGCTCTTTAAGAAAACCAGCCTGTTTTCAGGGAACTAATTTCCTGCCAAAACTTAAGCAAGCGTATCATGTTTTACACATGCACTACCAGTGTGCTTTGCCAGTACATAACAAACTGATGCATTTTATTTTACAAATACAAAATATACTGATAAATATACAGTGTCCTGTGTTTGCTACACTGATCAAGCAAACACAGGACACTATTCTATACTTCCTCGTACGTCATGCCTTCGAAGCAAATACAGAACCTCTTATGAGTACAAAAAACAAAACCACAAGAATTTTGGCACAGTCTGTCTGCTGTGTTGTGGTTAGGATTTTCCCACAGACGCCATAAGTACTTCCCCTTCACCAATACAATGGGAGGCTGAGCCCCTGTCAACTAATTCAGTTGTGAATCACTTCTTAAGTAAGCAAAGCTTCACACAAACCAAACTTCTGCTGTAAATTTTGATGGACTGATTTGAGTGACAGTTTGAAGTCTTAACATGGTTTAAGCTGGCACCTCTTGACAGAGCAGCAGCTCTATACCCCAACCTCTTCACTCTGCCAACTTGCAGAGGAAACTCATTTTAGCCTGTTGTATCCATTGCCAAAATGAGTCTGTATGATTATATTTGTCATGCACCAACATTGTTGGAGACACATGGTTTAGACATGTACTACAATAGACGTTAGGTGCTAACCTGACCAAATGTTTGGAATCTAACTGGTTTATTTCTCGACTAAGGAAATATTAAACTTAATGAGGTGTCTCATGACAGTCCTACAAAGTTTTAGCAGCTTTCAGTCTGGCTATGCCATTGCAGTTGTTTGTTTCACTTGTGCACCAACTTCCCGTTTAAAATCTGATTGCAGCCAGGTGGAAAGTTTGTGGTAAAAGCCACATGGAATTCACTTCTGTTAAGCAGGTATTGTTTTGTTCCACCACAAAAACAGGTTTTGAAGAATTTCTTCCGAGAGGAAGGTAATGGCCAAGAAATAATGCATTAGATTTTGGTGGAGATCCAGATCGTAACGGGAACCCATTGTACTGTTCAAGATTCGCTATCTGCTCAAGTTCATCGGGCAGGATGGGAGGATCTACACCTGCAGTTCTCCCAGGATAGGGCACCAGACTCCTGTGGAGGTGATCCTTCCTTTTCTAAAAAGGAAGGTGTGCCACAGAGAGATTGAAGTGGGGTATAAATTGTATTAAGAGGTGAGCTTCACGGGGGAAACTCTGTGGGGAACCTGAGCATAACATAAGTTATGAGAGTTCCACATGAGCAAATCGTAAGAATCAAAATCAGATGGTTTTCTTTGATTGCCACAGAACACATACACGATTTTCTTTCTAGCTAACTTATCAGGAGCCAAGCTGCCACAAAAACATGACAGAGTATTTCTGCTGTGCTGGAAGGACAGTGAATTCATTATCACTGTGGTGGGTTGCAAAAAGCGGCTCTGGTAAGCAGGGGTGAAATCATTAGCTTTGCTTAACATCCATCTGCTATGGCTTGTGGAACCTACAGGCCCCAAGAACTAGGAAGCTCACAAAGGAAACAGCTGACTCTGTCAGCTGCCCTTAGGACGCCCCATACTGAGCTCTGCGGTACATTTATAGACGAAAGCTTTAAAGATCTCCCAAAAGGCTTAAATCTGCTAGTTTTGCTCAGGCTGATTAAATAGAGGGTCACAGAGTCGGTGTAAATGAGGTCATGTAATCATAATTGTATGCAATATCCACAAATCCCCACTGTTATCCTTTTTCAGCTGCCTTTATATTTCAGCAAAGTAAGTAATGTGAATATGTCTCTCTCTCTCCGTTCCTCCTCAGCGCCAGCAGATGTTTCCCGATGGCAGTAGCTGTGATGTCACACTGGAGACGAGTCTTCAATCATCAACAAGACAAAATGTAAGTACAGAGGGATCTACTGCACACATGTACACAGATCTGCAAACTTTACATTGGTTGTTTTCACAAGGAAGTCTCACATACAAAAAAATCCAAAGAGTAACAAAAATACAAATCAGATATTAGTTATCAATAATCAAGTGTAACATTAAATGAATTTCCATGTAAGCATGCACAGAAAAACTTGGAAAACAAAACATTCAAGGAAAAGATACATGATATGTGAGACATTTGAGAGGCTGAGTGCTCATGCAAAAGTAAAATAGTAAAATAACTCAGAAATGATCAGCAAATAAGGAAGCACTCACATTCAGTGCCAAATATAAACATAGATTGGAGACAGGCCATGGCATTCATTCAGCACTCAGCAGTGCACATACATAAATGTCAGTGTTACACTCGTAACACACAGATTCACATTGATAGTGGCAGAGTTGGTTTGACAGCAACAAAAGAAAGATTTTGAGTTTTTGGATATACTCATAATTGGCTAAGTTCTGAGGAGATGAACCCAGAAAAATGGGACACTCAGCAAAAAAAACATTGTATTGCCTGGTGTTTTCTTGATTCTCAGGAGATTGTTTTCTGCATTTGGGACAATGAGGGTGGAGGGCTAATTTGAGTCCTATAACTTAATTTCACTGCCTTTAAATGTAACAGGATTAGAACAAGGCTGTAAAAATTTGTTTGAAGCATGTGCTCACTGTTAATGTGTGAGAGACCACATACAGAAAACCAGTATGTACCACACTCTCACACTTGTGTTGTCGCCTCCCTATAGTTAACTGAAGCATCCTTGTTCATCAAAAATATGGATGCCAACAGTACGTGCAGCGATCTGGGAAGCACATTCAACCCCTTCAGCATGACATCAATGGTGAGACAAAACTCCTTTTTAACTTCTGCATTTATTCCTGAATTCCTGAAATTAAATGTTTTAGAAGGCCCACAAATTAAACGTAAATCTAAACGAGGGATCTTTATTCTTATCCCTTCTTTTTTATTATGGACATATATATTATATATTTAGATTTATGATTTTTATTCAGGCTTTTCTGCAGAGCAGCTGGGTGAAATTTAAGTATAATATTTAATTTGTAGAGACTTTTGATCTGGTTGTCTTAAAGACAATCTCATGTATGCAAAGTCAAACCTAAAAAGCTGACATCAGCTCTTTATGATGGAAGCATAATGCATTCACTTGAGAAACAAAATTGCCTTGTTTTTCTGAATTAATTAGATAATTATCTCAGAATTCTGAGATATGTTTTCACGAAAAAAAAAGTTAGTTATCAGAAAAACAGGGCAGAATGTATTTTATCATGAAACCTTATCTCAGGATTCTGAGATAATTAACTCTTTAATTTAAAAAACCCCAAATTATTTTCTCAAGTGAATGCATACGCTTCCATACTTAATCACCTCTACAAAGATGAAAAAATCTTGATTACATTACTGAACCTGTATGAAGACACCACTACAAGTTCATCATCAAAGCAACTGCATTAGATCAGTTTTAATATTTTCATAATCCCAACATCAGATTACACATCACATCATTTGTGAGTGAACAGCTTGATTGGTGTCTCTAACACAAATATTTTAATACACAGAAGTTGAGGTCCTCAATAAGAATGATATACCTCTCTAAATTCCTAATTATATTAGCATGCATGATGATAGTATATGTGCTGATTGTGGCATACACATACATATAGACACATTTCTGTCTTTTATCAGGTTACTTTTATCTTGCCAATCGAGTTTTTCAATTTTTGGCAAACATTGAAAATTGAATTTATTTCTTCCCAGTTTTGTCAAATTGGCAATTTTATTACTTACATGAAGCCACACTTAAAATATTTTCCCTGTTAATTATATACCTCCATAAGCCTAGTGTTCAGTGCAATTTGTGAAATCATCGAGACTTTTGCAACAAGTGCTTTTTCAACTGGATTCTTGATTTAGATATTAAAGGATTTAGTCAGGAAGTAAGGAAAGTTTAACGTTTCCAAAACAACTTTTTTGTTAATATTTAATTAACACTGGTGCAGTGCCTGTAATTATTGCAAATATTAATTTATTAAATATTGAAATGTCCATTTATTTCAATGTTATTTATTAAATGCATTCAGCATTGCACACTGCATGTCCTTGTGTCTCCAGGAATATATCCGTCAATTAGATTGGATGAATGATTCTATATTTGGAGGGCATACAGTACCTGTTTTTCAGAGTTTCCTTTCCTTGTTTTATGGCTGTGATTCATTAACTTTATAATGTATAAACAAACACAGGGTAAGTTCAGACAAGGAAGTCAAGGACATGTGACATTCTTTTTTAAATGATCAGATATTTTACATAACCGGTTAGTCATGGTGCCCAAACTGAATTTTTGTGGTGAACTTGTAATAAATCAGTCTCTCTCCACATTCAGAGCTCCACCTGTTCACTTGAAACTCCCTTCAGCTGTGTGGTTGGAGAGGTATCTGAAAGACAAGGCAAAGTCAGTCTGATTGAGAGACAGGTCTTCTCTGACAGCCTCATCGAGCTGTCTGGAGACAGAACAGGTAACATACAGATATTAAGGATAAAAGAAAGAATAATAATTACATTTTTAAATAAACCCTTTATGTGATCCTTTTCTAGTGTTCCATTTTAAGAAATTACTATAATAAAATGCTAGGAATAATGTGAAAAAAGGCATGTAGGTCATGTTGGTCTGTGTTTGCAGTGGTTCACAGGTCTCTAGTGCTGATGAACGGAGATACCATCATTGCATGTGCCGACATCCTGCCAGAATCTCCTTCTGCAGAGCAGACCTTTCCTAATGTAGACATCTTCCACAGGTGAGTGTAAAAAAAATCATGCTATGTGATTATTTCATCTGAATTTTAACTTAAATGGAGACTTTACTGATTTCCAACATGTGTTGTATGATTACAACGTGGGCAGTGTGTGAAAATGAAGAATGTTCCTCTCTCACTTCTCAAGAATGTTTAACTTCGCTCATTTAGCTTCAAGATGACGCAAAACATGAATACCGGCTCTAGGGCTATTCTTCAGGCTACTGCATTTTTGTATGTCCTTCTTCACAGACACGCAGTGTAAGAAATTCTGACCAACATCCGCCACTCTCTGTTGGATTGAGAGGGCCGTCGAACCAAACTCAGATGAAACTCAGATAAAATGTTTTGAACAACATATTTTAATGTATTTTTTTAGCTGTATAGAGAAATCTGATGAACATGAAGCACCTGCCATTTTGTTCCCTATGTTGTGAAAACCGAGTTTGAGAAAATTGCTGAATTAGGATGTTCTGATCAAACAGTAGCCGCCATACTGTTTCCTGTTTCAAAGCAGACAAGTATGCTGCCCAACTATGTCACCCACCAGCTGCAGTGTTTATCAGTCCGGTGTGCATTGTGGCTGTTGTACTGTAGGTTTTTTACCTTCTGAAGGAAAGATACGAAGCCCCTAAAGGGACATGGGCAAAAAAAAATAAAAAAATCTCCAAGTTTATGGTGCACACAGAAAATTATTTAGTGTTCACAGGATAGTTTCAAGTGCACACGAGAAAATATTTTGCACTTACAAAACTCATGAGTACTTAAAACTTTCTTGTGCCCATGGGATAGTTTCTGTTGTGCACCAAATAGTTTTCCGTGCACACCAGAAATGTATGGATTTATTTTTGTTTTGTTTTTTGGCTCATGTCCCCTTAGAGGCTCCGTAAAAAGGAATACCAAAGCCCTTTTTCTGCCTTTTCTTGGGTTAGGTAGCACCAATTTGAGAAATACTTGCATCTTCCATCAGCATAGACAGCCCAGTTTCGTTATATATTTATATAGATATATAGATATGTATTTCAATATTTGTCCTGAAAGGTCATCAGAGAACAAATTGCTGCAGAAGTGCTGTTCCTGTAAATACTATATGATGAATATGACTTCATAAATTGTGATAGAAGTTTGTAGACGTGCAGTTGTTTTTTTTCTTTCGGTTATGTGTAAGTTAAATAGAGATCTTAATCGTCTCACTCCATCATTGTTTTTCGGCTTCTCAATCAAAAATTAATTTCCATTTGTGCCCAGATATGACTTTCGTAAGAGGGTTGCAAATGTCCTGAAGGTGCATATTTCAAGAGTCACCATCCTGCCCAACTCTCCCAGCTTTGCAGCTAATGGAACATGCCAGACAGTCAGCTTCATGATATCTGGTAAGTCAGAAAATGTTCAAAAATTGATCTTTTCAAGAAGGATATGGTACGAAGCCCCTAAAGTTCCATAAGGGGACTTTTTTTTAAAATCTTGTGCGCACAAGTTATTATTTTGTGGGAACAAGATAATGTTTTTGTGACAACAATTACTGATCATTCATCAGCGTTTTTTCAGATGAGCACAGCCATCATGTACGGAGCCCCGTATTTTCCATTATATCATCGCTGTACTCAGACGCTGATGAATGATCAGTAATTGTGCTCACAAAAACATTATCTTGTTCCCACAAGATAATAACTTGTGCGCACAAGATAATTATAAGATAATAACTTGTGCGCACAAGATAATTATCTTTTTCCTACAAGATAACTTGTGCGCACAAGATAATAACTTATATAACTTATAACTTAAAAATACATTGACAACATCTTGTTTGAATATCTATCCAGAGAAAGATAAGAAGTACAAAATAAGAACAAAATAGAATAAAAGCTGATTTAGCAGAGGGAGTACTGCATAAAATATAATGCCCACGCTATGACCAGGATGAATAAGTTTCTGCATTCACAAAGGTTTTTGTGCATGATATCATATCAATCTAACAGTATATGCACTTCAGGCTTCCAGTATTGGCAGGCTGTGTGCCCAGGCTGTGTCCATCAGTACAATCAACAATTATGGGCATTGAAAATCTTCAGAAACCCTGTAAAATTGCTTTGTAATCTGATGCTGGAGTTGAGTGTCCGTTTGTCTCATTGTCCGTCCCTTCCTCTGTCCCAGGTGGGAACAGAGAAGTGTCTGTGCAGAGTTTTCACACGATATAACACTATAAAGTATTCGTGCCATCAGGGATCTCTCACAAGGCGGAGACCTTACTATTGCAATAATTTCTAAGAGGACCTCCCCTGCCGTTATTATATTAGTGTGAGAGTAATAGAGCAGAAATACGCATACACAACAGTTTTCAGACATCATGCAGCTGAGAGTGTGTGATAATGATAACATTATCTGTGAGTGGAAATTATTGAGGTTTTACATTGATCTTTGTCTGAAGCAAAACTACCTGTAAAGCAATTATACCTACTTGACAAGTACTAAGAAGAAAAATGCTGCCATATGTAATAGAATTTATTTCTGAAACATCTGAAAAACACTGCAGCTTTTCTGAATACATCACTTTCTTAATCACAGTAAAGCAAGTACATAGCTGCCTTTTCACTCAGCTGCAGTAATTATCAGGTGTAACAGACCAGACATTATAGAATTATCTATTTCATTGTATAGGTGATGTGAGCGCAGAACTTCTGGCATCTGTCAAAACCAGTGAGGCGATGGGCCAGTTCAAAGAGTCTGACTCATGTTCAAGTAAGTACGCTCATACTGTAATTTCTTGGCCATTTCTTGGCGGAGATAAAAAGAATTAATACAAGGCAGAGTTCCAAACAATACAATGACGTGAAATGTATGAGTGTTGGGGCGGCACTGAAGTCATTACAACATCATTTGCACACTTAATGCCTTGTTTTAAAGATCACACTGATTTTATTGTCCATGTTTCATTACCTCTAAGCTAAACCTCTTGTTTTAGCCAGTATATGTTTATTTAATTTTGAAGGTAACTTTTTTTTTTTTTTGATAATGTCAGGAGGGGTGTATCTGACAATAAATGTAATAAGATAATAGATAAATAGAGCAATTTTATAGTATATTTACAGTATATTTTATAGTATTATACAGAGTATAGTAGAATAATAATGACCTTTCATTCTGATTTGATATCCACAGCAAGTGCAGGTGTGCAGCTGGCACCAGGAACTCTTCTTCTTGCCTTGATGTTTGCTGTCTCTTGCCTGCTGCCATCTACAGCTGATTTATAGTTCAGAGAATCAGTTACACTATGCATCACTAGTGGAGGTACATGGATCCTCATAGTGTAAAACTGTGAATATGTTTATGAAATGTAGCCTACCAAGTGATACATTGGTCATCTGATTAATCGGCAAGCAAATAATAATTGTCTCTTTTCAGTTCAGTCAATCTGTCAAGTTCTGTCAATCAATCAAGATTTCACTATGTTACATTTTTCTTTTTGTAAGAATCATTCAGGGTAATTGTTGGGTTTAGCCTTTACACGAGCTTCATTTCTTTTCCAACACATATTGTTTACATTTTATTAGGACTGTTAGGTGGGTGGGTAAAGGTAATGCTGTACATTTTCAGAAACACAGTCTTTTTCTTTGTTGTCCCTATATCCATGTAAAATTGGGTCTAAATATCTGGAAGATTATCAATAAAATCAAATCATGTTTGCATGCCTTGTGCCAGTCATCTTTTTCTTATTTCCTTGCTGTAAACCCCTAAAAATATACAGTCTATACAGGGCTTCAGCAGAGCAGGAGTAGTCTTACAAACTTTTGACACCACTTCCTAAAAGGGCAACATTAAAGTTGCCCTTTTTTGCAACTAAGCTATTAATGATTTATAAATAATTAACTATTACTTTCTATATCATTTATAATATTGAACTCAAGACAAGACTCAGATATGTTTTCAAAAATCAAATAGAATCTGATCTTTTAAATTCTGATTTGGGCCTCTTTCATATATAGTCCTAGAGCAGATATATATCTGATTGCTGCGGAACTGGCATACCAATAAGATTTTCTGCTCTTCATCACCATGCTTGTTGTAAATGTGGTGTCATGGTTCACACTGATGAACAGATCAATTTTGAGAAAAAGATTCATTTTGAGAAAAAATCTGGATTGTGTCACTTTCAACTGCAGACGTGAACATAGCCAAAGTGTGAATCCTCATGGAGCCAAAACTGACTGAATATTGTAAAATATTGTTAGATGGGGAAATTATTGCTGATCACATCAATAAATAAAACTAGTATAAACTAAAATGTTTAGTTTTATACAGCCAGTGTAAGTGAGGTTAACATTCCATAAATTACATAACTACCTCTTGGGGATATCAGCCTATACAATTTGGTAGTTATGCTGAACAGCTTCTCTATAAATGGTTACTAACGAATTCACGGTATTATTTGTTGATTTAATAAATTAAGTTTTTAATTGCCCGCAGGATAGCTTTTATTTTGATATTTTTTGTCACTTTCAAGGCTCCGTCCTCACAGTGGTGCTGGGTTGCGGCACTCAGATATAGTGGTGTAATTTTAGACTCACGGTGAAGTATCAGTACATAGAAAACAAATGTAGCGATGTTTACATTATTAATATTACCTCATTCTATGAACTACTCGATGAAAAAAAAGGCGTGTCCGGATCCCTCTGCGTCTACTGGATGAAACTTCAGTCATGTGACCGCTGACGTCATCAACGAAATGGCAGCCTCCTGTTTTGTAAATTAACAAAAGGTTCAAACTGGTAAAGGGGCTCCTCACTTTTAAACCAAGAACAACATAGCCAAGACGAAACCACCGGGTGTGTATTGGGCATTTCACTGCCTGCATGTGGGGGAACTTGAGCGTTAGTTAGCGGTAGTATGGGGGAGCTACAGCCCTGTGGTACAGATCGAGCACGGAGGCATATCAAATGTTTTCAAATGACGGAAAGCTGAGAGAAAGGCGTGTACTTAGAGGAGTGAAATATGGAAAATTAAATAACATTTTTAGAAATATGCTATCTGGCATGCTACCACACCCTCTAACGTTGCTGAAATCAAGCGCTTCACACCGATCGGATTAGTTATTCTGTTGTGGTTGGCCTTTTGTGATGTGCAACTTAATAAAATCATTCGTCCATTGTAACCTCAGATGTTGGTTTTGTGGATTTTAACCACAATACCGTAAGCAACTTTTTAATTTTATTATAGCTAGCTGGGTGGTATGTTATAGAATACGACTCATTGATGTAATGCCAACCTGTAAACAACAATCGCATGCGGAGTGCTTAGCCAATATGAGAGCACCTCGATTACGAATGCAGCAACGTGATTGGTCAACCCGTTGAGGTTTTATTACACCGAGTTACACCGGCGCACCTGATGGATATGAGTAATGATAGCGATTCATCACTATACAGCCTCCTATTTGCGTTGCTGTCAGAGATTTTCGCAGTGGAAGTAGGTCACAGAACTGGCGACACCTAGTTATGCTTTTAATAATTAACGAATGTGACATTTGCTCAATCAGCATTTTAGAAGCAGGTTAATGATCCAGGTGTGGACTGTGACTTTTAGCTCCATGTTCATAGCCAGGTAGGCAGGTAGGCTTCAGTCATTCACTGTGCAGCACCAGTGACCTGAAGTCAACATGACTTCTCAAAAGCCAGGTAATTTATGAATTATCAGGGTGCATTATGAGGAAATGCCTCAGTGCTTGTTTTGAAGGGTAGTTGTTTGAAAATGTCCAAGACTGAACAGATTCTTTTCATATTGCACCTGTCTAGGGCACGGAAGATATGTTTTGAAAAATTGTGGTATCAAGAATTATGATTTAAATTTTACGTCTTTAATACGTGTGTGATGTTCTGTCTCCGTTCAGTCACGGGCATGTCTCCAAAGATCACAGGGGAGCTGCTCAGACAGCTTCGTCAAGCAATGAGGAATTGTAAATATTTCTCTGAGCCCATTCAGGCTTACATTGTCCCTTCAGGAGATGCCCACCAGGTGAGTAAGATCACACTCACAATATTCATATATCAAATTTATACATGGCGCCCATAAACATAAAGTAAGACTCGTATACACAAGCTCATAGTAGTACAGCTGCTGTTCCTGCTTATATTATTTTGTGTGTGACCTGATTCACTCATCATCATCTCATGATCATCTCATCTGACCTTCGCAAATAATTGTAATCCTCTGCCCGCTGCTCCTCCCTTTTCCCTCTCCATGCATGAGTCGTGATGTTAGAAGAGCAGCAAAGGTGACATTTAAATGTCTGACTGGTTGATGGCCACTTCACATTGATTGTTAATAAAGCCGATCTCTCTCTGTCTTCCTCTATCTGTCCCCATGTCTTCCAGAGTGAATACATTGCACCGTGTGACTGCAGACGTGAATATATCTGTGGATTTAATGGCTCTGCAGGTATGTTTTGCTTGTGTATGAGTGGCAGTGTGCACGGAAGTGTATTTTTTAAAGTAGAAAATTCATCCAAAGTTCAAATCTGAGTCGGGGAGATTAGAAGCCAATATCTAATTTCTACTGTGGAAACAATGTGATAAATACACTGTTCGGGGTAAACCACCTAGACCCTGAAACATATTGTATCTTGACCACTTTATGAGTTGGATGTTTGCAGAAGTGTTCTCTTCAGGCCTATGTTTCTAATAAATCACCGTTCACCCTGACATCAGCCCCCTCTGATAAGAGAGAACGGGAAACAGTTTGTTCACTGCGGTAACAAGCTCTAGGAGCTAATCATATAGCTCTTGACCCAGTGCCTCACTATGCAAGCACAACTGATCAGATCATTAGACAAGTAAAACTGTGACAGTGATTGACTGGTGTTGTGGTTCTCAACCTTTTTTGAGCAACAGCCGCCATATCCATTATCTAGATCCCTTACCACCCCCCATCAAACTAAATGTTGGCTAATTGTCTTCCCCAAATATAAATGTTGATTATTATTTTGTGTCATGTCATGAATAAAACATGTCATTAGATCCCAAATGTCGATTTGATTACTGTATCTGGACAATTGGTATATCGTTATCATTTCTCAGGGAACAAAAAAGCCTTGTGACAAGAAATAATATTTAGGATTGCAAAAGTTATGCCAAAAGAGAAGCTCTTTAATTATTTAATTATTATATTATTGTTCCGACTGAAAACAAGAGCAGCTAACTAAGGAAGAAGTCTGGCTGTGCAGGCTGCCCTGTTTTGCGAGCCTATTTATCTGAACTTTTAAAGGAAATAAGCTATATTGTATTAAACCTAAGTGTAAGCCCTGCGATTGATGGTTCTCTGTGCTGGCCATATTTGACCCACATGTTGCCTGAGCCAGACGTGTAGAATGTAACCAGAGTCATAAAAAGTAGTAAACTTTTTAGAATGCTGCAGTTGCAGTAATGTGAAATTTTCGTCTCAGCTCAAATCAAGCCAACTGATAGCGATGCTGAGACTCAGCGTTTCAGGTGAGAGCTGTATGGTTTTATAATGTGTGTCTAGATGCTAGATAATAATTTCCTTTCATGGGATATTCAACTGTGGAAATTGCTCTTGTTAATTAGTAGCCATGATGCTTCCAGCACCCAACGGTGTTCCATGAATGTCCCCTGAGGGACGGCACTACGCATGTGAAATGATAGATGAGACTATCACCATTCCAGTGTCATTTGTCTTGCATTCAACCTTTCTTTGTTGTGACCTGCAGGTACAGCAATCATCACAGAGCAGCACTGTAAACTAGTAGCCATGATGGTAGTGTAGATTTCACATTGTATTACTGGGAGAAATGAATGCTTAAAGAGGAAGAAACTCTCTATTTCCTTCACAGGGAATGCCACGGAAGAGAGCATCCATTGTCCTGAATTGACAGTTAAACCCATTTCGGGGAAAGTTTTGTAGATCTGATGTCCAGTTTCTGTGAAGACAGCATGGGACTGTGCTACAGATAACTGACAGAAACACTGAAGTAGCCTAAAGGGACGTCGCTGTGTAAAAAATATACCATCTTGGTATACTTTATACTATCTTGTCACATGACAGATTTTAAACTGTTGCAGACCCCATGTTTGTGCAAGTTTTAACTTGTCTTGTCATGATTATTTGGTGTTCACTCATTAAAAAAAAAACCCAAAAAAACACCAAAAATGCTGCTTCCAGCACCCAACGACGTTCCATGAATGTCCCCTGAGGGACCGCACTACGTATGTGAAATGATAGATGAGACTATGACAATTCCAGTGTCATTTGTCTTTCATTCAACCTTTCTTTGTTGTGACCTGCAGGTACAGCAATCATCACAGAGCAGCACGCTGCAATGTGGACTGATGGGCGATATTTCCTCCAGGCCAGTCAGCAGATGGACAACAACTGGACTCTTATGAAGATGGGTAATGTTGGTGCTTCCGTTTCACAGGATAAAAATAATAACTTGGTGATTTTGGAGCCGCTCTAAACAACTACATTATAGCTCAAAAAGATACACACACACTGAGCATTAATCTTCTGATTTGAAGACTTAGTTAGTTTTGTGATCATGAACATATTTATAGAAAGTAAGAATTTCGCTACGGTTCTATAATAAAGTCAGTCTTTATATTCAACACAATTCGTTAAGTTCCCTCATCATTAAACTGTTATAAAAGAATTGATGATAAAACACATATCATCTATATATTTAGAATATATATTTATACATATTTATATTCATATTCTGGTTTTTAGGGTGACTTTTTAACATCTGTCCAAGGACAACAGATGAAAAATGGCCTCTTGGCTAACTCTGGCACATTTACAGCAATGTTCATTAATGTGCATTGTCCCTGTTAAATAAACCAATAAATAAAAAAATAAATAATCATAAATAGAATTAAATACAAAGATTGTCTTATTTATGTACAAGTCAGGTCTATTCAAGCTCTCTGTCTCATATCCAGGCCTGAAGGAGACACCCTCTCAAGAGGACTGGCTGATCAACGTCCTTCCGGAAAACTCCAAAGTGGGAGTAGATCCCTGGATCATTGCTGCTGGTAGGTTGTCTGGTGGAGTTGCATTACTAAGAGGGCAGGACACACAGTTACAATCACAGCAATGTAAGCACTGTATGTACTCTTCCCAGAATACAGCAAAAAAAAAAATCTTGCATTTTGGTGGACTAAATGAAATATATACAAAATAAGATTAATTTACAGAGTATTGCACTTAAACGTACACAGTACATGTTGAAAAATGTCCCTAGAAATGCATCTTCAGCATTATTGTTTTCCTATCCTAAGACAAATGGCACAAGAGAGGAGTATTTTATTGTACTGTTGCACATGCAGCACTGCTCCACATGGACACCACTCTGTTTTGTTTTTCCTGTGTGTGTAGAGATGAGTCAGGGTCTCAGGGTTTATTACAAATTGGTTCCAGCAATTCTGACCTCTCTGATTATGGAAAGAATAACATATTGATAATATTACACATTGATTGGCACATTGGCAGGTGCACCTGTGCTATCATCATTCTTGTGGTATTAACTTCCTTCTAAGCGTCATCATCATGTTGTTGATGAAATGTTGTTTCGCTTTCTACCACCTTTTTGTGAATCATAATAAAATCTTCTGATGTCATGTTGCAGATCAGTGGAAGCATATGTCCAAGGCGCTCACCAGTGCCGGCCACGCCTTAGTGGCAGTGCAGGATAACCTGATCGATGCGATCTGGACGGATCGCCCAGAAAGACCCAGCACACAGCTCCGTGCCTTAGGTCTAGAGTACACTGGTTAGTGCAAAACTGCATTTACATCATTATAACGCACTCAATTATCACATTAAGTATTTTTAGAGATCCTCCCAGAATATTCGCACAATGATGTAATCTGGCAGTATTCATTATTTTAATTTGGATTATGCTCAATCCTTTTAGTAGTACTGTACTTTCCTGATCTTTTGTTTCGTGGAAGCAAATTCAGTTTTACTGTAACTTGAAACAGCTTTTTGAGGAGTGTCAAGTCACTTTCAAGTTGATGAGTTTTACTGTCATCTCTAGGTTTGTCCTGGCAAGAGAAGATCACAGCACTGCGAGCCAAGATGACTGAGAGGAATATCACCTGGTTTGTTGCCACCGCCTTGGACGAAATTGCATGTACGGTTAATTTTTCAGAAATAAACATTGCAGTGATTACCTCTGCCAGGCAGGTAATTGAACACAGGCAAGGAAGTGATGAGACAACAATATGTAGAATTTGGAAGTGTTGCATTTAAACCCCTTCATTTGAAGTATAAAGGAAAAAATACATATTTAATTTAAGTATAATTGAGTATATTTACCAGGATCTTCAGAATTGTAAATTAAGATGCTCCAACTAGATGCACCAGTGGATTATCACTGATGAAAATCTTTAGAAGGCTCGCAGCATATTCTCATTGAAGTGGACCTTTTTACTGTGATCATACTGTGAATTGTGTTGTTGGGATAACCGCCCCAGAGTGCATTTTTATTTTTATTAAAGAAACTGTTAACCCAAAAAATGAAAATTTAGTCAGTATCTACTCACCCCCATGCTGTTTAAAAGTCGTGTATACGTTTCTTTGTGCACAATTTCTGGAACATGCAATGTAGTATTCTTCTAAACAAGACGATAGGGATTTTTTTTTTTTGACAACTGAATACAAACATAAAATGACTCCATACAGCTCATACTGCAAAGTCTCCAGAAGCCTTGGAATCCTGAATTGATGTGAAAAGACATTATTTACACCCTTTTTTAGGCTGAAATGTTCACTCTATCTATAAGTCTTGTTTTGATAACGTGATCACGATCCAAGGACCCGGGGATACATGGGTGTCCCTCTAGATGCCTTTGGACCACCTTGTTCACCGTGCCTAATGAGCTCTTGTTTCTGATTGTTTGGTCTGAGAGTTTGTGTTAATCAGAATGATGCTGATTTTGATTGTCATCAGGCAGCATTTAGACAAGAGGGTTTCAATGGGCATTAAATTGAAGAGGATTTGCTCAGGCATTCAAAAAGAGAGAGTGTCAGTATAATAATAACCGTGATATCTAACACCAGATAGATTGTATGAGGTTTTAATTGGGTCATGCAGTGTTTGAAAATGTATTTAAGACAACAATGGATCGCACTGAAGATGAAAGAGAAGCTTCTGACATTGTGTCCGTCATTACCAAATGAAATATTTCATTTCCTCATTTTAATCAAATATTAATAAGACGTAATGTTCTGTTACTTTTCTCAGGGCTTTTTAATCTCCGAGGTGCAGACATCGAGTACAACCCAGTTTTCTTCGCATACGTCATTGTGGGGATGAACACAATAAGGCAAGTGATAGCCAGAAATCTACAGTAAAAGAAATTCTAACACTCATGTTAATGTTCATGTCAATGTTCATGTCTTCGCAGGTTTTTTGTGGACCTAAAGCGTCTCTCTGACCCCGCGCTCAGAGAACATCTACAGCTGGACTCCCCCAGCAAGCCTACGCTGAGCATCCAAACGTTTCCGTACGAGTCGGTCTACACTGAGCTCCAGGCCGTTTGCTCAGCACACGGCCCCAAGGATAAAGTTTGGATCTGTGACAAGGCAAGCTGTGCTCTCACACAGGTCATCCCCAAGGTGAGAAAGCACTACAAGGCAATTCTTTGTCTCGGAACAGGAAAAACGATATCTCTGTCGTGTTTTCATGGTTCATAAATCTGGCTATGCTCAGATTGGCACCATCATTTGTATCCTCATACTTTTTAAATGGAACATTTTTAGATTGTTTCCTCTATTTGCTTCATTGCGGTTTTGCCGTACAGAGATGCCTTTGTTCTAATGACATAGAAACCTTTGTTTGTTTGGCTTAATTCGTTGCTTGAAATATTTCTAATACATAATTTAAACACATTTTACAATTTCATTTACTTTAATCGAAACATCACCTCTTTTTTTAAAAACTTATACTTCCCCCTGATCTATTTCAGGCCAACAGGACTCCAATTCCCTACACTCCACTTTGCCTTGCTAAGGCTGTGAAGAATGCCATTGAGATTCAAGGCATGAAAATGGCCCATGTAAGAACCTTTGGACCACATTTAACTCTGGATATCTCTTCATCGTTGACTCATAAATTGCTCTCTTATTTCCCTCACAGAAAATGTTTTGTATGACTTCTGCATTTCTCCCCAACAGATCAAGGACGCTGTTGCCCTGTGTGAACTCTTTGCTTGGTTGGAAAAGGAGGTATTATTCATTATTTTTCAGAAGCTGTAGATTTTTAGATCCATAGGAGAATAGAACAGATTCCTCCAATCTGTATTCACAGGGCTCCCACTAGAGAAAAATAGAACAACGCTGTCAGAGTTTTGTAAATGAATAGATTGGCTTTTTAATGTTTAATTTATTATGATTTTGACCCCCAAAATAATCTATTATTTTGAACAAAGCAGCAAACATACTGATTTTATATTCATTTATTTGAGGAAACAAATCCTTAATGGTTCCCGGAAAACTGTGCTTGCACTTTAACTGTAGAAAACACTGGTATAGTTTTGACTCTCTCTGCACAACTAGCTGCTGTGATTGTTTTTTAGATTCCAAAAGGCAACGTGACAGAAATCTCTGCTGCTGATAAGGCTGAGGAATTTCGCAGGTGGGCCTTTCTTTATTGTCACACAAACGACACGTGTTTTCCTTGTCTGAGCTCATCCAGTGTAACCTGATGTCCGCCTCCTTTAATGTTTGAAAAATGCCCTTTTAGCTGTGTTGTGATAGTGACTATTCTGGAGTTATAATATAACCCAATTTTTGAGTGAGAATGTTCCCTTTCAAAGGATTCTGTGTCTTTTTTCAGTCAACAGAAAGATTTTGTTGGCCTCAGTTTCCCCACAATTTCCAGTGTTGGACCAAACGGAGCAATCATACATTATAGGTCAGTTGACTAATGAAACAGAACCGGGTTTATTACATCTGTGTAACTCTATTTACAGTTATAGATTAAGCCTTTTTTCCATGACTTTCTTCCTTTTTCCTTAAGACCACTCCCTGAAACCAACAGAACCCTCTCCATGAATGAAGTTTACCTGATCGACTCTGGAGCTCAATACGTGTAAATAAGTTCATGATTATACACAGCAATTGTTTTCAGGCTAGCCAGCCATGTCCAGTACTGTTATGACTTAAATGTTATGTTTAATGTCATCTCCATGCCTGTTACCAACACAGACAACATGGGAACAGTTCTATTTTTAGTGCATTGCATACATACATCTGCATATTCTGTCTCTTTCAGTGATGGAACCACGGATGTCACAAGAACCATGCACTTTGGGACACCAGCTGCTTTTGAGAAGGTACATTTGTATATTTGCTAGTGTTCTGTCTTCACTTTTCAGCATGTTAAAAGTGAACACATAATCAGTGGAGCATCATTATGCATTGACCAAATTTATCCCCACTTTGATTTTATTTTTGTATTCTGGGTTCTCTTTTTTTGTTTTTTCTTATAGGAATGCTTTACCTATGTCCTGAAGGGACACATCGCTGTCAGTGCTGCTGTTTTCCCCAACGGAACGAAAGGTGCTGTTCTCTACTCTGACACATGACTTTCACTGTATACAGTATATAGAGTACAGTGTATATTAGTAATAAATACATTATTGCATCAAAACATATTCACGGGACAGATTATCAGTAAGGCTCAGAGTTATGAGGATTTCTTCCATATTCGATGTTTTGTTGAATATAAACCTGTTTTTTCTTAGTCACACACAACAAACAAGTCAACAGTAAACATGTTGCTCAATAATGTTACAGGTATCATTTTGGCAAGTCTTGTTATTCAGAAATCTGTTTTTTCACCTTTAAGGGTGGAATGGACAAACATTAAACATCGTTAAACAATAAATCAATATTTTTACACAACTTAACCTTTAATTATCATATTCCACTAATATACTGGAACTTTGATCAAGATGCAGCATGTCACAAAGTTCAATCTGTTTTAAAGTCTGAAGAGTGGATTGTGAAATATTAGGTTTGATGGAGGGAAACAGGTTAAATCATTGTTGCCTGCAGCTTCATCACATACAATTCAATTTATCTGTATAGTGCCAAATCACAACAAAAGTTATATGAAGGCACTTTCCAAAAAGAGCAGGTCTAGACCAACTCTTCATTCTAAAGAGACCAAACACTCCACCATGAGCAAACACTTAGCGACAGTGGCAACGAAAAACAGCCTTTTTTTAAAAAGGCAGAAACGTCGAGCAGATCCGAGACTCAAGGTGGGCGGCCCTCTGCTCGGACCGGTTTGGGTGAGAGAGATAGAGAGAGAGACAGGTTGGGAGAGAGAGGGAGGGGGAGGGAGGGACAGGGACAGAAATGTTCAACCACAATAAATGACAGTTTGTAATGTAATAATATATAATAACTACAACAATAACAACACTGATAATGATGATAATAATGGTAATTATGATGATGATGATGTCAGAGGGTGTCAACCATGATCCCAGCAGTAGATCGGTCCACATGATATCACTAAACAAAGCGTGATCTGTCGCTCTAACCATCCGTTCTCTCTGCAGGCCACCTGCTGGATTCTTTTGCTCGTGCAGCTCTGTGGGATTCAGGGCTCGACTACCTTCACGGTACGGGCCACGGCGTGGGCTGCTTCCTCAACGTCCACGAGGGGCCCTGTGGAATCAGCTACAAGACCTTCGCTGATGAACCCCTGGAGGCTGGCATGATCGTCAGTGACGGTACCTAATTTAGCCAGTCAGGATGGCATGACTCGGTTGTGTCTTTTAATACTTACTGTAAATAGTGACTAAATGAATGTCTGCGGTGGGCTATGAAAAAATGCACAAACGGGCCTATTTATATTGTTGATGGCTACTGAGTGTTGGTCAGCTTCCTCATGCCTCTCCTGGTTTTAATGACAGTAGAGGCAATTTAACACCAAATGTATTACACACTATGACTGTGTTCGGAATCGCATACTAAGTAGAACATGTAGGCAGTATGGGTGCATATTTAGTGTGTAATTGGCAGAATGTTAGTATGCTATTTCGAGGACAGGGTATGTTTGTATTTTCAGTCTTTAAAGGCAACAGCATATGGCCAGACTCAATAGCCCATAATGCAGTTCTTCCTAGGACTAGGTGATTCAATCCTTTGGTAAAGGTAACTGATGTGTTTATACCTTATGTCATACTGGAGATGTTAATGTTACAGCCAAAAATGTATGGACAGACACACAAAGGAAGCTTGTCTGGAAATAAAAATGCTGTCTTTCCTGTGTCACATGATAGACTTGGAAGTTATTTGTCAGTTTAACCGTTTGTCATGCTGGAAACATAAACGTGGCAAACACACAAAAAAAAGGTCATTCATTTTGTAAATGTTCACCTCAGTTCTTTTCCTTGTTTTTTTTCCAGAACCTGGGTACTATGAAGACGGCTCTTTTGGCATTCGTATTGAAAATGTGGTCCTTGTTATACCAGCAAAGCCCAAAGTAGGTCCTTTTAACTGAGAACCAGACCTAACGGAAATTTAAAAATGTACAGTAGAGCCAAGCAGCGCTGTTCACACTCAGATGATTAATGCTGTCGGAAACAGTCGCTCTGCTACTTCATGTTTTTGTTCTTTGCGTCTGTGTGTGTTCAGTACAACTACAGAAACAGAGGGAGTCTGACATTTGAGCCCCTCACTCTGGTTCCTATCCAAGTCAAGATGATGAACTCAGAGCTGCTCACACAGAAGGAGGTAAGGAGCATCCATTGGGATTATGTTTGATAGTTGAAATAATGAAAGGCAAATTCCACCTCTCAAAAGGTTTTTATTGGTGACGTCATAAACACAAATACAACCCATCAAATGTTGCAAACTTAACAAGAGCTCGAGTGAAAATGTAAAAAACACTTCAGCTTAAGAGGACCTATGTTAAAGTAATGAACTAGGCACTTGAATGTATAATAATATTCCCAACTATTCCTATTACATTATTGTTATGATTATTATTTTTAAGGCAGTGTTTTCATTGGACTATGCTCTCTGTCCTGCAGCGGGACTGGGTGAACGAGTACCACAGGAAGTGTCGGGAGGTGGTCGGAGCGGAGCTGGAGAGGCAGGGCAGGAAAGGAGCACTGGAGTGGCTGATCAGAGAGACCCAGCCGATCATCTGAGGATTGTCTCGCTCCTTTTGCCCAGGAATGATGGATTGTTCTGCAGTGATAATCGTTTCAAATTTGTCCATCTTTCTCTTGTCTCACACCCATCTTCTTTTGTAAAGCGCACCGTGTCTGCAGTTTTATTGAAAATCATTAAAAAAAAATCAGCAAGCTTTGTTGTGTTGAATACCTTCTGTCTCCATCATGATATGCTCTTTTTGAACAATGAAAACCTTATGTGGAAAGCTTAATAAATAAATAAATAAAGCTATTTATTCCAGTCAATACCTTATTTCTCACGATTGAGCAAAAAAAACCCACCAGTATCTTCAATATTTTAACTGAATCCTAATATTGATTTACAGAGTAAATACACTATGACATTTTAAACATATATTATTAGGTCTACATATTGGTACAATTAGACTAGTCCTGTACTTGCATGTCAGAGAGGTAAGTCAAGCCACCTTTCGTCAGATTTTGACAGGTATCACGACCCCTGACCTGCTTACCCCGTGACCTTTCACCCTTTTCACCCAGTTTTGTGGCTCTTCAGTTTAAGTGGACTAGGTTTTAAAAACTCAGACATCTTAAGTAAATTTAGTATTTATTTATTTAATGCAACAACAGTTCAGTTTGGTTCGGTTTGTGGGGGGGGGGGCGCCGAGTCCAGACGCATGAGGGGTCTTATTCTAACGACGGAAGAAACGCTTCCAGAAGCCCTTCTTCTTTTTCTTATTTTGTTTAGTTAAGAGCTCCTGACTAATAAATCTGGGGGTGAGGCAGCTTACCTGCTGTGTGACCTCTCTGATGCTTACGAGCTCCTCCTTCCTCTGTGCCGGTTCACTGAGCTTCTTAGTCAACCCCTCCTCCTGCTCAGAGAAGACCTTCCTGTAGTTCTCTGAGAGCTACTGTTTCAGCTTCTCTTCTCTGTCAGCAAGCTCTTGCTCGTACCTCTCCTCGTGATCAGAGAGCTGCTTCCCGTAGTCCTCTTCTTTCTTGGAGAGCTGCTGCTTCATATTCTCTTCTCTGTCGGCAAGCTCTCGCTCGAACCTCACCTTCTGCTCAGCGAGCTCCTTTTCGGACCTCGCCTCCTGTTCAGAGAGCTCCTTCCTGAGGATACCTTCTCTCTGTGAAAGTTCCTGCAGGTGATGCTCATCTCTCTCTGCTAGCTGCCTTTTCACTTCTCCCTTCAGAGACACATACTTAAATTTGGCCTCTTCTAGAGCTGACTGAGTTTTCTGCAGCTTGTTCAAATGGACTCTGTGCTCTCTGGCACTCTCGTTGGCCCTGCACAGCTCTTTGTCCTTGTCTTCAAGGAGTTGTTTAAGCCTGCTGACCTCTTTATCTGTCTCTTCCTTGATCGTCTTCTCCGGGTTCTCTGTCTGGTGAAGAAGGCTCTGCTGAAGAGTGGCAATCTGCTCATCTCTCTTTTCTTTCTCCACCTCTGCCTTTGCATTGTTTTTCTTCAGCAGGTCAACATTACCTCTGATTAGTCCTCCTGCAGATTGTCGCATCTACAATCAAGAGACCTGATGTAATCTACCGTCTCTGCCATCTCCTGATTTGCCCTTAACCTCTCTTGCCTGTAAGCTTTGGAGGTATGCTTCTTTGTCCTGCAGCTTCTTTTTGAGGGAGTTGAGGTCGTCCGGCAGCGGCTGTCTGCCATCTCGATGGTTGTCGATGACACATCCAATGTAGCTGCACCTCAGTGAAAAAAATGAAAATGTGACGGCACTTTTTGCTGCGTTGGTCTCGTCTGGCAGCATATTGTACAGGCATTCAAGTTTGCGCATCCACCTCAAACACGGTTCAAGCTTTTAACTCAGGCTACAGGGAAATGCTTAAAAAAATACTTAAAAGTTTTAAACAATGTCTTTTCAAATCAATTTGGATTACAGACTTGAATTACACCCTGCAAGCTGTATGGAGTCATTTTATGTTTGTTTTCTGTTGATTCGTTGTTGTTGTTTTACATTTTAAAACAAGTCCACACCTTCTCCTGTTGTTTAGGAGAACGCTGTTTTGCTGTGAAGCTCCAGAAATGTTTTGTGGACTAAGAAACTTCACTGCACGGCATGAGGGTACATAGATAATGACTAAATTCCCATTTTGGGGTGAATTTTTCTTTTAACTTCCTCATCAGGTGAAGCCCCACATCTTAACTTCACACCCCAATGATGTAGGCGTTCTATAAAAAGTTGCAGTCTCCAAGCCTGCACTGAGATAAAACTGTCAACATCACTATGACATCATCATCAGGGTTATTTTCTCATACTTGAGCTACTTTCTGCTTTATTCTGAGTAGTACTCCTCATGATAATGTTGTGGCGTGAAAAACACACAGGAGTCTCTGGAACTTGAAAGTCATGTGGGTTCCCAATTTATTCACAGACCATGCGAGATACACAGCAATAAACTGGAACCCCGATCTCAGGTCCCGACAGTTTATATACCCTTCTAATGTCAGCTTGGGCATACAGTATGTTATTCACATCTGCGTACGTGCCTCATACTTAGTTCAGAAGTTACCCTTCCAAATGTTATTGTGTTCGTACATCCTCCATATCTTGTGTACATGACCCCAGGTTCATGTTTATATGCCCTTCCAAAGGTCAGTATGTGCTGACCAACTGATCAGGATCCTCCAGCAGGATGCATGCGCACTATTATATTAAAGTATATTGACATGTATGTTGAATTCCACAACAATAACTAAACTGAGTTTAATTGACATACCTTTGATACATACAGCTGCAGGGCCCAAACTTCAGACCTTTCAGATTCCAATGTCTCTCATTAGCTTGCCTTGTGACATTCAAACAACGTCTCCCTCCCTCCCCCACTTCACCACCCTCTAAAGCTGCATGTAAAATATCGGAGGGTCCAGGATGACACCACTCTTTGGATCGTTGGCGTACTCCTGAAACGACAGTGGCAGGGACAGTGCAGTTTGCTCCTCCAGAGCTTTGTTCCCCACCTCCTCTTCCTCCTTCAGTCCCACAGGCAGCGGGTTACTGTAGATGTAGTAGATCCGGGAGTTGTCTTTTGCTGCTTCTGGTTTCCTGAAGAAGGCCAGAGGGTTGATGAAGCTCGTCGACCTCTTCACCGCTTTGACGGCCACAGGTTCCAGTGACTCGGCTCGTGTCACTGCACTCTCATAGACATGGGCTCTCTTTGACTGCCTGATGAAGAAGATGACACAAATTTCACAATGCGTTGTGTTATATTCTATTTTACAATAGCTCAAAATACTGACATTTAGCTTGGATCACTTTAAAGTGTCTAAAGTATTGAAGAATATCTCATTCTCACCTGCTGCGGTTGTAGCAGACAGTGATGCAGTACAGTCCGGTGATGATGAGGATACACAAGGCCAGGGCAATGATGACAATATCAAAAACTTTGAAGTCTGGGTACAAGAGAAGAGTCTCACTTCAAACCTCATTCATCTAATTAACCTTTGTACTCTGAAATTCAAGCAATTAAACTGATATTAAAGAGCACAACAAACCGAGCAGAGCTGAGTTCATCTCCTGGTTGTGTCCCAAAGCTGCCGTCCCGTTCAGAGGAAAGCTGTCTGCACTCATTGCTCCGTCCTGTTGGATTCCACTCATGCTGCTGCCATCGGCTTCCAAAACATGGACTGGAGGTTGAGTCTGAAGCCTTTTCTCACTGGCTTTCAATACAAAACCTCGACCACGTGACTGAAACTGCTCAAATCGGTTGCTGTGGAGACACCATCTCTTTTGTCACCTCCTCAGTTCAAGTTGGCCTCCCCTTTCCCTACTACTCCCCCTGTTTACTGCTCATTATTCTGTTCAGAGTTTTCAGTGAGGACACTGAGGGGAGGAAGATGTTAGGCCTTTTATACTGTTTGGAAAAAGCTCTGAGTGGTGACCCATAGAGTTTGCCTGCTTTCAGCTTGCAAAGACCACCACTAAAAAATGCAGGAAGCGAAGGTGAACTTAATTACTTATGGTTTAAAATATATGTAGCAAATTGAGGCTTCAACTGGTGACTATTTTGATCATCAATACATCTTATCTTCATCTATAAAACATCAGAAAGTATTTTAAAAATGTGCACTTTACAAAGACTAGCAGGGGCATGTCGAGACTTTTTTATTTGCCGTGGCCCAAGTGGGGTATTTGTGCACACACACACACTCACACACATACAGTATCTATATTGTATTAATTTAGCATTTCTTCTATCAACATTTATTCTAATGTCTTACACTTTCTGACATTCATTCAGCTAAAGCTTTGATCCAAAGCAACTTACAATAAGTGCATTTAAAAGGTCCTAGCAATAGCCCTACCAATCACAACATAGAAGAGTGGGACCAAACTAACTTGATGTAAAGAAAAAGAGATTGTATCCTCAAAATAAGGCAACATACAAAAGAAAGCAGTGCGTAATCAAAAATACTTAATTGGAACTATGACCCTAAATCTCAATGGGAAGAAAGACAATCAGAAAGATAAAGAGTTTAACATAATGGGGTGGCCAAGCAGATGTTTGGGGTGGCCAGTGCAGCCTCAGACTTCCCTTCTGGACACGCCCCTGCAAAACTGAGATAAGAAAGAAAATTAACATTAGAAGCTGAAGATGGCTTTACAATTAGTATTTTATTTTCCGTTAATCAACACCTTCAGCACTATATGAAATATCATATGATGTAAATTCTTTAAAGAAAAAATCCAGATAGACAACCTTCTTCAGCTGAATAACAAAACAAAATGTTACACAGACATTCTAATAAAATATAAGTGGCCCAAACCAAAACACCGTTCAAAAACATAAACCTCAAACTGACTTCTCCACCTATTGTCTTGCTGTCTCTACACCTGTGATACACGAGTACAGTGCACCAAATCAGAGGTGGAGCCATTTGCTGCTTCCAAATGGGTCAGAGAGCCAAAGCTGGCAAAGAGGCAACAAAGAAAGCATTCTCCTTTGTCTTTATGCTTCACTTCACCCTGCAGTATCATGGGAGATATGCAATTAGTGGAACTTCTAATTAAGGCAGAGTTTGATTTTCCGGTTGGATCAGATGAGCTGCTGCATCGAGTGAACTCTACAGGTGACCTTCGTGTCAGGCTTTTTGAGTTCATGTGTAGTGTTACTACATGGAATGATACATAATGTGCGATAAAGATGACACCAGGAAATTATTTGTAAATCAATTTAGCGTACTTTGCTGACAACCTGGTACAAGGAGCATATTTGGAATTTGTTGCTCATTTGGTTTTCAAGCAAATTACTTAAACTGTTCATTTTTTAAAACTGATTTCCCTTTATTTGAAAATATTGTTTTTTTTTGTTTTTTGTTTTTTTACTAGATTTCTATTTGGACAGAGAGCAATCCTTTTATAGATAAACTGTTTTGGACTTAAACTGCAGTGTAAAAGTTGAGTTATCTGCTTCAGATCATAAAAGGATCATTGATAATGCCACTTTAACTCAGCTATTTAAATGCAGTGTAAATGTATTGTTCACATAGAGTCATTTCATTTAAGATATATCACAGTGCTCTGTACTTGTAAAAACTGAAAAAAAATAAATGTAGGCACTGGCGGAATTTGGGGAATTATTTTGTGAAATCAAAACATCCATTTTGGTGAATTATTTTTAATAATATCAGTTATCAGGATGTTTTGTTAGATATTCCATGATCAGTTTCTATATCCTGTCAATCTCCTAGATTTCCTGTTCATATCCCTCTAGTTTAATTTCTGAACTCCTTGTGAAAAAGAGATAAAAGTTATTGTATGCACAGTTTTTTTTAATGCACAATCTTTACATCTAAATTCCTCAAAATATGAGAGAATTAGAGATATAACTGCAAAAACCAGACTGGCTGTCATCACTTTTCATGCATTACTATTATTAGTTATTCAGTGATTCACATCTATCTATGCAATTACTGTAGTAGAAACTGTATCATGCAACAGCAAATCAGATAATTCAATTCAGTGTCTTGCAGTTTGAACATCCACTAGGTGTCAGACTTTGTCTATATGTCTGTACCTCAGTCTGGAACCAACATCACTCAGTGAAGGGATTTATCAGTCCAGCTGTTTGATCTTGAGTGTCATCGGTGGCCCTTATATTCCAAAGACAGAGTGAGATCGACAGATTAGGAAATTACATGTGACACAAACGCTGAAATATATGTTCATTTGTCTTTAAAGTTCACATCAATCCTGCTTCTCTGCGGAGTTAAGCTGTTTGGATTTAAGGGGCATGTGTGTGGCATTAAGTTGGTATGGTTTATTTGGGCAGACCGGTATGCATAAACCAACTCTATCTGTGGCAGCTATCATGGGAATGACATTGGGAATGTTCCAACTCAGTTTCACCCTGAACTAAAATGGTGAAACTGTGGAGGAAATTCTGATATATATCATGATGGATGGTTAGTGGCTGTGGTGAGAGTAACTTCAGAAGTTTGTTGATTTTTCTCTTTTCTTTATACTTGTTTTTTTCATTGAAAGAGTGTACTTTGCAAGAGTAATCTGAATCATTATTGATAACTTCATGAGTTTTTACTCACTTACACACCTTTTATGATTTATGTTTGTAGTTTGGCACTGTTATACACAGGGATTTAAGTATGAATAGAATAGAATAGAATAGATTTAGAGAAGACATCTATTGTTCATTGTTCATGTGCAGGACCATACAGGTACATTGGAATTTCTTGTGCTTTGCTCAGAGTCAGCTTTATAAAAACAAAACAGAGGCAATTTAAAAAGAGCATTACAAATAAATAAATAAATGATAATATAAGAAATACTCAACATATAAAAATGAGACCAAAAATAGACAGTCTGCTGAAATATTGCACATATATGGATGGTGGGACGTGATTAACTTTCTGAAAAATAGAGACCTTGAGAGAGAGAGAGAGAGAGAGAGAGAGAGAGAGAGGGAGGGCGGAGGTAGCTTAGACCAAACATCCCAGTCCAAATGTTAACTTCTTAAGTATGCACACCAAAAATTCAAAAAATTCAAAAAATGGCAAAATTCTGATATTTTGGGTCATACTTTACTACAATCCTGAGAAATTCTGCTGGGACTTGGTTCAAATCTGACCAAAAGTGAACTGAGAACATTTTTTGAAAACCTCTCTTTAGTTGTAAGGACAAGAGACTGGTCTGGTTTTACTTGGTGCACCTTATTGATTTGGTTTCCAATTAAAATAGTCTTTGAACTCTTGACCTCTTGTACTTTCAGAGTCATGTGAAAAAATACAACCAACAATGTTCTCCTCTCTAAAATATTAGTATTGACAAACCACATTTTAAGGTACAGTTTTTTCAAAGTAGTGTTTTTGGTCAAATATAACCAAAACCAGGAAATTTCTCAATGGCTCTTTTGCGGAAGAGTCCGCTTGATGTGTTGCCAGGTTAAAGAAGAAGTGTATCTGTAAGGATTTAAAAATGTGAAGTCAGTGTTGAAGCCTGCTTTCATTTTCACAGCTTATCCATAAGCAGCACCTCAATTATCAACATAACAGATTGTTAAACGTCTCTCCCATACACACCCAAATGCCCATTATTAGGCACCGTCAGCATTTACATTCAGACTTAAAACATTTTACCGGTGCTTTTATTTGCAGCAGTCTAGTGACTGAGCAGGTGAGATATTAATTTCTTCCTTAACTAGAAAGCACTCGGGAGAGTGCAGACCTCCGCCAAGGCTGCTCAGTTTCCCCATGTTGACATTTCACTCCAAAGCAAAAGTCCCATGATGTAATCCTCTGAATTAAGTCATTAGAAAACCAACAAACCAACAAACTAACCAACCAACCATCCTCCCTTGGCAGAGGTAATGACCCATGGTTATTGGGCTTGGACACAACATCCTCATGATAAGTCACTATTTCCTTCACTCATTTCCTCAACCTTTGCCCCTCTCTCTGATACTGTGTAATACTGTGTAATCTGATACTGTGTAATCTTCTCTGTTCTTCACTATTTCATTATTTGGTCCTTTAAAAAACACTGAAATAAAATGTTGGCTCCGTGCATCGGTATCACAACTCGTTGACCATATGTCTGCATTTACAGAGTGGATCCACTGAGGGTAATGCTGTGCAAGAAAATCCTCTATTTCACATTTTCTTTGAGTTGTAACAAGCAGTAACTCTATCAATCATCTTCCTTTAGTCTTCCCTGAACCCTCCCTCTGACTGGCCAGTGAATTCCTGACCATCCCTCATCGCACTGTCTCACCCCTCCTCACCCTTCCTCACCCACTTTGCTCCTCCACCTACCCCTCTCTGTGTTTATACAGAGGCTGGTGGGGAATTAGTATTCTGGCGTGATCCATTTGTTTTATTGTGGTTCAGTGGGAAGGTCCTGCCTTGATTTATTATACTTGTCAGTAAAACTTGTGCAGTTACGTTGTTAATACACACAGAGACTGGTTACCGTGTGCTGCTGTATTTCTGCTCCTCTGATTTTGATCAGTTTGTTTTTTCTGTGCTCATCCCACAGAGTGACCTCTGTATTCATGACTCACTATTGATGGAGGCTCGTTATATACAGTAGAAGTTATGAGAAAGGCATACACTAGAGTAAAATACAAGCTTATTGTTATATGGGCCCCTACTGATCATGTCATAGTTAAGAATATGCTCAAACTGAACCTATGGAGATGAAATTATGAATTCCTATTATTGGAATTCTTTAATGTCACACATTAGACATGAAACAATGCCTCCACCAAGGAGGTTATGTTTTTATCTGTGTCTGTTTGGTGGTTTGTTTGTCTGTCTGTTAGCAGGATTAGACAGAGGCAAAAAAAACCTAACCCTAACCCCTCTAACCCTTAACCCTAACCCTAACCCTGACCACAACCCTAAACCTAACAACAACCCTATAAACCTAAGCCTAACCACAATCCTAAACCTAAACCTAACCCTAACCCTCTATCTCTGTCTAAAACAGCAGGGCTATCCTCAGCCTAGACGAGTAATTAGTATTAGAATTAGGATTATTATACTAGTATACCAATAAAATATAACACTGACAGTAAAATATTAAAATATTGAATTTAAGTATGATATTATTTATTATTAGGATGTTATTACAGTATTTATTAGTATTCTAGGCCTAGTGGTACAAGTCAGAGGTGGACTTTACCAGGTAAGGTAGGCAGCAGATATTGAAGTAAGGCTCATTTCAATTAGACAATAGTTACAACAGGTGAGAAAGACAGACTGGTTGTGTCTGCATTTCATCCGTTTGACTAAGTTCTGAGCATATGATTGATTGACAACAGCAACAAGAATGTGGACCAACATTGACTAGCTATGAGGTAGGATATGTAAAACTATTTGGTAGACCATTGCCAATTGTATTAAAAGGCCCTCCCACCCCTGACTGGGTGCTGATTCTGGAATTTTTTTCACTTCTTAGAAACATTGCAACATAGAGCTTTTTGACCATTTTTTATCAATTCTGCAAAAACTAAAATCAACAAAATATAATCATAAGACACATAAAAGCACACAAATTCTTACTCATCTCAGATTTTGTTCACAAATTTGTTTAAATTCATGTCAGTGAGTATTTGTCCTTGATGGAGATAATCCATCCGCCTGACAGGCGTCAAGGAGCTGATTAAACAGCATCATTATTCCACCGGTGTGCTTTGGGCTGCCAACAATAAAAGGCCACTCTAAAATGTACAGTTTGAAAAATGACATATATTGGGCACTGCAATCAATCCGAATCAGAATTACTGCCATGAAATTTGCCTCTGTGTTTTGGTGCATAACACTAAATATATAGCAATGAAATAAACATGAATAGAAAATATAATGATTATATATAATGTGTTTTGTTTGAACTTTTATATATTTGTTTGCTGTCCTACTCAAAGAAAATATGAATCTAAATTTCATATTCAGAACAAAAACAACGAGGTCGTGTTAGCTTTGGAAGCAGAGGGAAACAATAGCCTTATACTGTCTGATGAGAAAATATTTCTAATCAATTCACATTTCACACACACACACACACACTATATCATCTAATTGTGCACCACAATAGCTACCAACATAGTCTCCAGGTTTTAGCTCACTATTAATCTTGTTCATTGTTCAGTCTTGTGTTTACTATGAACTCGTTACACACACGTCTCAGTATTCTTGTATTCATGATTGCTGCATTCTGCTGAAAGGAGGTTTTGCCAGCCTCCAGCTGCTATTGTGGAGGCTGGCTCACTGTCACAGTTAGTGGGACGCATAATGAAGCTGAGCTGTTGTTACGGTTATTAAGTCCTCGTGTATTTTCCCATCAGTAAAACCACTCCATTCTGTTAGCAGGTACAGTACAGGCTAGCTGCTTCCCCGTAATTCCAGCCTTTTAACTAAGTCAGGCAACAGTATGGTTGCACTGGGTGTGCAAGTACATGCAAACTAATTTGTTTTTAAATACCACACTGTTTCTTTATTACAAATAACAAAATATGGACAATAGACATTTGTACTGAATCAGTAAGGTGATGGGAACCATCCTTTCTAAAATATCTTTATAATCCCACAGGTGTGCCATATTGAATTAAACTACCACTTACATTTCACATCATCACTCAAATCATGAACTAGTACCACATCAACCTTGCATAACTCAATACCACTAAGCAGGATGTTTTCATCCCCCGCACCTCTGTGCTCAGTTTCAGCCCAGGTTTGTGCACTATTGGCCTGGCACCAAGAGTCTGCAGCACCCCTGAAAATATCCAGGCCCATTCATCTGATTGCCAGTAGTAAATACAGTTTGGCAAATCGGCTGTAATGCTGTGTGTCCGAACTGCATTGTGGACCAAAGCATTTTTCATATCGCTGGACAGATTGTACGTCTGGGGACAGTCGTCTGCAGAGGATTGTTGGAAGTGGCTGGATGTTCACCAGGAGGAAATTTAGTGACAGGAGATTTGTCCCAATTAGTTGTTTTTGGAGTGAATGAATTTCTGTTTTTGTCACATACGGGGAAGGAAAGATCGGTTCATAACCACACAGCACTGTTGCTGAGAATCGTAGCAAGAGGAGGTGAGGCGTGATAGAAAAAAAAAGAACTTTGTCTGAAATAAGTACATAACTGTGGAAAAAAAGTGATGGGTACAAAATGTTTTATGTTTTATGTTTTATGTCCATGTATCTCCAGAGATGAATTTTTATTAATTAATTAATTAATTAAATGAATAGATTAATTAAAAAACAGACACCTGAACAGTTTCTGAAATGTCGACTGACTCACTTGTTTCTAGTTTTAAAATGACCTTTCTCTTAACTTTGAAATTGTTTCATCGCTTCATGTGATTATGTCATGACTCATAACTAATTGGTGGTTGAGTTTGAATGGACTGGAATAGATAGATAGATGGATACATCTATCTAAATGTAACACATTTATTGCATTTGGCAGCATAAAGGCTTCCCAGGCAGGAGCAGCCTGTGTCTTGATCATCCACCTCCAATATTACTGTATTAACTTCTGGAGGTGATAACATAGCTACTGTTTGCAATCCATCAAGTCAAATCTATTTTGAACTGTTCCCAGAAGAGATAAGGACCTTTTGGAAAAAAACAGCACTGGACAAGTAACAATCTAAATAACATTAGTGTAGATTTGTATGTAGATTAATGAGTCGTTTATTATGAATCTGAAGAAAGATAAATGGGTAGTGCACTCTGTGAGGCAACATGTTGTTAGCTGAACTTCACTGACCTTTCAGCAACCTGTTTAATGTCTGAGAGAGAAAAATTGGCCTTGTGAAGTTAAATAAAATTTGGCGCCACCGATTGAGACAAATGACGATATGTTCTCAGACTAGAGAGAAATAGTACGTCTACAGGCTGTATGTTAGAGCCACACTCTTCCTCATCTTTCCTAATGTGATTGGTGCCTCTGACTAGTGTCATTAGACACTTACAGTAATTTGCCTCAATAATAGTTACCTGCAGTCACGTGTGAGAAGAGAAACCGGAAATACTGGTGTATTTTTTTTTACTCTTAGGAGCCTCTATGGATTTAGAATACATGAGATTAGATAATACAATTTTTCAATCTCCCCATACAAATGAATATAATCTACATCATATGAAATGCAAACATAAGATTGTTAAAATAACTTTTACTTATCGTGAAACTCCAGGTTTATCTTGATGTGTAAAAGACTTATGTACATTATGTCAGTGTGCTCTATGTTCAGGATTATATATTAGCAAAGCATTACAGAAACACTTATCCTCACCCTCTCACCTCACTGTGCTGCATCAGCGTAATGTCAAACTATGTTTGGTGACATGGTGGCAGGACAGTAATCCAGACCACCTTTGTTGAGTCTAACATGAAGGGAAAATTCACCATCATTCTTTTAAGTTCTGATTAGTCTGTAATACTGAATGCATCACAGGAATTAAACTGTGTTCAGTGCTGGAGCATAGCTTAGCCCAGTTGATGTACGGATAGATTAATACTCTCCAGTAACTAAAAAGATGAAAGTGAATGCAGCATTTCCCCCACCGATGTCTAAAAGAGGCGTCCTGCCACCCGTGAGAGTTTCAATCATGTCATGTATCCTTCATGTGCAGAGACATTCTTCTCTTTCTGCACACCATCTCTGTTATATTCCTGCAGTCGTTCCCAGCAGAGAATAATCAATGACGTTCGTCATAACTAACCTTAACAGCAGGACAGACATGGTGGCTTCAGTGCATTGCCTGTCAGCGAAAACTAAAGTTATTAGAGAAAGAAACTCTTCAAAACTATGCTGTTATGGCTATTTGTGTCTTGGGGGTATTTTGAGCATTTTTTTTCTCTGCATTTTGCACCTCCCCACATCTGTCTTGGGGCATAGAGCTTTAGAGCACTAATTAGTCAGTGGTGTGTTGACAGTGGTCAGAGATTGTTCTTTGTGTGACTGCCCTGGAGAAGTGTCTTCCCATTTTTCCCTTGGCTAAACAGTTAACTTTTTCATTATTACATAAAATATTTATTTGATCCGAGGCGGCACGGAGGCGCCGTGGGTAGCACTGTTGCCTCACAGCAAGAGGGTTCTGGGTTCAAATCCACCTGAGGACCTGGGACTTTTCTGTGTGGAGTTGGCATGTTCTCCCCGTGTCTGTGTGGGTTCCCTCCTGGTTCTCCGGCTTCCTCCCACCACCAAAAACATGCAATATAGGTGAATTAGTAACTCTAAATTGACCGTAGGTGTGAAAGTGAGTGTGAATGGTTGTTTGTCTTTCCATGTGGCCCTGCATTGAACTGGCGACTGTGACCGGTGTACCCCGCCTCACGCCCAAAGGCAGCTGGGGTAGGTTCCAGCCCCCACCCCACCCACCCACGACCCTACACAGGATAAGTGGTTACAGAAAATGAATTAATGTATTTATTTGATCATAGGTTGCCTCAGTTTCCTTCTTTTTGTATATTCATCCTATGATGAAACAAAAATAATGTGTTACTTCCCTCATATAACATACTGTATGTATTCTAGTACAGTACCCGGGACCATTCGGTTAAATCAAATGGTTTCCATGTTGCCTTTCACAGTGCAGCGCACAGATTCAAGATCGGGACCTCCAGTCTTGTCAAGCCTAAAGGTTCAAATTGTCTAAAGAAGCTATTACAATCAGATTTAATGGCACAGTGGAATTAAAGGTTTGATGAATGTCAGAGAGCACTGTACTGTATCATAGAGGGAAGGACGCACTAATGCTCACACATTCATCTCCTCTGTCCCAGAGATGCTTCTTATGTTTTTACTATGATCAGCATGATTTAAAAAAAAGTTGGGTTGTCTTCTGTATCAACCACTTCAGCTTACTTTATGCTCTTTATTTGCTTTATGCAATTCAAATTTGCATGAAAATGATCAAATGGATTGTGTAAATAGTGAAAGTGATTGTTTCTTGGATCAAAACTATTTTTCCTTCCTTGACCATTGCTCTCTAGTTGTCAAATGACTGGGGGCGTAAATAATGAGCAGGCAAGCTGAAACCATATGTTTCTCTATACACGTAATGCAGTCATTATTCTTCCCAGTGCAACACCTTACTCATATGAGAACTATCTCTATACATACAGTCAGTCATTACTACAAAGAAACCAAATGGTGACAACTCCCAGGTTAGCTTTTAACAAACAAACTCACAACAAACCAAAACAAAAACAAGTCTTTGTTTCATTTAGGTAGGTTTATATCCGTGGATCCGTGACAGATGTCTCTCAAAGCTGAAAGAATGTTTTGTGTGTTTTATGGTATTGTTGCTTTACCACTGACCATGAAATCTGTGAGAAAAGCTCTTAAAAGTCTCCTTTCAGAAGGGGATCAGGGTCTTGTCAGCTCCCTTTTTACTTTTGTGGAGGTAAATTGAATGCGGACTCACAGACAGGCTCAGAAATATCCAAGTTGGAAATGATATGCATAGACCTGTCAACCAGGCCATGGAGGAAATGTAGAATCTATCCTGACGATTAACCTGAAACACTATATTATAATGGAAGCAAGTGGGAAGACTGTTTGCTCAGTCTCATGTTGTTTATGTGGGTCAGTCTCTTCAGTGGTTTGTTTATCTGTTCATCAGTGAAACAAAGAGTACATGTGTATTTTTAACTGCACTCTTATTCAGCCAAGAAAATAGATTTTTGGCAGCAGCACCAGTAATGATGAACCCATTATCTATTATAGAATGGATGGACTTGGACCATCGCTTTTTTTTCCACAGTTTCTGCTGGACTTTCTCAGCACTGCAGGGAGCTTCACCCCCCTCTTGTCAAGTATGATGGTGGCTCTAAGCCCAACTAATGTAAGCATTGCATGTTTTATCAGATTTTATATCTGTGCCAAGACTAAGGACTCTGTATTAACGATCTATGGCATATGATCTTAAGTGCATGGTTCAAGTACATTTAGAGCATGTCCAACTCCTTTTTGCTGATAAAAATGGCACATAATGTGGGCGCAAAGTGAGGCGCAAGAAGCCAGGGGTTGTGTTTAGTCTCTTAAATGATCATAGGTGAGTTTCAGGCCTAACATACAGTAAATTTAACCAATCACTATGTCATATGGAATATGGGCTGGGCCAAAGAAATTCTCATTATAATTACACAGCATAATACATCATTAATTAATTACATTACCTGGAGCAAATCCCCAGCAGCAGAACAACCACAAGAGACATCAGCCTAACTTAATGAATAATTACAATATCCTGACAGTCTGACAGACTCCAATGTTAAGTAATGTTCTCTGCTCCTCTACACATCCCAAAGTCCACACACATATTCGGACCAGTGAAGTTGATAGGACTA
Source organism: Chaunax sp. Z400 (assembly GCA_037577475.1). NCBI lineage: Eukaryota > Metazoa > Chordata > Actinopteri > Lophiiformes > Chaunacidae > Chaunax > Chaunax sp. Z400. Next base: position 20,205,534 of record CM075191.1, on the reverse strand, counting down.
AACCAAGAGTCCTCCTGGTATGTCCTGTGACACCAGTAGAGGTGCAGTGAAATGTCCATGTAGGTGAGATTCTCTAAATCGAGAAAATAATTTGTTTCTATTGGTGACAAGGGGATAAAAGGTGCATGTGGATGCAAATGATGTTAGTGATTAATGAGATATTTCAGTCTGGACCAAGGTGGTAGAACATCCAAACAAGCAGGTGACATTACCGTCCGTATATTATATTCATGCTTTGACCAGTGAGGCTAAATACTAACAAGATGAATACATTTTTTAGTGATTGGATCTTTTTCTTTCTAGTCATGAGACAGAAAGTTGGCAGATTTGAAGTTTTTTTTCAATGCATTTTGCCTCACAAAATTATCACTCCCTTCACAGCGGCAGAAACTGTGATCTTGAAATAAATCAAGACTGAAATTATCTGCGTGACTATTATCATTTAAAACATTAGTGTAAAACATGCATCATGTTTTTCAAACTGTCTAAGTTGGGGACATCTCTGACACTTAAATGGTTTACAGCAGAGAATAATTTGTCAGTGTGTTTGGAAAACAATGAAACATGGTAGAGAAGATCCAGACCTCATTGCACACTCTGAGACTTTCCACCCTCATCCACTGGAGAGGATGCACAGTGACCAAACATCTGGACGTCACATAAACTTGATTCAATATGAGACGTGTATTTGGAACTGCAGAGGAAATCTAAAAAAAAAAGAGACAAGAATTAATGTTATTCTAGACTATAAAATATGTTTTTGCACATTTAGAGGCCTGATTGTGATTTAAAGTAAACAGTCAAATCTTGACTGTGTCATATTATAGACTCAGTATATCCTACATATGAAACCAATGAGTAAGGTTGGATTATTCTCGATGTCAGATGCTAAATCTCACTGATTTATGTTGGCATTGGCAAACATGATGGTTTGTTGGTTCCACTAAGCAAACCTCGTCCCTGAGAACCACATACTTGATCTCGGAGTTCCGACATGACAAATAAAGATGACCCTGAACACATAGATCTCTGGGAAAAAAGGGAATCATGCATGTGTGGGATGCTGGAGCTGTGCCCAAAAATAGATCCAGACCTCTTGAATGGAGATGGTTAGAAGGAATGCCCTCTCCCACCCTATTAACTTATTTTCACAGGACAAACACGGGAAAGAGGCAAGGATCCTGCTGAAGCACAAACCACATTCAATAAAATGTAGAGCTGTGAGTTGATTTTTCACAAGCAAACAAGTAAAAAGTCTGGCAACCAAATAAATTGTGTGTATTTTACACATAGGCAGAAATAATTGGCACTTTATAGATAAAGAATACATAACCAATGACAGTGAATATTTTGATTATTTGATAATTTTGCATAATCATCATATTGGAATGCAAATATGAGCAGGGATGTTTTGAAAATGTTGTTACTGTAGCCTGTTTAAGGAGGTCAGACATGTAAAATTTGGAATTTCCTCTCAGGCGTCATAGCAGCTAAGTTGAATAAGTTGAATTGGCACATGAGCAAAGTTCAGAAGGGCATCGTCAATAACAGCAGGGGGTCAAAGCACCAGCTACTGGTTGATAGAGCAATCACCCAAAACCCTTAAGCCCAGCCAGACCAACCTGAGCACTGATCATTGACTAACCTCAGGGCAATCGCACAAGTCACCATCAAGTATGGAGTATACCACTGTCCCTGCTGCTGTTCTGCACAAGCTTTACCCCCCTCAGTTCGTCTCACTCCTTGTGAAAGCAAAGTGTGTGATGAGAAGTCACTATAAATGTGCCGAATGAATACATTAAAGGCCACAAGTTTGAATTTATACACATTCCCCTAACTAATACCATTTGGAATCATGTGTTTATAGCAAAAGTATGATCTGGATCCAATTGTGCATAGCAGTGGAATGTCATTCATTTTACATGCATGAGTATTATTATGCCTGAGTATGATTGTTTTTGATTGGTTTATTATTATTTTTCAATATTTTGACAAAAGGTTTAAAGAAGTGTTGAAGAAAGTGATCCTGAATCTGTACTCGGATCAGCTTAAATATGTAATGAACTTTTCCTTGGCCAAAGATCCACCGCTAAACAAAATGTCTTCAAAATCCTTTGACAGCTTTGTGAGATATCTTGCAGACAAACAAACAAACAAAGAATGTGGGTGATAACCTCTTCCATGTCATTGACTGTGGTAACAAAGGGTGCATAACATCCCTATCTACAAATTTGACATCTGTGCAGCATGAACATCAGAAACATTAGCAACACAAGTCACCACTGACACACCTTATCACACCTGCGATTATCGTCAATTATGCTTCTATCGTACTCAAGAGCTTTCAACTTGCTCCTCTATGCTGCCTGTCTTTACACTCAAAGTCCAGCATGGACAGCTGAGTCATGGCTGCCAACCCAAACAGTGAAATCTCACACTTTCCAGCTCATGGTACAGTGATTGCACTCTTCCAAGCATGGAGAGAGGGGAGAGAGGGGGGTATTATGTTCACCTCCCCAGATATCACACACAGCGGAGGTGCTATGCCTGTAAGGCCTCCACCAGCCGGACTGGGCTGGTGTGACGGAGCTTCTTCACTCGTGAGGTCCTGTTAGGACTGTAACACTGAGTCTTCAAAAAGAGGATCTGTTATGTGCATTTAGTATTTTAATCAAAAATACAAGGTGTAGAATTTTATACCTTATTGTATAATTCTATCGTGTATTGCTACATCATAATGAATTTATGTCTATTGCATCATATCCATTGGATATGTGCAGGAATTGACCAAATAACCCTGTGCTTTTCTCAAAATATGTGATGTCACATCCCAGGTGATTGTCTCCACATCTATTTTGTACTGTTACAAACAGTATTTTAAGTATTTACTGGACTTAGGTTGAATAACACAGTCAGTTTCTACAGCATCTATTCCTGTATGCGTGTCGCACAGCTTTGGTAATATTTTAGGGGTTTTGACATTTTTTTTCATAATTGTTATTTAGCTAAATATATACTTGGAAAGAAAAGTAGCCGCTGCATGCACCTCTAGAGAAAACAGACTAAAAAAAAACTACTAATATGAACGCTGAGATTTGTTTTGACAGTTTTATTTTTAAGGTTTATTTTTCCACAACCACAGTTAATAGCATGTAATTAATATTATGTATTGGATTATGTATTAGTAATTAATCTTCCTTAAAACATTGCTCTGCCTATTATTAACAGTGGTCATGGTTCAAGCCAACATACGGGATCCGACATGGGAACACAGACGTTTAACGTGATGGTTGATTTGTTTAAAATAATTATATTATGCTTGCTTTGGGCCTTTGTACAGATTGTCCTGGTGTGACATTTGGCTGTCGATGACAAATTACAATGTCGAATGGTATAAGTGAAGATGTCATATCATCTCCTACTGATTTATGGTTGTCTTTCGCCGTGGGAAAAGGAAATCACTAAAGCTTGCTTCACCATATTACGGTCACATTCACAAACAATCACTCTCTCAGTTATTATCTAGTATTTTAACCATTAAGAGCCTTTAATACGGTGACCAAAGCTCGTAGTGACTGTTTAGGAAAACACGTCTCACTGTATTGAAAGTGTATAATCATCACCGAGCTTCAGCAAGGCACTCATGATAAGCCCTTTAAATCCCCACTTCCACATCAGTGTCATCGTGCTCCCATGTTGTTACCACACTGTTTTCTGAGTGCTTCATCTGATCACAATCAGTGATGACGAATTATGTGCAGCCAGTGCACATATTTGTCTTGAGAATTTAGCACCACTCTGAGATGTAACTGAAGACGGATTGTTGCTGAAATGTGAACCGATGTTTACAGAGGGTTTGTATTAGGAATAATTTGTATTATAGTGCAGTATAGTTTCTCTGTCTATAATATTTTCCGCTCATATGTAGCTAATTTGCAACGTCTTCTATTAGCGTAATGAGAAAAATTGTCAATGAATGCACATGGTTAGACTCTCCGATACAGAACACAGCAGTGAAATATTCACTGACTTGGTTTCTGGAACATATAACAGAGACAACAATGTTTCCCTAACCCAATCCAAAGTTCTTCTGTTACCGAAAAGTAATGTGAAAGAAACGTATTTTAATACTCTCGAGCTAAATTAACTGAGGTTTTTAAGGCTGACACCAGATCCAGCTGCTTGTTTAAGTGTCTCAAAGAGCTTATTAACCATGACCAGTAAGGACGGGTTGCACCTTAATTAACCCAAGTATTTATTCAGAGGTTAAAGAATACTTTTTGGTTTAAGTTCAACTTTATTTCAAGGTTTTGTCGATGCTTCGCCTTCAGTAATCGTTTTACTTTGAGGACCCACAGATTGCTTTTTCACCTCAGCAATAATCACTGATGCTCATTTTATGAGCAGCACCAAAAGGTTTATGAAAGCTTTAAAGTGCCAACTGTGCTGGAAGCTCAGCTGGTTTCCATTTTTCTGTCATCGTGGTTTTTGTTTTAACACAAAAGGCTGCAGAGCACGGCGAAATTAATTCCTTATGAGCAAATTCCATGATAGTTAATGGTCATATTGCTTTCCTCCAATGACAAATACAAGATGTTAAAGTCCTTAAGGGGACTGGGATATTCCATTTATGAAGGGCTTCAAGATGTTCTCCATTTCCACATGTGGGAGATTATTTTTGATGTTGGGATTCACCGATGTAACCGTTTCTATGGAAACTGCATGTTTCCGCAGCGGCCTACCAAGAGCATGTATATAACGAGAGCTTGCGAGAGGCAACTGTCTGCTTAAGCCTCAGTTACATTAAAAAGGAAATAATAAATGAGCCACTTTGCTTTTCCCTGAATTAGAATAATATTTGTATTTAGTTGTGTAGGTAAAAACAAACTTTGGAGTATCAGATTAAGCTTTAATTGAGTTGAAATAATAAACACTCCACAGGTTCACAACTGCGGCTGAGGGAGAAAGCTAACACAGCCACTGGTCTCCACATCGACATAGTGAGCGCAGCATTTACAACACTAAAAAAATATTTGGGCAACAATTTGTACTTCTGAGATATACCTTAGAGAGTCTGTTACAAGAGTTCTTGCTTTCCAGGTTCAAGCATGCTTTGAGTGGTGTGTTTGTGTCTGAAAGATGTGGTGGGAGTGAGGCCCTTAAAGGCAGAGGGTCACTTCTGTTTTATGTTCACCCAGACCTGCTTGTGTAGGCTTCTTTGTATTCAGGAGAGGTGAGGATCCATGTGATCGCTCAGTTGTCCAGAATTAATCATGTTTCGTCATCCTCTCCTTTTATCTAGGGGCATTTGTATATAGTTGAGACACATTTTATAGATGCTCTCCTCATCGCCTTTGACAATATAGTGAGATGCCTGATCTTCATTTTCAATACGATGTTTGGCCAGTCCAGCTATGAACTCATGGTGGAATTTAGCCTTTACAACTCTATTTTTGACCTTAGCTTTTCAAAATAAACTCAACATGTGGAATTAGTCATCATTTGGGTCTGCGGCAGCTCTGCACTTGTTGTTCCATTGAACTGTGAGAGGAGAGCAGTTTTTCCCCAACGACTGCAAATTTATGATTACAGCAACGACAGATACATGAGTTTAATGTGCAGAGACCATTCAGTTATAACAGGCCAAGGGGTCCTGCATAGTGTTTACAGAGTATTTCTCACAGGCTTACAGTCATAAAGCATCTCAATAGACACATTCATTTTTAACATCTTAGCAAAGTGATCTGGCTTCACTTTATCACCTCTGGCAGTTTCCTATGTCAGTATATACATGCTCAATGCAGAAAGTAGTGAAGTACTTACGTACTGTTCTTAAGTACAATTTTTTAAATTAAATTTTACATCTAAATAACAGCAGTCACAAAGGGAAGTATTGTACATTTTACTCCCCTACATTCAAATCAACATCTTAATTAATCAATAATTAGTAACTTTGTTTTTTTAAGTTAAGATTTTACATAGAGACCATAAGATTAAAATATATGATGCTTTATAAGGCTTTAAACTACTAAACAGTAGCCCGATAGTGAAAGTTCCCAGAAGTCCACCTCAACCAGCAACAACATTAACAGACAGGAGCCATTCTAAAAGATGAAATATACTTAATAATACTACTAAGTGACTTTTGTTTATCATTATTTTCTACTTATACTTGTAGTGAAATTTGTGTACCGCACTGGAGTCCCATGGAGGTGTACACAAAGTGTTGGACTCTGACACCAGAAGGTCTTTAATGAAGTTTAGGCAGGACAAGATGTTTTTTCAAACAGCATTAAAATGTAGAAACGCCTGGACGAGGTGATGGTTCCAATTGATCTGAAACATTATGGTTCATACAAACCTTTAGTCCAATCAGATTAGTTCCACTATCCTTCATCATCCATCCCTCAGTTCCAAAGAGGTTTGCTTTAGTTATTTCACAATGAATATTTCTTAGTTAAATATTTTACTCATACAACAGAAGACATTGTTACAAAAGGAGTTCATGCATGAATAGGCGGACAGTGGATATTACACATCCTTCTCAGCCTGAACTAAACCACACATGGTCTGTTTGGTGGCGTGTACTCAGATCTGGCTTGTGTTCAGACTGAAGGCAGCGCTCTTTGATTTTGTCAGATGATGGATTTTTCATCACTGGATCAACATGCTTCATCGAACGCTCTCTGTTTGACTTAAATACATTTGCTTTGCATCACTTCATAGCACACTAGAGTGGGTCTAACTGGGATCTGATGTTTATTCTTACATCTGTCTTGCTCAGATTTCTCATCGTATTACATATTTCATCTTAAAAGTGAGCGTGAAGCTCTTTGGATGCAGATACTCCATCATGTTCCACACGTGTCTCTTTCAGTTATTTTAAAAATGGATGTTGCATAATTAATGAATTCACTCATACAAAATTAGATTATGTTTCAGTATCTTTTTTTTAATATAAATGATGATGTCAGTTTATCTATCCATTAATATCAGCTATTTGAACTGTTTTTCTGTTGCTTTAAGCTAAATATCTTCATGTTTTTTCATTACTTTTAACTGTTTGTGTGTTACTTTTAACTATTTCAACTATCCATTACTAAATAAATATTTTATTCACACTGAGACCCAGGTCAGTGAGAGAGTTCATTGTGCAAAAGTCTGAAAAAAAAGAAAAAATATATAAAAAGCACAAAAAAAGAACAACAAAAAAAGATTTGCTACACAAGACTGAGCATTAAAAAAAAACTAAAAACCTCAGCTGGGCCCTGCCCTTGTACAACCACCTACATAAATTTGATAATAAAGTGAGCTTAATCTAATGTGATGGAGGTGTGTAGACTGTTTCCTCGCACTAAGAAGCAAACTGGTTGTGCATGCAGCCGGGACAGAGGTATGAGGGCATGAGGGTAGATTAGTTTCCATTTACCTAATATCAGGTCTGCTGATCATTAGCATGGCAAAACAGTCATACTAATGCAGACATACAATGGATGCATTGATAGAAAGAGGATCCCAGGGGGAATTTAGGTGGCCTCTGAGGATGCTTGTAACGGGGTCATAGTGGAGCTTTAGAGTGGAGGTCCTTTTGCTCTGCTCTCTATGGCTCTCTTTATCTTCTGTCTCTCTTATATTTGCTCGAAAAATTTCAAATTTAACACATGCATATAAAGTCATGACATTTTTCATTTGCATCACAGGATTGCACATTAAAAAAAAAATAATGCTGAGAGAAAGTGAGAGGATTAGTTGAGACATTGAAATAAGCCACAGGGCTTCTCTCATTGCCACGGTTTAATTTCCTGCAATGTTAACTATACTAGATAAACTGCCCTCAGTGTTTGTCCTGCCTACCTCATTTTACTGAAAACAGGCCACACACACTGGCACACATGCACTCACACACACACTCACGCAAACATGCAAACATATAAGGTCACTTACATCAACATATGGACATATATCCAAACCAAGATCCTCATGAAAATCAAATGCAAACACACCCAGAAGAGCCTGCGTGACTGCATGAAATAAAACATCCAGCGAATCACAGGGATCCAGAAGTATTAATTTGATTGAGTTGATAAACATTTTTACTCTCTGAATGAGAACCCATGGGGCCTCGTTTTGGAGGATGATTGCTCTGAAGAGCCAGTTGGTTTCCATCTCATTCTTTGTCAGGATGTGATGTACATTTAGCACACTCCTAGTGAGGGAAGATTGAATTTGGAGGTTTTCTTTTGTTGCTCTTTTCAAACACCAATCCTCCAGTAACTGCAACATATCCCAGAAACGTCCTCTTCAACCTCGGGATAGAATGTCATGATGTTTCTTCCCTTTTGATAAATGAGTGTCTGGAGCAGGTTCCCTCTCTGCAGTCTGTCCTCTTGATTACCGCCCAAATGCTCAGCAGCTGGATATCAACAGTTCCGGTTTACAGAAATGTCGTTTATATCAATTTTGGGGTTAATTATTGCCAAAGTACGATGAACAACTTCATTTCAACAACAACAGCTTGGGCTATCTACACTCCTAAACAGTGACTTTTGGCAGAAATCTTTGTGCACAAATATTGTCTCAATGAGGACAAGAACCAGTTACGCTGGACAAGATGCCGGAAAACATGTTGCTGAGTCTGATCATCTGAGAGGACAATGACCTTATCCTCTGCAATGCTGCAATGCTGTAAATTTCCCCACTGTGGGACTAATAAAGGGATATCTTATCTTATCTTATCTTAGTCCATTTTTGTCTAAAAAATAAGGGATGTTGACAAGGAAAGGAAGGACCACCATCTTTGCTTGACAGTATTTAAATGTTTAGAAAGAACAATACTAAGACTTATTTTGTGATGATGTACTTCAATTTTTACTCTGGTTGAGTAACAAGTCTTACTCTTTGTCCTCAATGGGCCCTGTAGCAGTCAGCTCCTCCTGCTGTCTACAATGTGCAGCTGCACCCCAGCGCCTAAGCTTTTCAATGTCCTCTTTCTTTTAAGTTTAATCATGGCCTGATCATTCCTGGTTGTGTAATGAAATGATGTAATGATTTACTACTTAGTCTCTTAATTTGAATTATGACCACGAGTTTCCTCCATAGAGCCCTTCGCATCTCCTTCCAAACACAGGAACACTGGTTGTAGTACAGAGGAGAACAGTGACGAAACATTAGAGATGAAAGAAGAAAGAAAATGACCCTCTAAACCCTCATTATCCTCTGTATTTGTAGTTTTTGATTATATCCCGCTCTGTATTACTCCCATATTTTTTTTCTTTTAAATACAAACTGTTTCATTCCATTCCCTGTGTGCCTCTGCTTCTCATACTTGTTGTACTGAACGCCACATGTTCTTAACCACAAATCAAACTGTATCGTAAGAAAATAGAGAAACTGTTCACAGCTGTTTCAATATTTTCTTCTTGCACTTAATGTCATAATGCGCTTAAGACTCTTTCAATATGCAACCGCAAGCTTTATTTGCTTAATTTTCAGATGAGGTTTGGCAAGTATAGCCTTCACAACAAGCAGCACAGTGTTAGTTATAGCAAGCCTCTGCACCTGCCTAGCAGTAAATAAAGCATTCAGAAGGTGGCAAACTAAACAGAGACCAAATCTACAGCTGAGTGAGAGGGAGGGCCAAAAAATCATAAACACTCAACCAAAGTCCTGGCAGAGGGGAGCAGCCGTCACCACACCACAGCGCTCCGTGGCAGATAAGATCAGATCCAAATCATAAATCAGACAAAACACACGACAACAAGGTGAGGTGGAGCACTCCATCTACCCAGAGTAAATACACAACTCTGAACTTCTGAGAGGGTTTTAACGCTCTGGATTATTTGGTTTACACTCACTGCTCCAGCTAATTTAAGGCTCACAGATTGTAATCTCATGTTGGTCTATGGTTAATGTGGCTCTGACCCATAGATCATTCATCTGGTCACAGAGAGCACAGACCATGTGGTAAGTGCACAACATTTCAGGAAGTGCATTTTGTGCTGGAGGTGATGATGACATTATTCTGTGCTCCAAGTCATGCGTTATTCTCTCTGTTCCTTGTATTGATCATAATGTGGTGATTTAATATTTGGATTATATATTTGCGCAATTTCATTTCTTTACTTGGGATATAGATCCAGAAGAGATAACAGTTTGAATAATACTAATTACATTTTAACATTATGTTTAATATCTCTTGATATTAAACATAATGCTGAATGATTTAATGTCAGCTTTATGCTCAGTTAGCAGCCATTTCCAAGACTTTAATCTCATTTCTGCCATTTAAATCTAGTTAAATCTTTGTAATAAAAAAAAATTCCAGGACACTTTGAAAAGACTCAAGAAACGACACCTGACATCCATCAGAGGCTATAAATCATGATAAATGGAATTGTTACCTTCTGAAAAGAAACAGGTACTCAAAGCGCAATCGCTTCCATATGAGATAGTGTCTCTAATCCACACACACACACACACAGAACCAAAACTTACAGTACTTTACAGACACACACATGGCTTTTCGGTCTGGTGTTTCCTCAGACCTGGCTGGTGTTCAGATTGAAGTCAGCGGGGTTTGATTTTGTGACATGATGCATCATTCATCACTCGATAAACATGCTTCATCAAACCGATTCTGTTTAAATTCAATATAGTTGGATTTCATTCATTATCCATTCATCAGCTCATGGCACGCTAGAGTTGGTCTAACAGGGTTCTGACATATGCTGATTTTCTTAGATCTACGTTGCTCAAATCTCTCAGTCTGTTGCTTATTCCATCTAAAAAGACAGAGAGGGTGTCCAATAAGCTCTTTTGGATGCAGATACTTATGTCAAATGTTTTTAAGACCTCAAAATACTAGTTCTTGGCATCTTTCTCTGCTGTATTCAAATTATATTCACCCACAACACAGCTTTTAGCTTAGGGGACAACAATTTGGTTCAGAATTTTATTAAATCATGTCTATGCCTGATCATCTGGGAAAAATACTTTATTCTTATCTGTTTTCCATTGTGGAAAACAATTTAAAGTGAGTTAATATGCTGTATTATGAAAACAGATATACATGTCTCATAGTCACAACGTGTGCCAGATATTTGGCTGACATTCATTTGTTTTTTGGCTGTATTGAAACTTAATCCTGTGTTTCAGGCTTGCGCTGAATGTATAGTTGGCTAATCTTTCTTGGAAGACCCCCCTTTGAGTTTCCACTAGGACCAAATACTGGCTCAAAAAGACATTTATTGTTCTCTATATAAGAAGCTTAAAGTGAAGGCAGCGCAGGGGATAAATTGAACCTTTGAATATTGCTCAGTTTATAGCGCAATATTAAAATAACATATAGTTTATACATGGGATGAAAACACAATAAAAACATTCAGGTTTATTTAGCAGCTAAACACTCTGTGATTGTATCATATGAGCCCATAAATCAAATAAACACCTTAAAGTGCTTTGTCTGGTATGTCTTTATTACAAAAATAACTCAGCACTGCATCCTACACAATCCCTCTTCTCTCCACTTCAGTCATGACATCATCATCCAGAGCAGCGTTGTTCCATTTACTGCTCCCAAACACACTTTAGGTTGAAGTTAATTTGAGTTCCACAGGGGGAAACAAGACATTGTGATTGGCTTAGAGAAGTTTGCATTAAGGGGGTTAAAACTTGACCTCAGACCTCATAGGAACTGCAGATATCCCTGTTGGCCACAGGGCTAAAAGCTTGGTCAGTAAATAGTTGTGATGAACACACTGTGGGGGTCTAAGGTCAGAGGTAAGAGGAAATGAGGCACTGACTAAGACCTGTATGACCATACATGGTGTTTCCTCTGTATGTTGTGTTACTGAGTCAATCTGTGGCTTTGGGAATTTGAAAGGTGCCGTCATCGCCGGTAATATCACCACCATATTTATCAGAATATTTGGTGTCACAGATCAAACACTTTCCATGTTAACTAACGCCTTCAGAGTTAGAAATTACAGTGATGGCAGATGTTGACGAAGCTACTATGAAAGCATTGCTTTGCTAACTTTGCAAGTTGAAGGTTGAACTAAAGCAAAGCTACATGAGAGAGAAATCTGGTTTGGTTAAGTGAAACTACTTAATAGTTAATAGTTCAAACTGCTTTGTAAAAAAATATATATATATATAATTGCTAGATTGTTTTAAATGAATGCATTTTGTAAAGATAAAGAGATCAATGTAAATATCCACAGAATAACTTTTCTGGACTATTTTCTCCTAAAAGCCCAAAAAAAAAATGTAATCAATTAATCAATAATTCATTTTCAGATTATGCTACTTTTCATGCACACGCCTTTAAATTTGTAAATATTTCAAGTATTTTTATTTGAGTAAGACATATGAGGAGTTTCTTAGTGGAGTTAGCTCACGATCACGTTCATCAGGCTGTGATGTGTGTTGTTTCCTCAGCGGAACATCTGGGGCCTCCTGCTGTCGACTGACTTGTTCATGTGGTTTTAACAGGACAATAAACAGCCTGTGGCTCTATTTCCACTTTATGATCTCATATCAACACCACATGAGAGGTGATAAAATATCACTCTTTAGCTTAGCACTGACTGTAATATATTAGAACTTAATGTTCTTAATGGTTATAGACACTGTCCCTCGGCCAAAAGGCCTGGTATACGTTTGTTCTCTAAGGAGCCACTCGTCTGAGGTGTCAGTGTGTCAATGCTTTATGAAGGACATGAGAGTCTTCATGGGTTATACAGTAATATATTTTATCATTTTATACTCATATGGACAACAGAAACACTAAATTGGTTAAAGTGTTAAAGTGTTGGGTGGATATTCTTCTGCAAGGGAGGTCACTTGTGAAAAAGTCAAATAGTCTTGAAGTCAAAGTCAGCTTTATTGTCAGTGTACCATGTTCATGACATACATAGGATTGAAATATGTATTCCCCTACAACCCGGAGGCTCTCGCAAAAAGACTGAATCTCTCTGCATTAATTATTCTATTATGCAGTAAATGGAACTAAATGTAATTCTTTTATCTATTGATAAATATGTTAAATTCACAGAAGGAATTGTGAAAATATATGTGAATAATTATAATGGTTTAAATGGGAAGCAGGATGTTTGTTTTGGTGTCAGAAAGCTAAAATAAAACAAATAATGAGGACTTTCTTACAATATAAATGCCTTTTTCACTGAAACATGATTCTAAGTCTTACTTTTTTAACATTAGTCAAGGTTGTTGTTGTTTTTTTACTTACAAATTATTCTTTCTTTCTATTATGTCATATCTTATTATCTCATCTTTTACTTCCCAAACTTAAATATGTGGGTGCAAAAAACACATGCACTCATTTGCTGACATGAACATATTACTGACACAAATACAACTCTCCCTGGTCAACCTCCATCACTCACCGCATCACATGAACAACACTCCTTACTTAAAATAGAGTTTGAGCAGACACAGACTTTCTCTCTTTGTTGCTGTTTTTTTTTCAGATGTGGGATTATTTTTAAAATGAGTTTGTTTAGCTTGTCCAGTTTACAATTTTTTTTTTTTGCTTTTAATGTTCAGTGTGGATGTGGATGTTCGATGTGGATAATGTCCAGAAAACCAGATAAATTCAGAAATCTTCCAGTTTAACATTTCTCCTATAATGACCAGCACTCAGACAGTTTGACTTCTGATTCCTATCAATGAACCAGGAATGTGTGACATAAGTGGTGTTTCTGAATAACGGCAGACAGTGTGGCCAAAGTGCATGTTTCATTCTGTGTGTCAAGTTTCTTTCCTGTGCATGAATCATTATCCACAGAGTAATATTCAGAACGTTGCTTTTCTATTATGATTCCCTTTAGCTGACAATTCAGTCAACTTTAGCCTTCCTTGGCTATAGTCAAAGGAAACATTTCTCTTAAAATGCTCGACTACATTCATTTCCAGAGAGGGATGTTTCGATTTGGTATTTGGGCTACAGATTAGATTTCTCTGTTTGTCCTTGGTCTGAGTGAGAGATTGATAAATGAGCGCTGTGTGAATTAGTCTGCTGCATGACTCTGAGTTTAAAAAAACATTTGTCATGGTTGTTGGCGACATACAGTATAACACGTGGATCATTTAGATAACAGATCCATCAAGACCACTTTATTTAACATCATTTCTTCCTGTCATTTTGTGGTAAAGAGAGGAGCTGAATGTTGGCTGCATCCAAGTGCAACAGAGGGAAAACAGACAACATGTGCTTACTGAGAGGTGACGGGTTGATGGCCAGTAAGTGTAAACACACAGAGAGAGAGAATATGGCTTCCTTTCTCATGAGACGTTCAAATATTCAGTGAGAATCCAACAAAATAGCCGCAGAGCAACTCTGGATTTTTATGTTTTGGGCTTGAAACCCATCGGGATGATCATGTTTACTTGTGATTTACAACCATAATTATAAAATGTTGTTTTGTAGCATTACAAGTAACATGTAAATCTCTCACGCCCTGTTTATTTACACAAACAAACAGCTTGCTATGGGAGAGCTGGACTGTGTCGCATTGACAGGACGTCCTGAAGGCTCTCAGTCAGCTGACAAGCCGACATTGTTGTCCAGTCATGTGTGGAGGTAAACAAGCTGAGCCTCTTCCCGTCTGTCGTCCTAACTCCATCCTGACACCCCGGATCACCTCCTCCTCCTCTCCAGCTCATTGGGTCGACACCAGAGAGGCGATGATCCCACTTGTTCTGGTTCACTAAGGCCTGGAATTCCATGTCCAGATCGACAGGAAAAGTGTCCTCTCTGTCCTCTGAGACAGATTAACGCCTGTCTGTTTTAAAGAGGGGTGGGGGTGTCGTAAACCCGTCGGTCCCGACGGTGTCCTTTTACCTAGCCAGCTTCGGTCTCGGCTCAGAGCATTCCTGGATGCTCTTAAATGGCAGTTTACGGCTAACCTGTCAGCCCCAGGATCACCAGAGGTTTACGGGTGACCAATAAAAACACTGCTGTGGGTTTGGAAGCTCCCTGACTCAACTCCCCTCTTCAAACCCAACCCCCAATTCACTTCTTCCCGTCTTTAAAGATTAGAGGAGACCCCAGTAAACTCACCACCTTTTTCCCCACAACTCCTTCATTTGCCTCCTGCATTTATCTTCCATATCATCTAATTCCAGGTCAGATTTTAAAGTGTGATGACTCTGGTTTCTGTCGTCACTGATCTGTCATGGCCAACAATGCCAACTGAAAGAACAGTTCACCCAAAAATCATCATCTGCTCTCCCCCATAGAAAGTTTCATAGTCCATAAAACAATGGAAGGGAATAGGGACTTGTTTAAAAGCATAAGAAATGACTGAAAACATACGGTAATTGCATGTTGAAATCTTGAAGCTAAAAGTCATAGCATGCACCCCGTCTGAGGATAGAGCATGAGTTACGTGTGCACATGCACCGCTAGATGAGAACAATAAGAGAGCTCTGATCACACACAATACAAAAATCTTACATCTAACAGAGGTAGTTAATGCTCCAACTTCAGCAAAGCGCTATTTGTGTGTGAGATGCATCCTCTATTAAAGCAGCGAAACTCTGAGGTATGAAGAGATCGTATCAAAGAGCACCTGTGATGGTCATACGTTACAGTGGCTGACCACTCTTTGCTCATGATGTCCATCAAAGCAAACACGATCCACTGTTTTCTTACCTGCACACAAAATGGTGGTGACAGTTTTAGCCAGGACAGCTAAACACGGTCTGGACAGTCCATAAAGGCAGCGACTGAGGTCAGTGACACAGGTTTACATGATGTGCTCTGGGTATGGTTTAGATGACAGATGGGGGAGTTACAGCTAAATCAACATGTCTCCCACACACACTAAGGCAGGGAGGAGCCGTCGTCTCATCCATTTCTGTCTTGTCTTTTGTATCTGTTTTATTAGGGGGTGTTTGGAAATGTTGTGTGCCCGTATTTCTGTGTTTGTGTATGTATATCATTTTCTCTGATTCATGATAATAGTTCACTTTTATTTTCATTTTTAAGGCTGCTGATTTGAAGTTATTTTAGCCCGAAATATGTTGGGTTTTATTTTATCTAGTTTCATTTTCTGTTACATTAAAAAGTAAATAAACGTATTTTTTCCAGAAATAAAAATGTCAAATATGTAGAAACAAAAATGTCAAGAATCAAGAGTATACTATTAGGCCTATCTCTGAGGGGCAGTTTGGTGGTTTGTTTTACGGACATCAGTACAAATTAATAGAAGTAAATAAATGTGGTGATTAAATCAGCAGGGATCTGAACAGCTGGAAATAAATGACAAATAAAAAAAAGGTTCTTTTCGGAAAAATGATTTGACTTTGACAAAAGGAAAACCAGCATTTTGTCATTACCAGTATAAAAGCACATGGTGGTGTCGTTCTCGAACCTTAAAATAAATAACTTAATGTGGACTGCACCACACCATACAATTGTGACATTGATGTCAGCACTATAAATATCTGTGTTTTTCAAATTATGGATTAAATTAGAGGAATTAAGGAAAAAAATATTGAAACATTTCCTCTGCTGCTTTACTACGGAAAGTAAGTTTCATGGAAATCTGTCAGCAGTTTTCACATAATCCTCCTATCAAACAAACCAACCAGCTAACAAAGAGGCACATGGACTAAGTGAAAACCTCCTTGTCAGAGGAAACTGCAGCCACTGCAACAGAGGAGAACCAGGTTGATTCAGTTAATTAATGTTTGCAGAAAGTTGTATGCTGGGGCTTGATAAAACCCTACTTATGTTTCATTAACAAAAATCTTTTACATTTTGTTTAATAAGACAATTGCACTCACCAGTGATTTTATGTTGGAGCATCAGTTGTGAAAACCTGGAACAGAAGTTACAGAAGTAAAGTTTACATTTTCAAATGTTTCAAACAACCAGCACAACTGCAAATGCATACTAGTATGTACATTTTGTAGGGTTTGAAAATGCAAAACATCACTTTATAGGAATGCAAATCTTACACAGATAATAATGTAACAATTATAACATTTGGTTTGGGTTTACTGCTTCAATAAGGATAAAAATGTGGAAATGAACACACCAGTCACAACCCATGATGAAACCAAACTCTGTATGTACACTGACTCTGCATGAGGCCTGCAATTATTAGTCGATCCCCAGCCGGTGCTAATGCAGAACGTCACTTTACCTGTTTTCTTTGCATTACAAAATAAAGTTCATTCTTTACACTCTGAACAGCTTAGGACACAGGCCTCCTAGTGGAGCAGTGATTTAATATTTAAAAGAAGTAGGTTCACTCTTGTGTGTTCCCCTTGCTTTCCGTACAGCTGTGAAAATAAGTACTGGGCTCCACTCAGGGACTCTTTATGTCAAATCACTCTCACTCTCTCTCGGACACAGAGGTGAGATCGGACAGCCGGTGTTGAAATGAGACGTGCATACATTTATGCAACAACATTTATCTTATTGTCTTTATCTTATTGTATTTGTGACACACAATAATGACTGGATTAATTCCACATACTGGTACAACCAAAATAAATTAGGCCAGTATCCTTCTCCTGATCTTTCTGTGTGATTTATGTATTGAGTCTTAAAATACACACTGCTGAAATAATGCATTAGAGATAACAATGGGGAAAAAATACACTTTAATAGTGTTCAAATTGTCTATTTTTTTTGTTAAATTGGGACTACCGCACTGTGTGTTAACAGTGCAGATTATTAATATGTTTACACTTCTAATAAATTAACACCTTGTAAGCTAACTGACTTGTTTTAAAGTAATGTTTGAAAAGAGTAGAAAACCATCTGCCTGTGGTTACCACAGCAACTCAGCTGCTACATTTCTCAAAAGGACATTCATGTTTAAAACAACGTCATTTTCAGTGCTTAAAACACTATGCATAGTTTAAAAATACGTACAGTATGCAGTGCTGCTGACGAAACAACTGCATTTTTTACCTTGCATGTGGAACACAGCTGCCTCTGGTACCACAGCACCTCAGCTGTCAGAACGTAATCCAGCCATCCATTAACTAAATCCATGATAAACACATGCCATGCTCATAGTAACACTTTCTCTAAATGCTTGTGTGTGTCCCAGAGCCTGACCCTTTGCTCCCTCTAAGTGGACCATAACTCTCATCTAAAAGTCATCTGGTCTGGTTTATAGCCTGTAGGGGGTCAGAAAATGGAGCACTGTTAACTCTATTATGATATGCACCAATCAGAGCTGCTCTGTAACACTTATCAGTCTTGTGAATTAGCGAAGATGAGACAGGAAATCAAGTCAGACAGCAGAGAAAGACAGGATGGAAAAAGGGAGTGAACGAGACAGGAATGAAAGGGCAAATGTTGCAAAGGCCTAAAGGAATTGGACAGTAAGGCTGTTATGAGTCGGATTGTTGTGTTGAACAACAACAAGGAAATACTGATATTACATTGATATTTTCAAATGAAATGAAAGGTGATCCAGGCAGGTGTCGCCTTTCCCCAAAGTGATTGTAGGGATCATAACCTGTCAGTGATGGAACTGTGATATGAGACGGCACTGGATGGACTCACTGTCAGGATAAAACAGAGCTGTTGATCTGACAGAGTGACAGAAACATGCACATGATGGAAAGATGAGAAAGAGATACAGTAATAGGACTGAGAGAGAGAGAGAGAGAGAGAGAGAGAGAGAGAGAGAGAGAGAATAAAAAGCTATTGAAAGATAGATTGAGGAGCTTTGAGGAAAAGAGACTAAACATTAAAGGCTATTGGGAAACCGAGGAGGAGGTGATGAGCTGAAGTGATTGTTTGTGTAAACTGTCTGTAAATCTCTCTCACCAGGAAGGCTTGAATTACATCAATGAGTTTGGGTCTGAAGCAGATGGAGGGAAGATGCGACCATGTCAAGACTGATAGCAGAGCAATCAACATCAATTCAGCATCATAATAGACAGTATAGTCTCTTAGTCAATATGTTTTTATAATTCAAAAATAATATACAATCAGAGTTAAAACAAAAAGTTCCAGTTGCAAGGTTACAGAACAGAACAGAACAATGTCCAATTAAATGCAAAGTGGAAAGTTTATACTAAAATACTAAATGGATGCTTTATTATATCAAAAAGATTTCACAAAACTAACATCCAATGAGTGGGTTCTATAGAAGCCAATGCATAATGAGGTGGCACTGGGGTGGCCAATCAAAATTTTGGCCCCCCTTCTAGACAAGCCTCTAAAGAAACAGAAAAACAGTAAATTCACACGAGAAGCTGATAGAAGATAACTTAAATAAAGTTCTCTAATTAAAACATTATATCTTCTTTGTTTAATCTGTACTATCTTTATCAGTACTTTTTTAACATGGGGAGGCACAGTATTCCTTTTGGATACATGTAAAATGCCTAGAGAGCAAAAACATTAGCTCTCTGGATTCTGTGTGAATCCAACCAAACACTGGTTTCCACACTCACAAGGTAAATGAAAGACTAGAAGGAGAAACACTCCCAGTGAAATCCCAGTGCTTTGACAAAACAGCAGGGTTTCATGCCCCTTAAAGGTTTTTACTGAGATGCTCTTTGCTTCTCTGTTGCTCAGCTCCAAAGGTTCGAGGGAAACACTGTCCTAAAACACTGCAGCAGATGTGTTACAGAGATTATTTCCCTAACAGAATCCACACTTGGCGGATTTTTACTGCAGCACAATGCTCACTGAAAACTTTCATGTTTACCTTTTATGGGAAAGAGGTCACAAAATGACATCTGTGCATTGAAGACACAGTTGTTCAAGTGTTAGTCCAAAGCTGAGGCATGGGTTGCAGATGGACAGACTGGGAATTCCAGGGTGCTGAACAAAAAGGTTGGTGATCTAGAAACATGGGAGGGGGACATAAAGTTTTATCATTAAAGAGTAAAAAGAGGTGGCCTTTGCTGGCCTTTGGACCTCGGTGTTGCTCAAGACGTTCCTAATGCCATTCATTAAAAGCCTGAGCATCACCAAAGGCTCATTCACAGTCCGTTGCTCAAAGGTTGACCATGGACTTAGACGCATGAAAACTCTCCCTCTTTAGCAATCTTAGCTCTTCAATGGCAGCTTCTCAGCCTTTGTGGCTCGGCCACTGGAACGAGATGGGTTTTGAATGATGGCTGTCCATTTGTGTGAGGTAAAAATGTGGAATGGAAACGAGGGCAAAGAGGACTCTGTTTGCGATTTTCCTGGAGACTTCACAAAACTAACATCCTATAGAGTGGTTTCTATAGAAGCCAATGTTTTTGTCCCTGGAAGTCATGGGGTTAATGCTATGCTGGAAGAACCTGGGTTCCAGTTAGCTGTTCTGTGTGCTGAAGTGGTCCTTGTTGACTCTGTGTGTTTGTGTGTGTGTGTGTGTGTGTGTGTGTGTGTGTGTGTGTGTGTGTGTGTGTGTGTGTGTGTGTGTGTGTGTGTGTGTGTGTGTGTGTGTGTGTGTGTGTTTCCTGTTGTGTTCTTGTGTTCATGGTAGGGTGTAGACCTCTTTCCAGTCAATCAACATGTGTTGTCATTTGTGTTTGTGCAGGAATTAGGAGACATGTTCACCAATGGATGGTTCGTATTCATTTAGTTTTTTAATTGAAAGCAATGAGACATATTCAGATCCTGACATGTCATTAAGACTTGTTCGCACCAGCACTAAAACTGACAAACATTGGTGGTGGTGGTGGGGGACAAAGCCAATATGTCTCCTCAAGTTAAATTTTGGTTTACTTCAATATTCAAAGCCATGCCAGCGACCAATATCAAGCTGTCTTGACAGCGTTAGCATATCCTCTTCACAGAGAGCCAAGATAATCCAAAATGATAATCCATGATAATAATCTTTTACTCAATAGCCCCTTTTACACAGCATTTTCAAGTCTTTATTCAAACTCCCTGTATAAACATTCCAAAGGCATATTTAGTGTCGTTGTTGACCCAAAGCTGTGCATACTTTCATAATAATGGAAAATCCCTTCCCTGAGATCTATGTCTTTCTAACCCTGAACAAGTACTTTTGGTGCCTCGCAATTTAATGGGTGTATCATGTAGTAGGCGAGTCTTCAAGTCACTGTAAGGTAATGATGGCTAAAGACTTGTTTGAAAACCCTTTCTGAAATTGTTGACCACGGCTTAATTAAATAAGTGTTATTGTCTTTGGTATTGATTTATAAATACCCTAAAAGATTTAAAACAGAGACTCCAGCCAGTTTTCAGATGTGTAGAATGTGTGTATCTGCGTTTATAAGGCAGATGAAATCACTTAATTTCTTAGCTGCTAATGCATTTCCCACTGTGACAAGAGGAACCCATGTGTGTAGGCAAGACAGGAGGAAGAGGTGAAAATTCCTGCTTTACTTGATTGTCTCTCTCTCTCTCTCTCTCTTTCTCTCTCTCTCTCTCTCTCTCTCTCTCTCTCTCTCTCTCTATATATATACATAAAAAATTTCTTGCAATAGACAGTTTCTCCTGAGACAAGCTCATGGATTGACAGTGCAGTGCGCTCGCTCTCTATTGTTAAAAGTCAATCTTGCTCATCCAGCCATCTGTGTCTCCCTCACTCCCTGCAATCAATTTAAATAGCCTAATAATATAATCCAGGTCAGGCAAACATGATGGCATTTCAATAAATATAATTTAAATGTCAGTCTTCTAAATGAATGGATGTCTACACGATTCGCAGCAGAAAATAAACATGATTTCATACATTTTATTTTATTCCCACAAGATTTGAGCAACCTACCTGCATATGCCACTTGAAATAAATACAACAGGCAAATAAAAAGATATCTTGACATTTTTGAAATGTGTCATAAACAACCACACATGCAAGACAATTGTGAGAACAGATCGCATGCCATAATGTTCAACAGACACACACAGTAGATGACTGTCAGCTAACTTTCATTTAGTTTAGTTTAGTTGACAAGGTCAGAGAGCTTTTCCTCTCGAACAAGAGGAGAGAAAACTGCACAGTAGAAAGAAAGGAGAAAGGAGCCTGTGACTGACTAGTGGCAGCATATTGCCCACTGGCTAACATGTCAATTGTTATCTGATTTTGCCTTGTCATGCTCACAGAGGTATGGTGAAAATATTGCCAATTGTGAGAATGAAGTCTTGAAAATCCTGCTGAGTGAGATTGGATTCATTTGTTTGCAGAATGACAACAGCCTACTGTGCCTCCATGCATCTGTAACTGTATTTTTGATTTATGAGAACCATCTACTCTCCACAAGTCATGTTTTGTGATGGGGAAATGTGCATTATCTCTCGTTAATGCCTCTTCAATGGTGAACCAAATATCCATTGAGCTCATTTCACAAACTCTGGAGAGACTTTCATTGCCTTGGTCATATTACTTCAGTCTCCCTCCCTCTTTCCTTATCTTACTTTCTCCTTTTTTTGTCAATCTTCACATGTTCAAATGACAAACCCTATCTAAACAAAATACAACATATTTAATATGCTACTTCCATTACTTTTGCAGACATGGTTTCAGTTTTTCTTGGCATGTGTTTAGTGAGTTATAAGGGAGGTAGACCAGCGGTAAAGTGGCGATTGTGGAGCAACTTAGAGGAGCCTCATGATGGGGGATTTTAGCTCCAAGCAAACTGGCCTTTATTTAGGTGTAAAAAAGAGGAGAGTATAGAAGACTATAGGGGTACAGAGCCTGTAAGCCAACAAACCCCTTAATCCTCAGACATGGAGGCCTGACAAGACTCCCAACACCCTAAACCACCCTAAACACCAACACATCTAAACTAAAACAGATTGACACAGTGATTGAGACGTTTAGATTCAGTTTTTGTTTGGGTGCACATTTTCTCCTCCAGGCTGGTGGGCATTAGCTGTCTGGAGTGTAAGTAAGTGTTTAAGTAGGAAATGTATGCTGGCTGTGTTTTCTCTGACCCAGAGTTAATTTAAAAAACACTGGATATTATCTTTTTTTTTTTAACCTGCAGTTTCTCATTAAATGTCATGAAAACAAGAAAGTTAACTGTTACTCTTTTTTCCACCACAAATATGTTATTCTTTTAAATGTCCGTGTCTCATCTTATAACGGTGGGTATCTGTTATTCTAATTCTCTGTTCTTTAGCACAGTGTGAGACCTCTTTTGTTGATGTTTCAAATGGTCCTTAAACTGACTTGGACCAGTTCAAGATACAGCTGAGTGTTTTCAGTGAAAGCTAATCACAGACAAATTATTTTGGCACAGCAAGAAGATCAAATAAATCATTTTGGACACATAAAAATCCACACTTACCGTACATTTCTATTGTAAAGCACTGGATCCATCCCCAGTGCAGCTGGAGCCTTTATTGAATAATCGCAAAGCAGCATTTGAATGCTGATCAATGAATCCCTCAGCTTATTAAAGACACGAGACAAAGTGTGATATCTACTGTTTATGCAATAGGAACTAATACATTTGTCTTTAATTAAAATCGTTATGTATTGCTGAATTAAACAAATGTCTGACCACATAACTGTGTGAGAATGTTTTGTACAGAACAAAACGTAGACATTTTTTACATTTCTGGGTGCTTTTGGGTGTTTTTAATCAAATCTAATATTGTTTAGATTTCTCACCAGCATTAAATTATGTGGCTTCAATTATAAAAGATGAAATAAAAATTGATAACCATCACAGATTGGGGGTCTTTGTTTAAAAAAGAAAAAAACTCGATCACATATCTGATTAGTGGAAACAAGCAGCGCTGTTATTTTATGGCCTCATGATTGTCAGATGAAAGAGAGAAGTGAAGAGGAAGTGATGGAGGAGAGATTTGGTGCTAAGTGGATTGACCCCTGCCATCATGATTAAGACCATCAAGTGGGGTCTGGTTAGAAGTTATTAAAGGATTATAAACAGCTCAAAAGGGTTATAAAAGACAGGCCTGGAGAAGATTAACCAAGCGTGCCGCTCAAATCAACACCGGTCCACATTCCACAAGTTTACACCAGAAGGATATGGGGTCAGTTTAGCTGCCTGGCAAATAACTTTCAAAGTTATATTTGAGATACAAGTATAATGATGCATCTTCATGGCTGTTTATCCCTAGTCACCCGACAACTGCCACCTCACCCAAGGGATACAGGTTTGATCCCCTGGTACTTTCTATGTTAAGTCAACACATGTCTGTTTAGCTCATGCTATACCCCTGAAAAAAAAGTCCCGTGGAAATTAAGTCAGCAGTTTTTGCGTAGTAAAGGAACATTTTGAAAAAAAAGCACAATGTTAAGAAAAAGCTATTTAAAAAAAAAAAACATTCCTGGATCCGAATCTGCACAAGAAGTCTTTTCCGGCATTATCCTTCTACCAAGTTTCAACAAACTATATGTAGTAGATTTCTTTATAATCCTGCTGACAAACCAGCCAATCAACTAACAAACAAACAAACATGGGTGAAAACATAAACTCCTTGTCGGAGGTGATTAATACAGGAAATTGATTTTACAAAATCTGTGTCACGACTTCTCAGCAAGGATCACCTATTTATTTTCATATATCCATACAAATATTACCTGACCTTTGTTTGTTTGTCATTATCTGAATAAGAGCCAAGGGGTAGGTCCCCATAGTTAAATCAGAAATGAACTAGGACAGGCACTAGTAGCATGATTATTGAAATGACAATGTCGGTCAGTTGTTGGATCTGACAATGACCTGAAATTTTCTATAAAGCTCTATAAAGCAAAAAGCATAAAGCAGAGCAGAGCTGCTGATTCAGGTGAAAAAATACCTGGGCATTGTTTTCACATTATTTCAAACATTATCATTATTGCATTATGATGTCAGTACTATCACATTATAATAACATATTGACAATAGCCACTTTAATTAAAACATCCGAGTTCTGTTTCAACCGCTGCTAATATCAACATTCTGATTTTTTTTTTTAAAGGGTGAAAATGAGGCCCAACAAAGGCCCCATGCTTGTGTTTTTCAGGGTCATCCAGATTGCTAAATCTACCCCTGCCTACATCTTGCACCAGACAAGCCAGAGGAATAAACTGGCTGTTAATGGGAACCAGAGCACCAGAGCTTCCTCGGCTAATCATGTGCAGCCACCAGTGGAGACAGCAGCACCATTACTCTCTCACTGCATCACTCTATCACTCTCTCTTTCCTCTCCTTCTATGTATATGCAGTCCCTGTTGGCCCATGCTGCATTCGCTGTTCATCCTTCTTCCTCCTTTACATCATTGACATTTCGTTCTCCTCTTTGTTTGTGCCCTTTTTCCATTGGTCGTACATACTTGTAGCTCTCACTTTCACAAACACACACACACACGCACACACACACACACACACACACTACCAAGTTGTGTTTTAGTCATTTATCAGTATAATCTCAGCTGTCTGCTTTGAGGTGTTTTGAGGGCACGTGTTCATAATGAGAAACAACTCTTGGGCAGAGTGAAAAACAGGTCACCGTGTCTCTCCCCCTCTCTCTGTGTATGTGTGTGTGTGTGTGTGTGTGGGTGTGTGTATGTTTGTGAATATCCTCACCAGTGACCAGAGGTCTAACTTACATAAATATTTGGTCCCATAAAGGCCGTTAGCAGCAGCTTATGAATCATAAAGCTTGTTAAACAAGAGTGTAAATAAACAGTAAAGCGGGTCCTGGCGCCCTGCCGAGCTCCCTCTCCTTCCATAACTCAGTCTGGCCTCTGCCATGCTGTGGACGGACATGTTCAGCTCTACACCTGGACAACAGGTCCCAACGTGTGACTTCCTAACCTGTTCAGCTTGGCTAAGGCAGACGAAAAGCAGGAAATCAGCTGAAGGTTGGTACCTCGATGTGTAGCAGCTTAATGGAGGCTAATGCTGCAGACTTGTTTGGAAAAATGATTTTGATGCTTGTTTTCTCAAAGGTGATTCCTTTTACAGGGTTTGTCGGTAGGAAGGAATCAGAGTTAATGATGCATGGACGATTGGTCATAACGCAGACCAGACGAGGCAGGGGGGTAGTAAAGGCCTGTTTTGCCAGTTCTGAGGCAGCCTTTACCAAAGGATTCCATTCAGTCGGCCTTTAAAGCAGTTTGAATTTACCATGAGGTAATGTTTTTGCAGGGGTTGGTTTGTTTGTTTGTTTGTCTGTTAGCAGGATTACTCAAAAACTCATTAACAGGTAGATTTTCATAATCAGGGCATCATATTATGAGGGGCTAACTATCATGGGACTATTGGTTCTAGGTGCAATGACATAATGGAGAAATTGAGCTGCCTTGGTGGAGGTCTGTGCTCTCTGAGTGCTGTCTAGTTAATTTTCAGATTCTGGTAGTACATGGAACTGAGCACATAATTATGTTATATTATAGTCAGGAAATTATACATATTAAGAAATACTTTCTGTCCTCAGTTGGTTTGACAAATTTCCTTATTTGTCTATTTTTTATAATTGTTTTACTTACTGTTAAAGCCGTTGATTTCCAGACAAGAAACTGACACCAAACGTCTTCATTCAACATATTTCTGTATTTATGTTTTTCTAAGGACGCAACACAAGCCCCGTGTGAAAATAAACCAGCTACATCTTTTAAAATGCGTTTTATAGTTTGATGATGAAAGTACTTTTCAGAGTAACACTAGATCATTTTATCGAAGGTGCTTCTCATCTTACAGTAGTGAAATCTTGAATGCCAGCACATGTCTCTACAGTAGTTAATGTGGACCCCATGGAGGGTCTGAAGTATATCTGAGGGCACCATGTCTGCATTTTGTTACATTAATCAAACTGACCGTATCCACAGATAAACAGACTCTGACACTGATAAAGTGGAGGAGGGATCTAAGTTGATCTATGGATCATGATATCACTACTGAGACCAACAATGGAACCTAAATTCAGTCAAAGCACAGTAACCACAGATAACCACAACACTTAAATGTTTTGGAATTGATTATGTGGGCCACTGTGCCCAACAAAACAATTCCTTCTCTTCAGCTTTTCCGTCTTTTTTCTTTACTAAGTATTTTTCTTCCTATACAATCCCACCGGAGATCACAGGATGTTTTATATTACAGTTGTTCCTCTGAACTTTACAAAACCCAATACTTTTTCTTTTTTTTTAGTCTTGGTACACGAGACGTTTACGGTACTTTTACGGTCTTAATTATTGTGAGTCACTCCTTGAAAGCATGCCAACTGAAGAAAATAAAGAGGAAAAATTCTATCCTTTCTGTTGATTTAAAATGTTTTCCTTCCGTCCATAACAGGATGTTACTTTATTGATCCCTAAAGGAAAATTCTTTTTTCACTTGCACTATTCAGGAGGTCAAATCACAAGGTTGGGTATAGAGGTCACCCTGTGACTGGAGGAGATGCAAGGTCTTGCCCTGGAACGCTTTAGGAACATTAGTAAGAGCCAACCCTGTCTTCCAGAAAACGTTAAATCAAATGTTCCATAAACTGGAACAGAAAACGGATGGATTGCCACAGAAACCCTGCAGAATGCATTACACTTTGGTGATCATCTGAATTTCCTCCAACACCACTGTCAGGCCAAAATATTACTTCACACCAAATACCATGAACATCTCTGTGTTTACGACTAAATAGTCTTTGTTAGATAAAAAAAACTTTTATACCGAAGGCTATGCACATCGGCCACAGACACCAAAGGGCAGGAGGTCCTTGGAGCATCAACCAAGTGTATCTTGAGCGAATGGATGAGATGTACAAGAGCATGCAAATGCATCAGTAAGTGCCAAAAGGGATGATAATGTTTTGACAATTTCTGTGCAGTTCAAGAGTGAAAAAACAAGAATATTAATGGCTGCAATCATGTTAACTTCACAACAGGCAAAACAAAATAGTAGCCTACATAAATTTAATTTAATTGCATCAGCTGATTCCATTGCCCAAGAGGAAGCACTATAGGAAAACTGTCCCTTCCCTTGAACTGCATTCTCAGTGGATAACGTTTTTATGTTCTTTAAAAGTAAACAGCTCAGGCTGCAACCTGATGCAATGCAATGGAATATGTGTTTTATAATTTAAAAGTTTGATTGTTGCCGCCCACTGTCAACTGGTGTAAATAAAATGACAGGCAAAAGTAGAAGAAGAGGAAGGTTGACGCCCCCAACACAAACATCCTTTCAGCTGGACCGTGTAATCCAGGCAGCTATTTTCTTTGCCATTCTCCAACATCTGTGTAAGTGGTGTGTTCAGTGCTACCGGCTGTTTTGTAAACCTCCAGCATGCTCTCCTTTTGTTTGCTGCTTCATGGTTGATGTGGTGACCCTGTGAACCCTTCAGTGATTGTCTCGTGCAGCTAAGTGCCCCCTGATTGTGGGCCGAGCTGAGTGGTGATAATGTCTAACAGATTCTCCTCCTGTCACACAAACTGTGTGTACATGCAGAAGCAGGTAGGCATGCATTTCAACACACACACATATGTACACACTGACCAGTCTTTCAGTCCAAACTGAACAAGTAAACTGTCTGGTGATTCGCTGATGCTTCTGAATGTTTTCAGATGCCTGACGAAGCCCCGTCAACACGCAGCAGGCATGTTGACAAGAAGATGTTGAAACATGTCAAGTGTTTTCTGGTGTGTTTGTGTTGGAGGCTGGATGGAGCAAACTCATCCCCCATTTAGCCTGATATTAAATGTTCATGGATCTAACCTGAATCTCCACTTTGCCTTGGTATCCCTGAGATTTTTTCTGCTAATATCCTGCTATTAATAATGTAGACATTATTTTACGCTAATGGAAAGTGAGGCCTTGTATAAGTGACATTCATGTGTTAATATAGCTCACAATATACAGACACACACTCATTAATGCACACATGACCGATTTAACATCAGACCTTCTTCTTTTGTCCTCCTCTCAGGCCGATCCCACACAGGGAGTGTTGGTTTAGTCAAAGATGTAAGAAAAGAAACAGGTGTCCTCCTCTCCTCTCCTCTCTTGCAGCTTCACTATCTCTAGTCTCCTTTGGTGATTATTCTAAATTAGTGGTGTTTCATTGGCTTTACAGGAAATTTCCACTTTAAACCAAATTAAACCCAGTTTTCCCAACTTTGTGTATAAATAAATCAAAATTATGCAATGTACTCCCTGCTATTTCTAACAATAATGAGTGAAACTACACTTACAGATTATTCTAACCAGAGCCATGTTTTCAGTAGGTGGTACAGCAGTTTTGGTCCAACTCTGTACTTGGCTCTAAACAAAATATTAAAGGAATCTGCATATGTTTTGCATATATAATATTGCAGGACAGAAAAAACATGTAACAGAGTTGTTTCTCATTATGACTGTAACAGTCATTTATTCATCCATTCATTCATTCATTTTAAGTAACCGCCTATCCTGTGTATGGTCGCTGGGGGGCTGGAGCCTATCCCAGCTGACTTTGTGCGGTAGGTGGGGTGCACTCTGGACAGGTCGCCAGTTCATCACAGGGCCACACATAGAAAGACAAACAACCATTCTCTCTCACATTCACGTCTACGGTCAATTTAGAGTCTCCAATTCACCTACATAGCATGTGTTTTGGCCTGTGGGAGGAAGTTGAGACACGTGGAGAACATGCAAACTCAACACAGAGAGGCCCATGGACGGGATTCAAACCCAGAGCCTGAAGCGACCCCCAGAGTGGCATGAGAAGGAATAAAAACAAAGATTATAGGAGCTCAAGTAAGGCAAAGTTGTATACTTAGATAGTTGCAAAATTTGAAACTAATAAAATCACAGCTTCTTCAGTACAAGTATATAATTACAAGAATTTCCACATCCGTCGGTCAAAGATGGTGAGGATGCAATTCTAACTTTGCTAAACTGCCTTTTCAGACACATGGACAGATTGATCAGGACATTTATTGATTGTTTCATTAGCTTTTACTATGACTACCTTTTAGAATAGGCAGGTCAGTGTTCTCATGATAGAATGTTCAGTGTTCTCGTGATAGAATGTTCAGTGTTCTCGTGATAGAATGTTCGGTGTTCTCATGTTAGAATGTTCAGTGTTCTCATGATAGAATGTTCAGTGTTCTCATGATAGAATGTTCAGTGTTCTCATGATAGAATGTTCAGTGTTCTCATGATAGAATGTTCGGTGTTCTCATGTTAGAATGTTCGGTGTTCTCATGTTAGAATGTTCAGTGTTCTCGTGATAGAATGTTAAGTGTTCTCGTGATAGAATGTTCAGCGTTCCTTTTACAGAATGTTCAGTGTTCTTAGCTGTATTCCAGCTTTACAACCATGCTAACACTAGTTTCACTGGTCCGCTTGACACTTTGCACCATCCACTGCACCACCATGCCTCCCCCTGCAACAGTAGTCTTGTTTTTAAAACTAATCATCTGGGAACTCAGATTCCCTCGGAGTATTGCCGAAAGCCATGGAAACTTTGTACCGATAGGCAGATCCAAGGTCAGTACTGGTCACTATTTAAGGCACATTTTATCATCTCAGGCAGAGCGTCGCACTCTGGGGCTTAACCTTCACTAACCTAATGGAAACTTGTATTTATAGAAGTTCCAGGAACGAAATGGGGCAAGGGAATGGTCATGATGTCCCTCTGATATGAAACATTATTATAGAAACAATTAGGAGAGTTTGAAAATACCTTTGGCCTCCTTACATTTTTCTATTCATCTGCTAATATGTTGTTTGTCTATTACTGGGAAAGAGGTCCTGACTACAAAAACACTTGATTTGTGTATAGTGTGAATAATGTTGTTTATTTTTACCGTTATTTTTCCGGTACTGTTGTCTTTGTTGTTATCTGCTATTTCTATTCATGCTTACTTTGAGAGCAATGATAAAGAGTCAAATTTCATGTTTGCACATACATGGCTGATTAAATCTGATTGATTTCAAGAAAGCATAACACCATTGCATTACATTTTTCTTCCAAAGTGGCACAGCATATATTTCATTAGCATGCTGTTGACCAAATAATTATCAACAAGACACAATTTGATACTGAACATAGTAAGAAAAACACGCATATTAGTGGAGCAACAGCTGCAGATGGAATATAAGTTCCAATAAATGGAACTAAGAATATGTTTCTTCTCTGTGTCTAGGCTCTCAGCTAAGTCTTATGCCCTTATAGTGATAAGTAATGGTCACAAATGAGGCAAATGTCTTCCACAGTATTCCCCTGTGAGATCTGGTTGTGCACTAGATTCAAGCATGCAGCATCCACACTGATGTATTAAGTTTCAATTGTGAAGCTTGTATTGC
The DNA here is from genome assembly GCA_037577475.1 of Chaunax sp. Z400. Taxonomy (NCBI): domain Eukaryota; kingdom Metazoa; phylum Chordata; class Actinopteri; order Lophiiformes; family Chaunacidae; genus Chaunax; species Chaunax sp. Z400. The sequence continues at coordinate 20,174,334 of CM075191.1, read as the reverse complement.
TGGATGAATGAATGAATGAATATAAAGATGCAGAGAGTTACTCTGATACGCTGATACTTGGAGGGCACACACACACCTGCTTGTCCCTTTTGGCATCCTGAGGATCTTTTCTTCTCTTCTTTGCACTTTTTTCTTTTCTTTCTCAGTTTCCATTGAAGCCACCCCTTAACCATCTGCTCTTCTATTCAGCAGGGTCTCCAGGCTCCAAGCCACCAAAGGTCAGATAGTGTGTGTGTGTGTGTGTGTGTGTGTGTGTGTGTGTGTGTGTGTGTGTGTGTGTGTGTGTGTGTGTGTGTGTGTGTGTGTGTGTGTGTGTGTGTGTGTGTGTGTGTGTGTGTGTGCCAGTGGACAATGACCCAGTCGGACAACCCCCCAACACACACTTCAAACACAACTCACTGAGACCTTAAACCGCGACCACTCCATCAGCATCTTTCAAGATGGGTGTTAGGTGCATGGAGAGGTGAGAGAGGAGGATGGAATTTATGTGTCTGCATGTTCGAGTGTACGTTAAGTGTGTGTTTCTATATATGGGCTTTGTCTGCTCTCATCCTTCCTATCTATCTGTCATTTTTTTCACACACAAGGGAATCAGTTCCTTCACAGCAGCACAGATGAGCATCTGATCAATATCGACATTCCAGAAGTGTTAACATCTGCTCATCTCCCATGAGTAATTCCAGTCATTACTTGTATTGATTTCTTGAAAAAGATCATTATGGATGGATGAGCCATAAAACAAGTTTTCTTGATACTTTTTGTGTTCCTTCGTGGCTCAATCGTGGGCCATTCTTCTAGTTTCCAGAGATGAAGCTAAAAGGATTAAACAGTCTGGAGGCTTTTGTCATACTTCATTTCATTCACCTGACTTGACTTTTTATCCATGTGTACTGATGGTGAGCAAGATTCAAATTGACAATGCTAAGTTTGAGTATATTAAGGATATATAGGCTGTAGACAATCCTGCTGCCATTAATACCAACTAGGATATGTGAAACTATTGTTGTTACCCATTTTTAAACCTGCTATAGCTGCAGCAGAAATATCATCACTTTTATGTTCATATGGCAAAGTAGTTATTTATACATCCAGCAGTTATGGAGTAATATTATCCCTCATTCATGTTCGCTCTGTTTTTGTTGCTAAATGCTCCACGATGTTCACCAGCTAGACCACAGACTGTAGAACAAAGATGGACAACATGACATGTCTCCAAAAGTAAAGCCAAAACATCTTAATCGTCCCCTGGTGGCTGGGTGTAAAAGAGGTCATAAGCCCCTCCCCCTCCATGTTAGCAGATGGGACGTGGGCAAAAAAAAAAAAAACTCAAAGTAGCCATCAAATAATGATTTCCCTAAGATGATGTCTTTTATATTAGGTTGTTCTTGTCATCCTATCATCCTATGCTGATTTATGTCCAAGTGTTTATTTTTCTGATCAATTTGTATCTAATTAGCTATTTGATTAAAAGGGGTAGCTGTGCCCCCGGGGGCTCAAGATTAAGTCAGGCAGTTGCATGGGTAGAAATTCAATCTCGCGGTTCCACCACCTGATCACTGCTTCACACACTCTGGCTAGATAGCAGCGCTCTTATGCTGGCTGTTTTGGTTTCATTTTTGTACATTTGGAGGACATGGAGATGTGTCATCAATCTTCCAATCAGATGCAGAGTAGAGCAGAGTCATGGCATTGGATCAAGAACAAACCTATGACAGCCTGTGCCACTGTTTCACAAGAAAGTGACTTGTGGTGATCCGTCACATCACATTTATTGTGAGGATTTATAACTCTCTTCCATCTGGGAACCATTTCACACAGACTTCAATGGGCGGGTAATGTTCCCCTCTTGTTATCCCTCTGTCTAGAGAGAAGAGGAACGAGGAGCAGAGGGAAAGTCCTGTCATGTTTTCACAGCCAGGTCATAAATTGACAATACTGAGAGGAGGGGACTCATAATTTCGTTAATGAGTCAGTAAAAAGCTGAGTGGCCAAAAGTGGTCTGAGTAGCAGCCAATTTTACTCTCAAAATGAAACTCAATTCAGAACCCAATCTGAAAATATTTATTTAAGTAGATCATGTGACTGAGATCAACCGTTGATGACCTTTATAATGGAAGAGTTTTTGTCACATTATATTTTATCGTTTCTGAAGTCTATTTAACCCGCATTCAAAACTTTTTCTGATTTATGGTTGGTCATTTCAATGATATTATATCTATGTCTGCATTTTTTACAGCAGTTAATCATAAAAGCTCATCATGAAAGAGCACATCCCATGAGAAACGTTGCTTGTTTGAGTTCAGTCAGGCATAGAGCAATAAATGAAACATGTGTATTTGTTCCTAACTTTCCAATAAATGTACATTTGTTCAGTCTAATTTGACTCTGATGCAGTCCACATGTCGGACAGGCATGTTCTATTATGAAGATAGTCATGTAATGTTGATACTGTTATTGAAAAATGGAAAGCCTGGAGGAAAGAGTGTGAAACATGGGGTCATTTTGCATTTCCAAACCCAAAAACACAAGCGTAAAAGCACAACAAATTGATTAAACCCTGTTTGACAATTTGGTCCGAACCAAACTCCAGTGCAAAATAAAAATTGTGTGATATGATCAAATGCTCTCAAACAGCTACGTTGACCTTTTGGTGCGATTACAAACTTCTGTTTCAAAGGTCAAGAATGAACATACAATGTCATTAAGGCTCCGGTGTCTAAGTATGAAGCCTGTGAAACCTGGAGCCAGAATTATAAGATTTTAGTTTGAGTGACATTATTCAGTCAAACATAACCTGAAACACACCTTTGTGAGTCTCAGTGTGCCAGGATACACTAAAATAGTTAAAATAATTTTATTTTGTTTATATTTTTGCTTGGAGAAGTTGTCCCTGGTTAGGCTTTTCTGCTAAAAACATTATAAATTAAAAGCGTTACTAGAATTAAAACACTAAAATAAGACACATACAGTAGTAAAACATGATATTCTTGTTATAGAAATACAGTAAAGAAAATGTAAAGATGTGTGTGTATATATATATATATATATATATATACACACACACACACACACACACAGTATACTCTTCCTCAAGCCAAAAAATATATTGTGTGATCTTTGAATTATTGCTACTATGCTGTATGTGTGACTGGGTGCAATTTAATATTCCTCTCCTTGGATATGTTGACAGGATGGCTGCTGACTTCCCCTACATCCTATCAAACCCCCTTTGCTGCAGTTTCTCTGTTGACGGGGAGAACAGGCTGTAATGCTCCAACAACAGGCCTGCTATGGTCTGTAGATGGATAGAGTAAATGACTGGTAACGTTAGAAGGGGCAAAGAACCGTGTAGAGAAGGAAAAAAAAAAACATTCAAAGAGATGAGGGCTGAGAGTGAAGACAAGGAAAATGACCACACTGAAAGAAACGGAGAGGTGAAACAGCTTGTCATTACCAAACACTAAAACAAGACCATTCAGAATGTCTGGAGTGTATCGCCTAATAATCTATTATCATCTAACGGCCTGACATTTGACTGAGTGCAGCGTTGAATACTAAAATGTACTGGCAGTGGATTTTAAGATGGTTTGTGTGATACTGCATAAACACTTTGATACCATATCCCTGTGAAAACTGGTGCTCGTATACTTTCTATAACAGCTCTTAATAGTAAGAAGAGTTAGGGGACAGTAATGCATGGTCAGAGAAAGGTTTTGTTAATGTTGATCTTATAAAATAAAAATTCAGTTCAATTTCATTTTATTTATTCATTATTTATTCATACTTGGTTTTAGGATTCAACACATTCCAGTAAAACCAGTCAAAATAAGTGTTTCAAACTTATATTTCTCTGAGGTCAGAGCTGCCACAGACTCTGAATCAGTACATTCAACTGTTGGTGTGAAAGAGGCTCACACGTGCAGCTCAAATGGAACAGTTTAGCTCCTGTGATATAGCAGCAGTTTATTTTCAGATAACGTTACATTACACATCACATTTATTTTCATCTGCATGAGGAGCGTCACTTGTCCGAACACAGCGTATATGTTAGTTTCACTGAGCGAGCATTAATGTCCATCGTGGCCACAGTGTATTTGTTGATTTATAGCCTGACTGATGTAGACTGTTATGATAAACACAGACTACTGTGTTGAATTCAGATATATGCCACAATGAAAGGTTTCAAGCAAAGATTTCATCTTATATTACTGACGTTAACGTTATTTCAGTGGTGCTTTTGTGACATTTTGTTACATTTGCCTTGTTGCCTGTCCTACCAGGAGTTAGGGAGGTTTTATCATTCCAATCTTGCACGTTCAGTTGAGAGACTGCACAGGACACGTAAGCTTGACACTGGGCCTGGAGGAGCAGGAGATGTGTTAGTTTGCTGCTAACTTCCACCAAAAAACAGGATGATTCAGAAACATAAGCCCCAGGCTTTTCAAGGTGGGACTGGTGTGCCTTTATTCCATCCCGCCATTCTGTATAAACACAATAAAGTTGTCATGGGCATCTGTGTTGTTCCGCCTCTACGGCAGCAGTGGAGGCATCAGCGCCTCACTGAAATTATTTCAGAAAGGTAAATGTTGTAGTGACTTTTATCCACAACAATGACAGCTCCTCCATTTACTTGTTCTTGTTTACAGGCCTGTCTGCCCTTTCCAATACTGCAGTGACGTTGATATATTGCAGGAAGGAGCCCAAGGAGCCAATGCAGTATTGAAGTACATATATGGTTTATGCCCTCTGGTAACTCCAAGTCTTATTTACTTGGGTTTGTAGCAGGCTTACTTGCTTAATCCCCTGTGAAGATGTCATTCAGGAGTCACTATTTGAAACCCACTGCTTCACTTTGACTACTTCCAAACTGTTCACTTGGTGATTGTTAAACTACGTCTTTTTTCTTTATTTACATCAAGTGCTATTGTTTAGTGCCAACAAAACAGAACAATTTTGATGTTTCTGTAGTGTAAAATTAAGCATCTGGGGAATAGGAAATCATCCTCGGCTTTGACAACAGATTGAATGTTGGCTTTTATATATTTGGTTAACTAAAGCAGCAGTCGCCCTCCGATGAACTGATGACTTAGTCTTAGTTTAATTTTATATCATGGCAGCGTAACCATCAAAGTAAGAGAGAAGTGAAACACCTGTCCAGAAAAAGGCCTTCTCTGTTAAACACAAGATTATGTTGGCTTTTGAAGCACAAACAATGTGTCAACTAGTTAAAAAGAGAAAGTACTGCCTCCCACCTGCCAGAGTGTGAGTACTGGCCAGATTGGGAGTATTTAGGCCTCATATATATAACAGCTTCTCAATCTGCTGTGACCATGACCTCAGCTCCCTGTCAGTACTATGAAGATCTCATCCCCGCCTGGCCTCAGTCCACAGCGCTGCTCGGCTCACTTGTTTGTCGATTGCGTGATGCTCAGACGCCAGCACTGGAAATAACGTTGTCTGCAGCCTCTGTGTGTGGCGTTTGAATAAAAGTTATGTCTGTGTGTGTGCCAAAGGCAACACATTTATTCCTGATGTGCCAGACATACATCCCATTAAGCCTTCAGAACCCAAAAGTCATTTACATCACAAAGACAGCATCCTTTCTCATTTGACTGCACAGGTTTTACACTGTGAATTGCCTCAGAGAAAAACAAATTACATTTTTAACAAAGAGAGACTCAACAACATGCTCCTGTTTGCAGAGTTGTTACTATCAAAACTAAAGCTGGAAGACATGTTTGAGCCAAATCGACTTTAATTTGCCAAGGCTGAAAATCTCAACAGAGGAATCTGTTGTTTAAATCTCTGCCATAGAACCTGGTGTTTTCAATTAATGTCTGGCTCCCTCCAAGCCCTCTTGCCTTCCAACAGCTTTGACAAGATCAACAACAAACTTGCCAATTTGAAATGAACTCTCTATGCATCAGCACTAAACTCATTAATAGGTCTTACCTGCCAAGACAGTCCATGTATCTTTTGGTAATTCGATTTTCGTTTCACAAACGGTGAAATTTTGTACTCTTGCAAAATTTGAAAATAATAAAATCACAACTTCCTCAGTACATATATGTAGTTGCAATAATTTTCATTAGCTTTTAGTATGACTACCTTTTAGAATAGGCAGGTAAAACACAACAAGGGAAGGTTGGTGAACAATCATCATACACATTCATTTCAACATTAGACTCTGATGAAACATTTCTGCATAGTAGAATGTTAAGTGTTCTCATAATAGAATGTTCAGTGTTCTCATAATAGAATGTTCAATGTTCTCATAGAATGTTCAGTGTTCTGATAGAATGTTCAGTGTTCTCATGTTCAGTGTTCTCATAATAGAATGTTCAGTGTTCTCATAATAGAATGTTCAGTGTTCTCATGATAGAATGTTCAGTGTTCTCATAATAGAATGTTCAGTGTTTTCATGATAGAGTGTTCAGTGTTCTGATAGTAGAATGTTCAATGTTCTCATGATAGAATGTTCAGTGTTCTCATAATAGAATGTTCAGTGTTCTCATAATAGAATGTTCAGTGTTCTCATAATAGAATGTCAAATTACCAAAAGATACACAAGACTCTCAGAAGGTGATATCATGAAAACAGTCTCACCTACAGTACATGAACTCTATATTTGCTGAGGGGTTTTTTTGTTGTTGTTTTTTACAAAGTTCATTGTATTATTTTTGCATTGATGGAATCATTTTCTTGGCTCAATATTTGCTCATACTGCTGGCCAACATTTTCATCAACTGCACTGTTTACTACTTCCTCAGTAAAAGCCTTTGTCCTCAGTCATAGGCTCCTATGAATAAAAACCTCTCTTGTACCATGTGATAAACTTGATTAAGAAAATATGATTAGGATGAAATTCCATAATGATCAAGGGCATTGGTCTACTTTATGGGTACACTGAACTTTGACGGGTGGTTTTGTTGCAATTGTTCTCATCCAGCTCTATAAAGAACAACCTTAATATACAACAGACATGCACACTCCTTTACAGAAAGACACTTGCTGTTTGACCACACACCCGTGGTCACTCATTGTTCATGGTACATCCCATCCAATTAGAGTTGGAGATGTGATGACCATCCCTTCATTTGGCCTCCAGCTCACAGCATTTCCCTGAGAAGAGCAGACAACTGCCCAGCATTACAAAAACAAAGTCTCACACACTTCAGTGTGGCTCCAAAGGGCACCAGCATTCTAGTCTGCCCTCTCTTTTCTTAGCATCCCATAATATATACAGTAAACACATGTCCTGCCCCATACAGAAGCTGAAACCATGGCAACAGGCTCAGATAAAAGTCATACTCTTGACAAATATATGAAAGACAAGGCGCATTCAATGTGCATGTCAAGCAGGAAACGAGTAATGAGGAGGAGGAGTGCAGAGGATGAGGCAGCCATTTTTTTGGCTTTGTTTGGAAAGCATCTATTGAGTGGCATTTGGTGTGATGCCAGATTCTCTCCTCCACAGACAGGCACAAAGTAAACTGGATTAGCGTCTGAGAAGCCTTTCTCCCATAACGGACAGCCAAGGAGAGCTGAAAACTTCAAACACATTCAGGATGTTTCTACCTAAAGACCAGACGTTTATTCAAATGGAAATGTCTTTATCATCACGCTCTGCATGCAGGGGCATTCTAACTGTATTTGGTGTAAGTGTGAATGGGGAAAGCAGGATTAGAATGATCAAGAGGCGGACTCGCTGAGGAGCTCTCTTCAGGTTTTGTACAGCCAGGTTCTCTCTGGTTTTTAATTATTGTTTCTCTTAGACTGCTTTGAGACTGCTGCTGTTATTTGTAATACTGTGTACCTGATATGCCAAGCACACAAGCACACTGATTATCATTCCTCCATATACTTTTTCAGCGTAGCTCTACTCCCATAGGCTCGTCTTGTTAGCACATATGCAAATAATACATCAAAACGTGCAGCTTCATTGGGAATGGTGTGGTATTTTGTTTTATTATTCATAGTATCAATACTCAATGCCTAGAAGTCCAAATTACAAATAAAATGTATCTTTTATTGTCTCTTATTTGTACCACAGAAATGTGTTTGACAATGTGAGTTGGGTGAGAATTACTTCTGTTTAAATAATTAAACAGATGATCCATCTGGCCACCAGAGAAAATCAACTTCAGCTTCAACTTTGTTTATTTTGTCATTCAAACCATATACACAGTATACAGAAGAACGAAATGATGTGTTTCTCACAGACCAGAAACAGTGCAACATGAGAATACAACAGTGCAACATGAGAATAAAACAGTGCAACATAGAATAAAACAGTGCAACATAAGAATAAAACAGTGCAACTTCAGTGCAACTTGAGAGTAAAACAGTGCAACATAGAATAAAACAGTGCAACATAAGAATAAAACAGTGCAACATAGAATAAAACAGTGCAACATAAGGATAAAACAGTGCAACATGAGAATAAAACAGTGCAACATAGAATAAAACAGTGCAACGTAAGAATAAACAGTGCAACATAAGAATAAAACAGTGCAACATGAGAATAAAACAGTGCAACATAGAATAAAACAGTGCAACGTAAGAATAAACAGTGCAACATAAGAATAAAACAGTGCAACATGAGAATAAAACAGTGCAACATAGAATAAAACAGTGCAACATGAGAATAAAACAGTGCAACATAGAATAAAACAGTGCAACATAAAAATAAAACAGTGCAACATAGAATAAAACAGTGCAACATAAGAATAAAACAGTGCAACATGAGAATAAAACAGTGCAACATAAGAATAAAACAGTGCAACATGAGAATAAAACAGTGCAACATAAGAATAAAACAGTGCAACATAGAATAAAACAGTGCAACATAGAATAAAACAGTGCAACATAAGAATAAAACAGTGCAACATAGAATAAAACAGTGCAACATAAGGATAAAAGTGCAACATAAGAATAAGGTGGCTGTAGATGAGCAAAGTGACAGAGGAATATATATATATATATATATATATATATATATATATATATATATATATATATATATATACATATACATATACATATATATATATATATATGTGTGTGTGTGTGTGTGTGTGCGTGCGTGCGTGCGTGCGTGCGTGTGTGTGTGTGTGTGTGCGCTTACGTGCGTGCGTGTGTGTGTGTGTGTGTGTGTGTGTGTGTGTGTGTGTGTGTGTGTGTGTGTGTGTGTGTGTGTGTGTGTGTGTGTTCACGCTGAGAAACCAGCTGCTGAGGCTCAGGGAAGAAACGTGCTAACTGATAACAGAGACCCCCCAAAAAACACATCACACACACGTCACACGTCCGTCCCCCTCTCTAAACCCCCCACACACATTTTAAACCCCCCAAACCTCCTGTTTACAGACCCCAGCTTCAAAACACCACCATAAACACACACACAGACAACACACACACACATTTCCAGTATGCCTTTTTCACTTTTTCCAATCCAAACCCAATGAACACATTAGACTGTAAATCTGTTATATGCTGTAAACTATGTGTAAATACTAACTAGACACATTAAGCATAGTCTTAACTCAACACTTTCACTTTTTATGATCTAGTCACCAATACATTTGGTGCTCTTGAGAATTTTTCCACTTGTTGATTAATGTGTGTTTACAAGAGACATGTTGAGCCTCTCTACAGCCCCGACTGTGATTGTGAGCTGCTGTTTATCCAAGCCCACTGGAGGGAAACCTTTCATCTGCCCTGCCACCATAAAATAAAAGCTTGCACCAGACTCCTGCTGCACAAACACAATAAACCCGGAATCACAACGCAATCTCCGCACTGAGATGCCAACAGGAAGGTCGAGATCTGCAATCGCAGTGGAGATTAGAAAAGATTGTTCTGTTTATTTGGGCTCAGTTTTACATGGAAGGGCATGACAGATGTTAGTAATGGGCTTGTGTGTGTTTGATTTGAGTGCTATGACACACCTGCTGTTGAAAGATGATTATTGAAGTGGGCAGAGTCCCATGCATTTTGTACCCTTTAGGTCATATACCACAAAAGTTATTATTACATTATACTACCAGTTTTATTTAATTTAAAACAGATTTTTTTAAACTTGTGTGTCTTAGTTTACTTCTAAGGCCGTTTTTGTGTGAAATTACATCAAATCATGAGGAAAATCACAGGTGGAAAACAACAGATTGTGTCTGGATGTTTTTTCTACACTCATTAAAAAAACATTAGTTCCCATTCAACCACATCCTTATACACCTTGTGATGTGTGTTCACATGTGTTCTGCTTTACAATCCAATTTACAATGAAAAGAAATGTTTATTGCATCTTATAACGTTCATTTGTGCAATTACCCACTTCGGGGTGCTGCATGTGTAGACCTGATGCAAACCATCCTGCCAGACCAAATACTTGTCTGCTCTCCATCATATCCCTCATCATGGCAACCATTTGTGCAGGCTCGTCTATCAAGACTGATCCGGACCAAAGACCTGGCAACCAATTGCCTGTAACACAATACAGAGACATGAAACACCGACCTCTGACCCTATGTGTGATCCAAGTGGCAGCGTTGTCCCACAGGTTGGCGGTAAACGTGCCAAATGCATTCCCAGCCTCCATTGCAGCCGTGACTCTGTGGCGTGTTAGGGGGAGATTGGCTAAAACAATTCTGACATTTGTTTTGTGTCTCAGTAAATACAAATCGCTGCACTGTGATGATAAGATTGACAAGCTTGAAGGTAGTTCAGGAGTTTGGGGATTTAACTAACTGTTAGTCTTTGCATGAAACACAATATCGACTTATTTTACACCGATTCCATTCATGTATGTTTGGCATTGCATTTATGGAGGGAAACCAAACGTTTTTGGGGATAGGTCAGGCTTCACGCTGAAGAACTCTGTTTAATCAAATCTAACCTTAGAAACTCACATCTGTTTCTCAACCCTGCGCTCTGAACAGTGAAAATTTAATTACAAAAATTGCAAAATCAAAAAAACTATTTTTTGTCACTTAGTTCAAATGATGTCACCTTATTCGTATCGAATAAAGTGATTCATTTTGAAATTTAAGAGCCTCTTATACATCTTTTGTTAGCATGCAGTCTATTTGTCTATGAAATGGAAGTGATTAATTTATCTATATACACCTGACACTACAGTATCATTTCAAAAGCCTGACTTCAAGAGCACTAACTCTTTCACATGTCTTTTACTCTGGATAATCCACAGAACATACTGGGAACACACATGATTAGGGATCATTTCTAGTTATAATGAAAACTCTATGGTTTGTTGATTATCCAGGATAACCAAAACACTGTTTCTGAAAAGCAATGTTGCTGAAGAAGAAATGAAATCCCCCCCATTATTTTAGATTGGCAGCAGAAATCTCCAAATCTTGCTAAATACAATCAAAACAACAGTACATATACAGCTATGACATACAGCACATATTTTATACATCATTATTAATCATGCAGATTATATCTAATCTACCTTTTACATACAACCTGCCTGATTAAATCAGTACAACCACAAAGAATATAATAAAAACTGCAGTCTGTCTATTAGCTGTGAAGTGAATGTTGTGATGCCACTTGGGCCATTAAACAAAAACACATTGTCTATGTCAAAAAAGAAAAAGGGGATTCCTCTTGCGGTAACTTGATGTCAGTCTCTTCACGGCTCAGTTTCATCCCCCTGCTGTTAATGGCAGTTAAATTGGATGGCTGTTAAGTCTGGCTAATAGTAAACACCCTCTCAGGTTTACAGCTTACATCAGGGCTCAGACCTGTGACGACTCTCTCAGCACGCCTCCTGTAAACTGCAGGGGTGGAGATTCAGTGTATGATTTGACAGGCAGTCTTTAGCAGTGTATGCTTTTATGAGTGCCGCTGGTGGTAGGGGGCCGCATGTGAAGGTTGGGACGGGGAGGTCGAATCTCATCCAACAGCTCCAACAGAGGAAGCGTCAGCTTCTGGCATGAAGATGAGTTTCACTTCAGCAGCTCCTGGTTTCAATGTAGCAGAACAGGGGGGCATACACATGCATAATTGTATGCATGTTTGTACACATGTCCAGACATGTATACACATGCATACACTGATCTAACTGCACAGTATCATCCAGACACACATCTGTGTCCAGTTACATTGTTTCTCATTGTTTCAGTCTTTTTTCTTTCTTTTTTTCAGATAAAGTTGGAGGATCTCCATCGGATCATTCAGATCATTGGTTAGAAAAGTACTTTGGAGACATGTGAGGACTTGCATCTGTCTCTGAGGGCTTTTTTTCCATCCCAATGACACACACTCACTTTGTATGTCTGATTATCTCATGTAGAATTCATCCAAATCAGATGCACAGAAGAATCATCACTAGTCATGTTACACAGAGAGATTAAATAAGCACTGGTAACATGATATGAAAGTTTTAGTTATCAGCTCAAAACTGATTTAGTGTTAACACAATCAAAATGCTAAAGGAACAGTTCAACAGTCTAAGTAGAACGTTCATTCAATTTCTTCCTGCAGCTAAATGATCAGATTGATACCACACTCATTTGAATGTGAACTATTCCTTTAAGTGAACACAATTATAACATTTTGTAGATTTTATAGTTTGGTTGCAGGATTAGAAATAATTCCTCACTGATTCATTCGAACTATTAAAATAGGAAATTCATGTTATTTCTGTTTATTCCTTTTTATGTTTTACAGGTAGATTTTTCAGCCATTATGTCTACTGCTAAATATCTCCTATTGTATACCTGTTTATTTATTTTATTGCTTTATATGACAATGTCATGTGTATGTCAATAAAATGTACCCACAATTTAACATGAACTCCCTCACAGGTGTCCATAAATATTTACTGTTAGAGGGAGGGAAACACAAGCTGTAATTTCTGTAGAAGCTTATTGTTAAAATTGACAGAAAATGTGTTTATGTTTTGTTTGTTTTTTTTATATTTACTGGTCATTCGTAGCATCAGTGCTAAATTTGTCAAAACAAGAATTTACTAACATTATGAAAGTGGCCAGAAAAGCCATCCTTGTCCAAAAACTTTAGATTCTTAAAAAAAGAGGAAATCAAACCCAGACATTATGTTTTTTTGTAAGAATCTGGCATCCATACGTCTGGTCAGACAGGTTTCAAAACATGAGCTGTACCAGGTTCTCATTTATTCTTCTTGTAAATAAGGACCATATGCTGCTTTTTCATCCTTCAGAGTTTAATTTGAAATATGTCATTTGGAGCTGTGGAGAAATCATACAGCATTTGGTCCTCATCCACATTCACTGTGGAAGCTTCCGTTCCAAAAATCAGTTTATCCTTAATCATCTGACATCTACAGAAAAGAGGAGTGACAGTAGTTAGTCACAGCTGATTCATTTAATGAATTCACATTTTTACTCATCTTTCCTCCTCCTCCTTAATGGCTCAGTTGTGAAGCGTAAACAGACCTCTAATAGTTTCAGCACAAGCTCATCCAGATGAGACAGAGACAATAAGCAGAACAACTTAAGCGGAAAAAAGAAATTACAAAGAGAGATTCAGATTTTTCTCCATGATTCTCAGCCAACACATTTACAATCGAGGAAGTCTCTACTGACTTGCTGCTGCTCCCTCTTTCTCCTCCCCCCCCCTTCCTCAGTCTTCCTGAGAAAGTGGGACTCCCTCCCTCTCCCTCTCTCCTCACTCTCTCTCCCATCTGAAGATTTAACATAGCTCAGAGCAAAGCTGGCGTTCACTGTTGTGCCCTGGATTGTAGTGGAGAGAAACGGAGAGAGAGCAGTCAGTTAGCCCACCACCATGGATGTCAAACTGCTGGCACTGCTGGCTCTGCTGACTGTGGCCACACAAGTACCAGTCTCCAACGGTGAGTCCAGGAGAGGGATGAGAGACTCAGGCGCAATATTTAATAGTTCAGAGAGACTGTTTCTGAAGGTTTTGTGATTTTGGTTGAAGACATTTAGCTACCTGAAATGCAAAAGCTTACTTTTGGCTTCAGTTCTTAATTTTTAAACTCCAGCACTTTGATACTCTTCTCAGGTTTTTCAGATATAGTAAAATATTTACCTTGGAGTTGATTCCCAAATGATTTATACTGATACCATGATGACTGGAGAGCTGAGACTTTTCATGGTTTGATTGATCAGCCAATCCACAGAAAATTAATCTGATACTATCGTCAGAATTCATTCATTTATTTATGCCCCATTTTAAGGAAAATATACTTTTTTCACTGTCTCTTACTTCTCTGTAACAGCACTTTGAAAATCTTTGAATGTTGTTAGCAAGAAAATAAGAAACTTGAAGTTGTCGACTGTGGAAGTTTTTTAATTGTGACATTGTATCGGCCCAAATGATTAATTGAGAAAATAATTAGCAAACCTATCAAAAAAGAAAAGAAGAAAACTGTTAGACCTAGATTACTGGTATAGATTATATTTGCAAAATATGACTATGATCTGTAATCTCCTGCAACTTTTTGTTACATTTTTAAAAAATGCTTATTTTTTAAATGATCAATAAATCAGGATGCAAATGTATTATACTCAGTATTTGGGTAGAAAATCCTTTATGAGCAGGGCACCTCAATGAAGTTTCGTTGAGGTTTCATTGAAACATGTTAACTTTGGTAGGAGACAGAGTGTTGAGTCGCCTGGTCTGTGTTATGCGAAGTTTGTTGTTGTGGCCCCAGCGAGAGCTCTGGTTGCAAAGAGTTAGGTCTAAATCTGTGTATTTGTCTTTTCCCTTTGCTTTCTTTTAATTAGTTTCTAATTAGGGATAAACAATGCAATGGTGATAGCAGTGGATGCTCGCTTCGGGCACCGGTGCTGCGTGCTGCATAATGATCCCTTAGTTTGCATGAGAAAAGACCCTGAATAGGTGTGAATCATTAGGCTGATATTATTAAGGATTTAGCCATTTGTGGTGGGGCACTCGGTGTTGCATTACTGACATGCATATCAATAGGAATATGTTTAACCCAATAATAAGAGATTACAAGAGGTGCACTTGATTTAGTTCATTTCTGTGTTTATCTGGGCAGAAAATGGCTGAAACAAAGAATGAGTTGTTGCAACTTGCAAAATATCTGCAAAATCAGCATCTGATCCTTAAAGTTTTATGATAAATTGACCCACCTGCAGCCTCAATGAAGCATTCGTTATCAATTTAATATATTTAGTGAAGGAGTCTACAGCATCACGGATATTAGTGTACATTCTTATATATATTTAAGTTTAATTTCAGGTTTTTTCTTTCCATCTCTTCACTGACATTATACAACCATTATCATCTTTTTGTAAAAACCTCTCTTTTTTTTGTAATTGTGTGCACTTGCAGTTATTATTGTGGCCCTCTGGGCCCCCAAAAGCCTCCATGGAGGCACAGGGGTGATTTGTAATCATTTTAAGAATGTACTTGAGGTGATTCCACAGAGGCCGTCTGAGCTGCAGAGTGCTCCTTCATAAAAGAGGCAAATATTGGAAACTGAATGCTGAGGACCCTTCTCCATTAGAGTGGCCAGCCTGAATGCTCTGGGAGTGAAAACCTGAAATTCTGCATGTGTGTGTGTGACACTGGTCATAAAAGGGCTAATCTCTTTTTAATGAACATGTTGTTCAGAGCAATAGCAGATAAACTCATATGTTCCCATGCTTTGTAGTGTCTTGTTACAGTAGATTACACATGCTTCTAATTTGTCCATTGAGGAAAGTGATGCATTTAATCATGAAGCAGAACTTCAAGTTGAATTTGGAGTTCAATTTAAGTTGATGTAAATTTTCAAATCTCCATATAAACTAGAATGACCTGTTTCATGGTCTGTTTCAAACCATTTAAATTATTTACAATAAAATTGAGGCCGTTTAACATAAGTATAATTATACATTATGAAAAGCGTCATTATCAAAATAACTGAGTTCATTAAGTGTGAATTACCAAGAGAAAAAATTTTAGTCTTTAACAAGCCTAAAAAAAAATTCTAAAATGTTTCAGTGTAGTGCTCTGCATTAGTTTTTTGTTTAATAGATTTATGACTTTTTCTTTTACAGTCAAATTAATTTAGAATTTTCTTTGTTTCGTTTGTGCAGCAAAACCCATCAGCCTGGTCGAGCGGTGCTGGTGTCGTTCCACCCTCAACACGGTTCCTCAGCGCTCCATCAAAGAGCTCAAGTTCCTCCACACACCCAACTGCCCCTTCCAAGTCATGTAAGTTAATGAGTGTAAAATTACTGTGGTGATTAAGTGGAACATATGTATTTCCTGATGTGAACGTTTGATGGTGGTTTAAAGGATTCTGTAACTGTGGCTCTGTTACGTTAGTTCATTCTTTAAGGTTTTGCTGTATTTAGAATTTTAATGACTGTGTTGGCCATAAGTGAAGTAAACTGCAGAGACAATGATTGTTATCTATATGGAAAAGATTTTAAAAAAATATCTCGGAGACTTTCAAGTCTATGATAACAGTAACACTCTAGTTGATCTATATGTGATGTCTTTGCTGTGCGAGTGTGGTCTCCCATCCTGAACATAGTGGTTTTTAACAGCATCCAGTTGCAGAGAGACTTTAACATAGAACATTAGACGAGACATTAGATGGGATGAACTAAATATGAAAGTTTAAAAAAAGTTTAATGGAAAAATAAACAAACAGGAATACTTATTCACATGTTTAATACAACAATCAGTTGTGTAAATATTATTATATCTTCATTAAATACCCACTGAATAATTTGAAATAATGACATTACATTATTGGGCCTATTCAGTTAATTTACAAATCATTTTACAAATAAAAATGAATCATCTCAAAAGTAATTCAGTGAACGCTTTGAAAATAATAATGAAACTAACTGTACACTCAAATATAGTTATGCGGTAGAGGATTTAAGACCAGTAAATATCAATAATCAACAGATTCACTTGTGCAGATTGTGTGAAAATCCTGCCTCAAAATAAGAACATACTTGCAAATTATTTCCCAGTCTATCCAAGACGATCAATCATTATTGTGAATATACTCCTTCGTTTTTTTGTTTTTTTTATTAAAAACACTAAAAAATTATCCATCCTTTGATAATTTTGAGGTCTGTGACACATGACATCCAATCCTTCTGAATTAACAGTTCACTGGAGACCTGGTGTTTCATCATCCTTTGTTTTTATGATTTTTTTTTTTTGCTTCTTATTTTCCTCACTTTTCACTATTAGTTTGGTACATATAAAATAATAGTGTACAGTTTAGAGTGTGGATGTGTGAAGTATGGTGTTAATATCCCTCTATTCTTTTCCTGATGAGACGCCTGAGTTTAAAACAACACGATCCACTCAGAAAGAGGAAAGCAGTATAACGGCAGGAGCTCGAGGGGGATATTTATGTTTTGGAGAGGAAACAATGATTAAAGGTCAAAGTGATTACCTTTGTGTTTCTGCTGACCCTTTATGTGCCCGTAACCACTTTTTTTTTTATTTCCCACCCAGAAACATTGAGTATATTATCACTGGTCTGGAACACATTAACTGAAAAGCCTCATTCATTTGTTTGTAACACAAAACAGGATGGCAGAAGCCTCACAGCCAAAAGGCTAAAAGGCTATGGAGCTTCTGTCAAAAACAGAAGGGGTCTGGGGCTTGTTTGAAGGGGTGAGCGAATGGCTAAAGTTCAGAGAGGACACACGGTTTCGGACGGCCGCAGACTCCCTCTAACCTCCCTCCAGAAAACTACCAGTGGAGTCAAGAAGTCATTCAGACAAGCAGCCCGCAGAGCTCCTCCGATATCTCTATTGAGACAGATGAAAGAAAGCCAGTAACACTAAACCCTCTTTCCCCCCCTGCCTCCTGTGTCCCACCAAGCCTCCCATCCCCTCCCGTCCCAGCATGCTGTTGATATTAACTTGCTGTGAAGTAATTACTACCTGCTGCTTGTGGAACTCCAGCCCTAAAATTCCTGCCAAGTCAATTAGGGTTTAGGCTCTCAGTTGGTCATCCAGACAAGCAGACAGATAAACAGGATGACGGTAGACACATGAAAACAGCGGAGAGCTCCCGAACGGATGCGCTGGCCACCCCTAATAAAATAAAAGAGGAGGGGAAGGAGGGGACATCCCTGGAGGAAAAGCAAACACAGATCTTATTACTGAGCTGTTTGGCCTTTTGACTCACATGTTAATTTGAGGGATTTGTGGATGATGCTTAGATTGATGCTCCTGAACTGCTCTTTTAACTTAAGGCACCATTTGCTCATTAGTGTGCATCTAAATGAGGGTGAGGAATAGAGGAGGTGGCATGTTAAAAGGGGTATGGGGGGGGGGGGTCAAATTGAATCAGAGTAGTGAACAGGCAGAGAGGAATGTGTGTTGACTGGCAGGGAAGTGCGAGGGAGGAGAAAGAGAAGCAGTGAGGCGAGACACCTCTGGAGTTGTTAACTCTCATACACGACCTTTTGCCATCGGGGTGTCAGATCCACATGTTTGGACGGGGGCAGACCCTGTTATCTGCCCCCTTTCTGCCCCAACAGAGCTGAAACCCACCCAGCAGCCTCTGATGATGGAACAAATCCTCTCCTGAATATTTGGCTGAGCTCTCCATCAACAGGCAGGACTTCAACCACAAGAACACACACTCTCTGTGACTGCAGAGCTGTTCATCTCTGATTAACACAAGGGTCTTCTTTTTTTTCCACAAGAATTGAGGTTGAGGAAGTGATGTGGAGCTTTTGAAAATTTGAGGCGAAAATGGAGCATTCTGAGGCTACATGAGGGGGAAGTTTTTGCTTCTTCTTCTGCTTATTCTCATTTGATCGATCCTTCCATGGTCCTGATCGCCCTTTCAGTACCATCTTAATCAGTTTTGTGACATCAGAATAAATCTTCCGGCGCGGGCAGATGGTAGATGGCAGAGATATCTGAAGAGAATATATGACATAAAAGGCTACCATATTTTGTAAAAAATACATTCTCTTTGCTATTTAACATGCATGTCAGACACTCCAATGACACATATTCAAGTATGGTCTTATGCCAAAATGTTTTAGATGGGACTTTGTTATCCAGTTCAGAAGAATGCATTTTCTTTCACAGAATTGAGCATTTTGTAGGGTTTCCCTTTACACTTATCAGTAACAGTGGCATTTGACATCCCAAGTAGCATGCACAGTGGGTCACGCTCTCTAGCAACAGATAGGATCTTATCAATTTCCCGCCCTATAACATACCAGAATTTGTGTATTTTCCCTGCAAGACCACAGGCAACGGGCTGTTTCTATTTTGCATTTGGGACATTGTGGAGACGAATCAGAATTAAACTTATGACGTTTGGAGGAGAATACATGGACCCTATGTCGAAGCTTGAGCTGAATTGCCTTCACCCTTTTACAAACTCTCAAGGTTTTTGCATTCGTCCAGCCATCGTCCCAATCATCATCTGTGATCTCTACATTAAGTTCTCTTCCCCGTACTTCTCAGAATGCCGTTCTAAGTCAGCTGATCCTTTATACAATCTTCATGAAATCTCATGAGAACATGTGGCACGTGAACAAAACGGCGTCGTGGACTGATGAAGAACAACAGGACGTCAGACTTATGTGAAATCAAAAGCGTTGGTCATCCGATGGTCTATATGACATGATTTAGATATTTTATACAGTTCTTAATGAACGGACATATTGTTTACTGGCATTACTTTCATATTTTTAGAGAAAAAAAACATTGTCTTATGGAAGACTTACACATTGTGTGATTGGATAATGTGTAGCATTTAAGGCGCCCCTGTTACCCAGTATAGAAAAACACCTGAACACAATCAATCAACATCTGAATAGTGAAATCTAATTGTACTCTAAGCATGCAAGAGACTTTTTTTAAATAGTAGGTATAATAATGTCTGCATTAATTCCTCTTTCAGTGTGCAAGTGTATTTGTATGTATCCCCTATAGTTAACATCATTTAGGAGCAGAGGTCACTCATTACTTTTAAACCAAACCAGCCCCAATAAAATGCTCTCCCAGTACAAACTACAACAAACTATGAGTTAGCATGTTTTCTGTGTAGTGCAGAGACAAGTTGAAGAGGGCTTACAACAGTGTGATCCACGATGTGAGCCTGCCCTCCAGCTGTCCCTGAGTGGAAACAGAGTGTGGTGATTTTTCACCACTGACCGGAGGGTGACAGCCTGTTATGTGCAGTAATCCTCTGGTTTTTAGCTTAGATGTGTTGCAAGATGTGCTGAAGTTTTTAGAGCTTAGCAGAGGCGTTTTTTTGAGCTTAGCCTTCCTAAACCATATCAGATATTATCCTGACATATTGAACTCCTTCCAACATCACAGGTCCAACTGTAAATAGAGTACAGATTTTTATGTTATGTTAACAAAGGAATTTGGGTTCTTTAGTCAAAAATTATGCAAGTAGCTGATGTTCACCTAAGCAGCACCAGTGTGAAATTATTACTCTCGACATTGCGGTGACAGCTTGTTAAAAATAATAATCCTCTGGTTTTAGCTGGGATGTGTTGAAAGATGTTCAGGGCTGTTCTGGAGATTATGTTGAGCTTTTGTTGAAGTGGGCTTTCATAAAACATTTATGATATTATTATGATTTATTAGCCATCGAAGGCTTAGCATAAAGGCATATTTTTAGAGCATTAATTTCACCTCTAAAACGTATACTATATTACATTATGAATAGTTATTTGAGGAAATATATATGCAAATATATATATAATGTAACTGCAAATTGCTTGTATTGTACATTTCCGCCCACCATTATCCAAACTATATGCTATAATGGGTTTTAGTTAATTTTCTTACATCGCAAAAAGCTATTCTCCTCCATTTATCTCAGCACTTTTTGCATCGCCTTGAAGAGAATTGAAACTTGTTTGAGAAAGGTAATTCGGGTATTCCGGTGCATTCAAGCACTTCTGACATCTGAAAGGAGGTTAAAAATGTTCTCGCATGGCCATAATTTAGAAATGAAAAGATGGAAGGTGATTGTGATTGATTGCATCTATCAAGCAAATTCCAAGTTTCTATGAGTTGATTCAAAGGGTACTGACAGGAATTTAAGTTGGGAAATCAACCTCCAGTACGCTTCACAGCAGAGGCTCTCAAACTGTGAGGCAACTGAGGGAGAGTTGAAGGGAGGAGGGAGAAACATCACACAAGGCTAGTATGTGAGATGTTAAGGTATTTCAATACCCTTAGTGCCCGCCATAAGTACAGTAGTGTCAAAATTTGTCAAATCCAAACACAGAGACATAGTGCATACATTTTAGAGTCATATGGCTTACACTTAAGTATTTTATTATCTCTGGAATCCATTACAAATGAATGTTTTCATTTTGTACCCTTAATAATGTTTAGTAGCCTATAAGCCAGGGGTATTGACAAGTTCAGCCGTCTTCAATTTGTCTGCAATAAACTCGTCGACTATCTTTTAAAATGATAATAATAATAATACATTATACCACCTTTGATTGGTTGCAACTGAGTTAAACATGCAAAATCACCTGTGTGGTCCTGAAGACATTTTTTTTTTTTTTTTTTTGCAAAAAACAGTCTCCTAATCAAATGTCTGCAAAAAAAGAAAAAACTAAAACCACACTGTTGCCTCACAGCAAGAAGGTCCTTGGTTCAAATCTAACTAAAGGACCTGGGACTTTTCTGTGTGGAGTTTGCATGTTCTCCCCATGTCTGCGTGGGTTCTCTCCGGGTTCTCTGCCTTCCTCCCACCACCAAAAACATGCAGTAGAGGTGAATTGGTGACTCTAAATTGACCGTAGGCATGAATGTGAGTGAGAATGGTCGTTTTGTCTTTCTATGTGGCCCTGGGATGAACTGGCGACTTGTCCAGGGTGTACTCTGCCTTCCGCCCATAGTCATCTGGGATAGGCTCCAGCCCCTCCGTGACCCTACACAGAATAGGTTTATCCTGTTTTTTAGGTTACAGAAAATGAATGAATGAATGAAAACCACCCACTCGTTCAAGAAAATTCCTCAAATGCAAACCATGCAGACCCAACTAAGAAACTTGGATGACCTCTCTTAAGGAACTGTGTTAATTAAAATGCCAGACACGTTTCTTTGAGGTTACTGAGAGGTCTTACAGCTTGGTTGACCACACAGCTAATAAAATAGATACCATCTCTGTTCTGTATATCACCACCGGATGTTCAGCTCCAAAGAAACCACTCAGGTGAAAATATTCTCCAGTACATGTCTTTGGACAAGATTTATTACATGTGATTTTGGGTTGGCCAAAATGGTTAAAATGGTAAAGACACATAAAATAATCACAGTTTAAACAGTAATTACATACATTTTAGAAGAAACACTCCTCTAATCCATCCAATTCTACTTTTTTCTCCCACAGTGCCAAGCTGAAAAGCAACAGAGAAGTTTGCATCAACCCGGAGACCAAGTGGCTGCAGCAGTACTTAAAGAACGCCATTAACAAGTAAGAAAAAAAACTCCTCTCCAAATGCAGACACAAGCATCGCTGACAAAGACAGAAATGAAATACAGCTCTCCCATCCACTGTGTTTAGATCTTATAAAGAAGAAATAAACCAGTGTTACAAACGGCCATTTCTCTGTTTCCTGCTGACAACTACTCTCTGAAATCACTGATGTGGTTGATGTAAGCAGCTGAGTTATTATCTGTGAGATAATTAGCATCCAGTAAGAATAGTGATAAATCTGCCTTGGTACGTCTGCTTCCTTCTTTCTCATAAGCATGTGTCTAAGACTTCAGCCTAGACTGCAGAGGAGTCATTTTAGCCTCTCAGCTCGTTCTCAGTATTATGCACCCAATCCTATGTTTAACATGACTTGTTTTAAGTCCTATAAAGCAGATTCCACTTCCACCAGCATTATATGGGGAAACTATTCATAGTAAAAATTAATTATTTTAGAAAGGACCTGCATGACTAATTTTTTTAGCGTAGTCTTAATCTGGGAGTTCACAGTTCATAGAGGCTGACATGTTGCACAGCAGCAAACAGTCTTTCAAACTGTAATACAATGACTTTTCATATTCTGTCTCCTGTATGTGTCTCACAGCACGAGTGTCAAGTATCCATTACACTTCATACCTGCTGAGAAAAATGTCTGGTGTGTCCAACGAGAAGCAGACTTGCTTTAAGTTTCTCCACCAGGCATTTTGATCTTATTCCATACGGTTTTACACACAGCAAAAATGTGAAAATGACCAAAACATACATAGCAACATAGTGAAGTGTGTTCACGCTAAAACGAATGGAGGGACAGTAACTTCAAAAGCGTCATGTTAGGTAATCACATGTTTCTCAGTTCTGATCAATGATTGTAGGTCTCTAATGATTTATTTATACATTTATTGTAAGCTTTTGTTCTGGGTTAGTCTGCAAACTATTTCCTGATTACTGAAGTTTTGGCGTTGCCGAATTATGCATTCTCTGAGTGCTTTCTAGCGCTCTCTACAACTGTACCTGTGTCATTAGGTATAAAAGAGGTGGCCAAGAATGCATACTGTACATGTAAGCAATGTGCATACAAGAATGTAGTGTGTGTGTGTGTGTGTGTGTGTGTGTGTGTGTGTGTGTGTGTGTGTGTGTGTGTGTGTGTGTGTGTGTGTGTGCAGGCTTTCTTATAGAGGGAGGGATTTTTAGCATGGCTGCTCTTTGTCAGAAACACCCTTTTTCATGTACAGTTGCAGTTACCTGTAAATTAAATTTCTATTCTATGTTGTTCATGTAACTGCTGCCAACACCTGAGGCCCCTAACATACTCCAACTGCTCTGCAAAAAATATGAATCCTTCAACAGGGCCGTTATGCACATTCATATCTTCTATTTGAAAAGAGGTGGTGATGCTATCTCCAGGAATCATGTTTCTACCCAGTTATCCCTGTGAAAGGAATTTTTTCCTCATTTATGTACCACAGAAACATTTTTCTATATAGTGTAGGAAGTGCTCCCAGTATATTTATGTGCTGTGAGTTGTAGGAAGGAGGTTGGAGAGACGCTAGACGCTGGTGAGGTAGGTTTTGTGACCGTAAGAGATAATTGGTTAAGTATAACAACCCCTCAACTCATCTCCACCCTTACTGAAAGTCCACAAAACATTTCTGGAGCTTTAAAGCAAAATAGCATTCAATCATTCTCTTATAAAAACTGAGGAAGATGGGAACTGGTTTTAAAATGTGAGAAAAAAAACAAGGGAAAACAAACAGAAAAAGACTCCATACATCTCATACAGCATAATTTAAGCCTCTAGAAGCCATGAGATCCCAAATTAATTTGAAAAGACGTCACTTAGACCATTTTTTGAGCCAAAATCTTGTCGTGATCTAAAAATATATGGTGATCTTCTTCTCTATTTTGCTCTTTTCAATCTAATGAAAAATGCATCCTTCTGAATCTCTCCCCAGGGTGAAGAAAAACAAAAGACGCAATAACAAGAAAATCTAAACATAAGGGAAGACATGTATGTTGTCAGACCTGGCACCCCTGGGTAAACCTGTATACCTCCCCGTCACTGCAATGGATGTATGTCAACACGCTATAAGTACCCATCCACCTCTGGACCGCTTGCAGAACCAGCACTTCACTGCCAAACCGTTCCGTCCCCAGCTCCGTCACTGAACCCTCCAGACACCCTCCATCCCTCCATGTTAGCACCAAGCGCAATTATATCTTTGGATTCATGCTGATATCAAACATACTGTATGTGTGTGCAAGCTGGGTCATTGCTACAAAAGAGGAAGAGAGAGTGTGTGTGACTGGGATTCCCATGAACTAACTCTGTGTCTGTATTTTCAGTTTTAAAGCAGCTATAAAGGAAATCATTTGAGCTTTCCGCCTCACACACAAACCTTTGCGGGTAATGCTTCCTTCACTTCCTGTCAATTTATATGAGCTGCTGAAACATTCACATAAGCCTCCTCTGAGGAATTTCGTGGCAGGTTTGGACTAAATAGCCCAAAAGTGGTTTGCCAAACTGGAGAAGAGTCCCTTTCATTAAAGTATTTACAGAATAAACTAGTTAGTGTTTTTTCAAGAGTGAATTCTACTTTTTTTTATCATACATTCTGTACATGAAATAGAAATATTTGACGGTGGTTTTACGGATTTTAATGTGAAAAGTCTGATATGAGGTGAATTTGCCATTACTCCATGGCTGGGGGCTCATGTGGCAGACAGAGAGGCAGAGAGGCCAGTATGGTCACAAGCAGTGGCCAATCAGGACAGTCCATGCTACTACAGTATCTTGCTGCTTCGTGCAGCATCAGGAACAAAAACACATACACTGCTAAGAGACAAGCACTGATATTTTGGTGCTACATATTCAGACATAATTATATTTCACTGTTCATTTTTTGCAAGATTTAGGATGGGATGTTGAGACCTTCATGTCTTAAAGAATCACACTTAGACAAAATATTTAAAGCGCTGTTGTGAAAGTCTGATATAAAAGCTGATGACATGCTAAGGCCATACTGTACTGATGAAGACTATGAAGAAGTGGAATAAAACACTTACCAATGCAAATTGTTTTACTGACAGAAGGTAAACACAGACCAAATATTTATACAGTAAAACATGCAACATGAAGAAACATGTGAACCCCAAAAAGCAAGACTTCCATTTCAATTTGTTGTCAAACTAAAGGTAGAATCTTCTTAATTATTGCTTTTTTGCATCAAAGGGAGTCAAATTTATATCATGGCAGCAATTAAAATGCAGTATTTTAATACTAACACTTGCCTTTGGTAGGAATAAAAAGCTAACAAATTGTCATATAAACATAAACATAAATGTCACAAAGGGAATAATCACAGTGGCAAAAAGATTTTTTATTATCCTTTTTTATATATATTTGAGCCACTTTATTATCAGATGTTTGTTAAATCTTTCATAAATGTAATTGTTTTATTTTTGTATTGTGTATAATCTTACTAAATGCTTTTTTTAAATGTCATGTACAGAAGCCATTAGATACTAAATGAAGGCTAGACCATAAAATGCAAGAAACAGACTAAAACTTAATTTTTAAGGTCTCATGCAATATTTCATGTATATGTATTGTTTGAAAATAAGTTAGAGTCTGGAACACATTCCTTTACCAAAGGAAACAACACTATTTTTTATAATATTTTTTCAAATGTGTATAAATTATCTATGACAAATGACATCATCCATCCGCTCTGTTGTTCTCTCCGTACTGCTGAGATGTAACAAAGGTGAATGAAATAAAAGAAGAGAAAGCTGCTGTCATTGTGTTACATGAGTCAGGAAACAATTCAGTATTCAGCCCACCAGTCACCCCAATCAGACACTTGATTAGATTTTAACTGAGGGTGATGTATGATGTGTCAATAGAGGAGCTGAGCCAAAACAGAACAAAACTTTTGAGTTTGGATCCAAGCGACCAACATGTGTTTTCAATCTGGACACTCCCAGCGCCCCCTGGGCTCTCTTTCCAATTTCAGTCAACCGCTGCCATGCTGCAGAATTGCAGCTTGTTATTTTTATTCTAGAGTTCTAAAGAAAGTTCTGGTGCTTGTGGTCATTGCTATGGTCTTTTGTTGTCTTTTGTTGTACATTGTCTATTTGCTGAGATAACAGGTTATAATTATATCAATTTATAGCTAATTGCAATAATCCTGCAAGTGTAAGCCATTTCCCAATAAAGTAATAGATTTTATTTGACATTCATTTTATAGTATTATTCTAATTTGTTTAAAGACAGTGTTAAGCTACAATGTTCATGATGATCGTTTTATTCATTGTGTAAAGTTTTTCATATAAACTGTAGAATTACATCTAGAAAGAACGTGGTGTTTTCACTTTTGTCAATTTTCTTGTCTATAATATGATAATGATCTTATTAACAGGAAAATGAAATTGCATTACCTGTGATAAAACTTCATTAATAACACTGTTAGCAGGATTCATTTATTTCATTACTGCTTAATCTTAATAAATAAGTTTTGTTAATCAGACTCAATCAGTGTTGTTCTATTTCAAACATTGGCCCTTTTCAATACATTTAACTTTTTTTTTTTATGTTCGCCATCAATAATCAGATTTGGTGCATTGATTTGGTGCATGTGTTCTACTTTGGAGTCCAAGATAATGTGAAATAACTTGAGGCAGCTTAGGACACATATTCTTCATATACGTGAGATGTACTAAAAACATTGTCTGTATTATCACTGCTTGTAAACCAAGACGCAGTATTTTCACCATGATATCCAAGTCCTTTTTCAATAAAGTCAAATGAAATAAAATACAACCTGTCTGTTTTATCTGTCTGTCACGTTTTGATGTGCAGGCTGAGCCTGATCTCATTCCCAGGGTGTCCAGTATTGCTGTTTTACCCTTTTGAGTGTTGATTCTTGGTGGGGTTAGCAGTATGAGTGACCTATTTCACATTACACTGATTTGTTTTAATGGTAATACCATAAATATCACTTGATGCTGTTTTGATGAAAATGCCAAGCAAAAGTGTTGAGAAATGTCTCTTTTTCAAGAACTGCCATGAGGACTTATTTACCCATTTTGATGGTAATAAAAAGTGGCTGCTCCATACCTCAGACAGGTGGGATAAGCTATACCACAGACCATGCAACCTCTCTTTTTACAGTGAGAATTAAATCTCCAGAGACCAGGTTTCCTGCTGCAGGTTGTCCAAAAAAAGGAAAAAGGAAAAGCGTCATCAAGCCAAACAGGCACTTTGAGCCTCGGTGATTAATTTAACAGGATTATCACTTCACATTTTCCACAATACAACTAAAGCCTATTAGACAAATCTCTTTGCATTAAAAGAGGAGAGAGGAAAGGCACATGAATTGCCCATTAAGATCCCTGTCTGGTGTAACACCTGGGGTTGCAAAAGAATTCATTTGTGCTGCTTCGTTACTCTTCCTCAGCATGTAGCTTTAAAAAGCTGTCAGCTCTAATAAAGTGGAACCATGTAGAGTGGATTAATTTCATGGTACAGCTCTTACCTCTGACATGTGTGAAGATATATGTAAGAAACATGAGACATGGTTTGGATGCGGACCCAGCGGTTTTTGGAAGGTGAGAGTTGCATGTTTGGGCCTTTTGGGCACATTCAGAAATGATTATGGGATTTCTATACTGTGCTTACTCAGCTGAGGCCTGATGATGGAGGTGACTGACATATGTACAGGATATTTATTAATATGTATTTTTACTGACATGTTGCCCTGATTGAAACCAGCAGAGGAATTTAGAGGTCCTTAAAGCAAGAAAGAGGCTCCAAGTCAGTTTGTGCAATATTCTTAACAACACTGAATCAAATATTGCAAGCCAGTTGTGACTAATAAAATAAGTTTAATGGGCCAATTAGAGTCTGCATTAGGCGCGCTCTGTCTAAAGGGGAACAATAAAAGCATAGATTGATGAAGAGATATATCGAAAGCTGAAGCAGCAGTAAATGCTGACAAAAACTGGACCTCACAATCAGATCAAGGAGACAGGGAAGGCTATTTAATGGTGTCCACTTATAATGGTGCATACTTGTACAATGCAGTATAAAAGGTCATACTGGGTGTGCTCCCAGTGACAGACGGGGATTTGAGTTGCGACTTAAATCAAAGACCGTTTTTTTGTTTCTATTTTCTAGTGATTTTATTTTTTCTTATTCAAAACAGAAAATGAAAATCAAATTCTCTTTTTTTTTTATTTCACTCCTCCCTTTTTGGCTACAAAAAGGAAAACGCATTGTATTTAAATTTTGGCTTTTGTATTTAAACACTAAATTTCAAATAACCAGTCGTTTTTTGTTTTTTGATGTCCGTTTCTGAAATGAAAATTGAATAACCGATACACCAACTGTCATTTCCTCCCTTATTCACATTCCTCACCTGGTGAACACGGTTGCAGATGACACTGCAGTGAGCAGGCCTGCAGCTGCTAAGACATTTGTCAAAACCTTTGACTATAATAACTTCACACCAAGGCCCAAACAGAAGAATCATTAAACGCAACAACTGCGGTATCACAATACAGGATGCTGGACCAAATCAGATTTAATCAAGAAGTTGAAACAGGTAGGTAAGTAGGTAAGTAGGTAGGTAGTTAGATAATAGCTTCATAGGTAAGGAGGCAAACTTGATTAAATTGGTGCATGCTGCATATTTTAAATAGAAGAGTGAGCGTTTGTTTGCTTGTCAGGCTTGTCAACATAAACTGTTGGCTGTGGTTTGCTTCTTGGTCTTCTCCCTGCTCCTTCATTCGTTTTTATCTGCAGGATCTCCTGTCATGACTCACTCTGTACACTCCAGCATATGGTTGATGTGTTAGCCAAGTTTCATCAGAAAGTATTGAAGGGTTTTTGAGTTATGCCCCAGACAGATAATGTTTACAGGCAGAAAGACAAACAGATGGAATCATTGGATCGATAAAATGATCTGCAAGTAAAACTTTGCACTCTAATGTTGGTGTTTTTATATTTACCTATTCTGCACATGTGCACTGGATATTTTGCTCAACTCAACACCTAAAATGTAATTTTCTGTGAGTATGCTCTCACGCTGTAACCACATGAAAATGACTGTTTCACTCAGCACACACCAGCCTTCAACTCAAATCACCTGAGACAGAGAACATAACCAGGTTGGACAACAAATTGCTTGGCTGATTTGGTCCTGGAGATTGTGGGTAATCCAGTGTGATTTGAGTCTCTCAACTGTATGTCTTTGAACAACTTAATACCAGGCCGGCTGAATGGAAGTTAATAGGAAACATGTTGGCTGCGTGTGATAGGGGTAGTGGCAGCGAAGGATGTCAGTGGGATGGGTTCACAGACCGAGTGTTTGAATTCCTTTAGTTTCCTGGAGAAGGCTGTCGTATGAAAAAAAAAAAAAGGCAGGGCGAGGAGGCTAACATGATGTTTCCTGCTCAGGATATGTGAACACAGAGCTAGATCAAGTAAACAAACACACACATAAGAAAAGCATACAGTTATTTGTTTTCAACCAGTTGCTATGGATGCTCATTTTATGTTTAAACACAAAGTAAGTAATTTCTCCAGCTAGGCTCAATCAAAGCACAGTGAGGTAAGTGTGGGATCATGGGAGTTGTTGGCTTCCTTCCTCATGCAGAAATGTTCACAGATAAAATAATGTCTTGAAGTCATATTTATGTTGTGTTTAGTTATGTTTAACGACTTCCTGTCTTACTTTTTGACTGTTTCTCAGAAATTACAGTGCCAACCAACCAGACACAACACACCTTGAATAAAATTACAGATTTTAAAAATGGGCAAAAGTACACAAGCCAATAAAATATGTGGTTTTTACACATTTTAATGCTGATGTCACACATCATATTGTGAACATACATGCCAAAGCAAGCATGCACATACAATTGCAACCAAACATGACGCAAATTCATGTGCACAATACAAGTACCAGTTATCAAGTTCACATGGACAATCTGAAAAATACAAGAAGAGAAACAAATCTATGTTAAAGGTGGCCGAGAAAGGTTAGCACACTGCAACTTAAGTAAACACATACAAATAGACAGCACACAAGCAAATCAATCAATCGCTCCATTTCATCACTTCATCATCTCACCAGCCTCATCAGTCTCAGCAGAGTCATCAGCCACCATCACCACCAGTGTCTGGACTCCAATGGGGGATTTATCTTGCTGCTGCTCAGGCCAGATGCCCTTTAATCATAATCTAGTCTCAGCTCCAAAGACTGAAAGATTCTGAAAGATTAAGTATCACATATCATTGGCTGTACTAAACAATCTTTTTTTCCTGTCATTCAGTTGTCTTACATGACACTGAATTATGTTTATACATAACTAACAGGAAATATGTTTATCAAGGAAATATAATGTTGACCAGTTACATTTTCTCATATCTCAATGAGGAAAGTTAACTGTTAAAGTTAACTTACAGTAAGTAACAACTACTTACTGTAAGTGACAGGTGGAAAACATGTTGATACAGAAGATATCACTCTGATCCCATCGTGTAGTCGAGTCGCTCCTCTCTATGACTCTGTGGTGACCCTTCGACATACGTGTAAGCCATTGTTACCCCCAAGAAACATTCAACTCCAGGCCTAAACACACAAACCATGAACACTCACCATCAACAGGCTAAAAAGACAGACATAGTTTGAGCTGTTTACAAATATCACTTCTTTTCTTTTCTTACGAAAGAGGAGAGAGGCAAAGCCATTGTAGAGGGGGAGAAGTAAGGATGAGTTCACAGAAACCACATATCCCACAAGACACTTTTTTCTATCTGCGTTAACAACTCTGGGGCTTTTGGAATGTCCTCAGATCCATCACGGTAGAGCGTTCAGTGTTTCCCAAACCTTACAGCACAGAGGCAGGTCATGGGTAATGCTATTTGAAACAGGTCGATCACTGTTTCCACACAGGCACATAGCATATGTGTAAACAAGAGATTTGCAGAGGGGGGATCGAAGGAGGGAAAGAGATGATCATCATTTATCAGCAATTGTTCCATAGCAGATAAAGCATCTAATAAATCTTGGTTATTAGCATTTTCTGAAAAAAATCTCAGAGAAGAAAAAGAAACGTTATCATTCACGACTCATTTTGAAAGATGTTACGTTCAAAAGGCTTCCAGAGATCTGCATAATGAGGACTGTGTTTATTTGCCTGGTTATCAAACTCCTCGCTGGCATTTAACAGACAAGCATCATTTACTTAAGGGAGACCTGCATTTCCTGGTATTTCCTTTTGTAAGTCAGGCATGCTCTGCAGGGAATTAGTGCTGGACCAGTCTAGAAAAAGTTTCAACCAGTTTCACAACGATTTTGAGATTTCAGCATAAGAAAATAATGATAATAATTATTTATATTTTAAGCTTCTTTTTTTTACTATACATATGATGAGTTTATACAATTTAATGGAATGTGAAGAATCATCCTTATTTCTTTTAGATAAATGAGAAACAATCTTTCAGTGTTGAGAATGTTTCATTTTTTTCTTCCTTTTTTATCTTTAATCAAATTGTTCATTATTGGAGAATTGCAGGAGTTTGAGACTGAAGTTTACATATGATATATGACATTTTTTACAGTGTGACTCAAAGTTGGAACTTTTAAGAGTGGGGTCTTTGAAAGCGACAGATCTCTGAAGTCTAATGAACCACAGAGAAAAGGGTTCAGACAAATCTGCCATCATTTCTCTAAAGCACATCATAATTCGCTCCTCAAGTCTGAAACAACATACGTTAAGGCCACTGCTTTCTCTCCACCTTCTCATTGTTTACCATTATTCTCAGAGTACTATCGCTTCTCCTGTCTGCTGTGTCATTTGTTATGTTTTTTTCACACATTTGGTGACAGAGGAGACTGGGTGAATTTTCTCCCTGGTGCTTTAGGAAGCCCTCCATCACAGAGGTGCTGTGGGAGAACAAACATAACGATGTCCATCTTGTTTTCAGCAGGATGGAGGGGAAAAAGTACCTTTTAAGAATTGTCTGTCAGGAGAAAATCTCTGCTTAACATTGGCACCCATACTACTCATACTCATACTCATACTCACATTCATACTCAGTATCATGTCCCCCTTAGATTTAATTATTTGGACAACCTGGCAAATATTTTATCCTACCTTTCAGACATTAAATGCAAGATGTCACAGATCTCTTTAAACTATGTGATTCCAAGTTAGGAAACGTGTTGATTGCCCCACTACAATGACCCTGATATTCAACCAATTCTTTGTGGTCTAGCATCAAAAATGAAGTCCTCTGCCTGTAATCTAGGTGTGATTTTTGGCAACTAAAATTACTAAAGTTGCTCAACTTCTCAGCTCAGTTTCCTTCATCTTAGGATTTTATCAAGTTATTTTTATCTCGTGCAAACCTTAAAAAGATGATTATTTCTTTAATTACATCACATCTAGATTATTGAAATGCCCTTTATTCTTTATTCTTATTCAGAGAGCCATGTCTTTCCTCCTACTAAAGTTCAAAATGCAGCTGCAAAACTCCCCTTCATGTCTTGCTTCACCTGTTGCCTGTCAGTTTTAGGATTGATTATAAGATTTTATTGCTAACTTTCAAAACTCTGCAGGGACTGAGCCCCAATTATATTTCTAACTTACTTGTCCCCCATTAGGCTGTATGTAACCTGAGATCCTCAGATGTTTCCTTCCTGTCGAAGTCCTGACTTGTCAAAAATAGCGACAGAGCTTTTTCAATAAAGGTTCCTCAGTTATAGAACTAGAAGGTTCAAGGGCAGTTATAGAACTCTCTACCTGAGGATCTTAGATGAGCAAATTAAGTGTCGTGTTTATGATGTTATCTGAAAACTATTATCAAAACTTACAAATAGTCCATCCTCCTCGCTGACTTTTTTCCAATTCCACATCAATGTCCTGTTGGCGTCTGAAGTGTGACATCTGGAGAATCTCAAAGCTGCATCATTCGGGATGCGTCATTCCCATCGTTTGCATCACCGTTGCTTTGCATTAACCTTGTGTGTAATTGCACCGCACAAAATATCGGTTCGCATGTGAACACACTATTGTTATTATCCTCTTACAATACATTTTCCATTCTTTTCCTAAAAAAATTGTCCGGTAAAGCTTTTAGTGTTTTGGTCTCAAGCCAATGCAAAAGAATTCTAATGTTACCAAACATGTCACTTACTATAAAACCAACAATTTAAGGTAACGACAAGATCGGCTCCTCCTGGACAGTTTCTAAAGCTTTAGCCCAAAGAAGAACACAAACAACATTTTCCACATACTATGGTTGTTTGAGTAAGACATCAGATTATATTGGACTGGACTTTGCTGTTTGACCCTCGAGAGGTTAAGTTTTTCTCATACCCAGTGTGGAATCCAAATCGTGAACTTGTTTTACTTGGGGAAAGGATGAAGTGAAACCCTCATATGTGTTTCATAAGTTTCTGTCTCATATGGCCTCATTTTGTAGGTGTGATGTTAAATACAATGTATCAACACATGGACACCAAGGGAAGTGACCAAAAGTAAACACAGAACTAAACTCCCATTGGAGATGAATCGGTACAGTTATTTAATCATGTCAAATCAAAGTTCAACGCATGTAATTCAGCACTGAGCACAGCCCTACAGACTTAGATCAACATCAAGACTTTCTCATTGTTGGAGGTTGTAGACAGTCTACAGAAATTCTCATGGCTCAAACAGGCGGCTGGGTCGCTCAGAGCATTTGCCAAGAATTCCAACATGTCTTGACAGCTTTCTCCGATATGAATCTGAACGTGAATAATGCAAACGTAAACGCATAACTGCTACAACTGCAGGGTAGCGGTAGCCTCAAGTTTAGAGATGCAGGCTTTTTAAGAGTAAGGTCATCAGTTCAAATCCCCAGAGTAGCTGAGAAATATGAGTGGGAAACACATGGACACTTTTCCATTCCCTCATCAACAATACTACAAACCCCCTTCTATTACAGCACAGCTGGTTAGTGGTCAATATGGGCAGCTTCCAGGTTTGCATGAGTTGAAAAAAATGATGTAGGCATCTCTGGATGAGGGTCGTTTATGCAGGTGCAGCAGTCCGATTTCAGTTATGGATGGGCCAAATTTTGCCTTTTAATGACAGAAGTTAATATTGTTTACTTTACCTTGACATTTTCCAACTAGTCTCACTAAAAAAGAAATTGCTAATATAACCTGCGTGTCTGGTTGATAACGACAGTTTTTAAATCTTATTTTGAATACCAAGATACCTTTTTATTAAACCCACTAGAGTTGGCATTTATTACAAGTGGTACACATGGGTATATTAAAAAAAATCCTCTTTATTTTTTGCTGTGGTTTGTGGGTCAGGTTAGGCAGGATGTATTAGTCTCAATAGGAAATGCATAAGCAGCTATGAAATTAAGTGACTTCTAACTGCTGATACAATCTGCAGAGCTAGAAATTGATTCTGGAGACTGTTTTAAATCTTCTAAGGTATACATTAATCAGTGCCTATTGTGCATGATAATTAATTAATTTAGCTGTCTACAATATCTCAAAGATTTTTCAGACATGTTTTCTGGCCAGTAGGTCTATCTGCAGACTCACAGTGGCTACAAGTTCTATTACAGGTCTACTACATGATGCATAGCCAGACTACCTCTATACTGTGTTGTGCTTGATCAAACCTGGGTCAATTTAAAATGGGCTGTTGTGATTGGTCCAGATTTACACATGATGGTAAAGTAAAATATGTTGCCTTTTTTTTTTTTAAACACTGTTTTAGTGTTTATAGTGTATTTAGATGTTCATTTAAATAATGAGAAATAAAAGTTAAGAGTATATACAAACCTGATTTGCCTTATTATGTTGTATCCTATCAAAACTGGACCCAAAAATGCAAACACAAAACCCACAGACGGAGAAGGTTAG
The DNA here is from genome assembly GCA_037577475.1 of Chaunax sp. Z400. NCBI lineage: Eukaryota > Metazoa > Chordata > Actinopteri > Lophiiformes > Chaunacidae > Chaunax > Chaunax sp. Z400. Next base: position 20,138,959 of record CM075191.1, on the reverse strand, counting down.
GAACTGCAGTTTATTTACACAGTCACAGATAATATTGACGAAGGCAGTTCTGCTACTGAGATGTACAGAGCTGAGTGGGGCAGGCAGAGTTCTGAAGACAGAGCAGAGCAGGCAGGGAGCAGAGCAGACCTTGGTTGGTTTACTGGCAAGGCAGCTGGAGCAGAGCAGGCAGGGAACAGAGCAGGGCGTGGCTGGTTCACAGGTAAGGCAGTGTGGTGAGGCTACACAGCGACAAAAAGCAGTTAGTCAAGGTTTCGAAAGAGTATCACAAAGTCATGAAGCAAATTACATAATTAGCTGAAGCGTTTGTACCACAAAGGTGACTGAACGATCTAGCGAAGAACGGACGTCAGAGCCGGGGTATATATGCTGTGCAGGTGATTGGTGAAGAGTTCCAGGTGAGTGGAATGCCACAGCTGCAGGTTGTCAGGCTGAGAGGGCAACCAGCTGGACACGCCCAGTAAACAGACACAGGCAGACAACAACACAAGGTAGGGGAACATGACAGGGGAGAAACAAGGAGGAAGAGGCAGGGCAGATACCCAACATATTAAGGCCGAAACATCACAAATAAATGTGATTGTGCAGGTTGACCAGTGTGCAGGAATTTTCTTTTCAAGTTTATCTTGACTGAACAAAGCAACAGCAGCGTAACGTGTGCATGATTTTAGATAATATCTGGCAGAGCTTTCTAAAGAATGGAAACAATAACAAAATAACATGGCAATAACAATCATTCATTGTCTCAAAGGAGCTCACAGACCTTTGGTTGCCTCTTTGCAGAATGTTTTAGTTGATTTTCCTCTTCTTTGCGTGAACTGTTAATTGCTACTACCTGGTTTTTTGGGGGGTTTTTTCAATCTGTAGGTTGCACACTCAACATGTTTATCAAAACATCCTATCCTGCCGCCTCGCCAGCTCACTCCATCTACAGAGACATGTGATGTGGTGCTCAGTGACAGAGACCCTCCATGCTAACTTTTATACAGCACAGCAATGCGCACCTAAAGGTGTAACAGCCTTGTCTTGAACAGGCTGCATGAAAGGGGTTACAGTATGCAGTTTACCTGATACCAGAGCATCCAAAATAGAAGCTAATGTCAGGGTGCTGACATGCAGAGAATTGAGGAAGACAGGCATTGAACACAAGAACTAGCTTTAGCACCACTGTCCTACATTTCAACACCAAGAATGATAGAAATAAGAGAAACCATTAACATAAACTGTGCAATGATTTCAACTTCATTTCACTCCATGCAAAAGTTGATTTTCATACACAACTGGGCGATGGGCTCTTGAGCTACAGGGTCAGGCCATAGTGGGTGTAGAGGCACCACTGTACATGGAAACAATGCTGTAAATAACAGTCTCCTGGCCTCCCTTCATCAATCATGAGAAAATTTATCATGACTGAAATCTTGACAGCTTTATATGGTAGACATTAAAGTGACAACAAGATGGGCTCCACCAAGCATGATTCATAACATGGAAATCCCTTTTCTCATCAGAAACATTTGTTGGACAGAAGGACCATTTCAAAAATGTGTGTGTGTGTGTGTGTGTGTGTGTGTGTGTGTGTGTGTGTGTGTGTGTGTATATATATATATATGGAAACAAATAACTCGGAGTGCTCACTATGGGTGGGAAAGTGCAATAAAACGCTGCACTGAGAAAGAACTGAGCCGTGACTCCCTCCTTAGGTGAGACAGGTCACATGATTTGACAGGCAGGGAGGGATGTCACATAGGTCAGAGGTTATGGTACTACCTTGGGTGGTATAGTTTAGCTTTCCCCTGCAAAGTCCTCCCTCAGGGAGCCAGGAGTAGCCTTATAATAGATGTGAACCGGGACAGACGCATGCCGAACCCTCAGTTCCCCACTGCGAATTCAAATCTACACACTATTCCCCTGCTACACATTAGGGTGCACTGGGAAAGAAGTGGTGAGAGATTTTGATGACTGCGTAGATTTATAGCAATGGACAGACAACTGGGTTTTTGTAGGCACACATAGTCATGGGAGACTTCCAGTGCATGTAGACACTATTGTGAATTTTAAGTTTAGAAGTGAAATGGTCCCTCCTCATCTATTTTTTCATCCTCTTTTGAAAGAATGGTTGTTGATGAAGAAGAACGACTAGTTGATAAGGTTGTGGTGGTTAGAAATTCTGCTTAGTGACTGATGGCTCAACTCGACTTGCTCAGAAGAGTTCTTTTGTGGTTTTTCATTGCCAAACATTGTGGATGATGCTTGGCACCTTTTTATATCATCTTGGTCGTGTGGAGCTAATACTGTGAAAACACTGCACACCACTTATTGGTCAAAGAGAATCATCACTAGCCCAACTTAGAGCAACCAAAGTCAAAGTCTAGGCACTGATGTAGGATTTCCCAAACTCTCCAGTTTTAAGCAAAGCTTGTCTCCTTTTGACTAACAGCCACACAATGAGAATGAACAACACCAACCCTTTTGTATGCCTCATCATTTGTGTTTTTGTGTTGGGTTGATGAAGATGATGTCAGTTGCAAACTGATCATCTTAGAATCCCATCTACATTAAAGGGTTACCGGCTGCAGTGGGAAATGAAATTGTGAAAAGCACCTGATGGTAAAGCGAGCCAAATCATTGAAGGTTGTAGGTTAAGGCACAAAAGTGGCTTTGTTAAGTCTAAGAAAACATCATGTTTTGATAAAAATTACTACTTGTTTGGAAATCATTGGGTTTGAAGTATGATATGTATGTATGTCTGGTATATGCGATGTATAGCTGTATGGTTTGCCTTGTAATGTACGGGGACATCGATGTGTGTGTGTATGTGATTGTGAGCATAAACTGATTCATGTCAAATGTATTTATAAAGTCTTTTTTTACAACAACAGGTTTAGAACAAAGTGGCTTTCAGAGAACACAGGATATAAACAGAACAATTATCAGACAATCAAATACCAAAGAGATTACGGGTGGGGTAAGATCGGTCTGAAGGGGATTTCAGGAAGCCACAGGAGACCACCAAACAAAACTAAAGACTGCTGTTGCTTTCCTCAAGCCTTCATTTCTCATTCACTCTTCACTAGATGATCTGATATCCATGAGTAAACAGCTGATCTATAAATGTAGGGCTGTCACTGGGGCTAGATGGAGACAGCATTAGATGTACTGTAGGCTACCGCTGCCACACATAAAGCACTTTTTTAGGTTGGGAACAGTGAAAGAGATGTAAATCTGACAGAGACATGAGTTCAGCAGAGTCTCTAAAACAGTCAATTCTTTGCTGGTGTAATATGCCATCAGAGTTATGCATGGTAAGCAAAGACAGAGATTTGGATGCATGTGAGATTAGTCATTTTTTCCAAGATGGGACTCCCCATGGAGTTTTGCTCTCAGCTGCTCATAATCATAAACCTTTTGTTTAAGTTAATATTATATTGCACATACTATTCAGATGATTGAACCAGTCTGTGTGTGTTGTCAACGCCTGTCACACATCAAATATTCAATCAATTGGGTTGGCAGTGGTTGAGTATGGTGTCTGGGAAGCATCGGATGGAAGTCCAGAGGTTTTCTGTATTGGTCAAAGGAAGATCTGGTGCACTGGGAGACTATCAGGGGATTAACAGGATGGCTGTGTTCCAAGGTTTTCAATTACAGTTGGATGTTTTTCAAATATATCAGAATAAAATGTAAAATGTACATACTTTTTCTTTAGCATGGGGATATATAACAATACATGCACAAATTCCGCTTTTGTGCAATAAAGTAAGACACACAAAAGAAGAAGGCAGTCCCTTACTTCTAAATTAATATGTCCATAATTTTATGCTGCACTTAAATCACTTCTGATGCTTCTGATATTTATCTTCTTTGTTGCATCAAAGAAGAACAAATTTAAAAAATATATTATAAGCATTGTTAGCAATAGTTAGACTGCAGAACAACCACATGTTATGAACATTGACTCAAAGGTATAGAGACAGGATGAAACTATAAAGGGTCTTGCTGATTATTGTGGTATCGCTGTCACATACTTTTAAATAGACATGAACTCACAAAGCACACAGGGGAATACGAGGACAGCAGCTTTAACATAAATCAGGTAAAATACTGGTGCTTGCATGCATTTGTGTTACCATGATAGCAAAATTATTTTAAATAAGTATTTAAATATGATTTACACAGAGTGATTATAAGATAAATCGTTCAGCTAAAAAACAAGGAAGTCATAGCAACAATCTAATATTCTAAAATATATGGGATATGTATGAAGAAGCACCCTAAACCTCAATATATTATTATCATATGATCTTTGATGAAGAAATGTCTCTGTATTCATCCTCTCTTTATTTTGATCCAGACACTGCTTTATGATAATTAACAGCACTAAAAATAGCAAATGTTATGGACGCAACACATATTGAAATGAAACATTTCAGACAGCTGTCCTGAACTGAGGTGTTATGGCAACATCACTGAACACTGAGCTGTCATGCTGTTTGTCCAATGCTGCAGTTACACAGTGATTCATGGCTTCTGGTGCCTTCAGGCAATGAGAGAGGTTTCCATGTATGTGTGTGTTAAGCATATCACCACCAGCACAACAGGGTATTTAGCCATATGTTGGGTGCCTGCCCAGGCTCAGTGTCTCTGTCGACAGCTCTGTCAACAGAGCATAACAATTCACGCCACATTTTATCTGTTGACTGAGGAGGGAGCGATGACTTCTGAGGAGAAAACTGGGTGTTAAAAAGTCATTCATCTTGATTAGCCAACTTCGTAAGTATTCATTTCAAAATTGGGAGGAACAAATGCTGTCTGGCAGTGGCTGACAGCACAAGTTAAAATCTAAAGATAAAGTATAAGCAGGCTGTCTATATTCAGGAGTCATGCTGCAGGACAAATGAGATGGAGATTACACCGGCTGGTTGGCAGCAATTTAGACACAAAAAAGGAGAAAATTAAGTTGAATTTCCCAATGAGTGAGTGAGAGGTTTAGGCATCTTTGTTATTATAACTAATTGTATAGCTAGTTGAAAAGAAAGGCAACGAATAAAGATCTATACAGACAGAGAAAATAGAGAATAAGATGGTTGGTTGTGATCATAATGGGCTTAGGTAAGAAAAGAACTAGCTGTTTGATGTGGCATCAGCACAAATTTTGATTTTTTTTCCTTCTCAAAACATTTCCATGTATGGGACTATTTTGCCAACAAATTTAAAGTTCACTTTGGAAAATGGTCCAATCACAGACCCAGCCACAAAGGGATCACAAGCCAGTGCACTTCTAGTGCCGGTCCCAAGCCTGGATAAATGGGGAGGGTTGTGTCAGGATGGGAAGGGCATCCGACGTAAAACCTTTGCCAAATCAATATGCGGAACTGGAAACAGATGATCCGCTGTGGCGACACCTAAAGGGAACAGCCGAAAAAAGAAAAAGAAGAAGAAGAAGAAGAAGAAGACTGTCTCCTGAAATCAATTTTCACTGTCGTTGATGGGTTGGAATGATGGATGGCTACACTTTCTTGCCACAATACATTATAGGAGCATAACTAGTATGCAAAAATACCTATACTATCAAATTATACAGTACACAGAGTAATGGTGGAGGTGTAATTTATCCATGGCCACATAAAGACAAAGCATGGGTCACAGCCACAGATCTCCAACAACACAACTAGTGTGTTTTTAACCACTCTGTACATTCGATCTGATTCTTGCTGTAGACACAGTTGTGTTTGTGGCCGAATCCGTGTTTCAAAGTGAAAGCTTTTAGAGCAGAGATTGGGAACCTAATATGTTCTATACGTTTTTACTTATTTACTTAAACTTCCATGAAATGAAAAAATCATAGTTAACTTTACTGTACACCAACTAATGAAAATAAAATGGAAATTGTGCACTTAAGGTGAGTTTAAGATATTCAGAGCGCCGTCTTAACGTTCCTGTCCATGATCTGAAAACGGTCACGTTCACAAAAACAGCCTGCCTACGCAGAGGCCTTCCTTCATACGCCGCCTGGAGTGATGAACCCTGTTGTTAATGCAAACCACTTTGTTCACGCAAAGGCTCAAATCTACCAACAGCAGATACAGTACATCATATTCAGGCCCCTTACAGCACTGCACACTGACGGAGAGATCTCCAAACTGAAAAGGGCCAAGCTGTTACAAATTAAATCAGAGCACAATTTCCTGTGGAATTTAAGGGGGAAGTGGGGTGGTTATGTTGACAGTATGTAACACATGCACAGCACAAATGTATATTTGTCTTCATGCATGATCATGATCAGTGATCATGCTAGTAATTCATCATTGTAGTCATGTCAGTTGTATTTGTGATTTTTCCTGATTTGAGGCTCAGTGCTGCAGGGTGTAAGTTGAGAGAAAGTCCTGTTTACTGTCAGCGTTAACACACACAGCAAAGTGGGAGTAAATTGGTTGGATGTAAGAGATGTAAGAGATGGCAAAGTTGGTGTGTTGTTTGAGTTGCTTTTTGTTGAGTCCTACTAAAATTGGTGAGCCCAAATTTCCCTCCAGCACCAGCAGATCAAAGTACTGTATTCACCTATCAAATGAAATATATGAACAAGAACTGTATTGATTGACCCAAACATTTTTGTCAGACACAGTCTCTGCCTGTTAAAAGGCTGTTTTTCCGGGCCACTGTCACCACGTTCTTGCTCATGGTAAAATTGTTGGGTCTCTGTAAAATACAGAGTATGAGATGAGATGACATATTGGTGCTCATGTCTGCCATAAGATCAACATGAGATTGCTAATGTCATAGTAAAAACAAACCACCTTATCATGGCTGGAATCTATCACTAAACCTTTGCCTCTGTTTGTACCCCATGAATGGTGAAATAACAGGGGTCAGCATAAGGCTCATGGAGTGTTTCCTTTCCTCATCAGGACCAGATGGCATCAGCCATTAGTTAAGAACTTGATCTCAGGTGGAAAATGTTGGATTTCACAGCTAAAGCCGATGCCTTATCTGCGTTAGCTACCTGCAGTTGATAACAATTCAACACAGATGCTTTTTAACCCAGGAGTAATAATGAGTGATATATTGCAAATAGAAATATATTCATGCCCTGCAGTGTTTATTATTAAAATCTTATAGTAATAACATTCTGGTTGATTTTCCCTGAAGCTACCTAACTTTGCAGACTTTGTAGTTGCTTATATGGACACGCTGAATGTACACATGAAAGGAAGACTACCATTAGGTGATAATAAGACCCATGTGTGCTGAAGGTGTAAATGAAAATATGGTAAAATGGTAGAGGGTGAAAAAAAAGAGCCTTTCAGACGTCGAATAGCGTAGCAACTGAAGCCAGCAGAGACATCTGCTGCCAGCTGAGCAAATAACACCGCAGGAGGAAAGCAGAAGGTCACAGGAAAGAAAGTGGAGGAGATGTGGAGGGAGATAAAGGACATTTGTAATCAATGTTTATATTAGAAGAGATGTAAAAGATAGATATATGGATAGGAGATGGGGTGGGTGGAATTCCTGTAGAGTAGTGATCATGTATCATTGCCAAAAGTACATGGATGATTGCACATTACAGTCTTATGCAATTATTGAACATTTCATTCCAAACTCATCGGCATTAACCTGCTGGAAAAAACATCCTCCAGTCTTCTGGGATAGTTTTCTACAAGGTCCTGGGAATACAGCAAACCTGAAACTTATATTTCATGCTCGAACTGAGATCAGGTCTGTGTGCAGGCCAGTCAAGGCCTTGCACACCAAACTGGGAAAACATTTCTTTATGGTTCTGGTTTTGTGTCCAGGGCATTGTGACATTCAAACAGGAGTTGATTATATTTTTTTGTCACAAACCTGAAAGCACACTATTGTCAACACTGTCTATTCATATCACACACTGTATCTGTATATAAAAGATGACTTATGACTTCTGCAAGTTACAGCATCTAATTTCATTTTACAAATTCATCATTATCCAGGATTTTGTTTTTTGTTTTTTTGCTGTCTATGTTTTGTTTCCATTCTGTATATAAAGCTTAAAAACATTGCACTCTTGCATTGCAACAAGTAAAATCAATATGCAGTTAATCTGTGTAACTATCATAAGTCCTCTTTGTCAAGTTGTCCACTAACTGTTCCATGGCCACCCGTGAACTGTTAGATTGTGGTTGTATAATGCAACTCACAATTTAAGTCTGAACATGAAGCCTGGCGATGATGAAGAAGAAAAAATATGGTCGATGAACCTTTGGATTTAAAAAAAAAAAATAGGCAAATTATAGCTGTCTGAAAGTTTCAAGTTGACATAGCGCAGAGATTAATTATGTAGTAATTATAGGCTCTTAGGAGTCACTTAACACGCTCATTGGGATGATTTCATTTCAAACAATAACTCAAGACTCAATCATACCACTGAATTTATTTTAGGTGTATGAAGAGAGCATGGGATGCATATGGCACAACATATCATAGTCATTTGACGTGTAAATTGCCCCAATTTATGCTCTTGGGAAAGTGAGGAAACTGTATAAACATGCCAGTCAGAATCCTACAGAGCTGCCAAGACGTAGCGGCTTAGAGAAATCTGTATTTATTAACATGTCTGTGCTGGAATTTGAACAGATAGAATTCATCATACAAAATGATGATGAGACCGCATGAAGTAGTCTTGAGAAACATCTCTGCAGACATGACAAATAGAACAAGGATGAAAAGTCTTCAGATTTTACTGATCACTTTTAAAGCTCTGGCTCCAAGCTATATAACGTGATGAAGCAGCTCATGACCTTAAATCCACAGGAGTGGTCTCCTGGCTGTGCCAAAGTCGAGGCTCAAATCTAGAATTGAGCGTACATTTGCAATCTGGGTGCCTCTGCTTTGGAACGACCTCTCCGAGGAGACACGGCTCGCAGAATCCGTTACCTCCCCCTTTTAGACTCTTTTTTAAAGTGATGCGGGAAGAAAATCATATTACAGTTGCACAGTTATTTTATTTTCAACATTGGTGCAGCCATATGTATTGGTGACTGGTTTTAGAACGATTTCTATGGTGACATTTGAAGATCATAAAAATTCTTCAGAAAGTTTCAAATGTTTCAACTTTAGCCCCGCATAATAGATGAATTTAGACAAGATGGAAAGTAAAGCAGAAGAGAAGGGAAGAGAAGCAGAACAATAAAAGGAGTAGAATACATTAGGGAAGTGAGGAGTTTGATAGAATAGAGTGTGGTGGTGCAGAGTTAAATAAAAAGCAGAAAAATGATGTGCAGGATTGTGACCAAAAAAACAAGACAAGAGTAAATATAACTGAATCAAGCACATGACACATTAGTGTTCAGCAGAGAAAAGCCTTCATCCACTAAAGTCTCTGGCTTCTAATCTCAAAGTTGCTGGACGGAGCTCCTGTTTACCTGCACAGTGTTTACAAGAAACCCGAAATCCCCCTACTAAACAAGAAAAGGTGGACGTGTTCATTTGCAAGTGAGCTGTGTATGCATGTGTGTGTGTCTGCATGCACTCTCAGGAGAACAGCGCTCCAGCTCAGCAGTCAGTTGTCTGCCTGTACCTCTGATTTGTTTAGGTGTGACCAGCTCTGTTTGGAGCCTGGCCTCCTGCTCTTTCCCAGCTCCTCTCCCTCAGAAAGAGAGAGAGAGAGAAAGTGTAGGAGCTGCCCTGACCTCCAGTCCTCAATGTGGAAACAATGGCGACGCGCCTCATGGTGACAGCGGGAGACAGGAACAGGCACAAACACAGGAACCGTCCATTCTGCCACTGAGACAGACCTGCCGAGGCCTGAGAATCTGGAGGAGGGAGGAATTCTCTCTCTCTCTCTCTCTCTCTTTCTATCCCTCACTCCATTGCTTTCTCTCCCTTTTTCAATATGCCCTAATATAACAAAAAAATATGTATGCTGTTATTAGCGAGTGGTCCCAAAGGGAGAGTCTCGGGGCACCACAGAGTCGTGTGGAATGAGACATGGACATTTTAGCATACAATGATATATTGATAGTTATTTATATTCAGAGGCTTCATTTCAAAGCTGAAGCTGATTGGAATGTCATTAGTTTTGCAGGTATTTGGTTCTAAACCAAAATATTGTGACCAGATAATTACACTAAATTAAAAGTCTAAGCATCTCAAAGTTGTAACAAAATTCGTCCTGTTGGGAAAATTTATTTTGCATTTTATAATCACAGTTGTATGTTTGAGTAATTATCTGATCATTACCTGACGTATTTTAAAATGAGCAATAGCCTATCTTAACTTCATTTATCTCATGTACAGTTTTATGAAGAGGTATTAAAGACATACATTAATCATTGCTGCACAGGCTCCATGTTACCTTGATATCATTCTTCCCCAGGACCAGCGTTATTTAGGGGAGATCATGTTGAAAAATGAATGTATGTTGAGCTCATTTGTCAGTTTCTTTACAGAATAATAGGAACAAAAGAATTTAAAAAAACTGTAGATGTTGTGGTAAAAACACAGAGGTATTAATTTACACATTTTCTGGGAAAGCCAACATGCTTTTAAGGAATTTTCTGGGAGGATTTTCTGTTTCCCTGTGAGGATGTCAATTCACTGGCAGTAAGCAGTATAAAATAATCCGTGTGCTGAAACTTGACCTAGTCACAGTGCACTCTGCAAAACCAAATGAGGGTTTCATATTTATTATAGTAAATTACCTTGCTGGAGAAGAAATAGTGGAAACTTCTGCTAGGCAGTGGGTCCAGAGAGAGCAGTGGTTGCATCCATTGACATTGCCTTCAAGCTGTTGGTACACTCCAAACTAAATAACTTTCCCATGTTCTCACATGTGGTCAGAATGTTGTGTAACATGCGAATTCTCACTGTGACTTGAGGTCTAATTTGTTAAACTGGTACTTAATTTGCAATAACGAATTGTTTGGCCATTTGAAGGCATCAAGTGAAGACACTAAAAAGCTGTATAGAGGTAAGGTGAACTGGTTATTGCCTGGGTTCCTCAGTATGAATCAAACCATTCACATTACATATAGTCGTCTGAACCACTGTTATCATAAATTGTTAATAAGTGCAGCTTTTAATAACAGACCAGAGACCAATATTTTTGGAGCAGTTCTACATTGATTTAGTCAAACAGGATTAAGTTGAGGTGTGAAGTTAGACATGAGTTCTTTGAGATTCATCCAATCAAATTAAAATTCACAAACTTCTGAATACTGTAGTGGAGTGAGGTTACATAAGGGGTTTTCTTGCTAAATATACTGCTTCATTTTGGTCTCAAGCCCACCTGATTGCCGGTGTGAGCACTCCAAATTAAACATTGTTTGAACCACATGACCAGCATGACGCACGAGCAGAGTAGATACAACAAAACAGGAAGACTTTCAGACCCTATTGGGGGATTATCCTAATAATTTATGCAGCAATGGTGTTGCCTACATTGTTTGCATTACCACTGTATTTTATTGCCTATTCTACATCTAGAATAGGTCACAGTTTACTTTCCCTGCATACATACTGTGTACTGCATCTCATAGACACTCGTTTATACAATGGAGCTGCTGATAATGGAATGATTGCGCTATAAAGCTGCCAACTGTTGATATACACCAAAACATTGACTTCCTGTCTTGGTCATTGTGAACTATTTAAGGTAAGTAAGCTTGTTGAAGCCTACAATAACTGATCAGATTACATCACTCAGCAGCCAAAGGGCACCTTCCACCCAACCTCACCCCACCCTCACATCCTCCTGATACCTCTTTCCCTCATCCAATGTGGCATTGTTCAAGATTAATGAGATTGACCTAAAGGAAATCCTCTGCACCTCTGGAGACTGTCAGTCTGAAAAGGGCTGCCAAGGTAAACACAGTTAATCAGTCAGTCAGTCTCCTCCGTGCCCATCCCACACCTGTCTAATGAGAAAGCAAGCTGTTCTCACCTATCAGGAATCAGGAATGCAAAACTGGGTTTGGAATGGCACCGGGAACACTGGGGGCATAATGTTGGAAGCAGAGGAGTCTTCCTCCCTCCATTCTGTCTTCTTCCGTGAGGCCGAGTCTGAGTCGTGTTCCTCTTTTCAGCAGGAACCCCCCACTGGGCGAGGCCTCACTTTCAAAGAATTCAAATGTGCAGAGTGGCACAAGGCTCGTCTCTCTCTATAGGTCGGGTGTGAGAACCGCTCTCACATTCTGGCTGCACTGTGTTTCTTAGGAAGGGCAATAGCATGAGATTCAGTCCAATTGGGGGAAGTACAATGTGTCAAGTGGGTGCAAACGTTGTACATATTAACCCATGAAGTTTGCTGGCTTCCCTGTGTGTGTGTTAAATGCAGTGGTCCCCTATCATGTGTATGTAGAACACTTAATTAACCATACAAGGACAAATGAAGCACATAAGTAATCCTGTGCAATTTGGAAATATTAAATCCAAGTAGGGAGAGCTATTTCCTTCTCTGAATACATTTTCCCTTTTCCTTAAAATAAATAATTTCAAATGTCCCTTCGGTGCTGTCGCAATAACCAGAAACAAAAATAGAACATTTTTTGTTGTGGATTCCCTCGTGAAAGAATGCTATGCTGTAAAAAAAAAAAAAAAAAAAAAAAGGAGAAGAAAGTTTGGGTCTGGTTCAAAGGAGGAAATATTTGGACTCCATGTATCACACTATGAGACATTTACCCCAGAAAACAATGGATGTTGAGCTCATCCATTGTCTATTGTCAGATTCCCCCAGCCTCACCATGTGTTACTCCACATCACATCCACTCCACTATTAGCCAAAAAGACATTGAGTGAGCCAGTGAATCCCTAATTCTTTTTGTTTTCAAAAACATCCCACTGGTGAGATCTTTGTGTGGCCTTGGCCTGTGTTGCCAGGGTGGGACCCAGTGCACCCTAAAAACAAATAATGAAACAGAAAATAGCATGAAGCGTGTCCAAGAACATGATCTCCCAAACTAATGGGACTTACAAAGCATGTCTGTCTTTTTCTTTTCCTTTCAAAGAAAAAATCATTTTCATTAGCTCTTCCACCTGGTTGGTATATTTGCTGCAGGATAGAAACATTGATTAACATTCACATTAGCGACTTTATTGTTTCATTTTCATTTTATTCTAATCTGATTCTAATATTTGCACACACACTGTATGTTTGTGAAGCATGAGATGACAACACTCTACATTTCATTGTACAATCCTGTGATAGGTCGAAAGAGTCCAATTTGTGCAAACTGAATCTAAGCAAGCTGAGCATCAGTGGGTTCAACGGACAGACCTTCAAGACAACTGCACTTATAAATAGCTTCATGTATTTCATGTTAGCAGGGATCAGCAACATTTCCTGCTTTTGATGGCTCTCAACCAAACGTAACTGTTTTCACTTACAAAATAGAATTTCACATCACTAATATATAAGGTTTTTAAAGAGGCTTACAGTTTGTCCCAGCTTCATGTGTTTTATATTTCCTCGGAGACACAGGGGATAACAGATATGCAGGGGATCAGTGAATGTCGGGGTGAAAAAAGCTATATGGTCATATGAGCTCGTCAGAGTATACAAAAAAAAATGATACAAAAATTACAAAAGACAACTACTTCTGTTCAGCGAGCACACCGTTTTATCAAGATTGGAGAATAGCTGAACATGTCTTCTGTTAATTCAAAATTTTGACTGACATAAAAAATAAATATTCACTTTACAAAATACATTGAAATGTAACACAGAACTATTGTTCCAGCTCACAGGTGTAATCAAAACAGGTCACCCCTTGTCCAAATAATTGTAAATGTATGCCAATAATAAAATCTCTTTGCTTCATGACTATGAGTCAACCTGTAGATCTTTGTCTGAAGCACAGCCTCACAGTTTAGTGGTCTAATTGGAACATACAGTAAATGTATGACTATTCATTTCCCCTGTCTCATTACCTCGTCTCATAGGTTCTCTCCATCCTGCCCTCCCATTCATCTGCACATTCTAATGAAGTGATCGCAGCACTCAAATACCAGACTGTGATCACATTGCATGCCTGCCCCATGTGCACACTTTCCTCTCTTTGTTAGCCCATAGCCTCACACACACACACGGCGTCCCGGACAGTTTCCTGCAGGAGAATGTACAGAGATGTGTTTCTAATTATAAACCTGATGCAGGGTTAAGCACTCTCTCTGCAGGCCACCATAGCAAGCAGGATTTACCAAGGTCCAGACGTCCATCCCTGCAATCCACCTGAGACTCAAAACTGTTCACTGTCTCAAACTCTTATTCACAAAAATACGGCCGGCAGCTACTAATCTATGGTAAACTAGTTTCATATCCTTAAAGAGGTGAAACTAATCTGCTCCTTTTAAATAAACCTGTTACTTGTGTGCCTTTATTACTGCAGGCTTCTCAAATATCAAACTTTATATTTCTGGTCCATCTAAAACAATGTTACTTTTGTCTATTGACATGGCCCAGCGTTGAATTAAAGGCACTAAAATTAAAGAGTATCAGCAGGTCCTGCAATGTCCTTCAGTAACTTATTAGGTAGGATCTATGCTGATTATCTGTTATCTACTTATATCACAGAGAAATACTTTTTTTAAAAGCTTTGAGCACTTGTAATTGAGCCCTATCTGTGCATTTCATTTTAAACAGATCCCTCTATCTAATAAACAAACACCTTCACCAAAGATTATGTGCAACATTTGGGAAAATACACACACAATTTACTACATGAAGCCTGTGTGCTATGATGAGTATATGAAGAGCCAGGGGAGACAATTAGCTTTAGCATAACATGAGAAGGGATGTCGGGGTGGTGTAGTGGTTAATTCTGTCACCTCACCATAATTTTGTCTTACAGAAAGGTCCTGGGTTCGAATCCAGGCCGGAGGCCTCTCTGTATGAAGTTTGCATGGTCTGCATGGGCCCCAACAGTTGGGTGAATTGGTGACTTTACCAGTAGAAATACCCTGGTCCTGTCCAGGGTCCGAGTATCAGCTCGGATGGGCTTCCAGCAGATGTAGAAAATGGATGGATGGAAACTCCCTCTATTCAGAAGACATTCTATGAAAACGTTATTGCTTGTTTCATCCCAATAAAAACAGAAATGTATAAACATGAGATTGTGGTTTCACAGTAAGTTATGTGCTGCATTTGTGTACAAATCAAACAAAGAAGATTCAAAGTGCTTCTTTCGGAGCTTTAGAGTTGTTCGGTGTATTTTTTTAACTTTGGATCGAACCAGGCTGTCATATTGTAAGTCGTGTCAATCATGCTGGGGTTTTAGCTCCACACTTACATAGAAATAAAAGTTGTATCTTGTCATCCAACTCTCTGCAAGAAATTAAGGAAATAAGCATGTTTTCCAAAATGTCTATCAATTCCAAATGTCAACTCAATGAGGAAATAAATCTTACTAATAATAAGCGTTTTGTTTTGATACGTCACACAGATGTTCTGTCAAACTAAGCAAGGATGTGGATGAAATGAGTTACATGTATACATATGTTAACCTAAAAATAATACATAGTGTTACATTATATTAGCCAATGAGGAAATGAGTCATATTTTTTAACAGTGACAGGCAAATTAAAACACAGTTTTGTGTAGTTGATCGAGGTCAAACACAGAAAATGTCACTGAACAAAAAGAAAATATCAAAGGTCCACACTGTTGCCACCATCACCAAATGCAGATCAAAAAAACTTAACTAAATTAGATTGAATCCATGAATGATGTTGTAAACAAGAGGAAATCCTTCACAGACAGGAGGGTTTCCCTTTTGTGTCATTAAGATCCAAAATATTGTGCTAAAAACAAAACGGAATGTGGTAAACAATGTGGGGGAACAAAATATCTGCATGACTGATGAGTGACTACCAGGATCTGGCATGGCTGGGCAGTTGATCATAATAGCGTCATGTAAACCCAAGAGAGCAATGGCCATAGTTCACTATTTGTAATGAGTGATACAAACAACATGGAATCCAAGTTGCATTGTAATAAATTTACCACTGAACAAACAAGCAGTCTGGCATACCAAAGAGTATTACACACCAGCTCTTAAAAGCTGCGTGCACCTCCCTATATATTGTTAATAGTTAATGAGACAGAGAAAAGCAGCCAATTCTTCATAAACACAGGAAATTGTATTGAATATAAAAGCAAAATCATTCAGGCAGGATTGGAGTTGTGGTCAATGCAATATTGTTGATCATAGGAAGCTCGTCTCAGCTATTAACAATGACAAAAACAAACAAAGGTGGAACTTTAGAAAGACATTTAGGATTAAGATAGCAACAAGTAGAAGTGGGGCTTTCCTACAGTGGAGTAGGGCCCTCCGGAGACCTTCAAGACATGAAAGTATCCCTTAGGGCTGCCAGAATCCCTTTCAATTCACGGAGGTTTTGCAGAGGAAAAAACTGCAATGGAAGACCTTTGTTCCTTTGTTCATGTTCTGAAGTGTTCTTTTGGCAGCCCATAGGTGAACGGAGGGTGTTCTTTATCTAGGGTGTGACTTCAACCACACAATAACATCCAGTTCAGTCCCTATCTGCTGGTCATTTCAGGCTGAGTAGATGTGTAGATTAACAGAACAAAGTCATGTAAACAGCTGGTCATAAGAAGACAAACCATGTAAAATATGACTGAGTCATGTAAACCATAAAGTTCCTGTGCATTGTCAGCTGGTGCCAGAGAGGGGACACATGTTT
The DNA here is from genome assembly GCA_037577475.1 of Chaunax sp. Z400. Lineage (NCBI taxonomy): Eukaryota > Metazoa > Chordata > Actinopteri > Lophiiformes > Chaunacidae > Chaunax > Chaunax sp. Z400. Next base: position 20,122,288 of record CM075191.1, on the reverse strand, counting down.
ATATCTTTGCATCAGTGCCATCATGCTGAAGAAGCGATGAAAAGCAAAGAATGTTGAGATAGAAGTTAAACAAACAAACAAATATGAGCTTCAGACAGCAATAGATGGGGGTAGTTGCTGCAAAGGCTGTATATTGTTAAAGAATGTAATATTAATTTCTCAGTCTTGGTGGATAGGACAGCAGCTGTTGGCTTGAAAATAATCGCCAGTGCAGCTTTTGAAGTGAGCCAACAGCCTGCTGTGCCAACTTCATTGTTCAACAGGGTTATTGACACTCTGCTCAGCTTCCAAATTCAAGTATTTGACAATGTGGTACATTTTAGAGGTACATTACATGGAGTCTAATGACATCTGGTGGTCTGACCAGCATATTACAGCATGCTTGCCTGTGCAGATTCTAACCCATCTAGGTCAGGATAATTCTAAAGGGTTAATAAATAGAATTTGAGAACAATGGAGTGCAAAAAAAAGTTTGCCTCTAGTTACGAATCAGCCTATCAATATCACAGCACAATGAAGGACGTAGTACTCAGGATATGATGTGACTGTTGTGTATCTGTTTCAGCATCTCCAATCATTTAGATTTCAAAGCACATGTTGCCATTGTTTCTTTCTGCCAATTGTCTCTACGAAAGGGGACTGAGCATATGTTTGTTTGTTTTTTCAACAGAATAGATGGATGTTCTTACTCTGCATGCAGTGAATGAGTAATGCAGTGACATTAAGAAATTTGCTGCCAAGCCACCAGCGGGCAGCAGCCAGGAAAACATTGAGCTTGACATTTATGACATTGGTCCTTCCAGAGTTTAACATTTGCCAAATGTAAAGTCAGAGCCTCAGGGAGCAAGGGCCTCAGTATCCAAACGAATCCTTAAACAGTTTCTTTCATCTCACTGAAAGCTGTTACAGTTACAGAAATGTAACTACATTACTACGACCCTTGAAAAACATGATGATAACCTCATTCAAACCAAGAAGTCTTTTATTCTATATGACTTTTTTCTGCTCCAAACATGAAGTCACTGATCATTAGACAAAAGTAATCAGAGTACTCTTAACATATTACTGCCAACACTGGTCACTTTATATATTGTTCTACTCTTAAAGTCACAGTCCTGCTGAGGCCTGTAAATATGGATCCTTCATTTTCAATACCAACTAAAGAAAAATAATAATTGGCTAGTCATTCTTGGTGGCTAATAATCTCAGTCAAAAATTAGATACCGACCAAAATCTTCCACTGTATAATGTTTAACTTTTGATGTACTAATTTTTGTGGAGTGCAGATCATTCTTACTAAAACATGTTATATTTTGAACATAATAATTAGATGAGACTAAACAAATTATTTCAAAGTTCCAAACACCCTCTGAAATCCCTGTTCGTCCAGCACCCGTCCAAAATGTGTGGAGAAATAAAACGTCCGTGGACTGCTGTACGTCTTTAGTTTCAATATCATCTCGTTTACAGAGTCTCCTGTATCCCCGATGGTCATTACATCTGAAACAGGCAGGTAGATGTCATGGCGCCTACCCCAAAAAGTGAGGTGGGACACTTTGAGTGTGGTCTGGGATGGGTCCAGGTACATCATCCCAACAACTCTCCTGAAGAAGTGACTGGCAGCATACAACATGACACCAGCGAAAAGTGCTATCCCTGTTGTGTAACCGACAAGAAAGAACGGGACCTCTCCCTGGTAGTAGAATATGAACATCGGGGGCAAAATTACCACTGTGATCGCAGTTTGCAGCAGCTTGAGCCTGGACACCACTCTGAGGACCTTAATGTGTGGCAAGGTGTAAATCATAGTGAACTTCTCTTTGGCCAAGTCCGAGTACCTGACCAGGGCTGAACATTTAGGTGTAAGGGGTCCATCTAAACTCTGCTGGATGGGTGTTTGACTTGTTGAATGAGGGTGCACCCCTGAAGGTATCCGACCTCTTAGTAGACATGATCCTCTAGTACTGGTCAGGATGTGGGAGGTTAACCTTTGCAGAAGCACCGACCGTATCTGCAGAAAAATCGCATAGATTTACAAGAGTCAGAACAATTTGCAGATTAATTGATTATCTGATTGTCACAGTTGTATTTAAGTATGAACTATTTAATACGAGCAATAAAGCAATGACACCAGTTTTGTTGTAGTTAACTCGTTAATTAGAAATGTAGATAACCGAACTAAACAATACACGTGTAGCCATTATTTTTGTGAGTATAAAATTAAGCAGTGTTAAACAAATTAGGACTACATAACTCCTGAAGCCTGTCATACATCCAAATTAAAGTAACAGTTAGCTTAAGTGGCTAGTAGTTCAACTTTCAAGCTAATTTCTGATGTCTTGCTAAACAGTAACTGTTTAATAGGAGTTTAAGAAATAACGAGGCTCACCATGACCGGCGACAAGCTAAATAATAGAAGGAAAACACTAATCTTCTAAATATTTGACATACAAAAGCAACACTTAAAGGGGTAGATGTCAGCTAACAGGAAGCACACACTCTGAACCGGATGTACAACCCCTCTTCTTCTTTTTCTTCCTCTTCTTCTTCCTTTTCTTCCTGCTCTTCTTCTTTTTCTTCCTGCTCTTCTTTGCGCCTCTTCTAATACATGCATTCGCGACTTGTAATATCTGCAACAGACAGTAACTAAAACTAGTGTCCTGCTAACATTGGACTAAAAGGCGGGCGGCATATTTGCTGCTAGATGGTGTTATTTTCTTTTTCTTTTCTAGACAAGTCAGAGGAGAGGAGACACCAATGTTGCAGTTAGGAGATGAAGTCGTCTTGTACTCGGTTGTCTTCGCGGTCGTCCTGCTGGGGACCCGGAGCCCATTGTGGACAACCGCCCTCACCACCTCCCTCTACCTTTTCATGACCATATTCAGGTTCCCCCAAATACCAACCAGCCGAGTCCAGCAGACGCTGCGCCCGGCAGGATCGCGCAAAGTGTCCGTGGTCGGTCACCGGGGCGGTGGACACGACGCACCAGAGAACACTCTAGCAGCCATTCGAGAGGTGAGAGGAGGGTAGAAGGTTGACCTGAGTTTTTATCAAGTTTTTAATAACACTCTTTTTTTTTTTTTTAGTTACTTTGGCATCAAGAAAACTGTCAAACTCAGTTTACTTGAGTTTGGTTCATTTAAACAAACCAAGTACTGGGAACCTTTGCTTTTTTTCAAATTACTCTTATACCTAAGTGCCCCATAAATTAGATCTACGAAACCTGAATAGCCTGTTTTCTGTTCATACTACTTTCTACCTGTCCTCCACTACTTTTCATGTGATACAGCCCTTTTGTTATGTGAGAAAAGTTGGATAAATGGTTTATTTTGTTTTGTAAAACTCTACTCAGGTATTTGCTGTCCCAGCTTCTAAAATCTTTTAATTCACATTCAGGTCTCTTACATGAATGCTCTTAACAGTTGTGGCAATGACACACACCGGAATACATTCACATACACTTGTTGTTCTGCAGCTGCCCTATTAAATGTTGCGTAACTAACTGGTTTTTTTCACTATTGAAAGTAAATGTTTAATGACAGTTGAAACAACCACTGTGGTTTTGCACAATGGGTAGATAGATACTGCCGTGTTGGGGTGGAGTTTCCCAGCATACCTTGAGACAATGTATTAGAGGCCATAAACCCAAGTAACCTGTGTTTAAATGTGCTCTGAAAATGATCAGTTAAGCAGTAATTAGTTCTTTAGAAATATTTCTATAGAAAATGGTTAGTTACACAACAGGTCTTACGTCTCTCACACGGTCCTCCACGGCCTTCCTTGTTTTCTCCTGGTACTGTATTTAAATAAGATCTTACATTTCTTTCTATATTACAATTTCTTGTTATTCATAGGCCATCACATTCCTGGTCCTGACGAGAAACAAACCCTTCTGATATACTTCCAGATGTCTTATTTGTTTGTCATGCTCTAGGCCAGTAAGAATGGGGCTACAGGTGTGGAGTTGGACCTGGAGTTCTCAGCAGACGGTGTTCCAATACTGATGCACGATGAGACTGTGGACCGGACCACCGACGCTTCGGGACCACTCAGCCAGATGAGTCTGTCTGAGTTGGGTAAACTGGACGCAGCTGCTAAACATCGACTCAGGTAGGAAAGAAGAATATAGCTGGGAATGCACATAAAAGCACAGAGACAAATGGGCAGTCAATAAATATTTTCTTTTCTAGGCTCTTATTGCAGTTGTTGCTTTAGATTTTTGCAGCCTGATATAAAACATTGTGCACTATAAACAAATTAAGTGCAAGTCAATTTAAGGGATGTCCAACTCCCTTTTTGCTAGTTGTAGGGTGCATATTGTCACTAACAGCCTTTATAAACAGAGACCCGTGAACATATCACATGCATTTCATCATAATCCAGGCACAGAAAAGGTAGATCTCTGATCAAAGTGTGACATTTACCAGCTAAACACTGTTGCATATTCTTTTGGGAAAAAAGCTTGATATGCTTGACGAGATATTTGTTCTCTTCATCATCAGGGACAAGTTTGCCGGTGAGAAGATCCCGACTCTGGAGGAAGCAGTGGTGGAATGCATCAAGCTTCAGCTCACCGTCTACTTTGATGTCAAAGGTCATGCAGATGAGGTGCGGCCAATAAAACAAACAAAACAAGATTTGATCACATTCAATGTCTGTCATACTTATTGATTTAATTAATCTGTCAACATCGCATAATGAAGAGAACCCAATGTTGTGATTATAAATGCCAAAGTGCAAAGATTTGTTGTTTAATTATTCTAGTGCTTGAATAACTAGTAAATGAATTTATCAAGTAGTTACTAATGACTTCACTTTTTACGTAGGGTGGAAAGTAATTTCAATACTTATTTCTTTAGATTTGTGTGACCCTCTAAAGACTTTCCTTTTATTATACAGTCTGACACAGATTACTTTTTTTTGCCTGCATTACACCTGAGAAAATCAAAACACATCTATTATAAAGTATTACACTGTACAATGTTTTGTTTGTATTCAAACATAGTACATCATCACTAGATGTTATAACTTGGAATACTATATCTGATGTGAAAATTTGACTGAAGTATTTGTGCCACTAAAGTACACACTGAGCCAGAGCAGCTCCAGGCTAATAGATGTAATTAAGTCATGTACTCAGTGCAGTGTTTGCAGCATTTAATTTTGCATGTTACAAATACAGATGAAAGCTTACATCAGGGAACTTTAAAACCATTTGATGATTGGCTCCTTACTCAGCATATTTTGACTTGGTAAGGAATGCTGCAGTGCAGATGGTTGTTTTTTCAGAAAGGGACATTCTTGACTACAGGGCCTACCGCAGCAGGTCTACACACACACAGCTGCTAGTTGCCATCACATGGTTGGACAGGAACGCATACAGATGGTGATATAACAACTGACACACACGACTCCAAGTAACTGACTGTCCTACAATAACCATGGATTTTGTTCTTCCCTCCCAGGCAGCCGCAACCCTTAAAGAAATGTATAAAAAACATCCAGTCCTCTACAATAGCAGCGTTGTCTGCTCCTTTGAGCCAAAAGTCATCTACAAGGTAAGAAGGTGATGGAAGTAGGTCAGTTTTACTGTGTTTGACTGTCAAACTGCTATGGAAAAAAATGGGACAGTTTATAATGAGACTGTTTTAATAAGCTTGGGTCACAGCCTCCCACGTTGCCTGCATAGATATTATAGCAGAGCTCAGCTCAAGCACTCAGCTTACCCAAGGCAATTGTGCATGTTGTCTATTAATGTGAGGCTTGATCACTGTGGGAAGATGAACTTGCACCACGGGTGATGTCATTGCAAAAAAGTTTGAATTTTCGCCATATTTTCAGATTTATATATCTTTGCCTGAGTTTGACTGAACAATCTATGCACACATTACCTTCAGTGCTCAGTGAACAAAGATGGAGCTCATAATCTCTGACACATAAGAAAGTTTGCTCTACAAGATCGGTTAGCCTGACCAATATAGATAATCCAGCAGACTACAAATGACAATGATAAGCTTTCTGGATGCAAGTAACACAAAACATGTTCTGAGCTGAGAATCCTATACTGAACATTATGCTATAAGTACATATGAATATTTTCACAACCACATGGAAAATATGGTTTGGAACAGAACATCTCACTTGTTTTGCTTTTCTTGCCGCAGTATCTCATAGTTAACACGCTGGTACTGACTAGATAATCCGAAATATTTCCTCACATTCCTGTCACGTATTGTAATCCTATGGCTAACATTCTCCATGGCTTCATCTCTATCTCTACTGCACTCTGGCCCAGATGAGACAGAGTGACCCAGAAGTGATTACAGCATTGACCCACCGGCCATGGAGCCTGAGTCGGTTTGGAGACGGTGTCCCACGTTTCTCGTCACTATGGAAGCACAGTTGGTTAACTGTAATGGACATCGTGTTTGACTGGGCGCACCATCACGTACTGTGGAAGCTCTGTGGCATCTCAGTGTTCCTCATACAGAAGAACTTTGTCTCACAGTGAGTTTCTGCAGCTAGGACCATACACTCATTACAGCTCTATATTATGCATATATGATATAATTCTGTTTTGAACATAGAGCCATTCAAACCTAAAGACAACCTTTATAACAATGGAATACTGTCCCTTTCTCGTGATGTGGTTCTGTGTTCTTTCTGCAGAGACTATGTCCAGTACTGGGCCCAGAGGGGGGTGGAGGTGGTAGCCTGGACTGTCAACACAAAAGTGGAGAAAGAGTATTACCAGGAAGTGCTGCAAGTAAACTACATCACAGACAGCCTTGTTGAAGATTGTGAACCCCATTACTGAGAAACTCATGAACCCAACTCATTCTTAAGTGTGCTCATGCGCATAGACTATAAAACAACTGACTCCATGTGGAAGGAAGGTCTGCTCATCATCCATAATGTGGCAGCAGGTAGGAGAGCATGTGCCACTCCTTTTTTTCCCATGCACACTATCTTTACTGTAAGTGTGTATATATATATATATTTGAGGCAATTAAACTGACCAGACAGGGTTCCATACAAGATCCCAAGTAACAGACATGTTGATGCACCTGACAAGCATTTATAGACATTTCGGTCACGCACGTCTATCCATCCATTTTCTTCCATATAATCCCTCCAACGAGTTGTAGGTCTACCCCAGGTTCTCCTCCCAGTTGGACGTACTCAAAGAACCTCAAAAGATATACACAAACCACCTCAACTGGCTCTTTTCGACGCAAAGGAGCAGCGGCTCTACTCCAAGCTCCCTCTGAATGTTCGAGTTCCTCACTCTTTCTCGAAGGCTGAGCCCAACCACCCTAAAAAGGAAGCTCATTTTGGCCACTTGTATCCATGATCTAATTCTTTAGGTCACCACGCAGAGCTCATGACTATATGTGAGGGTTGGAACGTAGATCGACTGGTAAAGCGAGAGCTTTGCCTTCTGGTTCAGCTCTCTCCTCACCACGACAGTCTGATACAACGACTGCATTGCTGCAAATGCCACACCAAACCGCCTGTCCATTTCACAATCCATTTTCCCATCACTTGTGAAAAGATCCCCGGAGAAACTTAAACTCCTTTGGCTGAGGCTGTAACCCGGAGGGAGCAATGCACCAATTAACAGCAGAGAACCACGGACTCCGACTTGGAGGCGTTGACTCTCGTGCCCGCCGCTTCGCACTCTGCTGCAAACTGCTACAGTGCATGCTGAAGATCACAAACTGATGAAGCCATAAGTACCAAGTCATCTGCAAAGAGCAGAGATGCAATTCTATGGTTCCCAACCGTACACGCTCCTCAGCCCGGTTGTGGCCTGAGATCCTGTCCACAAATACCACCAACAGGATCAGGGACAAGGGGCAGACTTGGCGAAATCCAACACTCACTGAGAATGCGTGGCAAGAATACAGATACAACTGTCACTTTGATCATGTAGGGACTGGATTCTTAGCTCCAGTTCTTTCCTTACCAGGGACGTGGTATTCCATGTTGTTAGAACCAGTCTGTGACGGCAGGAGTCAGCAAACCCAGGTCCCCTCCCTCACCTGCCACCCGGTATGCAATGCACCGAAACCCAAAGCCTATCCCTGCAGGTGGTGGGCCCACTTGCTTTAATACACTATAAATGAAATGTACTGTACTCAACAACTCATGATTGCAATGATGATTTTTTTTTTCTTAGAATAATTACATCTGGATTCCTGTCTTCAGACCTGTATTTTCCTGCATGGTCTGTGCATTTTGTTTGTAGACTGTCTGTAGTTAACTACTCATAAATTATTTGGAAAGCCTAATTCTTTTTGAGACCTAATATAAATATGCAAGTGATATATAGAGTAGAGCAAGATTGGCATCAAATTAGTTTTGGTGTAATCCACAGCAGGTTTATATTGTAGATACACAATACAATATCATTACAGATTTTGAAGTTGAGAAGTAAAAAATTATGTTTATTTAAGAAACATCATTCGGCTCATGGTAGTGAACCAGTGACTCCAGTACGGTTTTAGCTTTCTTCTGTCAAACCTGTTTTATGTAACCACAAGCTTATATACTTCTGTCCTGTTATAAGACGCAGAATTAAAGTTACTCAAGTCAAATTCAGTAACAGTACTGTTATTGGAAACAGGAGGACAGTTCAGAGGCAGTAAGGTAGGCAGGAATAATGAATTCAGGGGTGAATGTGTGACAATTTTGAGACTTTGAAACTGGACTAGACCTGCATGCATTTGCCCTTAAAGATGGTGACAGTAAGCAGCAGCACATCACATATAGTGCAATAATGTTGTACATTCGACTGTCACTAAATGGGCCATTCTCAATGCAGATGTGTGTAATGGCGGGAGAACAGTTATTACTAATAACGTTAACAATGTCTCTGTTACATTTAGGTGTGAAAGTAAGTTGTGCCAGTGAAGAAGCCCCTGCATTATCTCAACCAGAGAACTTGAAATCCTTCACAGTTTTCACATCTGTTTGACAAATTACTTCATTTTAAAGATTTTTTTTTTGTTGTTCATTTTAATCTAAGTTTACTAAAACAATTGTATTTCAGTAATTTAAAATTATTCATTATTTAATCGATGAAAAAGTGAAAAACTGATTCCATTGTTTGTCTTAAAATCAGAGAAATAAATCATTAAGGATTGATTTCACTTGACTGAGTATGTTTTGAGGAGATTGGGTGGGTGGATCCTGGATATGTCATTTTAAAGTGAAATTATTTGTCGTTAGATGTTTTCTTGCACCTTGACTGAGACTTGCCTTGTGCTTATTTTGTTTCTTAAGATCGCACAACCAAGGAAAGAAAGAAAAAATTAACCTGTGCAAATCAAATCATGGGAAAATGACCAATAAGTTACCTTGTTTAAAGAAATCATACCACACTGTTTTTAACATCTACTGTCTGTAGAGAAGTACAGGGGCAGTGTGACAGCTGATAAATGTATCAGTGGGGGTGGCCTCTGCTGTTAATGGAGGTGTTGTGGACTGTTGATTGGCCTATCCTCGAGTCTCAGGCGATTGACCCATGTAGTACGGATGAATGGGGGTGAGTGGGAGGAGGTGTAATGATAGATTTCACCCTCGATAAGCCTGTCTGAGCCGCTTCTTCCTCCTGATCTTTAGTCACTAAAAACAGACAGCAGGCTCACACTGTCAAGATTTTCACCTGGACATTTTACCTGTGGTAACCCCGAAGTACATCTAAGATAAAGGTATGCAGCCAAATAGACCCCAATATGAAAATTATAGCGGATGGTGCACAATCGAAGCTCAAATCATGAGTTGTGTGACAGCACAGGTGCTGTCAGACTATCAGTAAGTTGTATTTCATCAGAATCTTAGTTTGTTTTTAATGAGGTGAAAGGAAACTATGCAAACTGCAAAAGGTCGATTTTATTTCAGTTTTCTTCACTACTGTCTACGCATTTATTTATCTGCCCATTCTGTTTAATGGGTGAAGGGTGATCACACCTCCTGCTCCTCTTTCAGCACCCTGTCTGAGGGGCGTGCTGTGACGTCACGGAGGGGGGGTTACCAAACGCAGAAGGCAGTCTGACTAGATATAAACAGAAACAACGAGGGCGGAAATGAAGAGACTGAAATTTCAAAGTAAAAGGAACAACTTAGAAAATAGTTTAAACGTACACGCTGATACATCATTTTGCATGGTTAAATAACCACCTGTGGGCAATGATCACATCTGAACACCTGAAACAAACACAGAAAGAGTGTCCCGTTTCCTCACTTACTGCTTGTATCCAGTAGTATCTCACCATAAAGACTGTTGGTTGGTGGGAATTTTGTTAGTTATGCTAAAATGATTTATCCATTTCCTCTGGAGAACCTCACGGTGTATTCTAACGACTTCATGTTGAATTAAAATGTTGGGAGGCATAACTAATCTATTAAAAATACCAAATTTGACAATCAAAACAATATCAGTGCAAGACATTCATATTGAATAGGAGATAATAACATACAGCCTAGCAGTGAAACGCTCTATCACATTCCCTGTCAATTTCAAGTAAAATCTAAACTTTCTCAATTATTCACAATATCAGATTCTATTGATTTGTATTGTAATGTATTACATCATAACCCTGTTACGTAGTCATTTAATGTGGGTTAATATTGAAAGTTAGTCCTCTACAGACTTGACTTATTAAATGAACATTTCACGTTTAAAGTTGTGCTGTGTAATCTGATGTAACATCCGTAATCAAAATCTTTATTTTGAAAGTTCGGACCGGATGTCGTGTTCGTCATTCTGTATTGGACGCTCCTCTACCATGATAGTGTTACGTCCTCTTACAAATATCAAAGTGTGCAGTGTCCTTGTATTTTGTCAGAGAGCCGAGGTACCGCCGTCTGTCCCGGAGCTCAGAGAGAGGTGTCCGGCCTGGAGTGTCACTGTCCTCGGACGTCAGGAAGCACAGTGTCCCACCTCTCACTCTCTGATCCCCGGCATTTGCAGCCGCTTTCTCCTTGGATGACCTACACGCAACCTCTTTCAGGAGCGGCATACGTCGAATCTTCAACTGCACCTGCTGGTGAGGAGGAGCTGCACGGTATGTATCAACAAGTCAAAACGAGTCTGCTGTAGGCGACAGACTGACTCAGGAACAATTGACTTGGGGAGCAAATAATATGTTGCGATTTTTTTTCCCCCCCTCTATCGTCAGGAGGAGCGGACACAGGACTAGAAGTTGACACTCAGTGATTGCGCCTGTATTTAACAAGTCCGTCTTCAAACAGGGACACTACAGAATTTCTGGAGATCACTGTTGCTCACATGATGTACACAATCACCAGAGGTCCCAGCAAACTTGTTACACAACGGAGGACGGGTTAGTGAATGGACCTGCGATCTGACGCATGATGCAATGCAACATCAGATTGATTTTGTGCAATGAAAGGGAAAGTTTTTTTGTTTTTTGCAGCAGTTGAAGTGATTCAGTGTTTGCATGCAGGCCTATTAAAGGCAATGTGTTGAGCATGAAAACTATTGAAGTGAATTTTGTCTCGAAGGTCCCACGCAACAAATCGAGACCAAATTCAGCGACTTGAAGCTCAAGCCGACGTCTTGGCTCTCAGAGTAAGTATCGACCATAAGGATTTGTGTATTTCTTGTACAATTACTGTTGTGAGCCGTGTGAGCGGCGTGGGCCCAATATAACTGCACGTGCGCAGCGAGAGGATCATGTAACACATCTGTGGGACTTGAGTAACAGAGCTGCATCCGTTATCGGACGCGACTTTCCGCGCAGGTTCTTGTTGTTTCTCTGCCCTATTATCCACCTTCTAGTTTCTCTGTCCTGTTGTCACGTGACCATGCATGACAGCCAGCGACACTTCCACGCCTGTTTGACAGTTTAAACAAGAGCCTCACGAAATATGTCTTCTTGCAGGATTGGATCAGAAAGCAATCGTGTTTGCAATGTGTACCTAATAAACTGGCAGCACCACCTATTTCCTGGGAGTTGTTGAAAGGCATTAATGCATAAATAAAGTAACATTCAGTTATTTGCATGCAAACTTAAATAAAGCACCAAGTAACTTAACTTGTCATGCTGTACATGTGTATGACTGTCAGTCAAGAAATGGAGTTTCCTGGGGTTAACCAGCAACTAGCATGTTTTTTGTTTTGTTTTTCGCCTTGATTCAACTCTTGGTGTTCTGTTCCATTAACCATGTCTGATCTCTCCAGCTCTCCGCACCCAAAGATCGTGTTCAGTCGTCTGAACGGGAAACGCAACCACGGTGCAGCCACACAGAAGAGTGCCATCCCAGCAGAGGGATTCACCCCAGCACATGAGGAGAACGTCAGATTTGTGTATGAAGGTGAGGAGCAGTACATGTTTGGATGTGGGTCACGGGGCCAATCCTGAAGCCGGTGGAGCTTTCTCTCAAGATCACATGGTCAGAGTTTGTGAGGATGGAAACTGGAACATATTTCTTCCTGACTGATTGGTTTCTGTGAAAAGTAAGGGGTGACTGACTGACTGACAAAGTGCTTTTTTATTTTCAACCCCAATACAATGACTGTATTAATTGATCTGATGAACAGAAAATGAACCAGCTGATGCTGTTATAATTAATTTCAGTCCTTTTTTAAGAAAATAAAGCCAAACATTTGATGGTTCCAGCTGGAGAAATGTGACGACTTCTTTTTCATGATGATGACTAAAAAGTTTTTAACTGTTGTTTGGATCAAACAAGTTCAACATCCTCTGACATTTTACAGTCAAAATATTCATCAATTAACAAGAAATTAATCATCAGATTAATTGATAATGAAAACAATCAGTAGTTGCAGCCATATTTTAATTTCTCATCATTTCAGTTTATCAATGAGACGGCATTCAGAGAGTGCAAACTTCCACAAAGTAGCTCAGTGTATCCATTATGCCATTACACCTAAAAGCAATAGTCCCATTATAGTTTCACCCTCGTATCATGACTCCTTGACCATGAAAATCTACCTCTACGATTTGGAATAACATTGGTATCATTATCAGTTTGATAGTTATTGAAGAAAGATATATCAAATTTGACACCAAACTGAATCGGCACAGTTTTAGCCACAATTTGATCTTAGTTTCAAGTCTGTAGTATTATTATTTGTTATCTCACAGAAGTGAATTTTCTGTGAAGCCTATAAATTTGAACATTCTGCATCACCAGATCCAGAAAAATACTTGGATCCAACTTTGATGTGTGGTAGATCTTATGGCGATGTCATTGCATAATGTTTGTCTAAGCATTGTAGATACTGTATTACCCACGGACGAGCAAAAATCATGTCATCACATCCATCCTGCAATGGTAAAGAATCCTTTTAAAACTTCTTGATCCAGATGATGATTCGGATCACCTCCAAAATCTAATGGATTGTTCCGTGGGCCATAGCCTACCTCTTCAAACCATTTTATTAAAATCGGTTCATGACTTTGGGAGTGATTCTGCTAACAGGCAAACAAACAAACAAACAAACATCAGCAAAAACATAATTTGATCTCCACATTCAACATAAAACAGTTCCAGAAACAGTCAGATGGTGGTGGGATGGCTACTTCATACTGAGGTACATGAACTCCTGAGTAGCTACTAGCAGTGAGTTGGCAGTGTGTTTTTACTCTCACTTTATTTTCATACTTTAATGGCTTAAACCATTAGTTAATCATGAATTATCGGTTAGTCCCTAACTCATCTCTTACTAATTCCTTGCTATGCTGCACATTTTGACACTGTAAGCATTTTAATAAACTATTCAGTATCATTCATTCATTGATGTTTACTCAAGCAGTTAGAAATGACACAGTCACATGAATAAAACTTTAACACGACTCCAAGAAATCATTAAACTGTCCCCAGAGGTTACTTCAGAGGACAGGGTTGCTCATAGTCAATAAAACCCAACAATGGCTAAGGCTTGTCCACCATTTACACAATCTTGAAGTTTACCCAGCATCCCTCACTGGTGGCCATTACTTCACACCCAGGTGGGAATGAATGACTCGCAGAGCTGAATCGGCATCACACATCTTATCTGTGTTCCTCTTGGATGTCTGCCAGTAGAGACCATCCTGTGGTGTCCTTTTGTGACCGTAGAGTTCAGCCAGTATCTCTTTATTCTTTTTCACTGCAGGCACCCAGAGAAAACCTTTTATCACATCTCAGTCCAGCTCAACATGTTGACTCACTGTGACAAGAAAACGGAAAGGATAACAAATGCCACCTTAAGTGTCAACCCCCATGCTCTCACACAGCTGATTTATTTGTATGTGTTCTTAATATTTGACCTCAGCTCATAAGTTATACAGGCAGGCAAATTGTAAGATTTGTTTGTGTTCAAAATAAGCAAAAACCTTGAGGCTAATTTCGAGGTGAAGTTGGAAAACCTTAACCGGCAGCAGATAAAACACACAGCTTGGACCAGTCAGGCCGTAAAAAAGACCGCTGGGATGTTTGAGTGTCAGCTGTGAAACCAGAAAGGAGACATAAAATTGTCAAGTAAAAAAAAAAAAAAAAAATCCTACATCCAAGTAGCAATTGCTAATTAATTCAGCATATACTGTGTGTGTGTTTACCTCCAGCATGGCAGGAAGTGGAGCAGCAGCTGGGGGATGGGGACAGCGGGGAGTCAACTAACAGCCAGGGTCCCATTCAGTACAGTGAGAAGACTCCCAGTGCTGCGATGAAGAGTAAGTACATGCATCCTCACTTTTTACACACGCCCATGTCATTGCAGTTCCCATTCATTGACCAACCGTTGTAACAGTTATCTTGTGATGTTGTGTTTTTTTTATTATTCCTGTTTAATTTGACACAGGAATGCTGAATGGCCGTTCTTATCTCTCTGCAGGAGTCGCAGGCCAAGTGTTTTTTTGGCTCAGCAGCCAGAGGGCAACTTTTGTAACAGTTTGCTTTAATTTTTAACTCTCCTTTGAACTGTTACAACCTGGCTAGTCCAGATAAACCAGTCGTGACTGCTCATTGTCTAGTCAAAACTGACGTGTACCTGGTCGCTTCGGCTCCTTCTTTCTCTGTGACGAGAGGCTGTAAAAGATTCACTGAGGAAGGAAAGGACAATGTCTTGTTTTACAAGTTACAATGTGTCCTATTGTCCAATATAAAGTGGTCAAGACTGATTTAACTTGACTTTGTTGAAAATCTCTGTTACCGACGTAAAAGGTCCCCGGGATGAAGTCTGCGGCCATGTGAAGTGAATTATCTCAAAAGTTACTGAATGGATTGCCGTCCAGTTTAGTACAGATGTATGAATCTGATCTTTTGACTTTCCATTTAGCACTATCATCAAGTCGAAATTGAATTTGTCCATTACTTGTAAAGCCCAAGTGCCTGCAAAACTAACGCCGTTCTCATCAGCTCAAATTCTTACACAGAGAGAAAACGTCCAATCTGCCTTTTGCTTTTTCACAAGATGAGTGTTGTGGAGATTCGTACCTAATTGTCTACTGGGTGAAAAGATACTGTTGAAATAATGACTTTAGAAAATCGAGTTGTCTTTAAGAGGTTTCATTCTCGGTGCACAGAGAAGACTCAGTCTGTAAGCAGAGTGTTGATACAATCTGGTTCAGCAGAGGAGTGAAGATAAGCTTCAGGCACAATCTTTTACACGGTGGTGTTTGGGTGTAACTATGAGGAGGTTTGGGTGAAACTATGAGGTGTGTCTTTTTGCAGAGTTTGTGCTTGAGGACTTGAGGAGCCTGGTCCTGGAGGTCAAAGTCACCTCGGGTGGCTCAGATAAACAGTCTGCTCTTCTGCATCCTTGGTTCTCATGCATTGCAGTTTGGTGCTGTAAGCACATACTTTGCATGCTACATAGCAGACATAGACAGTCCTAATATGGTCATGAGCATCTGCAAAGTGAATATTATAAGTGTGTAAAATGAAGAGATCCATTAAAGGTGCATTTTCCCATTATATGAGTTACAACACCACACACTACAGGAACACACTTCAATACTTACCTGACACTCCCTGTTTGTTTTTGTTTTTTGTTTGTTTGTAGAAGCCTCATGTAGAAGAGGCTCTTCTGAGCCTGCTTTTCTGCCACTAAAGTGATGAGGCAAACAATTTAAACATTGTTGGACATGGTAATTAACATGTAAATAAAGCAACTGTGACACACGTGTCCATCTGGTAAGTTTATTTAGAATTTGTTTTTAATACCTCTCCACCTGTCCATGCCAATGTTAGAATTATGTATGTGAAAGTGGAGGGGTGGCAGAGGGCTGAACCAATTGTGTTAGGAGGGGGGTGTTGAATAAAGTTATTGCGTTGTTACTGTACTTTGTTCTAATATTATTTAGCTGTAATTCTGTGTCCCCTCTGATTGTTTTTTTTTTGTTGTGCAGACTTTGTGCCCATTGACCTGGAGGAGTGGTGGGCTCAGCGCTTCCTTGCCAACATTGCCAACCTGTCATGAGTGAGGCTCTAAGCAGGGACAGGAAGCACTGTGTCAATGGTCCACAGACGAAGGCATCACGAGGGCGGAGATGATCTGTCTCCAGGATCTGCAGGGTGAAATGGTTTTTACAAAATTTGGATGCCCTCTGCTTCGTGCTGCTGTAGAGAAAACTGTTTCTCATAACCCAAACCCGCCCCCTGATGCAACAGTGACCTGACTGTGAACTCACAGCGCTGCCTTGATGTTCTGCTGCTACGAAGGACCCGTCTCTCTACTTGAATGACATGGGATAGAGGTTGAGATTTTTCTTGCTGGAGAAGTGTGCTCAGCTTTATGTACGTCATGGTTGATCTTTTAATATAAATTTGTTGAAGAGCAAAACAGTAAAATGTTTTTCAAAAATTTCCCGTGTGACTAATTATTTCTTACTTTAAATCCCTTTGTTTGGATTTGAGTGAAGACGTTGGGTATTAATCTAGCTGGCAGATTACCGCATGCTAAGGATTCATTTTTATACCATCACATACATGAGATGACAGTGTAAGAACTTTTCAGTCTGAGGAACCATTTGTGTCCATGGCAACACTTACATATTCTATCTTCACACTGAGAGCTCACAATGCGTAGACATTTGAAACGAATCCTTTTATATATAATAAGATATCATTTTAAACTCTTATGCATAATTTAATTTTGTTAAGGCCAAATGTTCTGCAGCAAACTAAAAACCTGCTACGTTGGCATTTTCTAAATAAACCTGTCTTGCAGTCAGTTTTAATGGATGGCTGTAAGGCCTCTTTTCCTGCTCACTCCACTGTCATCCACTGCCCTCTCTCCCATCCTCTCGCCCTGGAGGCATGTTAGTGTCTGGGAGTATTTATGGGAGTTATTTTAAAGCAACCAGTACCACATTTATGTAACAGTAAGCTGTTCTACAGCCCTAATATAAGAGGCTGATGGAAGTGTTTGATTTTTCCTTATTAAATCGTTTACATCTGTCCTGTTTGCTGTCCAAAATATAGCAGACAATGGAACATGCACCAGGTCATAAGAGGAGACCAAATTTGGAAACTTGATACCTGAAATGAATGAATTCTTCGTACTAGGCTCTTAACAATTATTTTCATTACTCACTATTTTTTCTATTAATATTTTTGTCTGTTAAATGTTAACATATTGATCCTCTACATAGAAAAGCAAAAAATACTTAAATACATGCAGGGATCCACACATATGGCTTGAAATGGAGGCATAAATCACTTTTTCAGCATCTTTTCCATTTTTAAATGGTCAAACTGTAGACGTGTGTCTAAGGTAGAAAATGTTTTCATCAACTTGTTAGTTTGGGACTTAAAACATAGATCTGAAGAAAGGATAACAATGATTGATTCAACTGATTGATATATTATGGTCAGTTGTATCAAACGCTGCATTTAGGACAAGAACTGAGACGTTCATTTCATCACAATTCAATCTGAGGATATTTTAGTAAGAGCAGTTTCTAAAGCCTGACTGGTTAGTTTTCTTTTAGAATGAAATATATTTGTTGGAAAATGTCAGTGTTTCTACTCCAGTAGTGCTTTTTAGCCCAGTGTCAAGTGAAAACATGTTTGCCAATGATGTGAAATTACAAAGAGCTACTTTCAGCTGTAGGGGTTTCTGTGACAAGAGAGCAGATTTGTAGTGGTTGAA
This sequence comes from Chaunax sp. Z400, assembly GCA_037577475.1. Lineage (NCBI taxonomy): Eukaryota > Metazoa > Chordata > Actinopteri > Lophiiformes > Chaunacidae > Chaunax > Chaunax sp. Z400. Next base: position 20,104,158 of record CM075191.1, on the reverse strand, counting down.
CATTGACAAATTTAAGATTTCTGGGACCAGTAGCAGATGGTCTGTGGTTGATAGGATGTTTGCACACGCCACTGACTGTTCAAGTTTACTGTTTCAGAAAGTGGAGCCGGACAGACTAAGTTGACGGCGACACTGTGGGAGGTAATAATCGGTTTGGCTCCTCAGTTAAGAGCTTTGATTAGAAAAAAAAGAGGCCCATCTTTGCCCTTTTTAATGAAGGGTGGAGGTGAGACAGAACTGAGAGAAATGTCCCATGGGAGTGATGGGCTCCAAGCCCTCTGTACCTTCTATTGTGTGATATTGACGAGACACAAATAAGTGAACATTGTTTGACTTTACTGTCAAATGTTGAAGGTTTGATAAATCTAAAATCTAAATTCTATTCAAAACAGACCACTAATTATTCACCTGATGTTCAGGTCATCGTGGTGTTTTAGTTACTTCCCAGAATGCCTAGCGAGCAAAACCAGTTATACAATGGGTGTCAAATGGCAAACTATAAATATACTGTAATTATTTAGCCAAAGTATGACTAAGAGAGCAGCAATGGTGATTACTCACAACATCAATTTTTTGAAGTATAACATGAAGTGCCCTGAAGAGCAAATGATGTGATTAGATTTTATAATCTTTCTGCAAAAATGTTCATATTAATAGAAGAAATGTGAGTATTAAAAAAGCTAGTTATAGATTAAGTTGGTAATGTACTAAGAATTGTTCTTTGTACCATCACACACAAGGTGACAGAGTGTGTAAAATAAATCAAGTGACAACAGTAATCATTCATCAGTAATCATTTTTCAATCTTTTAAGGAACCATTTGTGTCCCTCAACACAGCAACATTTACACATTTTATTTTCACAGTGTTCCCAACATAACATTTGACATAAAAATACTAAAATACAAAGTGTGTTCACATAATTCTAATCAAAGTGGTAAAAACAAGTCTTTAAAACAAATGCTCTGCACTTAAGTAAAAACTGCCACCTTTCAGTTTTTAAAACCTTTAAACCTTTTAATGGATGGCTGTAACGCCTCTTTTCCTGCTCGCTCCACTTTCACCCGCTGCCTTCGCCGGTTTTCCCGTCTTCTTGGTCCGCCTGCGGCTGGGTGCTGAGTGGCCTGGTTTGGCGGTGGTGAAGGTGATGCACTGGGAGTCCAGATAGTCCACCAGCTTGGCGGCACCCAAGCGAATTCCGGATGCCTTAAGTCGCTCCTGGAGCTGGGAAAGAACCAGAGGCTGGTACTGGAGGATCTGAGTGTACAGTTCTGAGTCAGACAGGATCAAGGAGCGCACAGCCCGGAGGCGATCCTGGAGGCATGTCACCCTCTGGGAGGCAGAGATGCCGATGTCACTGTCCGAGTCTTCATTAGAGGAGAGGCACAGCTCGGGGTTGGACCTGTTGAGAGACACTCAAGGGGTTAGATCCACATATTCTATTTATGGAAGTTATTTTAAAACAGCAAGAACCATATTTATGTGACAATAAGCCATCTTATAGCTCCAATTAAAGAGGCTGACCGGAGTGTTGCATTTTTTTGTATTAAATCTTTTAGCTCTGTCCTTTTGCTCCAAAACAAATTTCACAATAAAATATTCCCTGAGCATGAATGAATGCTCCATACAATGCTAAAATCTTACAGTTATTGTCATTGCTCATTTCTTTCACCTTTTTTTTTCTGTAAAATGTCAAAATACTGTGAAAAATGGCCATCACAATTTTGTATTGAGAAATATCTATCAGTCAAAAAAACTTAAAAGATATTTCCTTTATAACTACACTGAACAAAATATAAAGGCAGGACACACTTGAGTGCACATGGTACCTTTCAGATTCTTCACCATCTCCATTCGAGGAGGTGTGTGAGGCCTGTGAGGCAGACAGCTGCTCGGCCTCCTCCTCTCTGTTGTCTTTCAGAGGGGAGGTGACAGCGGGCTTTCTGGGTTCTTTAAATTTCTGGGTGCAGGAGAGCGGCCTGTTGCCAGCGGCCACCAAACTGCTGGGCGGGGGCCTCATCGGGGCTGTGCGGCCTGCAGACGGGGCCTCGGCATCAGAGTCGGAGCTCTCCAGCTGGTGGGTGTATTGGTGGATCTCCTTCAGTTTGAGGATCATCTGGCGCTTTGGTAAAGGCCGAACACCAAACCTGCACAGAAGAGTAAGTAAGTAAGTTGTCCTTTGTGATGGACAGAAGAACAAACAGATGGATGGGAGGAAAACCAGACAGGCTTAGTTAAGACTGACGAGGGAGTGAATCTGATCAGCCTCCTTGCCATCTCTTCAAGGTGGGGCTGGGGATAAGATTGACCTCACTGACCTGTTGAGTTTATTCTTGAGCTCCGGTGTGTCCAAGTCAGAGTAGTGGGGCATAGGAGTGATGGGCAGCAATGTGCGACGCCTTTTTTTGTGAGATGATGCTGACGAGACACAAACAGGAAGACAGTGTTTGAGTTTTCCGTCTGATTTGTGCACTAGAACGTCATGAATAAAAGAACATGCAGTAAAATCAAATGTTTTAAGTTTGACACCTTTAAATATACTAAGCAACAGTAGAAACGCGTAATTTTATAAACCCAACATTTTCCTTTCACTAGCCTTAATCTACTCAAACAATCAAGCATGTGATTCACTGACATGACTTTTATAAGTACCCACAACCAAAACATTTTAAATCATGAATAAGCATCATTTAGTCATAACATAGCCAGAAATTCACTCATTCCCTAACAATCTAGACTTATGATCCCAAACATGCAGCTAATACTCTCTGCCTCTGTATGACTTTAAACATATACAGTATAAAGGCAGTCCAAAAGTGAAGCAACTAAATCTTTAGTGTTTCTTATCACATTCTACCTTTTATTTTGTTGTTTGGAGGTTAAAATAGTTGAAATATAAGAGTGCACTATTTGCTCCCTGTAAACCCTAAAATATAAGAGATGGAGAATGAGGAGGGGGCTGTCTACTTTCAGTGGACAATTTTGTGCAGCCTACTATATTTTGACATACTAGTTAGTTTGAACGCACCTATACACTCAAACTGGCTCTGGGAAGGGAGTATGTGATTTGAGACATTGCATAACATTACATACCAGGTGTTTTGAGCTGGGCTGAAGGGTTCACCCTCAGAGAGAGAGGAAGGGCCTCCTCCTCTTCCTCTTCCCAGCTGGCCCATATTTTGGAGTCCAGGAGGCTGTTGCTGATCTCCGGTGTGGCCCGGGCGGTCGGATCAGGTGGTGAAGGAGTGGATGAAGGGTCAGCATTAGCCTGTGCACTGGTGGACGGTTGTGAACGGTGGACTTTGGCTGGAGATGAGGCAACCATACAGCACCTGCTGTCCAATAAAGGGACGCTGTGACTAGGCGGTGAAGGCTGACAGCCCGTAGACCAAGATAACTTGGCTGTTTCTCCTTGTGGAGGACTGTGCTCCTGCTGGTTGGATCCTCCGCTGTCCTCCATCCTCAGACTGAAGCAGCCCAGGTTGGCATCTACACAGACATCAAGGCCCCATGAGTCATTGAAAGCTATGGGGGGGTCGTCCATGGCCATGAAGCTCTGCCTGAAACTGGATTCTGTCACTCTGCTTTCCTCTGTTGCTTCTGACTTCTCCCCTTCATCACCAGCGTCTCTCTTTTTGCAATCTCTCTCTCCTTTCTCATCTGTCATTCCACTCCTCGTTGGCTCAGCCCCTGTGTTGTTGCGACTGCTGAACTCGACAGATGGTCCGCTTTGACGAGAGGAGTCGCTGTGTCTTTGTGAACTTTGAATACCTCTGCGCGAGGAAGAACAGTTTGGATCCGAGGGGTCAGACAGGGGGGAAAGACGAAAGCTCCCCAACTCTGTTCTCTCTGGGCTATCAGATGGTGCCTTATCCCTACCTTGACTTGTCCACCTGTGCTTCTCGAGGTTACTGTCGAGTGGGGAGGTGACAAGAGGAGCAGGGGAAGAGTGGAGCTCAGTCTGCAGGGGAGTGCTGCTGTAAGGCCGGGGTTGGATGTGAAGGGGGGTATCCTGCTTCGAGGAAGTTGAACTTGACAGGTGTGAGTGCTTAGATTGGCTTGTGGGTACTGTAGTCATTTCTCTAACATTACTCACATCACAGCTATTGTTTCTTGTTGGACAAAAATTTTGATCAAAGCCGAAATCTCTAGGGACCATCTCCTCCAGTTCAAACCTGGGAACGCAGTCCTCTGTTGGTCCCATGTGGGATGAATGTGTGGTTGGACTGTTGCAGGTCTGAAGTCTGTTCTTCAGCGGTGAAGGAGAAGATAAAACAGAAGGTGAGGGTGAACATCTGTCATCTTTAGGGAACAGCTGTGTCCTACACATGCTGCTTCTGGTCTGAGTGGTGCTGGTCATGGTGCTTTGCCCATGCTGGAGTGGTGTGGATGGGATCAGCCACGACACCTCTGGAGAACATTCCACTGCACTCTGATCACATGTTTGAACCCGTGCTGCAGATGGGTCATCAGGACTAAACTCTAAGGTGCTGGACTTTTTATTCTCCTGGGTGGGTTTATCATGTTTCAGGACTGGCTGAGGTTTGATCTGGGTGTAGCTCTGTAGTTTCTCCACAGTGCGAGGAGAATGTGGTGAAGGACTTTGGGGACAAAGAATTACATCCATCTCGTCACTTGAGTCAGACAAAACTATGAGCTCTGGTTCTGTCTTTATCTGCAGTGATTCAGGGGAAAGAGGGGCACAAATACTACAAGGACCTTGGCTTTCTCGGTTCAAAGGGAGACCTTCTTTAGACATGTCCACATCAACAGCAGCTTGAGGTGGGGACAGCCCTGCAATAGGTAGGTTGGATGTACTGGGTGGAAGACTGAGGGAAAGGTCATCCATTGCGCTTGCTGAAGAATGAAGTAAAGATTTGTCAGACAGCTTAAATGGGGGTTTATGAGTGGACTGGTGTTTTTGGGATTCAGGGATATGCATCTTTGGCTGGCCAGAGGTGGAGGGGAGGGGTGAGGGCTCTCCTTCCTCATAGACCCCCCAGGATTCTGAGAGGAGGCGACTGTAGCTGCGATCCAAGCTGGGGTCCAGTTCAAGGAGAAGATTCGGCTGCAAGTTTTCTACACTGAAGCCTGTTGAGCTTCTTTTTGGTTCTGTCAATTTTGTGAACACTTCTTTTCCATCTTCATCCTCAACTACTTCCTCCTCATACTCCTTCTCCTCCATGTTGTCGTTCTCCTCCTCCTCCTTCTTTCTCTGCGTGGCGGCAAACTCATAGATCTCTTCCAGCTCTTCCTCGTTCACTTTCTCCTCACAAATCTCTCTGTCACCTGCTATGATATCATTGGCTTGACAATCTTTTTCCAAAGCTCTCTCGTCATCGCTTCCTTCTTCTGCATTCGTACCCTCGTTGTCTTCATCCTCTTCGTTCCACATGGAGCTGAGTAGCTCCATAAAGGCCTGGTCTGTTTGATCTTTAACATTCTCCTCCTGGTTCATGCAGGATTCCTCATCTCCCCGAGTTTCTGCATCATCTTGTCGGAGCTTACAAAGCTGCTGTAGCTCCTGCAAGTCAAACCTTCATAAACACAAAAAGAGAAGAGAGCCTTCAATTGTTACAGCTTAACAAACAATACAGGGATGATCGGTCAGACCGTTCTTGCCACCGGAGAGAACAAGTCGAGTAGGTATTTGGGCAACATGACACGTTTCTTAACTTACTTCATAAACTGACTTGTGTGTCACAATTGTGTCATTTTCGTTTAATTATTTCAGACGACGTTAAAATGTATGCTTAATCTATGTGAAAGATAAACAGGAAGTCATGGAAAATGAGAACCATGTATATGTTTTCTTTTTGTAACATGACGTGTTTGTGTTAATATGACATTGCGTGTCCATCAATGTGACTATTGGGCATGGGTACATTGTAGTGTCGATGCTGAAATGATCTATTGTGAAGTATATTACAGTGATATATAGTGTGGACTGTTGGCAGAAATTGTCAGGAGCCTGAAGTATTGATTAAATAAAGAATGGGATGTGACATCAGATGATCTTTTATGTAAAGTATCAGTAAGTTTAAAGAGGCAGTGTAAGCTGCTCTTAGCTTTAGTGTCATAGCCACCACTTTGTGGTAAGGATGAGGAACACATTCAGTGATGATATTCAGATTTTTTTGTTCATGTAAGCAATTTGTAATGTAGAGGTGTCCGCAGCCAGTGCTGAAACGGTAAACAGACAATTTCACTGGAACTACTTAGTCATTGTGCATTAATAGAAATTAAAACAAAACCAAACCAAAAACCTGAAAAAACCAATGAAGGTCATGAAATTATCTTGACCAGAAAATGGACCAAAACATTTTAACTGCATGACATCGTTGACTGACCATACACTGTGGACTAACCTGGATGCAAGCTCCAGCACATCAGACCGCAGTGATGCTGGGATGGAGCAGCGGGCTGTGTAGAGATACTGCAGCAAAGCAAACACTGCCTGTCCCGGGACATCGTTCATCAACACCCTCTGGGCTGCAGGCATTCCATCCTCCCGCACCTCAAAACCACTTTCATGTACCTGTGAGAAGAGCGGAGGAAGACGAGGAAAATGACGGGTTAAAATGCAAAGAGAGCGAAAGCACTGATGTCGTTTCTTGTGAAAGTTTGTCTTTGAACACACACATTAAACATTCCTACGTCCAGAGGATGTTCCAGATGTCCAGAAATCACATATTTTTGGCGTGATCTGGACAATGGTTTGCTCACTGGGGTGTGTGTTGACATTTGTCTGTTTTGACCTACTGCAGACACCGTACTGTGTAGACTTAGGGCACATGCATGCTCCTCTATGATACTACTGCTATGTTAGTTGCATTGCATCCTCAGTGTTATGGTTAATAAACCAAGTTCTCAAGTTAATAAACATCTCGTTATTCCTGCAAACATCCAATAATCAGTTTATCCGCGCAGTGGATTGATGAGGATTTTACTTCGTAAAAAGCAATCATCCATGTGAAGCATGTAAGTAACATCTAATGAGAGAGTAAACTCTGGCGTTATTATTAAGTACTCGTATCTGTACTTGGTGTTGGCAAGTACTGACACTGAAGTACTCATACACGGTCTGACAATTGAGGTAACTCAGGTCAAAAGATCAACACTAAAACCCTTTCAATTAAAATGAAATCCAATGGAAAGCCTCTGCTTAGCTTGGAGGACCTGAAACCACAGTACTGTGATACAATGCTACATGAAAACCAGTTTATGCAGTCCTGGTTCTTTCATCTGCTGGGCTAAACTTTACCATTTCTGCCAGCAGCGGGCAGCGAGCATACACCATGAAGGAATGAGCAAAGTAGACCTCTCCACTGTCCACCTGGAGCTGCACATCACACAGCTGAGGGTTGTTCACCATGCTGCTCAGATCCGATGCAAGTTTGGACAGCGCCACCTACAGGACACAGTGGGAACACCAGAAACCTTTGTAGCTATATGTACAGCTCAGTTATTGCACAGGCGAAAACAAAGCACAAATCAGGCCTTGAAAATTAAATTGGAAAGGCTTGAGAACAACAACTTCCACCACCTCACTGGTTGAAACCAGTCAATATTTTAGACGACATGCAGTAGTGTCATTTTGTCTTACTGACTTTAATGGATCAAAGCAAGGCTCAAGTTAATCTCCAGAAAAGCAACTGGTAAGATAAGACAGATCCAGGATCCAGGTCGAAGTGTGATGATAACTGGTCTTACCGATGGGTCGCTCCAGTGCTCTGTCTCTGCTCCTGGCTGATCAGTCTTCCTCTCTTGGCGGTGGGTGTCGTCTGAGGGATTGTGTGTTGTTTCTGGTGAGACCCTGCTCACACAGAGGTCAGCCGGCTCCTCTGACTTGTCCCGGACGAAGCCACTCAGATGTAGGTTTGAGATCAGACCGGCGCTCTTTTCTATGGGAATAGAGACAATCAGGACCCTAAACTATTTAATGGGTTCAGATGGTTGCTCCTGTTGGTTACAATTGTGCATGAATTCAAAAGCTTCAATATAACAAATATACTTTTTAGAATATATAATGAAGGCTTGTTATTTTCAATTTCTACTATTAAAACTACACATATATTTATCCAGAACATATGAGTTAAAAGTGATTTTCATCCGGACGTTATGTCCCCCACATTTGCAAATCTTTTGTGTTTTTGGCAAGAAGAGGACACTGAGAAATATAACGTACAACAATGAAGCAAAGCTCAGAAAATGCTTCTTGTAATAGAAAGGAAAGAGAATAAAGTTTTCCTTTTAAAACATTTAAAATAAAAGACTGTAGACGCCTTCTGTAGAAGTTAACATGATTAACCCTCCAGTGGATACATAAAAGATTTGACTTACACAAGAGTCTACAACATGAATTCAAATGCAAACAAGTATTTGCAGAAAGGATTAGGAGTTAAAAGATTGCAAGACAAGGACAAATATTTTTAACTAGGAGGCTCTCAGAGAACATACATACCTCCACCAATGCCTTTGGCAAGTCAAATAATCAAGAAATAGCTTCCAGTCCAATCAGCAACAAAAGCGTATAATAAATGTACATATTATCAATGACTTTAAAAAAAAACAATTGTAATACTGTTATTAATACAAAAAAGTAGTGGTATAATCTGAAAGAACAGCTATTACATTCAAAATGTTAAACACATACAGTATATATTTAAATCTTCCTCAATATTTACTTGGAACAGCAGAGAAGAACAATTAAATTCAGAAACAAATATAACGTACGTATGTAATGAAAAGAAAAGTAAAATAATACGATAAAATAGTTCAGGGAGCAACATGGGCCAAATTTTATTATTATGCATTGAATTAAGACGACACACCTCCTTTTTACATTTGGATTATGGTCTCCTGGAAGCAGATAATGATTCAGATACACAGTGTGTGTGTGTGTGTGTGTGTGTCTGTGTGTGTGTGTGTGTGTGTGTCTGTGTGTGTGTGTGTGTGTGTGTGTGTGTGTGTGTGTGTGTGTGTGTGTGTGTGTGTGTGTGTGTGTGTGTGCTACCTTTGTCAGGGCCTGAAGCAGTGTAACCACACTGGGTGAGGGTCATTCCGTCTTCAGCTAGCTCCATCAGATCTCGGAGTGTCTGGCTGCCCACTGGGAGCTGTTCTGACCCTGGGGTGGAGTCCACAGTCTGGGAAGAGGCAGGTAGAATGGAGGCCTTGGCTCCTGCGACAGGGGTTCCTTCACTCGTTGGTTGAACAGTGGATTCATGCTTGTTGATAGTGTAGGGGGACACTGAATCGGCCTAGAGGTGGAGGAACAGTAGTAATTTAACACAGTGTATTCCAAGTTTGGATCAAATATAAAACTCCCCGCCCGGTGAGCAATACAGCAATCAGTGCTTTCATTGTTTGGACACAAAATGCATTCAATAACCACATCTACAGTATCAAAACTCATGACATCTCAATAAAAACAAAACTAAAAACTGTACTTACAAACTGTTTAACACATATTTACATACTGTTGTAATATCTGTTCAGACTTTGAGTAAATAAACAAATTTAACACAGAATTATTGCAAATTAAAATGTAATCTGCCACTTTCTGCAAAATCTTTACCTCATGGAGGTGAAAAACTAGTGACCACTGTCCACATAATCATACAGTTGTCCTGTATGGCATCAGGCATGCATAAAGATGAAGCCCATAGTTTTTTAAGAGAGGAGATAGGGTGTGAAGTCGAGGGGAACAACAGGGTTGATTAGTCGTGCTTTTATAAATATTCATTTGTATCTCTCCTACACAAGTTTGTATAGTGAAAGCCTACTGAGTATGTTCATTTCATTCTTGAAAAACACACTGAGGTAGCACTGAAAAGGTATTTAACCAGTTAGTTTTATGTTAATCCACCAATTTTTAGTTCTAGCTATGAGACACAGTGTGGCTCTCTATCTGGCATTGGATTAGAAAAAAAGTTCAACACTTAGTCTGATTCCAATTCAGTTCAAACACAATACAACAAAGTCTCTCTCACCGTTGATGATCCCGAAGGCGTGATGAACTCTCTGAGCTCTGGAGTGTAGAAATCAGAGAGACAGGTGGGACCTCCATCCATTAGTGTGCTCTTCTGCCAGAGGGGGGCAAAACCGCTCCACCCAGGCAGACTGCTGGGGCAGCGGGTCGGGGTGGGGGGAGAGGGGGAACGGCTGCATAGGAGAAGAGCAGAAACACGTTCCTGCAGCTTCGCCAGAGCTGCCTCAGCATTCTGAACGAGGAGGAGCGGAGGAGGTCGGAGGATGGCCTCCCTTTTCCTCTTCCCACGGCCCTTACCTGCAAAATAGTGGTTATCTTTCTTTAAGCAGAAACATTTGGGTGAGCTACGTTTGTTGCAACAAGCAGCAGAAGCCATAGTACAGTTGGAATAATAATCGTTTGCATTTATAATCATTTATAATCATTTCAAAATGTTGCATTTAAGTAGTAACATACTTGAGTTTGTGTTTCACTGTGAGATAGAACATCCCCTGTTGTATGTAAGTGCTTCATTAAAAAACACACTCATGATGAAAAACAATGATGATACAGTGAAGTTAAAGCACCTGCAACTGGCCTCCACTTCAACACTGCAGTGGCCTCTGTTTGTAAGGGCCTCTCTGACTCTCTCTCCTGTTCCAGCAGGGAGGAAGACAGAGCCAGGGCCACCATGGTGTCCTCATCCGGGGGCTCAGTCTTGTTTTTGGGCCTCTTCCTTGCTGGGATGCCCGACTTGGATGAGGCTTTTCTTTTGATGCTTCCAGTCTCTGTGCTGAAGAGGAAAAAAATAAGAGACTAGATTTTGTAGGTATTCATATATTAATGTCAGCAATCTAATCTTTATCTATGAGAACAGATAAGAGAAACCCATCAGCGTGTGGATGATAATATTGTTCATCAACAGCTGAATTTTGAACATCTCAAAAATACTTGTAGAGAAAGATCACTTGCTCCATCTGACTGTCAGATCAGGGTTACATGAATGTATTTTATGTGGCTGGACTGAACTGAGGCCGACTCACAGTTTGTTTGCATTCTGGGTCTCCTCAGCCTGTCTCTGCAGAACCTGCAGCAGCACAGCCGGAGGCACGCCCATTTCTGAGGAGCAGCGTTTCAGGTGGGCCGAGCGGCTCTTTTGGGATTTGAACTTCTTGCCACAGATTGGACAGTCAGGGACACCAAGAGGAGGAGGAGGAGGAGGAGGAGGAGGAGGGGCTGGGGCACTCTGTTCACTCTGGTCCAAACATCTGCAAAGAGAGATCAATCTCACTCTCAGTGTGGCCACCAGTCCAGTAATTGCAGGCAAGATGTTTTCCATTCATTTTGCAGCTGCAAATCAGACAGGAGTATCAGTCAAGTGCTGACAATGCAAAGACAAATGTAAAAACCTGTTGAGGTGCTGTGTTCGCCCCTCAGGGGTCATATGTGACAGGTCTCTGTGACAGATATGACAGAAGAAGAGGCCTCTGTCCTCCAGGTCCACGGTCTGGACCTCTGCTGCTTCCCTGTCCAGCTCCTGCTGCAGCCGCAGGGCCAGAACCTCGTCACTGTCCTGTGGTTCCGGGTCGACACCTGGGCTGAAGGATTCTGGAGTATCTGGGTACAGTACAAGACGGCATGTTGGACAAACCACTTTGGTTTTTATTCTTGGTTCTGCTTAGCTGCCAATGTCTGTTTTAAACTGCTGGTACTGCAGCAAATAGAAGACCAATAAGACATTTGATTAGTTTTTTAATATTAACCACAGATAGTATTCTATCAATAATAATCAGTTTACTTTGATTTGGCCAAAGCTAAAGTGATTTCCATTTATCCTTCTTTATGGGACACTGTCAAACCTAAAGCTATTGAGTATTGTGTTTAAATACGGCGTTTCAAGTTTCAAATTTAAGGCAGGGGTCACTAACTGGGGGGCCTGCGGGTCAAATCTAGACCCCAAGGGGCTTCCTTCTGGACCACAATGTTTTGTGACATAAAGGGGAAAAAGATATGCCATTAACTTTTGTCTACAAATGGATTGGCAAGATTGCACTTGACCGAGCGTAGGAGCCGCGTGTTGAATATAAAACATTCTTTTAGTCAACGAATGCATCAAATGAACTGGCATAATGGTTATGCTGGTCGACTCACACCCAGATGAACCAAGTTTGAATCCCCGGGCTGGCTCTTTTTTTTGTGTTTTTGTAATGAATTTTGGGGTTTTTATTTATTATATTACTTTCATTATTATTTTTTTGTTATTATTAGTGGTTGGACATTAGGGTTTGGGCCTCAGACCTCCAACTCGCTCCTCAGCAGGGGGAGGAGGGTCAACTTACTGGGCCTCTTGCTATTTTAGTTGAAAACTCCTGGCTTAAGAGCTCTACTATGTGCACTTGTCACATCAGAAATAGATAAGAGGTAGTGCATTTAATGGTGAAATAAATCTATTAACTATCAAAATTTAAATGATCAGCATTCCTCTCTTGCCTTCTTTGTCAGCAACAGTGTTGGATTTTACTGTATTGCTTTATGATATATATTCTTAAAGAGTCAAATGATGCACCAAACACCTCTTCTTATGGGAACGTGCACAGAGCTGGAAAAAGAATCCCTGAGTTAACAAATGAATTTGATGACGCCTGTCAAGATACTCATTATCTCTGACTGATGTTCGAGGGAAACGCAAAGAAAGCCTAGCTGTGTCCAACTTAGTATATCACTAGAACATATCCACACTACTTCTCACCATCTTGTTGGCAAACATCTTCTAAAGGCAATAATAAGCTGACTTTGGGTGGGAGGCGGGGTACCACCCCGGACAAGTCGCCAGTCATCGCAAACAACCATACACACTCACATTCACGCCCACAGTCAATTTAGAGTCACCAATTCACCTATATTGCATGTTTTTGGTGGTGGGAGGAAGCCGGAGACACGGGGAGAATATGCAAACTCCCAGGTCCTCCGGTGGATATGAACCCAGGACCCAGGACAAGATAGTATCTTGTCATCTCACCTTGTCTTTGCACCAGAGGAACAGAAGGATCGCAGTCATTGTCATTGTTTCTAGTCAGGGTCTTCTCTTTGTGCCCCATCTTCTGTGGACTGGCTCTCTTGAATTGTTGCATTCTGAGGAGCACTCTGTCTTTAGCTTCCAGTCCTACCGATGACCCAGCATCTCTTGAATCATACCCAGCCTCTCCACTGACCATATGCTGTTCTGCCTCGGCATCTGTACAAAGAGGCTGGGTTCCAGCACACTTAGACACACAATCCCTTTTGTTATTTCTCCTCCTCTTGACTCCATCGCTTGGCTGACTGGAGGGCTGGTGCTCTGCTCTCCTTGGCTGTCCGGGCTCACCGGGTTTCTTGCGGACTCGTTTTAAAAGCTTCGAGTAGAGATCTACGAAATCCTGGTCCGAGTCATCCATGGTCACTCATTAAAAGGCCAAGCCAACATGTCCCAGCTGTAAAGCTTAGCCTGAAAAGAGAGATATCTTAGGTTGGTGTCCAGAGTCGGTTTATAAGTCCCAACGAGGGGGCCCTAGGTCAGTTAAACTTGCTCAAGCCAAAAAGAACAGCTATCCTTCAACACAAACATGCACCTACAAAAAATGCGTTCTATCTTGGACAATTTCTTTACAAGTCATATTAAAAAGCGTCTGTTTGCGGTGAAAATATCCCTCAGCGCTAGACAGCAAGCAGTTAGCCAACTTGTTGGTCATGCTAACATTTTATCTTCACCTACGTCTGACGAATTTGCTCTATTCTTCAGCCTCATTCCTGCTCATTCAAGAGTCTGATGCAGTAGTGGTGGGTCTCATGTATTTCAACTTGTATGCAGCGTTGTGTATCAATCACATTGCCAATAAAACATTTAATAAGACGATGGATTTGTTTATATTTTAAAATTCCTCTCACTCAACCGCGTCATTTTCGCTTCCGGTCACGTGACATAAACGTAACGAATAAGCGTGTCCTGGGTCACGTGATTGAAATGTATCGCTGTGAACCAATTAATTTGTTTTTTTTTTTTAGTAAATTTCCAAGATTACTCAAAATTTACTGAACACATTTTCTTGAACTTGGTGGGAGCATGTGATCCTTTGTTCCCAAGCATCGTGGTTTGAACTACCGCCGTAGTGGTCCTGGTTGACGGCCACTGCTGTTATTAAACTTGGATATAAAGGCCTGTTTCTCCCTCCCAGCAAGAAAACAATTGATTTCTGCAACTTTTTTTAAAAACTTTTGTTAGATGACGGTGATCTGCTCGTTATGCATGCACCTGAACAACATCTAAAGAAGTTGGACACTGAGCCATTGTGCTGTACTTTTCATTACTGGCTGTGGAAATCGCGCACACCACTGTACTCCCTATGCTAGTGCTTAGAGTGCATCTATGTCTCTCCGCAGGCTTTGCATTGGTTGGCATTTATTTATAGCTCTCTCTTTGGGCTGCTTACTTTATATCTTTGCACATACATGTGTAAAAGCAAAGCTTTTAGACATGCTGCTCCTTCATCCTGGAACAATTAACAGAAGAACCTTAAGCTGTCGGAACTTGTTACTTTGGGGAAATTTAAGTCTATTCTAAAGGATCGGGAAAATAGTTCTCTTGGTCAATATGACTGCTTTTAAAATTGCACTGGAATCGTTTTTGAACCGGTTCTTAATTATTCTTTGATTTTATTGTATTGTATGCATTCATTTCTTGTGTATGAGAGTTGTTTGATTGTACTGTCTACTTATTGTATCAATTTCTATGAATAGATTTTTAATTTCAATGAGGATTATCTGGTTAAATAAAGATATACATATATATTTAATTATTATAAATACTATTATCCATATTTCTATTGGTATAAGCAGTTTCTACTGTTGCTGATGATAGGCGTTTCTTTCCGTCTCTCTCCCTCAACCTAAGACTTCAAGGCAGATGGCCTTGCTCTGAGTTTTCTGCTGGTGTTAGAGGATTTTTCCTCATCACTGTCACTAAGTGTTTGCACATGTGGGATAGGTCTCTGTAACCTAAATAGAATTGTACAGAAATCATCAAAATTGAATTAAATTGACCAGTCTTGGTAAAATGCCAACTTAAGAGTCATTTTAGGATCTGAGAGGATGTCAATGTGTTTCTCTACTAAGCTGATATGGTGTTGCCAATACCTGGAACTAAACAGACCTTACTGAGTCACTTCATTTGAACCTTACTTCCATCCACACTATTGTGGTCTACATGTACTGTATATTTATGAATTTAGAATCCAGACAGGACTTCAGGATTATTCAAATTTCTCACAAAACAGCAAATTCAAAGCACCTCAAAGCATGTGACTTTGAGGTAGGGACTGAATCATGCAACTTAAATGCACTCAAGATTTCCACAAGATAACTTGAAAATATTGAAATGAGGTTTTTCTTAAGAATATTAGATTTTCCATTGGTGCTGGAGTCAGTAGCTATTAGTAATACTTGAGACTTGAGCATAGCTACCGGACCATTTATTGATGCTTTACACTTTAGGAGGGTGAACTCAAAGGTGGAATGGGTAATATGTTCACTCTGAACATCATCCTGCTAGTAACTGATAAAAAACTTTCTTTTAACAACATTATTTTGGTTTCTGCAATTTACTTCACACCTTCTCAAAGTATGGAAATTCAGGTGAGGAAAAAAGGGACTCTTCTCTGACTGATGTCACTTATTCCACCTGACTTTGCTGGTGACCAGATGATGAAGACACACTGCTGAGCTGAAAGCAATAAAAACAAACCAACAAGAGTGATGACTCATTTAGTCAGCAGAGTACTGAAGTTCTTCTGTTGCACACAGTTTATTTAACAATATGGTATATAAGTAAGAAATGAATCTTTAACCAGTTCATACAGTGATTTAATTCTCTCTTCCTTATATTTATAGTATTTTGTTTCTTAACTTGACTTACAATAGGAGAAAAAGTAAATCCCCCTAATTCAAGTTTTTGTGAGAGGAATGAGGGTTGGTAACATTTAGCTTTCCTCAGGGTGAATCTCAAATGTGTGCCTCATCTCTAGATAGAACACGGCTTAGTGTAAAATGTAGAGGATGGGGAGTCATCCGAGATGTGGCCAACAAACAACCGGTGATCATACCACCTCAGCTTAGGGGGCTGGTCTCTTTCTCACTCTCTTTACACTTAACAATTTTCTACACCTGTAGGACAGATTTTACTAATTCCAGACCACTGAGATGTAGGTTGCAGTCCTTGTATGTGTTTTTGAAACCAGTCAGAGCTGTAGTTATTTTAGTGACAGTGAGGGTTTGTGTGTCAGTGTGTTCATGTGCACCTGCATACATGCCTGTTTATACACAACCTGCTGCAGTCCATTTCCTATTTTAATACAACTGGGTGCTCTTCATACACACAAAGAGGAGGGGAACGGTCCCTGAACTTAACGTCTTAGAGTAATAGTACAACACTAAATTACAATTGCCAGGAATGACAACTTGATAAAAGAACGAAAACCTGGCCCAATTCCCAAAATATTTTACAGTTTCAACAAAAAATGCTTTAAGTTTCTTTTCCAAAGGTACAAAATAAAAAGATATGAATAATATAATGCAATTGTACATTTTCTTTTTAAAAAAAAGAAAAAGAAACAAGTAAGGCATGAAATCATACCAAAAACAAACCAAAATAAATTGAGTACTGAACATATTTGGTCTGAACCAAAAATATATTCTTCGTGATTTCAATTTCATTTAAGAAGCAAATCCCTCAACATCTTAAGGAAGAAACACCCATCACTTGGGTTTAGGAAACAATTACATTCCCTAGAAGTTTTGACTTTTTTTCTTGACCAAATTTTCTTTTTTTTTCTCTTCTTTTTTTTTTTTACAACAGTTGAAACTTTTTACATGTCAGTACAAAAACCGTTCTCAACCTTACAAAGAATAAACAAAGCCCTCTAATGGGATTAAGAGTTTGAAGGGAACATAGGAGGAAGAGGAGTGGGAGGATGGGTCCCTGGGAGTGTGACTGTTCAGTTCCCAGCAGAAATGCTACAAACCCTCCACAAACTTCTCCAGAGTGTCCCCTGTAGCATCTCCCACCATCCCCAAGTCACTGTTCAGCCCCCCTCTGTTGGGCGTGTTAAGCTGCGGAAGCATGGCGCTCTGTTCTGGTGTCCCCAAGTGTCCCTGTTCCAGGGACCCTGACAGCGGACCCCCAAGTCCCGGGTGGGGGGAACCCGTGTGGGTTGGATGTGGGTGCTGCGGCGAGGGCTGGGGCTGGTTCTGAACCTGCGGTGAGGGACTGGAATGTGGCCGCTGCTGCTGGGGCTGCTGTTGTGAGGGGGGACAGGGGGACTGGACTGGCGCGGGAGAGCGGACCTGGTTGTTGAGGGCATTGGCTAATGAGGGCTGGCCAGGGAGGTGGCCTCCACCCTGAGGCTGGCCAGCCAGCAGATGGGTCTGGGGACTCATGGGGCTCGGCTGGGCAGGAGAGCCCATCTGCTGCTTGAGGACGGCCTGCTGCTGTGGAAGTTGCTGCTGCTGTTGCTGAAGCATTCGTTGATGCAGTAGGTTCTGGGTGGAGTCCATCCCCATGCCAGACTGGGCCATCTGAGCCATGGGTGGAAGCTGGCCCATGGGTCCCCCAGCTGCTCCTGCGCCTGCCTGCATTGCTATCTGCTGCTGTTGCTGCATGCGGAGCTGAGAGTATGTAGCTGCTGTACCCTGCGCTTGAGCGGGAAACTGACCAGGATGACCCTGAGGCATCACTCCCTGTTGTTGCTGTTGCTGTTGCTGTTGTTGCTGTTGCTGCTGTTGTCTTAGGAGCTGCCGACGATAGAGCTCCTGAATCTGTGGGTTGGTGTTGTGTGCTGCATTCATCAGTTGCCCTTGAGCCCCTAATGCAGCCATGCCCTGTGCAGGAGGCTGCTGGGCTTGCTGAGGGGGCATCCCCGGCCTCTGCACTGCCCCTCCTGGCATGGCCATGGCCTGCATTGTTGGCATGCCGGGCTGCTGTTGCTGACCTGCTTGCTGCTGTTGCTGTGGCTGGTTGGCATGGTACTTTGCTGTTCGCTGTTTGATGAAAGCAGCCATTAGCTGAGGGTTTGATTTGAGGATGTTGAGAACTTGCTGCTGTTGCTGGGGGGAGCTCGGAGACTTGAGGGTGCGGAGAAGATCCTGCAGGGCATTGGGTGCAATAGCACCAGGTCTCTGGGGTGTCTGTGCCCGTGCACCTGGCTGCTGTGGAATCAGCATCCTCTGGCTCTGCTGAGGTTGCTGCCCTGGCGACATCATGGCTCGCTGCATGGTCATGGCTTGCTGTGGGGTCTGGCCTGGGCCAAGGCCTGGTTGCTGAGTCTGAGCTGTCTGCATGGGTCCTGGAGCTCCAGGCCACTGTCCTGGGGCCATGCCTGCTTGCATGACCTGTGGTCCCCGCGGCCCTGGCACCATCTGCATGGGTGGCTGCATTGGTCCGGGCATGCGCTGCTGTGGCTGCTGGGGGTTCATGGGCAAGCCGTTCATGTTGACTCGGTAGTTCTGCTGGGCCTGTGCCATCATCTCGATGTGCCGTGCCATCTTGACTGCAGCAAGGGGAGGCTGCTGCTGTAGCTGCTGCGGTTGCTGGGGTGGCTGGGGGAGAGGAGACTGCTGCTGGTGTAGAGGGGAGGCTTGGGGCCCAGGCTTGCCCTGAGACACCGGTGCTTGAGGCTGGCCATTTCGAGGTGTGTTGGGGAAAGAGGGGGACATAACACCTGCGGAGTTGGGAGTCTGCGGCTGATTTGAGAGTGGCTGCTGGGGTGTCTGGGGAGTGTTGGGCTGGGCATGGGAAGTGGGAGTAGTGGGAGCAGCTGAGGCTGGTGGGGACGGTAGTGGCATGGTTCTGCCTTGCATGGTGGCCATTCTTCTCCTCATCAGCTGGGCTTGCTGAAGCCTGTGCTGCAGCTGCTGCTGGCGAAGTTTGTGCTTGATGTTCAGGCAGAACGGGACAGGGCACTTGTTCTCCTGACAGTGCTTTGCATGGTAACAGCATAAAGCGATAAGTTGCTTGCATACAGGGCAGCCACCATTGGTTTTGCGCTTGCAGCCCTTGGTGTGCTGCACCACTCGCTTCATCTTCTGACAGGATGGCAGAGAACAGTTGGCATTGCGACACTGACAAGCGTGGACCAGAGACTGGATGCAGCGTTGTATGCTTAAGCGCCGGCTCTCCTGTGGGCTCTTCGAAGCCTCTCCACTCTGGCTGTTGCTGTCATCGTCAAGGCCAAGACCCCACTTCACCATCTGGTGCTCATGTCCCTTTATGTTATAACAACTAATGCAGAGATCAAAGTCCTGCAAAAAAGGGAAGACGAGTTAATAGAAATTAAAATGAGCCTATTCCAAGTGTCACAAGTTTCAAAACGTACTCTTTGTTAATAAATAAATAATTGAATAAAATAAATTGATGGAATCCATGAACATCATTTCTAATTTGTTCTCATTTGTCCTCATCTGATCTGCATTTACAATTTTATTGTTATTGTAATTGTAATTTTATTTACAATTAACACAGTGTGATTGACCGGTTTCAGACATGGGTGTTATTCTCGTGTAAGAACACAATACATCACACTAAAGGTAGTAAATGTAACTCACCTCGCACACTGTACAGTGCCAGCGTGTCTCCACATGGTGCTTGCACTCATTGCAAGTGTACACAAAGCGGTCCTGTCCCTGGTTGTGCAGCTCAACCAGCATGCACATGGTGCTCCACTTGCACCTTCTGAGGGAGCTGAACTCCCAGTGTTTATCCCTGGCCAGAGTCAGGAAGGCATCACGGCCATCCATCAGGTCACAAGAGAGCAAAGGGTCAGGGTCAATGATGGGCGGCAGAGTGTTGGCCATGGGACCGGAGTGGAGGTGGATCACAAAGAATACCTTTAATAGAAAAAGGAAAAATAGAGATTTAGAGAAGGATGAGCCAAACGATACCTCTTCATTCACCATCTAATGCAAACATGTTCATAAAATTGCTGTTCATCTTGAAAACTGCAACATATGCAACTGAAAATATGTGTGACCTCTTTATGCTTCTCCATGGTGGCGTATAGCTTCTGGGACAGATCATTGGCTACATTCGGCATTCCAGGTTTTTTCTTATTGGCTCGGCTCACACTGCTCTTGTTTTTATTGGTCTTCTTGTTGTTCTTCTTCTTAGCATTTTTGCTGTCACCCGGTGTTCCCTGTGGGAGATATACAATGACACACATTAAAGAAAACAGCTAACTTAATTATCAAATATTCTTATTGTGTTGATTGCCGAGCTGTATATGAAAGACTGCTTAATCTATAGAAGCCAGGAAGAACAAAATGGCTGTCAAAGTTGATTAAAGCTGACGAGGAAGTGAATTTACAAACTCAAATCAAATGATGACACAATGTTTGCACCTCAGGAGTTTCAGAGGCTGCTGTGTTCTCTTCCTTCTTCCTCTCCTCCTCCTCCTGCTCCAGCTCCTTGATGCTCTCCTCGAGCACATTGGGCCAGAAGTCACCTTCAAAGTATGGCAGCTCGTTAGCGCTGGTCAGACGGTCCTCTGTTGCCTGCTTGAAGATATCCTTAGAGAGGGACAAAAACCATGGAGGATAAAAGCAATTTAACATGTGTTTTTGTTTACAATAATCAAACATAGTGAGCATTTACATGTTTCATCTATTTGCCTGATAATACAGCAAAAGCAGCACATATCCAGACCACCAACTATTCACAAAGAAATCAAAGAAAATGTTATCAGGAATGTAATAATTGAAAATTTAACACCACTCAGACAATACTCGTCTGCATTTACAAATTAAACTCTCCTTTGTTGTAAATATTCACATATTCAGATATAAACCTAGTGCCAGTATTTTGAAAGACAATTTCTCCACCATACCTTGTAGTCATGCAAAATCCTCTCTGCAGAGGCGTGGTCCAGCATCTTCTTGTACCACTCCTGTAGTCTCTTCGGCTTTGGGATCTTCTGGTCAGGAGGATGGCAGTGGAAGATGTAGTCATCTCCTTCACTGGGCGGACACGCCCAGATGTGGCCCTGTGCATACCTGAGGGCATACACAGACCAAACATAAGACCAGACACACAGTGTATATGTTATGATGTCTGCTGGCCTAGATTTGAATCCCATCACAAGTACAGATGCGCCAACGTTGGGAAAATATTTTGGGTAGCACAATAGTGTAATCGTAACCCTGAGTTCACATGCTTTTGCACAACTTCACTAAACCCACGGCCATTTACCGATTCAACACCATATTAATTTATTCAACACGGCAAAGAAGAAAACATATGAAAAGACATTAACGTTTTGTTAATGTCAGCCATTTGTGGACATGTGTGGACAATCTGACATCAGTTCAGAGGCTGAACACCTGTTTCAGACCTATTTCTACAATATGTTGCTCTGCAGTGGGCTAGATTACAATATACAGTGAAAGTCAAAAGTTTCAGTACACCTGCTTAAAAACTATTTTTTCATGAATAATATTTCATTGTATATGTGTGCTTATACAAACTGATAACCTTAATTATCTAAGAAGAATGCAAATAATTAATTTTCATACATTTGTTAATGTCAATTATGAATAAAACCCTATTCAGGATTTCCATGTTACTTAATAATTATACAAGTACAAATCATAAATAAATAGATGTAGCGTACTCAAATTTAAATTTATAATGTTATTAACATTAAATATTTCCCAGAGGTTGTCATGTCTGCATTAGCTTAACTTAATTCACAATTTCAACTTTCCTCATCCACCCTAGGCTGTTTACCTTTGCAAAGCAATTCAAGGCACCGTACTCCTTGTGGAATCAGGAGGGGCAGCGAGATAAACTTGAATATGTGTTGCTTTTGAGCTCTTGAAATGACTGACATTACGCATTTGCCAATGATACCCGCTTGAACCCAGCACCAAGATTGGTTAAACTCTTCTTCTTCTTTTGCTTTTCGGCAGGCTAAACTCTGCGGCCTTTAACATTTAGACTTAAGTACTGCACATGCACACTTGAACTCACAGGCATCACCGGCATACTTTGACATTAAAATGTGTAGCTGCTACAGAAAATATGTACAGGTTGGCAGGTCTACAAGTATGTTGCGTCTTTCAAGAGGAAAAGCAGTAAAAAAAAAAAGAAAAAAAAGAAAGTAGAATAAGGCTTACCCGAGTTTCTTGACATATTCTAGGTAGCCAATGAGTATCTCGTGGTACACCGCTGTTCGTAGAATCCGAGGTCTGAAGAAGTGAATACTGTCAAGGTATGATATGTAGACCCGTCTGCGCAGGTATAGAGAGGGAACAAGGTTAATTTCACCCATAAAAAGCACCTGAAGTGCCATGCCTTTATTATTACCATGTATTGTATTTACACACCTAGTGTTTGGGAATGGGCACTCGGAGCCATACTCCTGCACGTGCATGCCAAAGAAGCACACGTCAACGCCGTCAATCTCCTCAAAGGCAAAAAGTGCTTTGGTTCTATAGGGAAAGGTCTCGGGCATATCACCTGTGTCCACGAACCTGTCGTGATGAAGACAAACACAAATATTATAAAAGAACTTTTATGACATAAGGTCTTGAGTTATTACCTATTAAAACACATGTCTGCAGTATGATGTTGGGAGGGTTAGTTCTGAACAAAACACACTCAACTAAAAGATGTTGATTATATACGAAAGCTTCTCTGACTTTATTTGGGCAGGGTGTAAAGGCATGTTGTCATAAAAATATACTGACACCAAATAGCCCATAACCCCGTAAGTGTAAATTATTGCATGCCAATTTTGTTAAATAATAGTTTTAAAATATCTTCTCAAATTATGGGACAACAAAGGCTTCTTGACATTAGCTGCATTAGAAATTGCAATAAGTGACGCTGCTTTTTGCAACACTCAATAACATAATAATGGAACGATCACAGTCAAGTGGTCTCCAGTCAATACAGAGCTAAGCTAGAGGATAACAGTTTGCTGATTGAGGCAGTCCTCCGTGCAAGGATGGGATGAGCACTGCAGACTTTGATCTTGTGTGATGAAACCCTTTGAGACAATCAGGGAGGGTGTGCACTCCATCTTGTCAAACATGCAGGTTCCACAATCTGTCTGAGTGGGTATAAAAGCTTTATGGAGGGCATTCAGCTTTGTATGGAGGGACAATAAAAATAAGCTCAGGACAAATACAAGCTGCACTAGTCTATCTACAAATCAAAGAGGGCAGAGTACTCTGTGGTTGTCTGCACCATTATTGCCTACCTCATCCTGACTGTTGCTGGAAAAGGATATTTTGATTGATAAATAAGAAATGATGATCAAGTTAAACACCAAAGTATACATTATTAAGAATTATGAACCTGTTTCTGGAGACTGCTGGATTTTGATAGAAACATTTAGATCAAAATCGAATTTCAAACATTTGACCCGAGTCCGCATGTCACTGATGCTCTTACCTGGCTTTCATGCCTGGTTTAACTTCAACCGTTTTGTCGGAGCTCGCCACCACTCGCACAAATACCTCTCCAGCCTCTGGGTGGTTCTGTCTCTTCAAGTATTTATTCACACGGTCTTCTATGTACATTCCCAGTCGTGTCGACTGTAAGCCTTCAGAGTAAAAACACAGGAGAAATTTATATAGACTTGTCAATTCTTTAAACTTTACAGCAATAAAGAAAAGCAAGGGTTATAGTGGGTCTGAACCTGCAGTATATATATAAACACAAGGCTTCCACTGCAGGAAAGACACTGAGAATGACATAATGCCCATGTGCAAGTGAAGTGATTTACATTATCTTCAGAGTTTGTGCAACATAACTGCAGCAACCTGCCGATATTCTGAACACTGCATGAAAGATTAGCACTTAGTAGCACTTTCAAAGACTGGATTTAAAATTCAAATGTACACAACGGAACTAACGTTTTGCAGAGAACTTGTTTTCCTTCCGTGTTTTTCCACTCTTCTTTAAACAGTTGTCACAGATGAATCTGGAAAGAGAAAGAAGTTTGATTTGACACACAAAATGTGGAAAAACAAGTATGTATTTCTATTGAAAGTAGATGTTGATCTCTCACCCAGATGGCCAAATGACCTCGTAGTGTAAGACACATATCTGGTGCATCTTCCGTCCACAGTCTTTACATTCAACAAACCTAAAAACAACAGCCATAAGGGAAACATTACATATAAGTCAAAAAAGACATTTAGCACTTCCTGACTATATTAAGAGTATTGGAAAATGGTAAAGGTGAGAAATCTAGCAGTACTACAAAAGCAACACTTTCATATTTACTCTGACATGATCAAATAGATTGCTATCATTTGTATGAATGCTGATGTCTTAACTCATCAGACAGCAAGCAACAAAAGAAATCCC
This sequence comes from Chaunax sp. Z400, assembly GCA_037577475.1. NCBI lineage: Eukaryota > Metazoa > Chordata > Actinopteri > Lophiiformes > Chaunacidae > Chaunax > Chaunax sp. Z400. The sequence continues at coordinate 20,079,791 of CM075191.1, read as the reverse complement.
ATTGAAATTTATGCTCCTCCTGTTATTACACACTTGCAAGCCAGACCATGCAAGCTCATCTTTGTGGGAGGATTAATGTGCACATTATTTACCACTAAGTCACAATGTGACAATGGGAAAGGCAACTACTACATATCAAAGAAATAAGAGCCTATGTTCTCTGAAGGGGACAGTCATTAGACAGACAGAATTGAGTTCCACTCAGCAGGTGGTGCTGCTGAGTTGCTGATGGGGGCTCACTGAACCCAAAACGATTGATCAGAGAGCATCAGAGAGAAAATATGCGGACGGCGCACAAAAAGCACACAAACAAAGCCAGATGTGGAAGAGAGAAAATACATTTTCAAATGTGATCTGAAAAAGCAGTTTACCAAACTCTGAGAAGAAAGAATGAGAAGAAGACATTTCTGACTGAAAGGGTGTGAGGGTTTGTTTGCACTTACGGTTCAGGGTCGAGTACATCATTCTTCTTCCGTTCAAACTGGTCTTTTGATATCCTCCTGAAGAGTCGAAGAAAGGCAGGGAAAGAAGGAGCAGAGGTGAGAAAACTAAGACACAAAGACAATGCATTTCTAATTAGTGGAAGAGTGTTTGTACAATAGTATTACTGTTGTTTACTGGCACTTAAATAATTCGTAGCTAATTAGCATCTAAAGACACCATTTAGGAAACAAATAATCAAATACAGAACTTAAAAATGACCATTCTGTATCACGTAAGCAACATGCTAACAAAAAACAGGGAGATCTTTCTCACAGCTGGAGACATTCAGCTCATTAGAAACTGTGACACTGCGCAAAAATCTGAGTTGCATGGTTGTTTTGAAGCTGAACTGGTGCTCTGACGTGAATGGTTTAAAGTGTGAGGGACTTTTACATTTGCACTTCAAAAATAACTTGACGAGGACCAGAAAAACAGAACATCTCACATCACAATATGTTTCTAATCACGTGTAACTGCAACTACTTTTTTTATTTTTTAATAGCGGGTTCATCAAAAGCCGTTTTTACTTACGTCTGTGGCTGTGCAGGATCATCTCCTAATGTCACACTCTCTTCCTGGATCTCATTGAAGCACTTCTCACAGAAATGATACCTACAATAATAAGACATTTAACATTCAGCACATTGAACACTATCTGGAGCAGCAACAACTAAGACCAACAGGGCAAGTATAGCTCCATATATTCTTTTTCATTGAAGAATAACTTCATTGTCTGTCCAACACATCTGGAAAGAAAAAAACCCACTTGTCTTTCATGTTTAATAACAATGAGTGGGGGAATCCCGAAGCCACCATTGAGTGTATAAATTGACTGCGCTGCAGGAGCCTCTTGCTGTCAGTCAGGCTTTGCTCTATTACTACTGCTGCTGTGCTGCTCCATTCTCAAAGCACCCAGTTCATGTGTGAAAAAAGGGCTGCAGTTACACAGTTTGTACAGCAGGTGGTGCAAGGGAAAGTGGTGAAAGTAGTCATCTGATGGCTTTCATCAGAGAGGAAAAGGCAATGATGGGCAACGCGGTTTGTAGCCTCAACCAAATGTTACATTTTAATCTAACAGACAGGGGGCAGCACATCACAATTTGCTTATTCCCTCTATATATGTGGGGTAAAAAACAATCAACACTGCGTCGTTGCTCTCAGTGTCCCAGCTATTTTGAGTTTAACGTCCTCAGAGTGTTTCTCTTTATGTGCAACGTTGGAGCCTGGCTGTTGATCAATGTTGTGAGTAAAGCCATTCTGTAGTCTCATGCAATGCCAGAACCGGGAGGCAGTGTCATGAAAACTAAGCTGTAAGGATGAGACTACTGCCTGCATCACAACAGGCCCTCCTGAGGTACAGAGGAACAGATCCTAGGCTGCAGGAGAGGGATAATACAGTTCAAATGGCTGCATTTTTTGCCCATCAAAAAGCAACTCTGCATGCAAATGAGCGATGTGCATGACATGAATGATTGAGATTAAGATTTCAGATACTGTAATTTTATTTTATACTTTATTTTATAGATTGTTGAGTTCACAGTCAGCTATAAATGTAAAGATAAACACCAACAGACACAAATCTATCCAAACACAAACACAGATGTGGGTACCTGTTCTGGTAGCTGTAGTACGTGCCTCCAGTTGGTATAGTGCAGAGCTGCTTGCCATAGCAACAGAGGGTTTGAGGAGAGAACTCATACTGCAGACACATATGAGACGACAAAGGTTGTCAAAAGTATTCAACAAAACCTTTCAATCAATTTTTCAATCAATCTTTCAATCAATCTTTTCTATCAGGAGTAGGACGAGTAATGAGTTATTTTAAGTTTAGCTATTTAGTGTAGCATTTAAATTGTCCTCATATTCAAAGCCATGTGGACAAATCTGATAATCACAATCAAAAATTAGTTTTAACAGCTGTTTTTAGCTAAACCACATCCCTGCCAACAATGCCTTTTCTTTCTTTTCCTTCTTAATTTACTGTAACATTAACTCACGCTGCAACCCACCCCCTTCATCTCACCTTCCTCCCACAGCAGTATCCCAGGCCCTGCATGACCGGGTCGATCTCTGACTCAAACACTTCAGCCAGCTTGGAGCAGAACTTATAGACACGAGACGTCTTACGGTTGTAAAGCCATGCGTTGTTGAACATTAGCCAGACATCATCTACGTATTGCCAGGGCTCTTGGTATTGGCCTGTGTCAAGCTTACGCTTTATTGTCGACAGGTCCATTGGGTTCTTAACAATGTCAAAGTAGTCCTAGTGAGAGAAGGACAAAAATGTGTTAGAGACCAAAATGTAAGAATAGTGCAGCTGAATTATGTGTATACAAAAGAAAATTGTTTTAAGAACATAACGTGGCAAGCACATGTGTGCTACCTACCGGGATACACAGAAGCATGGGGTCTACAGGCTGTCTGAAGGGCAGCGACTCGGGGTCCTGCCTGTAAAGAGACTCCAGAGTTGGCATAAGAGCCTGGCGCAACTCCTCGGGCTTAAAGACTGAAGAATAAACAATGGAAAAACATGGAAAGTGTAAGTGATCCATAAAAAGAGAAAAGTTGGGAGAAAAATTTTGCTATATAGGCAAACAAGAAAAAAAAACAAGTGAAAGAGGGTCACACTTTTTCTATCTATAGGACAAAATTCAAATGAGCTTCACAGACAATAGACTGAACACAACAGAGTGCAACCAATTTGTAAACAACAGAGCTGCATTAAATATTGGCCTAGAGGCATTTTGTGATCAGTATTACATCACACCCCCAAACATGAGCATATTAATACAATGTTATATGACTAACTTTCTGTCATAATTGTTATCAACTGCATAGTAAATTGCTTACTCCATTCCTGTGAAAGTGCTCCATTTTGACATATATTGCATCTTATCTGCAAATCAACTGTCACAGTAAAGTTACATTAGTTGGTCTTCAAGTGGGGTATCAATATTTGTCATGTGTATTTTGCCAGCTAATGTCTGTTCATTATGTGTGTAATATGCCAACAATGTCAAAGAGTCTGGACAATGTTCAGAGTCAGTGCCAGAGAAGTTATTTACCAAGTTTAATTCAAACTCAAAAACAAGTTCTAACTGTCTGACTGTCTGGCAGAGCTACAAAGACTAGCAGTAACGAAAACTCTCTACTAAGGGTTTTGATCAATCACAGACGTAACACAGATTTTATTCTTCATTAGCATCAGACTCACTTTTCCTTCGTGACTGAGTGGGGGATGAGGAGGTTGTGCTATTGGTTCCACCCTCTTCCTCTTCTTTGGGTTCTGTCTTCATTTCCGGCTTTTTCTCATCAACCTCCATTTGTTCCAGCTTTACTTCTGGCTCCTCCTTCTTCACCAGTGTTGAAGTGGAGTCTTCCTCAGTCTACAGACAAGAAAGGCAAATGACTCATAACAGAAAAATGTTTTCCTTGTCAATACCTCAAGTACGAGTTGATTTACCCTACATTTTCAGTTTTCTCAAAATTAAGAATGACAGTGTAACCAGACATTCCACATAGTTGCAAAGCTATTTGAAAAATAGCATCAAGGCCATAAAATAAATCCAAATAAACATTTTTTCTTCATCTTTTGACTTAAACAAAAGAAAGGTCTTGGGTTAAAACATTGTCTTTTTAAAAGAATTTGTAACTTGAGTCAGTGTGCAGGTGTTACATTTTTCTCAAAATTGAGGATGTACAGATCCAACTTTTTTTTACAGATTGCAGTACCTCAACTTTGGATATCTGCCACTGATGTACATGCCTCACACAACACCATATTACATGACTATTTACATTCGGACTAACATCTACCGTACAGTGAATTACTCATTCTATTCCTGTACAAGAGTTTTGAACATGTCTCGTTTGTAATTCACATTGCTCTTTGCTTGCAAATCTACAGACATTGAAATGTAACATAAGCTTGGCCATTAAGAGGGCATCATGATTTGTGAGGTATACCCTACCAGCTGATGAACAGCCTGTTCATCATTTTTGTAAAATACTTCCCAGATCAAAGACTCTTGAAATAATAAATGGAATTTATATGTATTTGAACACATAGCTTCAACCTACCTCCATCTTGGGCTCTATTTTGCCGCCAGCGGCCTCAAACTCGTGTTGGTCATGGTGCGCCTCTACTTTGACCTCCTGGGTGGGCAGGTCTGCTCCAAAATGCTGTGAGTGCAGGTCAGCACTGGCAGCTGATGCCGGCGTAGGAACACGATTATCCAGACTGGCCCCTGATTGAGACAGCTAAAACACAGAGGAAAGCGGTAGAGATAGAGGAAGGAAAACAGATACAATATGAGGTACTGAAGAAGCTCAATAGCTGTTATTTTGTCTGCATGCATGGCTGAAGCCACAGAACAAATGAACATCGCCCATATTGATTTCATTGCTCCCTACAGATGAAAGATGCAACATTCCCTTTGTGATGGATGCTACAGGGAGTGGTGAGGATGCAGTTATCAGGCAGAAAGTTGGATGTGGTTGGGACGGGTTGGTACATGGCAGTCAGAGGGACTGGAATTGGCAGGGGAGGGGAAGTCAGAGTGGAGGGCATGCGGAGGGTCTCAGTCTCACCGGCGTGGTAGGGGGTTGAGGCGGGGGCTGCGTCTGTGCTGCTGCCGGGAGCTCCGCCTGGGATTGGGGCTGGGTGGGGCAGGGCGGGGTGGCACTCAGGGCAGGGCCGGGGCCAGGGCCAGGGCCAGGGCCGGGGCCAGGGCCAGGGCCAGGGCCAGGGCCAGGGCCAGGGCCAGGGCCAGGGCCAGGGCCAGGGCCAGGGCCAGGGAGGGTGGGGGTGGAGCTGCGGCTGGAGGGCTGGGGGTGCGGCAGGTTAGTGACCCCCCCAGCCGTGGAGGCGGAGGAGGCAGCAGGTGGAGGCGTGGAGTGCAAGGGGGTTTGAGAGGAGGATAGCTGAGGGCCCAGTGAGGGGCCAAGTGCATTCATGGGGAGGTTAGCGCTCTGCTGCTGCTAAGAGAAGGACACACACAAAGGGCAAAGACACACACACACAAGATAAACACACAAACATACAGTCAAAGGTTCAAACAGACAAACACATCACCGCACATAATTTAAGGTTTAGAGAGCACCCTGTGATTGGTATGATAACAATTTAAGAGCAGTTACTCCATAGTGTGATTGTTGACAGAAGTCTGAGTTTAGCTCCGCAGCGGCAAGTTCGAATTAGAACAACTTAGTAGTGACTTCAAAAGGGATAGCATTACTTTAACTAATTATCAAACACGATTTTCTACAACTTCAACCCACTGTCTCTGTCCATGTCTCACCTGAGTGACAGCAGCCTGTGCGGGTTGTTGGCCCATGCCAGGTCCCACAGTGACATTCATGGCACTTGTTGCAGCGACTGCAGCGCCGGGAGGGAACTGGGTCTGAGGCAGAAACTGTCCCTGGCTTGGAGTCTGGCCTACTATGTTACCACCACCATGTCCAGCCATCATGCCCTGGGTCTGAGGCATCCTGGAGGGAGACATGCCCATCTAGCAGGAAGGAAAAGAGGACTACTATTAGCACAGTTTAAACTGAACAAACCAGAGGCATGAGCCCTGCCTGTTTCATCACATCTAATTTATGGCTTTTAAAAAAGCCAGGAAAATTCTGACTGACCAAATTTAGTTTGATTTAAAATACAATTCAAAGTATTTATTCATATAATGTATGCCTGTAATATCCAGCTGTGCTTTGAAATATGCCCGATGTCAATTTTTAAAACAAAGCTTTGATAAAGCATTGTTTGGTTGATTGGTTGGCTTGATGGCTGACGTGCTACGGTGAGCGTATTGCATCATTCCTGTTGTTGTAGGCTACTAGTAGCGTTTACTGCTGCTGTTATCTAACTTGCTTGAACTTCATCAATGCGGCTAATTTATCATTATTACTATAAACCACGAGTTAATTATATATTATTGTTCAGTTTCAGCATCGTAGTTACCCCACATTTTGATAACTCACTAGTTTCACATTTAATTCTAGTGCTACTTTGTCTCCTTAGCCTTTCCTTTTTGATAAAGCTTATAATTAAGGCTGGCTTAGGCTAGTCTTCTAGACTGGCTTCCCATGGGGAAGCCAGGGGGACTTCCCGTGATGCACTGAGCTTCTCTCTACTCCTCTCCCCCCTTTTTCTTTACACACTCATGTCTCATTAATTCATGTTACTAACTTGACTTCTTCACCGGAGTCTTTGTGCTCCCTCATCCTGCAGGTCACCATGGACCAATCTACTGCTGGGACCATGGTTTGACCCCCTCTGACATCATCATCATCATTATTATTATTACTCTTACTATTACTATCAACATCAGTATCAATATTATCAGTGTTGTTATTGTAGTAGTTATTATAAATACTACAAACTGTAATCTCTCTATTATAATAGCTGTTATTGTTATTGCGCCTCTCTCTCTCTCCCAACCTTTCTCTCTCTCTCTATCTCTCTCTCACCCCGACCGGTCAAAGCAGAGGGCCGCCCGCCTTGAGTCTCGGATCTGCTCGACGTTTCTGCCTTTTTTAAAAAGGCTGTTTTTCGTCGCCACTGTCGCTAAGTGTTTGTTCATGGTGGAGTGTTGGGTCTCTTTAGAATGAAGAGTCGGTCTAGACCTGCTCTTTTTGGAAAGTGCCTTGATATAACTTTTGTTGTGATTTGGCACTGTATAAATAAATTGAATTGAATTGAATTGAAAAGCATGTAATTTGCAGTCATGGGGTTTTAAAGACTAACACATTATCACAGGTGCTGATGAACGATTAAGGAAATAAGAATCCCTACTAGAGGGCAATTAATATATCAGCACAGATTTAATCAGCTGATGTAAGCAGGACTGAAATTCACAAAAATGGCCTTGATGCACTTTATATTCACTGTGGTCCCATTCTTTGAAAAGACGCATTATTATTGTATTACATTATTTTGTACTAAAAGGTCAATGCCAATCCCACATGTAGGGTCCCCAATGGTCTACTTGGCACGATCAGTGAGCAAGAAATGGACTGCTCTTTGCTTAACAAATGATCGTCTACAGCAAGTCGTCTACTTTTTTTGTTATCATAAAATTCACCATCCACTCCTGATGAGTTGACTACATTTTTACAGAACCCGTGGTAGCATTAGAAATAACCACAGCGTGAATTTTCCAGCAACTAGGTGTTAGCTTGTGTCACTTAAATGCATATATGTGTACTGTGATTCATATGCCACTCTACCCTCTGCCCTCACTCACCGCTGGAACGGAGCTCATGTTCATTTGCTGTGGGTGGTTCATGGGTGAGGCAGCTCGGGGGCCAATTGGTGCCTGGGATATCTGAGCGTTGGGCAGAGCCATGTGGTTGAACTGGTTAATTCCTGTACAGAAGAGTGGACCACAATGTTCAGCAATAGACACACACAACTCAACAGAGAGAGAACAAGAACTGCTCAATGTCAAGACAATATTTAAAGCTTTGTGTTCTTTAGGCCTATACGTTAACTTTCAGTCAAAATTTTACATGTGCCAATGTTCAGGCAGGTTAAGCTACACAGCTCAACCTTTGCAGTTATGGTCAAGGACTTGTACAACTCAATTACCTTCTGTTCATCTTTACAGGTACATATGCCATGCTGGTTTTCCAGTTTCTCTTGTTTAGTAATGTGACTTCCTGAGATACATTTTCTACACTATGATGAACAGTTTTATGTTTTGCTCTGCATTCTGCCTTAAAGCCATAATTTCCTCTGTCGCCATGTAAACTGAAAATACCAAATGCAACAGCCAAGATGTACCTTGTGAAACCTGCATGCGATTCATGATCTGATTAGGCATGTTGGGCAGAGGAACAGGTCCATCTATAAGTAAAAAGAAAAAAACATAATGAACCAAAAGAGAGCCACCTGCTGAAGTGAAAAAATAAACATATACACACACACATACATATATACATATATTAACTGCTCATAGAAATTAAGGGAACACTTAAATCACACATCAGATCTTGATGAAGGAATTATTCAAGTTGAAAAGTTTTACTGATGTACATTTGTATGATTTGTTGAGAACACAATGACGTAACAACGGTCAACGGAAACCGAAATCATCAACCCACTGAGGGCTCGATTCTAAATCACACCGAAAATCAAAGTAAAAAATTGAAATCACAGGCTGATCCAACTTGTGTGAATTTCATCACGGCATAATGTGACTCAGTAGTGTGTGTGGCCCTGTGTGCCGCCCTGTGTGCCTGTATGCACTCCTGACAACATCTGGGCATGCTCCTGATGATTAGGTGGATGGTGTCGTGGGAAATCTCCTCCCAGACCTGGATCAGGGTATCAGTGAGCTCCTGGACATTCTGTGGCGGTACTTGGCGGCGTTGGATGCACCGATACATAACGTCCCATAGGTGCTCAATGGGATTTAGGTCAGGGGAATGTGAGGGCCAGTCAATGCTGGCCACATGAGGCCAGGCATTGTCCTGCACCAGGAGGAACCCAGGGCCTACTGCACCTGCATAAGGTCTGACAATCGCTCTGAGGATTTCATCCCAGGACCTAGCAGCAGTCAGGGTGCCGTTGGCTATGACATGGAGGTCTGGGTGACCCTCCAAGGATATGCCTCCCCAGACCATCACTGGCCCACCACCAAACCAGTCATGCTGGATGATGTTACCGGCAGCATAACGTTCCCCACAGTGTCTCCAGACTCTTTCACGCCTGTCACATGTGCTCAGTGTGAACCTGCTTTCATCTGTGAAGAGAACGGGGCGCCACTTCTGGTGTTCTCTGGCAAACGCCAATCGAGCTGCACAGTGCTGGGCTGTGAGCACATAGCCCACTAGAGGACGTCAGGCCCTCATGCCATGGAGTCAGTTTCTGACAGTTTGGTCAGACACATACACACCAGTAGCCTGCTGGAGGTCATTTTGTAGGGCTCTGGCAGTGCTCCTCCTCTTCCTCCTCGCACAAAGGAGTAGATACCAGTCCTGCTGCTGGGTTGATGCCCTTCTACGGCCCTGTCCAGCTCTCCTTGTGTGACAGCTGGTCTCCTGGTATCTCCTCCATGCTCTTGAGGCAGTGCTGGGAGACACAGCAAACGTTCTTGCGACCGCACGTATGGATGTGCCATCATGGAGGTGCTGGACTACCTGTGCAACCTGGTTGGGCTGCAGGTACCGCCTCCTGCTACCAGTATTGACAAGGACACTATCAAAACACAAAACTAGAGAAGAATCAGTCAAGAAGGATAAGGAGAGAGCAATTGTCTGTGGCCACCACATGCAAAACCATTCCCTTTTTTGGGGGTTGTCTTGCTTTTGCATCTGCACTGCACCTGTGATGATTAAGTGTTCCCTTAATTTTTTTTGAGCAGTTTATATACACATACATACATATGTTATTTATATATATAAATAAATATAAATATATATATATAAAAATAAATATAAAATATATATAAATATATATACATATATAGATAGATAGATATATTATATATATGTAAATATATATAAATTTAAAAAAACTTAAATTAAAAAAAATATATACATATATATATACAAACACACACTGCCTGTCTTATAAACATTGCACTCACTCTGTGGCCTTGTGCCAAAGGTATTGGCCTGGGGAAGGCTGGGTTGCTGGGTCCCCTGGGCAGCCAAAGGTGCCTGGTTCAAAATCTGCTTCTGTAGCCTTGAGCGCCTCTTTTCCTCCAGTTCCTTTTGGATTTTATAAATTTTCTCAGCCAGGAAGTGATAATATTCATCCTGGAGGTAGGAGAGTAGACAGTAAAAGTACTGAAAACAATTAGCTGACCATTTCTTGCATGGCCCAAATTAGGCGACCAATTCCAACTTTTGTCCCATCTTGAGGGCCGATTCAGAAAACCTACCCGGCTGTTAGCTGACTCATACATGTCCCCTTCCACCTTTCTGGCATAGGCCACCAGGTTCTCCATCCGTCTGTCTTTCAAAGCTGCCGGGTCAGGGGTAGGGAATATGGCTTGCACTCTGTCACAGAGGAACAGAGTTGCCAGCAATTAATACATCTGGCAATTTCTTATGTTCTAATGTTCATCAAAACTTTGCTTTAAAAATCCGGCATTGAAAGAACAGTCAAGGGAGGGTGATTAACAAGTAAAGGAGATTAACAAGTATTCTCAAATTGTTTCATCTCTCCAGGAGAGGTACGTACAGTTTGTGTACGAGGTGATTGCGCAGGTCCTGAGTGACGTGCTCATGCCACGCTTTCCTGGTGCCCGTGGCAGAGATGGGTGCGGCTGTGGGAAGGTTGCCCATTGAGGCCACAGCTGACCCGTCTGACAGCAGTTGACTAAAGGTAGAGGAAAAGGAAAGTTAGAAGTTACAGCTTTTATTTCCATGATTTATTCATAGTCATTGTTTTAAATTCCTTTCATTTCATTCAAATTAATGTAAAACTGTATACTCTTGTAGCTAATTTAAATTCCAGGCAATTGAAAAAATATTTAGGATCAATAAAATGCAATGTAGTTATTTGCGTGGACAGACTTGTTAGTGCTGAGTGCGTTGGGAAGGGAGTCTGTGTGCAGGTTTGTCTGGTCTGAAGTGGTCACGCCCATTGAAGCACTTCCAAGAGTCATCTGGTTACCTGTAAATATGGAAAGCTATGAGCAAACATCTGCACAATTTCAAAATTGAGCACTTAAAAGCTGCCATGTCTGTTCACTGTATTCCAATGGTACATTTGATTATACTGAACTGAATAATAATATAAATATGGGATTTAATATTTTATGAAATTATAACTAAGTGTTTCTTCAGCCAAAAAATCCTTCTGATTTCCTTCCAAGTCATCTAGAAATATTGTGACAGATTAATAATAATATTAATAGTGTATTACTGCAAAAATGCAATATTTTCTGAGACAGTTCTCATACCGTGAAAATCTCATCTGCCGTTCAACCTAATTGTCAGATTCATTTTACTTGCAAACTTAGAACCATTTAGGTGCATTTGGGTGTGCTGTGCATTTACAAGTAAATAACCACATACATATATATTTGACAGGGGACACAACATTAACATTACAAGGTTGCTAGACGTTTTCATAAATGATATAGGAATAAAATCAGCCTATCTGGCTTTACCAAGTGCATTGATGGGTCTCATTTGCTGTGGAAGCTGGGCCTGTGTGTTCTGGGGGCCTGCTGTCTGTCCTGCGCCCGGGGCCTGCTGGGTCTGAGCCTGCCCAGTGGCCTGGCTGCTGTAGGGCAGCCCAAGTGCCGCGTAGGCCCTCTGCATGGAGCTGGGGTCTATGGGGGTTGAGGTATTGATGGTGGGAGCACTGGGCTGGCCCACACCGACTGACGACATGGGGTTCTGGAGGCCCGTACTGGGAGAACTGAGCTTGGCTGAGGAGAGAGATGAATGTAGCAGTCAGTCAAAAACACTCTAATACAATTATAGTGAATTTACTGTTAGCAGATTCCAATGTTGACCATGTAGCTTACTGTACTGCTGCACCAGTTGGAGTATAAATGAAATGGAAATGTGTACCAAGGCTCATAAACATGAAAAGATTGTTAACGTAAAAACACGGAAAATCTGTAGAAAACAGGTAATACCAAATACATGTGCATTAACACTTTTACCCCTGGCAAGATGTAGTCAAATTGCAGCATGATACCTTGAGAACATTAATGTAAAGCTAAATGTTTTAAACAGCAGTGAACGGAATAAATGCATTAATCCCTTCAGGGGACAAAGCATTAACATATTTTTCAAGGTTCAGGCTTTGGTCGGGCTACAAAAAACTCTTTGTGCAAAGACAAAATTCAGAGTAACAAAAACTCTGCCCTCTGTTTGTGCTGGCAAGAGAGGCACCAGCCCCAACATCATGTTCTTTAACATGTGAACCAAACTGGGACAGATCACCACTGGAATGCTGTAAGTGAATAAAAATGCTGAGCAGATTTAAGTGAAGAAAAATGAGCGAGAGGGAACTAATGTAATCCAGAGATATCAGTAATGAATGTAAGCTATGCAGAGAAGGATCAAAGTGGCAAAAAGAAAAAAAGAAAAGAAAACAGACCGTCAACCTGTTACAACATTTATATGGATTGAGTGAAAAACAAAACAAAGAAAAGCAGTTTTAGTATGAGGAACAATGTCAAACTCTGATTTCCTCTGCTGGGAAGAGCCTGTACTTCTTTTTTACACATGTGCAGGCTTAGTTTGACTCAGTCTGACCGTTGTGTGTCAGCCCAGAGTGGCAGGGATTTACATCTCCATTAGAACAGGTATACCCACTTGAAGGTGTGTCTTAAAGAGGCAAAGCACTTGTCTTGAGTTGATTATGTTTAAAGAAGCCGGCTGATCTAGGCAGTCACTAGTGGTCAAAGGAGCAGCTGTTAAGCTGCGAATAACATCATTTAATTTCCAATAAATTCTTCTCAATAAAAGTCTGCTGTTATTTTGTTATCTAAAGGCAGTGTTGTGGTATTTGAGGGGGGAGACGGGGGGTTGTAAGAGGTGGGCTGTATCAGGTGAGACATCGCCATAACCTGCCTGGAGGAGCGTTGGGCTCCGGCCCACCTCTGGAGTTGGTCCATCTCAAAGGCAGCTCGCTACAACTTTGAATGTTAAACTAGCAATAGTAAACAGCCTCACAACCAATGGCGCTGCAGGAAATCTCTTGCACACGCTCCCTGCTTCCTTCCACTCTCCCTCCCATCTCAATCCTATTCATCTTCTGGGTCCGATTACAAGCACAACAGGAACACACTCTTACTCATAGCAAAGACAAACCTAAAGATCAGCTCCTTGACTTGAATTCTCTGAATGGAAAAACATACACACATTCTACACATCGACACCCCTGGCTGTTCTCAGGAGACGGTCACTGTGAATTATTAGAGCTTGACATACCAACATAATCTCCAGTTATGAAGCTAAAGCTTGAAGCCTTTGCAAGACAAACCCAGAGCTTGCCATGTTTAGACCTCCTGCTAATTGAACACAGTCAACAGAAGCAATTTAGCCTTGTCTTTTGATGTCTCAGGTTATGTCGAGCAAATATAAAATGGTTAAGTGACAGTAGGCCGGACCATGCCACTTGTACTTACGCTGCTGGGTGCGCTTGTCACTGGCGTTCTTCAGTGGCAAGCAGACGGGACAGTCGTGTCGTGTGCAATTTTTCCAGTGGGAGATGATCTGCCTGGACGACGCACAGTGAGCCACTGCAGGGAAGACGAAATGGAAAGACTGAGACCAGCTGGGTTTAAGATCTTGATGCTCACAGTCTGTCTTAATTTGGGCAATATCACATCCAGATTAGATTAGGCTCGAAATTTAGGACAGAAAAACTTAATTTGTAATCATGATTAAAGAAAGGCCTAGTGGTCCTGGGAGAAACTGAAAAAAGGTAATATGAACATTAGCAAAATGTGAAGGAAGTGACACAGATGGATAGTTGCAGCTAATCAGAGAAATTTGAGAAAGGTAACGTGTCTGGCCAAAACCTAAACCGCATTTTCTGGTGCATGAATAAACAAACTGAGGCACTCCATTTCAATATCCATTTCAAATGGAAGAGACAACAGGTGCAATGGAGAGGCAAAAGCAAGACAACCCCCAAAAAGGGAATGGTTTTGCATGTGGTGGCCACCGACAATTGCGCTCTCCTCTAATCTGATGGCACGAAAGCACAAGCAGGCTAAAACGGACTTGCGAGCTGCTTGGCAATTTTAAGTACTGCCACAAACACAATTACAACATGGCCTCAAGTGCTGACGGCTGTTCAAAAACACAACTTAACATTCATTGTATTTGTAAAAAATGCCGTTACAGCCGGCAAAGACTCAAAAATAGCATGGCTACCAAGTTGTTGGCTTTTTGAAGATTCAGTGCAAAGAGAGGAACAAAGACAGATGAAGAACTAAGGTTGATAGGCAATCCAAGCCATATTCCAACTGCAGACTCCAGAGAACCTCAAGTGAAAATGTGCTAAACCAAAAGACACTAGATAAATCAAAATCTTGGAGATTACAACTAGGGATGGGCATTCATTTTCAAATGTTCGAATAGCCATTAATTAATAAAAAAAGACTATTAGTATACATGATTATCATTTCGCTATAAAACATGTTTTTCTCTTATTTTTGCCTGCGCCTGGTGGTAATGCAGTACTGCCACCAGAAGGTGGCGGTAATGTACCTACAGGCTTTTTGCAACCACTATTAACAAAAGAAGAAGATCGTACTATGACCACAAGGCAGACTGCAGAAGCATGCCAGCTGTCAAAGTTTGGAACTCCTTTAAATAAATAAATAAATAAATAAATAAACAAACAAACAAACAAACAAACAAACAAACAAACAAACAAACAAATAAGGCGCTTTACCAACTCTTATCACAAGTCTACCACAACTACATACAATCATCTGATAGGGAAGCACACAGCGGAAGTAGGTCCATCCACAGTTCAAAAGTCAAGGGTAAGTTTTGTTGGCACACGAAGTAAGCTTGATGTTAGACATGCAGAATAAACAACGGCGGTCATCTCACTGATGATAGCTTAAGACATGCTTCCCATCAGCTTTGTTGAAGGTGACAGTTTTCAGCATCTAGAAAAACTAACACGTTTTACTATTACTGGAGAAACTATATGACGATGATGCACATGTGCTGCAAACTCGTTTAGCGCAAGTTTCATTTGTTTGAGGCATGTTTCCTGAAGCCAGAATGTTCAACTATTAGACAAAAATTGTTGTGTCTCATGTGTGTGATTTTGTTTGTTTGCTGCAAAGGTGAACATCCTCTACGCGTGGCTCCATATTCCTACTCATTCCGATGCTCTGCATTTAGTATGGCTATGTTTCATAAATTACCAGCTCTGAGGACCAGAAATCTGAGGGGCTGGACTCAAGACATTCAGGGCTGAAGCAGTGGTAGTCTGCAGGACCAACAGGACGAACCCAAAGCTTTAGCACCGCGCTCACAGCTGCTATGCTCACTGTTGACATGAACTCAAACAAAACACTGAACGTTTTCTGTGAATGATATACAGTACATCCAGTGTGCTTCAGAGTTGGTTTGACTCTCAATATTGGGGTGATGTCATGTCAGTGAGGGAGTCAATCTCCATGAAATCAACACATGTTGGCTACCCAGTGTAGAGAGTCCAGTCATCATACAAAACCAATTTTAAACAAATTTAAAATAATTACATAAATACAACCATTTAAAGTTGTATGTCCCTCCCCTGCGCCAAAATAAATAAGTCATTCACCAGTGGTTAAAAAAACAATTTGAAGTGCCTCCCTCATTTTGCACCACCCCCTCCCCTCTCATGAATAATTAACAGTCCCTTACGTAACATGAATCGAGATTTATTTTTGTTGCCGACACTAAGTGTGCTCTGTCCTACAATTCAAACGTAAAATGTAGTGTTAGTGTCAGAGAGCGGAGCATTTTCCTATGCCATGTCCGTCATTAGAGCAGTGTAAAAAAAGCACATAAAATAAATAATAGTTCATTTATCAAGGTAAAAGTTTGAAACAATCATGATATTAATTTGGAGTCATATCAGCCAGCCCTACAGGGAAATATAAATACATGTTCCACAGAATGATTCTCTGTTTTTCAGCATCTGCTGCAACCAATTCATAACAGAAAAATTTCAATAACTAATTTTGATAATTCCAGGAGAGATACCTGTGAGAAACCGTGTGATGTCCCAAAATGTTGTCAATCAAATGTCTATTCAACAACTAGTCTATAACAAATGATGGAGGGGATTTTGCTTAAGATCAAGAAATAAAACTGAAAAGAGCAAAATTGATTGTGTCATAACCCTTCAATAATGTGATCATTAGCAGTGTCTCCATCAGTAAAAAGGGTTATTGACTTCTACAAGCGCTTTAATTCAATTTGATGTCATTATCTGATAGTCTCCAACTAGTGCTCCAACTTACCCTGGCAGGACTTGCCGGCTTGGCAGTGTGTCATGTGGTTGAGGACGTTCTTCATGGTGCGGCAGTGAGGCAGGGCGCAGGCCCTCACCTCCCCGTTGGCCTGCTCCCGTCGCTGGCACTTGTGTGCGTGAAGCAGCAGGACCAGCTGCTGCTGGATCAGCTTGCGCTTCTCTGGGTCAGCTGTGGGACCTGCTGAAGGCACGGCCACCCCTCCGCCGCCAGTCAGAGGGAGCATTGCTGCCTGTTGCTGAGGTTGCTGCTGGAGCTGCTGCACAGTTAACAAGGAAAAAAGCAGAAAAGAATCGAATTTTACTTTGATTTTTCAAGACTTTACAAAGAAAAAAGTGCAGTACAGTACAAAACATGTCCCATCTTATTCTTTACCTTATCAAAGACTGTAAAATTATTAAAAATGAAATGGTACACAGGAGACACATATTTTCACCAATCCAAAAATGTAATGATGCTCCAGCCCTCTACCAATATGTTTAACAGGAGCTGCACAACTTTTGAACATTTCATCTAAAATGAGACACGAGATATGCCTGATCTAGACACTTCTTATACATTTCTTTACACCAAGTAGCAAATCAGTGTCTATATCTTCTCAGCAGGCTTTAGGGCTGCCCCTCTGACATTTTATCAGAGCCCAACTGAGTTCACATGAAATCATCATTTTCTGTAAATCAAAAATTATGCAACCTCGAACACTATCGCTTGTAAAAAATAAAATAAAATATCAAAAATCATATATCAACCATCAAGCTTTGTACATAAGTATGGTCTCATTTTTAAGGTGAGAAGTACATGAATATGAAAACTAAAAAAAAGCACTCAGCGTGCATACTTCTGCAATGTACATTTTCATAAATAACTTAATCCATATTCCAATTAATAACCTAATAAATTTCATGAAATCCATCAATTAGATTATGCATAATTGAAGATGACGACAATCTGCGAAGTAGAAACCTCTGTGGCGGAGGTAATAAATCTAAATCTATCACCAATTCAACTGTGAACGGAGAATCAATTAAGCAAAAAATGGATTTCTAGCATGGCCAAGTACAATATTTTGCAAAGGAGAGCTCACTGGAAATTGTGGAAATTTAAGTTTCCAACAATACCAACAATGTTATTGTAGACTGACTTAGTCTGGATATTTTGAACATAATTCTACATTAATGAAGTTCAGTGGTTCTCCTACCATTAAACGCGATAAATACTCCTCTTGGCTTTAGCAATTATAAGTTGCAGAATAAGGTAAATACTGAAACCCTGATAACAACAACTTTGCTAACTGGTAGTACTGGTCAATCTCAAGTAAGACAAATACGACACTTCAGTGTACATAGCTCCATGAATAGTATTTTCGTATTGACTGAAATTTGTGTGTCTGAATATGAGTCTAAAAACAATTTGTTACTATGTGTATGGTAATGTTTGAGTATGTGCAACAAGCTCCAACCATGTTTGGCATGCTAGTGACAGCAGCCCCTTTGAGCTCATTCGGGAAGGGTGGCAGGCTGTTGGTGAGGGGAGCCTTGTTCTGGATTTGTTGCTGAGGGTTTAGCTGCTGGCTGGGCCCCGTAGGACCCTGACCGTATGGTTGGGCCCCAAATGGAGCCCCATTGCTGCCCAGGCCCATCTGGAAAGACAGAAAGATGCAAGAAAAGTGACTTATCTTACATTAATTTATATTTATCGACATTGGTTTTGAAGAATTACAGTGAAGGCTACTTTAAAATGTTTTTGTTTTGTTTCATATCAATTTCAGATCTTTGTATATGATGTGCTTCTTTAGGAATTTGCTTGACAGTTCACGTCCCTGCTACATTAAAGTTCATGCTAAATGGGACAGTAGTACCAAACAATTTGAGAACATTTTTTCCCCCTGCAGACTAATGCATGAGCAGACATACATTTTAGTCCAGTAGAGGTGTTGCATTGGTCTGTTGTATAGCCTTTTCATTCACCTTTATCAAGGGAACCCTTAGTCTAATGTGATGATACAATATGGACCATTTGCAGCAACGTGACCTTAGCAATGTGATACTGACAAACTAACAGTTAATGTTTGGTCAGCAGAAGTTGTGACTGTATAATGGAACTTTGTAGAAACAAAGTAGTAAAAAGTAGTACAAAGTAAAAAAAAAAAAGGTCAAACAGCAGCCAGCCACCATATTTCTTGTCCTTCAACCACCTCTCACTGAACATTGATCTTTTACCCATGGTTGAGCCTGCTCACAGTGTTGTCATCAAGGCATTGCCTTTTTAACACCCAAACAAATATGAATTTGCTGTATTGGTCACTGTTGTGGGGTATAGGCTGAAATACTGGAAAAATAACACAAAAAAACTTTTTTTAAATAGACCCTCTTATGCATTCTTTCCAGATAAAATGTATTACCTCCCCTCTTAAAATTAAATAAAAAGACATTTTTAGACCTTGAATATCAAAAAATAATCCTGTAGGGGTTGATTAAGAGAGTTGTCTGAGAGATCAGTGTAAGATATTCATGTACTAATAATAGAATACTGTCCTAACAATTGTTTGTCATTTACATCCAGTCAACACACTTCCTCAACAGCAAACAGGCACAGTTTGCCAACAAACAATTTGTTACTACACCCTCTGCCAATGCAGGCCCCATCATAGCCGTGCCAGGATTACCAAGTCTGGTTCAATCTAAACCAGCCCATGTCCTGCACCGTGACAGCTCAGCTGGACACCATCTATTGGTATGATGGACTTCTCCAGTCATGTAATCAACTATGAGTTGGCAACCCCATTCTCTTGTATTTAGCAAATTCCTTTTTTAAATCATCTTATGAATAATTTGTTTTATGAAAATATTTGTAAGAATATTCAATTTCTCAGTCACTGTGTCTGCTCTGTTGACATTTTTATTTTTTTTCAGCCAACAATTTAAAATTTACAACAGAAGGTGAGTCACATTGTTCACCTACTGGTGAGCAGCAGTCTTGTTGTTAATGACATGGCTTTTCAAAACAGACGTGGTAGTGAATAACATCACACCAACTGCGTGCACTTACAAGCCTAAAACAACAGGACAAATATGCCTGCATTTAACAGGAGAGATCATACCACAACCAGAGCTTTAACAGGGGAGACGTAATACCAGAGAACGTCTCATCTCATTTGGCCCCTCAAAAATGAAGCAATAAAAACTCTCCGTCCTCAAGTCTTGATGTACCTAATGGCCTCACAGACCACCAAGGAGTATACTGTTACCTCCGCATTTGCCGCTTTGTATTCACTAGGTACATTATCTATCACAACCTAATACGGCAATAGCCATATTTGTTCTTGTCAAAACTTCGCTGTCCCACTGCGGTTGTACTGATGTCGACGTATCTACTAACAAACATAGAGGGAGCATAAATGGGCCTTTACTCCCTTTAATTAACTTTTTGTTTTTACATTTTATTGTTTTGTTAAATTTGGTTTTCATACAGACATATTCATTTCATTACTGTATCTTTTATCTTTGCGTTAGTGTCTCTTGTAAAGCGCTTCGTAATGTTACTTTTGATAGGTGCTATACAAAGAAAACTTATCATCATGATATTAATAATAACAATAATAAGGGATGGATGCTATTGATAAAAATTGACATTGCAATGTCACAGTTGTTATTTACATCTAATCTATCATTTCTATCACTATTCAAATGCATGCTTAATCTACATAGTGGAAGATAAATAGGCTTAAAAGTTAAACAGACTTTTAATGTAGACTAGTCAAAATAAGTCAAATTGGAGGATTGTGAGTTTTCCTTTGGTGAAAAAAAAGGTTGACATTGTGTGTCCTGTGGCCATTGTATGGGCACATTGTATTGTTGATGCTGAAATTATATGTGCAGCCCTAATCAACATGACAACATGGAATTTCACATACTGTTATAAAACAGTTTACCAATATCATCCACCTTCAAACAAGAACCACAACTGCACACATTAAGACGTGAGGCATCAGGGGAAATAAAATCCTGGTTACTGTGGTGCTAAAATCTCTGATCAACTTGTTCCTGCTCCCTCATCCACAGACCTGCTGGGAGACCAGAGCAGACTCCACCATGCCAGGCCAGGCTGTATACCCTCAGGCTGTTGACACCGCTCCAACAGACCAGATAAAATAGACCCAGCTGAGACAACCAGACACTGGCAGCTTTTCAACACAGCTGAGGAGGTGGATACACACAGTTGCACCCACACAAATGTGCACCCCCTCCACTTTGCTCTTCCCATTCAGTCCCCTGCTCTCTGACACTCCACACATCGGCAGGCAGGACAGTTGCCAACTATCATGTCATCGCTTTGCTGCCATGCCAGACTATTCAGCTGAGCAGCCCTCACTCCCTCTACCTCATTTCACTTGGCCTATGTCATTCTAACTGATTAAGTGGTTTACAATACTCGTCTTTCCTGTGTGACTGACAGGGCAATAAGCCAGAGAAAGCAAGGGGCGTGTTCATGCATATACAATGACACAGGAGCAAAGGCCAGGAAGGAGTGACTGCAGTCTCTAATAAACACAAATGCCCAGAGAGAGATTTACAACTGGCGATTAAAGCACAATAGAGGAAGCCACACACAAAGACTGGGTCTAGTGTCCTTTTTTTTCCTGTAGAAATTTTGGTGACATGATAATCAAAGGAGACTGCATAAGCTTACAACACACACACACACACACACACACACTGGGTTTGGGCTAGGTCTGCATTATGTCTTGTGTATAGAAACAGCTCCATCTTCAAAACATTGCCATTTTACAAACTATGATGATCTGATCATGGGTCACCTATCCCATCCATGTACATGGACCGTCTCACTACCTCACCCTCTCCTCCCATGACCACCAAAACATTTCCGGAGGAAGCGCTGCACACTCACAAGTTGTCTTGAGGGAAAAATAAATAAATGAGAGCCAAATGTAAAATGAAGAGACCCATGCTTTGAGCTTTTCAAAGATGTGCGCTACAAGATGTGCTGCTACATACTAACACAGAAAATATGTTTATCGGCTCAGATTTTTTCAAAGGCACACTTGGCATTTGTTAAAATATATACAGTATATATATATACCTTCCCATTGACTTGAATGGGAAACTGTGTTCAAACATTTGACTGGTAATGTATACTGTATATCCACGGTAGGCCATCAGGGCCAGCAAAGCCTTCTCTGCAGGCCTCAAGACTGCTGCAACATGCAGTTTACAAAATATGTTCTCATAAGTCTATTAACATCAATACATTGCTACTCTCTCCTCAGTTGTGCTGTTTCCTGTGCTGCTCATATAAATCAGAGTTTCCATCCAATTAGATTTTCCACCTGTGCTGTCTCTGGGTGAAAAATCTGCCCTAAGTCCTTCAGAACTGCGAGTGAATGCCCCCTGCTTCTGTGGATGATGTTGTTGATTGTTATATTTTTTTTAACTAATCCGATTGCAAGTTTACAATGTTGGGTGTATCAACCCTCTCAATAGACGCCGGTGACCAGCGAATTCATTTTCTAATACTTTTGCCGTCTATTCTTCAGCTAATTTTATTGTATATACTGTAAATAATTTAATACAAACTGCCAACAGTCATTTATGCATTGATGTCCATGAAAATCACATTTTAATCGCTTCAAACAATAAATCCGCCACCTTCCAAATGGCAACAAACTCACTTCCCTTCCACCCTGTCTGCTGGTATGTGCAGTGATTGAAATAATGATGCAAGTCAATTGCCCTTTACTCATAGTAGTATGTGGTCTACATGGTATGCAGAACCCCAGCCAGCGCTCTTTGTTGTGTGGCGGTACTACACTGTCCACAGTACTTAAACAGACCCGAGCCATGGACAGACTTCATCTTGGTGCCAGGCCTGTTTTTGGCTGTTTAATATTTTTGCTCGCTTTAGATCATTGCCTCTGGTGTGCCTGATGTTCAGATTCAGTGTCCTGGCTGTGTGTTTGAGTGAAGAGTGCGTGAGGTGGCATGTACGTTTGGGTCCAGCGGCTTGGCTGGAGTCTGGAGAGCTCGGTGGTTGTGTGAGTAGTTGTGACTGGTTGGAGTTTGTTCTTGTTTCTTTGATAATGACATAGATTTTTTTCTTCAAAGTGTACTGGTGTGACCAATCAGGACATTTATTTGCACTTTGCAGATTTCTGATCGTATGTATGACCAAAATACTTGCAGCCTTGAGTCCTGGTCTCCTCACACATGTTTACATCCATTTTTTTTCCCTTTGGTTTTTCATCTTGCGGTAAAAGCATGTGTACATATGCTATTTGAGAATAGATCTCACACACAAATCACAGACACACATCTCAAAGTCTCTTCTCAGTAGCTTACAGCATCTGTGTATTGTGGTTAGGAACAGTTTCAGTGTCTTGGTTTTGACACTCAGCCAGGCCGATAGATGGCTTCCTACTGATTTCCTGTGAAAACACATTGGCGGTAACATATAAGCAGCCAATGACACTATAAACTCACACCCACACAAACACACACTTTAGAGTCCCAAGAGTAATCTTAGCATTTGACAGCAGTGTCCATAGTAGCTCCTTGACAAAATGGAGAGTAGATTTGTGAATTGTTGAGAGTACAATTCATTTATGAACAATAAGAACGCTGAAAATGAGTGGAGGGGGAGAAAAGACTGAGCAGATGAACCAACAGAGCAAACAACAAGAGTGTGTATATACACAACCAAACATACACAGTAGCGCATATGGCAAAAAGGAGCAATTTGGAGGCTGGGAGGCTTCAATTCAGTTTGTCAAAAGTGCTCTCAAAAACTTAGGTGTTGCTGTTGTTCTATTCAGTGTAAAAAAAAACACAAAGATGTTGCAGAGAAGGGACTTCCTTGTGGCGCTGTTGCATGATCTCTGTGTAAAAAGAGCTAGAGTTGATAATTCGGCTCAAACCTGGAATTGCGAGTTTGGTGTCTAACAGCATCTGTTGTCATACGCTTAAATAAATCCATAAGTTCAAAGACGGTGACATAATGAATTGACACAAGAAAAACATAGCCGTTTCCACTCTGGTCAGACTAACAATGGAGTTAAAGGTGACAGGACCACAGTACACACCCTTTAGCCATAGCAGATTGGCTATGGCTAAACACCAAATACTGCCAAATAAATTATTCTGTGCAAATAATGAATGAAAAGTAACGGCAAGTATGTCTCAATGCATTTATGCATCAAAATGACTTGACTTAAAAGAGTGGTAGTGGAAACGGGTGTGTGACGGGGTCGGGTAGGTTTTTACGTTATTTCCAATCCTGTGTGTGAGCTTAAACCCGGCTCATTTCTGGCAGACTGAACTGAAATTTGTTATTTATAGATGGAGAGAACTAGGTGCCTGTCATTATATAGCAGGAGCCCCACGACAACCGACTAGCTCAGTGCCACAGGGTGGTGCTTTCCTGTATATTGTTGAGTCGAACGGTTTGTGCAGCGCAGCTTTACAAGTCTGACCAACGTCTTACCGATGTCCACAAGAGCAAAGTCTCATCAGTGATGAGTCGCTGCAGTCTTGCATTATGATACATGCTACTTTAGTAAGAAGTCTTGTTTTGATTCATTCTAATTAACATTGCTAATATTACTGCAATGTGCTGTTATTATATGTGGCAGTGTGGTTACGGTGAGTGCAGGATAGAGAGGGGGGAGACAGCAGTGGCGGATTCAGGGAATGTTGTCAGGGAGAGAGGGCTAATTATTCCGGGTGTTTTGTGTTAAGAACCGATTGCTCTCGCTCCCGCAATGGACCTGGACCGTCTGCCTGGAAAGGCAGCGAATGAGAGTCTCTGCTCGTGAGACTGGAGACACGAGAGACACATGCCTGGATTGATGCTGCAAAGCTTCTGTTAATTTGTCCTTTTGTCAGTGAAGCTGGAAAGATGTGTTTTACGTTCAGTTTGTTTAAAATTAAGACCGTTCCAAACATCATACATCGGTGCCGTCACTGAGAAGAACCCACACATACTGTAGTGGCAAGGAGCTCAATGCTACAATATAAATCTACACTTCCTGTATCTGTTTGAAATCAAATTCCCTCTTGTGAAAAACGCTCTGACTTTCAGGGTTCCTGAAATCAAGCTACTGCCATCTTGTCTCAAGTTAGACTGGGCCAAAGTCTTATTCTATTTATTACTTTGAAGTTAAACTATAGAAGAGGAAAGGTTATGTTAAATGGCTGTGAGAAATAAAAACATGAAGTGTCACAGAAATCCAAACAGATTGTGATGCAGCTACACTCACTGAATTTGTGGACTGAATAGCAGTGGCTGCCGAGTCAAATGTATCACCGCATTTAGTGTATAGGACAGGTCTGAAAATTTTAGTTTGACTCACCTTGTTCAAGTTGCCAGCTTGCTGGGCTGCAGTGAGGGTGGCGTGAGCCCCAATTTGCTGCCCACCTTGGGTGAGTGTCTCTGCTAATGCACTCCCTGCTCCTCCTGGTCCTGGTGCAGCTCCTTGCATTGCTGGTCCCTGGTACTGCATGCCTGAAACACCTGCTCCCCGTCCTCTACCAGCTTCAGGTCCGAGACTACCATTCATCACCTGGCCAGGTTGGGGCTGCCCTCCCTGGGTCAGAAGCCCACCATGGCCCTGGTTACTGTTTATCATGGCCTGATTGAAGCCAGTTGTGTTCAAGCCCATTGTTGCAGTATTATTGTTGTTGTTCTGTCCTGCAACTCCAGTTGGTGTTCCTGCTTTTTGAGCCTGGGGAGATGGGTGGTTGTTGGGGGAGCCCTGGCCAAGGGGGCTTTTTCCCAGCGGTGTGCCCAGCTGAGGCCCCATGCCTGGCTGAGGGCTAGCGGAGTTCAGCCCTGCACCTGTGATACCGGAGGTGCTACCTGTTCGAAGGAGCTCTGAAAGCTGCTTGTGCTTGGCAGCAGCATCCGGGACACTGCTGCCACCACCAAGGCCTGTTGGGGTGCCACCTGGGCCACCAGCTCCAGGTGCTGCTCCACCGTTTGAAGGGATCCCACCCATCAGGCTCAGATCCCCTCCATTAGGGATCAACTCATCTGGAAGGTCATTCTCCAAATCATCCCAGGATAGTGACCCCAGATCTAGGAGAGAAAGTGGAGGAAAGAGAAATAAGATTTCAGATTTCAGTTTCAAGATTGCTACAGAGGTTTGAAAATGATGTGTATAATAATTCAAACGTGTCAGTAGGGGACGTGCAATCTAAACCTTTGTGGCCTGTCACTTAACAGTTTTTATATTTTCTCCTTGTAACACCTGAAAATCTACCCACACCTCCACAGACGACAATAGGTGACCAAAATAAAATATGGATCCCCTAACTACCAACTGATTCTCCCTCTCCATCCAAATATTCCCAATGATAGGATAATAATGAGCAAAAATGTTGGCTGGCTCTGGACTATGGTCATGTCCCTGATCAAGTCCCTGCAGCACAAGACAAGAAATAAGACACAGCTTGATAATGGGAGCATCATTACTGGCTGACAAACACAGTGTGACAACAGAGTGAATCCAGTAGCACACATGGTTCCCGCTAGGCAGCAGAGGAAAATATGTGTCACACCACCCAGAGGTGCGAGAATAATGCTGGGAGCCTAGGGTGCCATGATTTAATTGAGATGAAGTGACCAAGACAGCGAGAAAATATGGGAGACGTGTCCTTTAAAGAGCGTGTTTCTGAGTCAAAGTCTGCCCTGACTAATCAATTAGTGTCACGTGTGCGAATCAGGTGTCATTTTTTACTTTGGTGTGCGAGATTATACTGGTTTAATTTTGAAGCACTGTCTCAACTGTTGGTTCCATAATCTATTCAGTGTATAAAGTACATTACTGCTGGTGAGCATAAGCAGGTAAATTACTTTTAGGTTCTAGTGCTACT
Organism: Chaunax sp. Z400; assembly: GCA_037577475.1. Classification (NCBI taxonomy): domain Eukaryota; kingdom Metazoa; phylum Chordata; class Actinopteri; order Lophiiformes; family Chaunacidae; genus Chaunax; species Chaunax sp. Z400. The sequence continues at coordinate 20,053,459 of CM075191.1, read as the reverse complement.
TTCAACTGTCTGTGTGCACACTCCTGGGCAAAAGAAAGAAATGAGCTAAACTCTTCATCATATTTTGTACAAATATTTGTTTTATTAAACAGAGGCAAAATATGTGACAAAGTAAAGTCTGTGTAAGCATGTTTGAAAGTTTTTGATAGTCTTTTGGGGAAAATAAAAACAATTTGAAGATAAGAAAATGCCATTTTATTTATTTTTTTATTATTCTTCATCAGTCATATCGAGCTGCTCTTAAGTTATTTGGATTTCTATTTGTATTTAAAGCTGTGATTCATATTAGACCTACATGAATACACAAATCACACAAATAGTGTGTATGTGTGTGCAGGATTTTAAGTGAATTAACAAATCAAACTGTCAGGCTAGTTGACTTGCACTCTGTGTCTCATTAGGCATCTCTAATATTACAACTGGAAAATTTGTGTCCAAGGAAACACTGGAAATACTCCATTTGTGCTAATATGTATTGACCATACCCCCTATCATAGGTGAATGTGAACAAAAAGACATGAAAATCAAAAATCAATATTGTTTGATGCAAATATGCCTTGTAGAAAGTAATGAGATGCACAGCTTTGGGGCCCTTACAGACCATGTGTGAAATTTCATTGAATTCTGTCCAGCAGTTTTTGAGGAGATGTAGACAGACCATACCCTCAAATGTGAGCAAAATGACATGAACATCAAAAGTGTCTAAAATGTAACATTACGCAAACTTAGGAAAACAATTCTAAAATGTTAACCTTTCGGGCCCAACAAAGCATGTGTAAAATTTCATTGAAGTCTATCCAGCAGTTTTTGAAGAGATGTGGATAGACCTTTTGTCTTTTATGTAAGGACGTACAGACAAGGGTAACCCTATATATCCCAAAAATGGGTTTGCTTGAGGTGGTGTAGTGGAAATAAAAGACATATATTAAGCTTGTTTAACAGACAGACAATGCAGACGTCACAGCTGGGATGAGGAAAATTTATTTGACAGCCACATTTTATGAACAACATTTAAAGGGAAACGGCAGGATTGTTTTTAAATGAGCCATAAAATGTAATCCTATGGGGAAGAAATGCTCATCAGATAAACGCCACTTACAGGCTCATAATGTCACTGAGTGTCTGACAACATGGAGAAGATTCCCAAAAAGACACACGTGTCTGTGTGCGCATCTCAGTGTGTGACTGATTCTGTCGTTTCGGTTTTGGTACAAAATTAACCAATCAAATTTGATAATTTTTGTCCCTCCAGTAGTATGAATGTGTCTTTGCTAGGAATTAAAGTCGTGAATAGTACACATACTTTGAGCTGCACTGAAAGATGATGTTCATGAAGATGAGTGAACTCATTCATTTCTTAAATCCTTGTTTGTTTGTAGCATATCAAAAGTAGTCAATGCTACTGATTTTATGATTTAACTTTTTTTAGTGGGGGTGGGGTGAGGAAGTGGAGATCAGTTGTATCTGTCCCTCTTCTGAGACAATGTAAACAGATGAGCCATTACAGCACCCGGTATCACAACATTGTATTAGAGACAGGATTTGCACACATCTACCCCTGTTACATAACCCTCCTCTGACATCTCTCTGTCTCACTCACACTCTCTCACACTCGCTCACACACACTCTCTCTGTCTCTCTCACACTCTTACACATTCTCCCTCACTCACACTCTCTCACTCGCTCACACACACTCTCTCTGTCTCTCTCACACTCTTACACATTCTCCCTCTCTCACACTCTCACACACACACACACACTCTCTCCGTCTCACCCTCTCACTCTCAGTCAGTCAGTCCACCTAAAAATTCTTCAAAAGTGGGGGATAAATTTGTTCATCATTGACCAAGTTATATAAAAACATAGGATTCATATTTTGAAATAGAGACACAATGAGTAATTAGTATGAGACCACATTATGTGAGTGGCTGGTAGCACCATGGCACAGAGATGCACATTTACAGCAGCTGCAATGCTAAAGGTGCTGAGAGCTGAGGAATATCAATTTATGCATCTATCCACAAAAAAAAAAGATCATTAGCAACTAACATGATGAAGAGAGCTTAATCCTATAGGATGGGAGTGGATAGAATAGAGAAGACACTGAGGCTGTCACCACCCATCTGCTGCTGGATGTCTTCATTGAGATTCAGTCAAGATCAAGCCCTTAATGAGGGCATTTGGCCTATGCACTTCCTTGCGTTAACACAGCTTTCCTGATCTGCTACGCTAGCCCACCGTCTGTTGCTAGCATTGAGCAAGCAGGTGCTTCATGTGGAAGAAGCTTGTTTAAGGCTGAGACCATCCGTCTTTGCCATCCTCACTCGTCTCAGCCCCTCCTCTCCAACCAGCAGCCACATGGATGCTCTCAAAGCAGCAGCATTCAATGCAACCACAGGCCCTCAGGCCTGGCCCTGCATTAATTTCTGAATGGGAACACACTCACTCTGTGCAACCTCATCCCCAGGCTCCTTGGCTGGAGAAGAAAATGCAAAGCAACATTTTGGTTAGGTAGCACCACAAGCAGTCAGGGGAGCCCAAACCACAGGGGTAGCGGGGAGGAGAGGCAGATTTGGAGTACTTCTCTTCTTGCACCCTTTTTTTTTTAAATTTCCCATTGCACCTTCCTTCTAATACTCTTCCACCCAATTATCCTCCATCCTAAACTCAATGATCACCACATTGTTCTCTATTGTGTTTCTTATAAACCCTGTAGCACCAGTCTGTAAATTGTTAGCCATAAATAACCACTAAAGCAGCCCCGGCATATTCTAGACTGAAGCTGTCTGTCATCTTGGCACAGCACCGAGCATCTGGCCAAGACAGACAGGTGTACTCATGGCTTTCACTTACTTTTTTTAGAACACAGCAGGGAGGGCAATTCAGTTTGTGCTGTAATCTATCCTCTACTTTTTCAACAATACTTTTAAGGGTCCTTGGAGTTGGTCATAACATCTGAAGTTGGGCGGAGGTGTGGAGAAAAGATCTGCGATATGTATCGTCTACGATGATGACTTAAACATTGCTTTAATGATGTGCGAGCGGACATTGTTGATTATGTCAGTCACATTGCAAAACCTAACAAAAACACACATTGTAATTCCATGTATTGAGAGTGCATGCAGTGTTTGCTAGTGGTGCATTCAAGATGACGGTAAACTCAGTAAACACATTTTGGGAATTTTTGACCTCTGAAAAATGGGGGTGTTTAGATGATAACCTCAGAAAACAACATGGATGCCCTGATGATTGGCCATATCAATTGCCAATCAGGTTCAAATCAAAAAAGCTTGAGTAGACTAGTGGGCTAATATCAATTACAGATGTCTTTGCAAAATTGTAATGTTGTCAGCTTCAATAATAAATTGAGAATGCAAACATATTACATCTAATAGTAAAGGAATTCTGAGTATCCGAGCAAATAAGCTCCAATTCAGACAAATTACACGATCACCGCACGACAAACTCAAGTTAACATGACTGAAAAATTAGTGAACTAACAGCTTCAGGAAACAAAAGACACCAATAAACTTGGAATGGCCATTGACTTTCGAAAATTCCAATAGTCATTAATTAAAAAAAAAAAAATCAATTCGTATACATGATTATCATTTTGTCATAAAAAAATGTTTTCTCTTGTTTTTACCTAGACGTGGTAGTAATGCAGTACTACCGCAAGAAGATGGCAGTAATACACCAACAGGCTGTTTGCATCAGCTACTGAAAAAAGAAGAAGAAAAAGCTACGTCCACAGGGCAGATAGATAAGCATGCTACCCGTCAGAAAATCCGGAGTGAAACTCCTTCAAAAACATAAAGGTCAATGAGTTGCGTTTCCAACTCTGCCAGGTAAAACCATCTTATCACAAGTCAAAGCAAAGCACCAGCAGAGGAAGGACCATCCACAGTTAACATTCAATGGCTAGTTTTGTCAGCAGACAAAGTGAGTTTGATGTTGGACGTGCAGAATAAACAACAGCCGTCATCTCACAGATGATAGCAAAAAACATGCTGCCTATCAACTTTACTGAAGGCGACGGTTTTTGCCAACTAGAAATACTATCACTGCAAGACTGGAGAAACTAGGATACACATATGATATGATAATAGCATGTTAGCTGCAAAGTCATTTAGCACAAGTTGAAAACTTTGGCTCCCGAATCTCTCTCTCTCTCTCTCCGTGTGTGTGTGTGTGTGTGTGTGTGTGTGTGTGTGTGTGTGTGTGTGTGTGTGTGTGTGTGTGTGCGTGCGTGTGCGCGGTTTTGGGGGTTAGTCATCATGTAGTCGATTAGTGCAGAGCGATTATCTATTAGTATTTTTGCGTGATATGCCCATCTCTAAAATAAACAAGACACCACCAGCCTCACCATCCATATCATTTGACTTAATTGCAACACTCGGAACATCCTCGTTTACATGGCGGTGGTTTGGGTTCAACAACATGGATGTTGCTCAAGACATAAAAGCTGTAACCACGTACATCGCAAAAGACATAGTTCTTAATTGAATGGTTCTATTTTAAGTAGACGAATAACACATATTTATGGAATCAACAAAATATTAATGCTGGCTAATGGAAACAGACAGTATTAAATCCAACAGTATGATAACAAGGGAAACACAAATAAATACAACCATGGACACAAGTAACAAGCAGTATACATTTTTTTTAAAAAGCCCAATTAGCCCATCCTGCAAACCAACAAAGGCCGTTTAAGAAAAAAAGGGTGTCATTAACGGTTTACATGCAAGTAGGCGGGTGGTGATACACCACCCTCCATCTCCCCTTCACCGCTCTGCTGCTCCTCCTCCTTTTTCTTGGGGTTTTTCTTGTTTCCTCACAGGCAGCCTCATAAATGACTCCATTAGCAACTGCATCATGAGCTTACTGTCTGTCTGCTGGGCATTAAAGCTGCCATCTGCACAGTGGCAAGTAAACATGTGCATGTTCAAGGGTAGGTTTACTGAAGAGGCCATGACTGACACGTGGAGCTGAATTAGGAGCTAAGTAAAGTACAGTATGTGAAAAATCACACTTGTGGCTTTGATCAGCTTAAAGACAAAAAGAGCATACTGAGACTCTCCCTACTCATACACACCTTTACTTTACCATGGAATCAATAATAAATAATAAGAGGATATAGAATGCATGTTACTCTGTAGATTATGTACATTGTGCAGCAGATCTACATCCCTATAACTTTATTTACATATATAACAATGTATTTGAGGCAAACAGAATACCAACCACGAGCAATTCACTGACTATGATTAACTTGCAGTATCAAAATGCAGAAGCTTGGTATTTACATTAATACATTGTTTTAACATTGTCCCAATGTGACGCCATCTCGATTTGAAATAAACCACTATAATGTTAAAACCTCTTTAATAGAACCTATGAACACTACCAATGGATTTTTTGAGGACAGAGGGGAAAGAGGAACCAGGGGACCCTGTAGAGTGACATATGGCTTGAATAGAGATACAAGGGCATGTGTTTGCTCTCTGCCACTAAAATAAAGCTGAACCTCCTCAAATGCACATAAAACTTGATGGCATAAAAACATTACAAGTAAACAGACGCCGCAAGCATAGAAGCTTTAGCACTTGTATAATTATGCAAATACAGCCCTCTGGCTTTATTGCATCCTAAAATGAGGCTTGCGACTACAACCAGGCACTAATACAAATGGTAAAGGCCAAATCTAAGGGCAGAAGGGTGCTGCTCAGAAAGCTTCTGGCATGAAGTAATTTAAGATTCCTAAAATGAAGCTTGCGACCACAACCAGGCACTACTACAAATGGCAAAGGCCAAATCTAAGGGCAGAAGGGTGCTGCTCAGAAAGCTTCTGGCATGAAGTACTTCAAGAGTGAACGCCAACTACTCGTCAACATTAATTTATGGCTTATAATAGTGGAACCCAGCACTGTCCCATGAGGTCCATTTGCTCCCAATTGTAAATGGCGAAAACTATAAAGAGTAGATGGAGCAGGTTTAATGATTGATCACTGCACACATGTGGCGCCTCTGCTATGTGTGATGGCTGTTGTAATTCATTGATGGTGTGACAGCTGCTTTTGTTGACAGGCTGTCTTTTTTTTTTTTGCAGACTAGACAAAATCAGAATCAGTGAAGAACATGGACCATTTCATAAACATAGCACTCTAAAGAAAACCATTTGTCTGGTTACAAAAACATATTAAAAACATAAATCTTAAAACATAATTAAAGCTACAACTTAAATTGCATATGATTCCAATTGTAGTTGTAATTGTAGTGCAATTATAAGGCAGACAGAGTAAGTGTCAAGACTTGTGTTAAAGCCACATTAATCAACTCTAGCCAATATGTTGGAATATTATATTTTATAGTTTATGTTTAAGAAAATAATAAAGCCACAGCCATTATTTGGATTCATGTTGACCTTTTCAATTCTTATAATTTTTGCCAACTCCTCAAAAACTTAACATGATAGATGTTTGGCTTTCCTTACCAACCTCTTGGTAACTGTTGTTTGGAGCTGGATAGTGTGTACTAGTCTAGGATTGTGGCAGTATACAGTGCTGTGAAAAAGCATTGGGCCGCTTCCTGGTCTCTATTTCTGTGTGCATCTCATACCAAATTGTATCTGATCTTCAAAACAAGATTTAACATAAAACAAAGGCAACCTCAGTAGACACAAAATACAAGTTTTAAATGAAAATTGCATTTATTGAACCAACAGGGTTATCTATTACCATCTGGTCCTATGTGAAAAAGTATTTGACCTCCTAGAAACTAAAATCACCAAACTGCATTAATAACTGGCTGCAGCTCGACTAGACACAGCCAGACCATTTTCAGAGGTATGAGTTGGCTTGTAGGACCAGTAGCACACTATGCCAATTCCAATTCCAAAACAATTCCAGAAGAGATGCGGTAGAAGGTGATTGAAATACAGCAGTCTGGGAAGCGTTACAATGTAATTTCGTCGTCTCTGCAACCCTATTCACAAAGCGTTTTCAAGTTGCAACTTGTGCGCCTCTATTCCACCCAGATGTTCTGTGTGAACGCCATGAAGGCACAATGGTGGTCTGTTTTGTTCCACATCTGTAACGGCAGCGGAGCTAGTAACAGCGCCGAATCACGAATCTGTGTGAACACGAGGTGGAAAGGCAGGATGGGGCTGTGATGTTTTGTTTAGACTTATGTGTGCGGCCCATACCAGAAGACTTAGAAAGCAGCCAGTAGCAGTTAGCAGCTAACTCCAACTCGACCTTCAAATTGAGGACAGCAAAACGTTTAGGAGCTTCTTAACATCCGATGAGGAGAGGAGAGGATGAGGTCAGCCTTCATGTAACATAGAAGGCAAATCATTTTTTGGCATGTTAATCCAGTCTTTACAAAGCATTGCTTGACGCATATGTTAAAGGCCCATTTATGCTCTACGTTAAGAGGGATACGGAGATGGACAGGGCCCTCCATACGTCTTCTGCGTTCATTCAATACGTTCATCCATAGCTTACGGATGCGGACGAGACAGACGAAATGGAGCAATACCACCGTAAATAGATGATGGCACTGTCGCTACAATTCAAAGCAGGGCATGACAAATATGTAAATATGTATGCATGTAAAGAAAGAAACAAAGAAATTTTTAATGGACTTCCAAGGACTTTTTCGTGACAAGCAGACAACAAGGTAATTAACCTGTAGAATGCCTTTGCTTCGATGTTAGCGCTACACACCATTTTGTATTCCTATTTGTTTTCATGTCATGTATTGATATATTCGCACTATGTTTGTTCACAAATATAGTTCTCACAGCGTTACTGAGGTGTGGATGCATACAAGATGTGCCCGTTCAAACAGTAAATGGCCTGTGTCTGTGTTGTTGTGAAGAGAGATATATTGACTCATTAATCTATTTGTGTCACGTTGTGGGATCACTGCCATTAGCTTAGCGGCAGTAAAACTGGCAACTGGTGTTAGCAATCTGCGGACAATCATCTACGAAAAATTTTTTTTTCAGTATTTGAATTTGACACAGGTTATAGCAATATGGTCAAGTATTACTTGTTTGCTGTCTCACTGTTGAGAATAAAAAATGTTATTTAACTTTCACATAACCTATTGTGATGAGGCGGTGCTGGTTGTTGGCTCAGGGTTTACTTAGGAGGCTGAAGCAGGTGAGGGAGACCAGTGCAGCACGTTGGACCACGGTACACTCGCTGATTTGTACACCTTGTAGGCAAAGGTGTTTAGTCATGTTAGCTGTGCATCCTTCCTTACACAAAATAAGTTTGGCACAGGTGTTGAACTGTGCCGACTTGGCGTTTTTCACGGCAAAACAAAGCCACACTTTTGAACGCTGTTTGCTGTGCCTCATGGCAGAGCCCGGCTCAAAGTACCCATCCAACCTGTGAGGCTGAAACTACGGACGCTGCATGCCACCACCACGGAAACGGAAACTTAACTTAAGCGAGAGTGAAATGTATTTGGGAACCGACAAGCAGAATCGACACTGAAACCTCCATATGAACCGCCCCTCCAAATTAACGGTGGGGGAAATATTGCAATCATAAAATGAAATGAATCTTCCTCATCCCTCACAGCCACATCTGCATTGTCTGTTCATTCAACAAGCTCCAAGCTTAAATCCTGCTTTTACATTAAGGATGTGATACTTCCTCCACCACTGGTGCCATCATGCAACAGTGTTTCCCCTACCATTGTACAAGAGCCAGACCAACAGCAGGCCAAAATATATTTTAATAAATATTTTAATTATATATATATCAATAATATTTAATATACACATATCAAATATTAATTCATTCCAAAATAATAATTTGCATTTGGGAGCCTATGTGCTGTGCTGTTCTGAAAGGCGAGTCCACCTCCCTCTCTGTGTCCACCTCCACTCAGAGCTCTGCCCTCCTGGCTACTTTCGTCACCAACTAGTACACAAACCCGGGACTATTTGAATGAATGCTGCAGTACAATGTAATGATGGACTGGACAGGAGATATTCATGCTTTTACCTTCATCAATTCTTCTCCTGGACAAAGAAGATTGGCTAACATAGTTCTGTGTGATGGACAGGAATCCCATGACCTCCAGTAAGACCTGGGGAGGTGGGCTGTGTGTTTACATTAATAATGACTGGTGTGTGAAAACGTCTTTCGTTGCAACCCACTAGTTTCACCACATCTGGAACTTTTACTGGTCAAGTACAGGCCATTTTATTTACTGAGGGAATTCACCACCATCATTGTTGTGTCAAATGGCCCACACCGATGAATTTTTCATCATAGCTGAGGACTTCAAACATGTCAATTTAAAAGCTTCATAACAGGATCAGCTGACTAAAAATTCTCCCATTCTTGTGATGTCACATAAATGTAGCGAGATAATAGGAAAACATGACTTGCAGACATCCACTGAAGGCCACTTTTTTCCAAGTTATAACTCTTTGCAGACCATGGGATGTTGTGTTTACTGTTTAAACTTGTTGTGTCACCTTTCAGCAAAAATACCTGAAGAAACAACAATTTCCCCCCTCAGATATTCTCAGAAGGCTCTATTTCTATTGCACCTTCAAACTAAATTTATCAAGAAATAAATCCTGGGTCACCTCTTCTTCCTGTCTAGGTGCTGTCTCGCTCCCTCTTACTCTCCTTCCAAGGTCCACCATGGCAAGATGTTACGAGAGGAAACTGCCTTAGGCATGTTAGGACCAGGGACAAGGGAGACAGGTGGAACAGTTACCTATGCTGATGATGTCTGGTCTGGGCTGTGACTTACAAATGCAGGGGACAGGTGTAATGAGTACTGCAGCATTTTCCATTATGAGAAAATAATCAACAATCCAAATCATAATTAAGAGAACTATGTGTTACAGTAATGTCTCATGATTTGAACATGAACACACACACAGACACATTATCATTCAGCTCTTGTTGGTGAAGGTACTGAGTGTATATCTATAAATGAAACAATAAAGTTTAGAAATTTGAACATCAAATATCTTGTCTTTGTACAGTACTCTATTGTATTTAGGCTACAAAGGATTTGCAAGTCACTGCATTGTTTTAATCAACATTTTGCATAATGCACCAACTTTTTTGGAAATTCTGTTGTAATAAATGTTCAAAACCAACTGTGTGTAGACCCAGTTGGTGTTTGTTTTAAAAATATTGTCAGATTTTTTGTTTTTGTTTTAACATTAGACCAGCTAAATTTCAGGCGCACCAGTGCAACCCAAAATGAACACGCCCTTGAACCCTGTAATCTGCTTTGTACATTTTTCCTTGATATGAATAGATCAAACAGCTGATAAGCACAACAAAGGCCAGTCAGTGCTGCCTCTCTGCCTCTGTCGTTTTAACATAAGATGGTAACACATATTCTAGCACACAGACAGTGGAAACAGCAGCTACACATCAGAACACAGCACACAGAGGAGACATACAGACTTTTAGAAATATTCTACTGGTGGCAATGACGATGATACTCACTAACCATAAGTGCAACAAAAGGGAGATAGTGTGATCAACTTATCAAACACCTGTTGAGCAAGTAGAATGCAAACTTGCAGAAACACGATGTCTTCAGCCATAACGACACTAACTTCCTGGCCACTCTTGATTCACACCTGGTTCGTTTTACACAGCCATACGAAGCTTGTTGTGCCAAAGTGCAAATAGTAAACTAGCGTTATTCTCTTAAGATGGGGAAATTGTTAACACAATATCAATTACATGAAAGTGGTTTGGTTATTGAAATGATCTGTATAATATGCCATCAGTCACTGTCAACCATGACAGGAAACATCTTTAATATCACCTGAAATGATACCATCCAAGCGAACACACCATTATTTTTTAAAAGTTACGAGGTAGGCAATCTTGTTTTATTAGGACAAGATAGATAAAGACTGCAAATAAATAAAGCATGTTAACAAAGTGAAATGTTTACATTTTGCTTCAATGTTGTTTTACATATTATTTTATCACAAAATATATTCTAAACCATGTCATGCTTGCATGGTTTTGAACTATGGTCTTAAATGTTACTAATGAACCCTCTGGTTCCTTCATTATTATGGTACTCATCAAAACGGTAGCAAATTAGCAGAAGTAAAACAACTATGAGGAAAATTTACTTATGCTAGAACATCAGCGCGTCTGAGCTTTTAAGCAGACTTTGCATTATTTGTATATAGAGAATGATGAAAAATTATCTAACATTACATGTTTCTATAGTGATATGTTTCATGTGTGATGCGTTTTCGGAGTAGAGCACATATGAGAAATGCTCTTGGGTAAAACATGCATATGCTTAGTCTCCACAGTGCATATGCTTCGTTTCCCGTTTCAGTGACTTAGCACCATCCCACCCTGCACTCCTCACTTTAACACAATTCTGCACAATGTTCATAAGTCTACCATATACCAGTGTATATTTCTTTTCTCCATCCTCTACTTTTTCTGTCCTGTACATTTTAATGTCCTGCATATTTCTACTGAAACTCACATATTTGTATATGTATATATGTGTGTATATGTATGTGTGAATGTATGTATGTGTGTGTGTGTGTGTGTGTATATTTGTTTCTGTATCTTTGCTTAACTTATTGTCCAGTACCTTGAGTGCAAGCAAAAACCGGAGTCAAATTCCTTGTATGTGTACACATACTTGGCCAATAAAGCTGATTCTGGTAAGCCGTTATAGTCGAATGCAACAGCACTCACAGCAAGACTTCCAACTTTATGTTGAACAATATTCAGTTTTTAAGTTTGACTTTAACTGTGTGGTCATTTTCGGGGAAGTAGCTAGTAAGGCTGCTGAATTGAGTAGCGTAATATGTTATGGAGGTGGGTCCATTCCGAGACTGTTATTACGCCTGCATAAGCACATATCAAGTGTACCTAATTTACTAGCTATCGAGTATACAAAGTAGGTTCTTCAAATTACACGCTTGCCACAGAACCAAACCACAACACGGCACTAAATTCAGTAGAATCACAGTAACTACTTCCAACAAGAAGCTCGGCACATAGACTAACCTGATGACTTTCAATCGTATACATAGGTGGTAACTAAATTAAATTAAGAAACCATATAACACTAGAATGTTAAGTGTATCTATGAATGACATTGGTGTTTACATATGCAGACAGTTTTGGGGCCTTTACCTGGTCCATCAGACGCCGACAAGGCAGGTGAATTCAGCTTTGGCCGCTTTGAGTTGGGAGGTCCGACGTCCAGCAGGTTTTCAGTCATAGTTGTTTTCTTGTGCGGCTGGTTTCTTCAGTCGACAATTACGTTTATTTTATGACAGGGAACTTGTTCTATTAACCAGAAGCTTCCAGGTTAGCACATTAGCAAGCTGTCTGCCTGCTGACGCTAGCTAACTGGCTAATAGCTAGCTAATTGCCTGCTACCAGCTAAGTTACTCGTTAGCAATTGCTGTGAGTCAGTATCTTTCAAAAGAGATGCAATAGCGCCCCGCTTCGCCACCGCCATTCACCCCATGATAATCCAACACCCAACACCCACATTATCATCGTTAAATAACCCCAAATAAAATATTCTCCATGTAAAAATCGAGCTTCAGAATGACAATCCAATAAAATCAAGTGGACTGCTGCATTCCCGGTCTACGGTCGTAATTTCTAGATGCTCGAAGAATCCATTTTGCGTAACATCAAATTTCTTCATGCAACAATCGCACGAAGCTCAACAAAAATGCACAATTGCATAAAAATGCTATATTTTTGTAAATCACTTCGAAAGTCAAGATCTGGTCTCCGCTTGCCAACAGTAAACAATACTGCTCTCAAAAGGCTGAATCGCCGCACTCTGAAGGGGAAATCAGATATACGGAGCTTTTTAGCCCGACGACCACTGATCCAATTCCCGTTTTTTCGCAGAAAATGTCTCCGAGACGATGTTAAGATGCCGTTTTCGGGGGAAGAACGCTGTCATATCACGGTAATGATGCTCGATTTCTATGTAAAAACCAGAGTTGGACTGAAATCCTAATTCCGAGCCACGACAAGATGGCGGCTGTTGATTCCTTCGATACAAAAAAGTTTTTTTCTTTTCCAGATCGGCTGGTGGGGGGGGAGGGGCCGCGCTATCACGCCCTACGTGAAAACACCGCTCCTGTGAACCACTGGGGCCGCTACAGCACCGCTAGTCAGTTCAGAAGCCGGCATTGAATATAAAATTAAAAATACTAAAACATTTAATACTCAATGAAATCATTTGGAATAATTCGTAACAATAATTGTAACTGTGTTGCATGTTACATTATTTTATGAGTTAAACTACTTAAATTCTTCTTAACATCTGTTAGATATTAAATTCACTACAGCTATGACAAAAATAGGATCCCAGAATGCATTCCTTACCTGTCTTTTTTATTATAACCCGGAGTTACATTGGGCTTTTTTTGTCTACACTTGACATTTCAGAGGACATGGATATTTATTAATGATATGATTATCGCAATCATAAAAGAACAGCAGAAGTTTGAGCATATTTGGGCTCCCTGCCGATGAGTACATCTACAACAAAAATATAGAAAAAAGCCAACACTGGCTATATAATTTGATCATTTCCTTTTTAATCAGATTTCATCAATCAATTCTGTTTGACTTTTTCCCCACTTCATGGCCAGTCTCAAGATGTCTACTCTTACATTAAGTGCGTGACTACGGATGTCAAAAGTAAATTAACAAGTTATAGGTTCTGGCAGTGATTATTTAGTAAAATTAAATTGTAGACAGGTCATCAGCTGGCTGATTAAAAAGGCCTATATCTTACAAACAGCAATGGGACTCGGTGGATGATTTCCTTAAACTTGGCCAGCCTGCAATGATAGCCTGGTTCTAAACCACTTAACAATTTAATCAGCAATTTTAAAACACAAAATGCACTACTTGGTCTGATTATCCAGCTAATGTATTTCCATTTATATGTCACAGTGCACTCAACTGTTTTCTGCATTTATTTCTCTCACACTGAAAAAAAAGAGATTAATAAAATCATAACACTCACACTTATTAAAATAGACACACATTGAATCAATTTGATAATACAAGTCAATTTTTCATTGTTTTCTGGCAAAATCTGACACATGCACATGTATAAAAAAATCATATGTGACATAAAATAACTGCATATGTACAAACACTGAGTGCTTTGTGCAAATGTGTACAGATTACGATCGTGTGTTGATAAATGATACATGGGTAATGTGCACAAAACATACATAATACATCTCATTCATGAACATAAAAGAATACACAAAGATTTTAAATCAAATAACTCTGTCTAATTTTGGCCCAGTGTAATAAAGAGCACATACAGGTTGAATTTACTAGAAATTTTATAATAAAAGATCTGGAGTTGTCACCATTTTAAAGAGTGATTATAGGCAATGATATTTTGCTGTAATGATTTTAACTTTGCCTTTTGCCTTTATCCCGCCCCCTCATTTTTCTGCACAAAGCAGAATCACACTTCTTCAACAAAAAGGCCTTGACCTTCCCCTCAATGCACTTGGCTGTGTTCTTAATTGCCTTGAATAACTGTGGTGCTGGACTTCTTGGGACACTACTTTCTCTCTGCCAAAATGAAAACAAATCTTGCCATACATACATCATCCATCAATACACTGTAAGAGAAGGATAAAATCCAAGTAACCTTAAATGAACAAAGTTTAGTGATTTAAAGAATCCTGCATGCTGGCATTACATGCTTAATGTTCAACACAATGAAAAATGATTTTTTTTTAAAAATTATACTGAAATGAAATATAACAAAGGTCCTATGGTGCAGAATCAAAACTAAAAATGTAGAGACCCTAATAAAGAAGGACATTGCTCCTTCTTTCCCATGCAAACAAAATCACTCAAATGTCTATGTCAACTGCATCACAAATCACAGAGCTGGCAGTGTTCACTTTTATATTTAATTCATTATACATGTGTTCAGATATGTGTTACTGAATAGGAGGTGTGCCCATCAACTTATGGAGTCACACACCTAAAAATCTACTATTACAAGGTTCTGTCACTGCTTGGCATGCTATGGCCTGAAAATCACCACGGATTACCAAAAATCGTGAGTCAGAAATTTGATACCCGATATTCTAATCTGTTTTAACACCTTAGTGTGGTATAATGCACTAGGTGTGGCACACTGAGTGCATTGAGAATACACAGTACAAGAATACGCAAGAGATTAGAAAAGATGGTAGCTGTTCTCATGTGGCCATTTGTGTGTTTCAATCTAAAGTGCAAGCTTTTGCAGAAACGTCTTTGGATTTTCAGGGTACTTATGCAAGAGTCACTAGAGCTCTCATTATCATTTGATACAAATAATCACAGCTCATACACGCTGACTGAACATATATTCCTGATTCAAAAGGCACTGGATGTTTTGTTTTGTTTTTTTGCTACTGATGAAGTCAGCTACATAAATGGCGATGGTTCATCATTTTTCATGCCTCCAAAAGATCAGGCAGTGATATATTTGCAGGATCAATATACAGATTTCAAACTACAAGGTCTTTTCTTCCTCCATTTCAAAGAATGTAGTGTAATTACTCCACAAATAAGGCTGGAACAGCAAATTACCAGTTAAACAGTGGCCTCATCGTTGATTGATTTCCCTTTGCATCACATTTTTTTCATGTTATTGACTTAGAGGAATTAAATATTTTTCTCACATACATACAAACACACACACACACACACACACACACACACACACACACACACACACACACACACACCAAGTACAAGGGCGAACAGGTGCTTTAAGGAAAAAAGAGCAAGGAGGACTAAAGATATTCGGTGGAAACACCAACACACTATCCCCGGCGACTGATTAATTACAAAATGAAAGAAATGAAAAAGAGAAAAAAAACACTGGAATTTGACAAAAACAATTGCGGCGAAACATTCACACAATTTCCACAAGCATACAATTATCCTCATTATGAAAACAGCACAATAAAAAAAATTCTGGCAACCAAAATACAGACATACTTTCAGGCACCACAAAACAATCAGCTAGTTTAGGTTGCATTGCACCTATAGATCACTCAATTAAAGTGGCACAATTTAAGAATAATGATACAGTAGAGGGCTCCCTCTGTATAAAAGCTGTGACAGCATAAAGTTAAAAGTCCTACCCCTTCAACAGTGAATCACACAGCTAAAGGCAGACAATACTTACCTATTTAATAAATCTATACTTATGGACTGACCAATGTTTTTTTTCTTCTAGCAATAAAGGCAACAGGTGGAACATCATGAAATTTGAGTCTGGTTTTACGCACATTACTGTACAAACTGCAGTTGATCTGTGCTTTGACACTTTCACCAAAAGCAACGTGGACGCACCCTATTGTCTATTAAGAACTACACAGTGATTGTCCCTCACAGTCCCACTTCAAGTGATACTCCTCTCAAAAATGTACTCCTGTTTGAGAAATATTTGGTAAAAACTACAGTGCCCAGGGGCTCTGTGCTGGCCTATAGGGATTAAGGTTCAACCAGGAACAACATTGTTCACCGTTTCATAAATGGCCACCTGGGACCTTTATCGTATGTCATTCCCTGCCTGTAACCCCCCCGTGTTTCCTATTGTTACTTTACTATCTACAACGATGAAAAAAGGTATAAAAGATGGAAATGACACAAAGATTTGGCTTAGTTCTTTTTAAATGATTCATTAGCAACAAAAATATAGACTATAGGTAGATGTACCAAGTTTGTAGTTTACTTTGGTGGAAATAAGACTGGAGTAAACTAAGCATACAGACAGACATAAGAGAAGTGGAACATTATGCAGAATTGGTTGGAGATTGTTTTGTGGAATCCGACATTTAGATCCCATTTAGGATTAAACTACAACCTTTTGACACCCATGAGTCAGTCTACAGGGAGTGTTTCATCTTGGGTGGAGTATCGCTTTAAGTATATTAAAAGTGCCTTCCTGCTTTTGTGATGATCTCACTTTTTCTACAAAATCTAAATTCCCTTATCTATTTTGATTTTGTGCTTTTGATTGTACTTATGGCAGACAGGAGCTTTGTTTCTTAAAGGCTATTTCATGGTAATAACTACCAATACAATACCAATACAAGTGGTTGAGAAAATACTGTGCAAGACCTGTGCTTAAAATGTCCATTTAGCTAAAATCTATGCAGCCTGCTTCATAGCATGTCACCTTTCACTAAGACTCTAGCACAAATGAATACTGTATAAAGCCCTCAAGTTAAAGCAGAACGCACAAATCAACACTGCTTCATGTGATTCCCTCATTCTTCCCTTAGTTCCCTCCACAGCCCATCATGCTGCACTGGCACTTGTAAAGGATTTAAAATAATTTTCCCTTAAGGTCAAGATTTTGATCAAGTTATAACAAATGATATGGCACAAAAATAACGATTTTTTTCCAAAGAAATGCTTGCATTGAAAATAAAAGTATGGAGTAAGAAAACACAGCATGTTCCGTAGTCTAAGATTGTTAAAACTTTGTTCAGTAATCATAATTACTTGTTCACTTTTCTAGTCCTGAAGGCACATAATAACAAAAATTTAAAAGACAAACAAGAATAATCATGTCAACACTTCCTTCCATCTGAACCCCTTTCAGCCTTCTCTCCTATGCACTGTTGTGCTCAACACAGGTCTAACCCTTCCCTGGAAAGGCGTTATTAGCCACCCTTATTGCCACTGTAGCCACTGTTTGTGTTGGAGTGATTGACATTCTCTTTTTCATCCATGCCAAAGACACTTCACCCATTCCTAAAGTGAAGGACATGCTGCCAACACCTGCAATCAGTCCTGGAGAGGCGGTAGCTGGGGGCAGCAGGGGGACAGAGGCGAGGAGGGATCAGAGACGAGCATAAAACTCCTCGTTGAGTTTTGTTAGCTCGTCGGCCTCTTCCTCTTCATTCTCCTCTTCTTGGAGTGCAAGAGGAGCAGGCTGCACCGGACGAGGCACTTGTGCAGCACTAGGCTCTTGGCCTTTTTCAGAGTGTGGAAGGAGGTGAAAGTCTGTGGCAGGGGGCTGCCCAGGCAGATGTGGAGCGTCCCTATACCCTTCTTTCCTCACCTCTGTGGACTTCGCTTGGACAGGCTCAGACCCTGCTCTTGAAGGCCTCACAGCGCTTTGTGGTTGAGGAGGGAGTGTGGAAAGAGAAGAGGAGGGAGGAGGAGTGAAAGAAAAGGAAGAAGAGGGAGGGAGAGCTGCTGTCTGGGCAACAGATCCTGAGGTCTTATTGGCTGTTGATGCCATGGACAAGGGCCCGACACTAGCGGCCAGCTCCGTTCGATCTTGATATATACTTTCCCCACTTCTGGGGTACAGAAAGGTCCTCATTTGACCTTTGCCCTTAACATTCACAGTACCTCTATAGTCAAATTCTAAGCCCATGGCACTGAGCACAGCATGGCTCTCCTCGCTCACCTGCACCCGACACTCCACGCCAGTGGAGTCCATGCGGCTGGCAATGTTGACCGTGTCACCCCAGATGTCATAGAGCAGTTTAGTGGTGCCGATCACCCCAGCCGTCAGTGGCCCATGGTTAAATCCAATACGGAGCTTGAAACCAAAACCAAGCATGTTCTTGTTGAAGTCTTCAAGGACACCCATCATTTCCAGGGCGAAGTTGAAAAGTGCCCTCAAGTGAGCATGTGGAGAGTCCTCATCATTCTCAGCCAGCTGCTGTACATTCAGTCCAGATGCTGCCATGTAGGTAGCGCCAATAGTCTTGATTTTTTCAACGCTTTTGAATTCCTGTTTGCGAAGGAGCTCATCAAAGTCTCCAATCAGCTCGTTGAGGACACGGTAGCACTCTTTCCCACCCTCGTAGCTCTCTTCGTAGAACTCACTGAAGTTTACGATACTGGCAAAGATAACTCCCACGCTGTCGTGGTTCTTGGAGTAGCTCTGGGTCACCTGAGGATAAAATGAGACAAAGACAGCTGCATAAGAATGTGCTCATATGAGGAGAGAAATGTGTTTGAATGACATCTGTTGGCATTTATTTTTTCCCTCCAGGATTTATTCATTTATTTGTTTATTTTCCCTAGGATTACCTCGATAATATCAAAAAGAGACCATAATATGTATGCTTTGTGTTAGGCCTTTCAAAAACGAATAGAAATTCAATAAAAAATCTGATATTATGGACACTAACGTGATCATATTTCAGATGATAGTAATGATACAATTGTTAAGATTCTAATACTTCACCCCCTTGATTAAAGAAAATACTTAAAACAATTTATTTTCAGATTTCCTTTAAAGTGATATATTCTGGATAATGAAACAAGACTTAAGAACTGTTCTGATAATCTTCATAATTAAGAAATTTAAAAAAATTAAAACCTTAAGCTGGTCAGCGACATGGATAGGGATGATGTTGCCGAGTAACCACTCAGCCTGGTCTCGCATCGTCTGGATCTTGGAGCGATGTTTGTCAGCCTCTACGTTGCCATGATAATGGAGACGGTAGCTGACCTCAAACTCACGGTTGAGGAACCAGACCAAAAGAAGGAGCAGGAAGAAGGCCAGGACAGCCTCTGGGACCAGAAGGTCAAGAGGTCTTGGAGGAAGGTCAGGGCTAGGAGTGACAAATGCTGAACCACCATCACCGGATGTGGAGATGTTCAGTCTGAGCAAGACAATGGGGAGAAGAAAAGATGAATGAGACTGGTTAAACCTTAACATGGTGATACCGAAAAAAAGGTGCATCTAAACAAAACAAATTATTGACGGGATTATGAGGAGACAGGAAAGAGAGGCTGGAGAATTCTCGACACTATTGGTGTTTTCCCGCTAAATTTGTTATGAGGTGGTTGTGTACACTATTGCTAGATGAAATGGCATCATGATGAAATATTCCTAGTGCAGCTTTGATTAAGTTTGACATCAAGATGTTTTAGAGTCAGTCCCTCAAAATCAATTTACTAAACTTACAGTTTTACACCAATGTATTAATTAATCCTAGAGGAGGCGACCTAACTTCACAATATGCCCATACGTCCAACTTTGACTGACAACATGCTTATGCTGCTTCTCTGGGATTGTTGTCAAAAAGCACCGTAGGAGATACAGTATGTGAAATCGCTAACTGAAGTTGAAGTCGATGATGAAACAAATCTGTTGCATGCTGACAAAATCTTGGAATGCATACTACAAATGTAATTTTAACTAATTAAAAGCAAAAGTCTGAGCATTGAAACAGTGAACAAAAAATACAGATAAACTACTGGGAAATTCAGTTTCTTATGGCAGTTTTTTTAATCGAAATATGTACAGCTCTGCCTTAAGCTAATGACTTCAGTATTTGCGATCAGCAGAGGTGTACATATAAGCATACTTAATATCGGACAGGCTTGAGGGCTTACATGTAAACACCACATCACCACAGAAACATTCCCTGTCGTTAAATACTGGAAGGCCTTCTGACCGAAGCACTGGCTCATAAAATTGCTCCGTTAGAAGAATGATTCAAGCTGATTTTGCATGCCTTGAGAAGTGGATGCCAATCAAAATGCAAACTGATAAAGCAGGAAAGTCATTTCTAGCCCTCTGTCCTCCTTAGTGGTGAACTGTAGTTTCTGAAGTCATGGCTCTCATATGAAATTCAAGCTAGCAGGGGCTGGATGAGTCATTTCCACCACTAGTGACATATAGCAGCCATTACTACTGGTGCACAGAGGAGACAGAGGAAGAGACCTGGGGAATAAAGAGCAGGAAAAAGCCATAAAGAGCTGCAGTTATGAAAAATATAAAATACAGCTGTTGCGCCGGATTGACCCATCAAATGCCACTCATCCACCAAGCCCCTCTGTTTCAATGGAGACACTCACCCCTGAACTGGCAGGCTGTTATTACGGGAGCTGGAAGACGATGGGAGTGGTGTTAAGACAGGAGAAAGAAAGGGTCACATGCACACACACATATAAACTTGCATCAATAATACAGATCAGATTAAATCCTCTTTGCTGTCTGAATAACAGGTAGAAAGATATATGCAGAACCAAACCAACTAGGTAAATTATAAAATGTTGGAGCAAAATGAGTTACAATATGAATGAAGAAATGCACAGAAATATTTTGGGGCCCAAACGTATCTTTATCAACTAGAGAGATGGATGAGAATTGCATGCAGTAAATTCTATCTGAAAAATCTACATGCCAAACACAAAGCTGTAAGTTTTTGTGTTTTCACATTGTGTTCTTAATTCCTCGCTTTCACACTACGTGTAAATTACTACACTGGCCTCCATTGATTTCTTAGGACACTTGAGGATTTTATAGTTCTGCAGGTTGATGAGGGCTTGCATGTTTCACTTGTGTGAATTGTATTACAAGTCTTTAAATTGTCTTTAAATTGAATGAAAAGTGAGATTCCCCACTAAGTACATACCGTTGATAGTATAACTATAGTATGTGTGCATGTGTAGTGTATGTACTGCATACACACACACACACACATACAAGGACATGCACTCCGTCATGTGTATCTGTTGACTTGGTGTGTATACATATTCATGCATTTCGTATCTGTACCTGTGCAGAGGGCTGTAAAGCAACAGCAGCAGAGTGACTCCTGTAGCAGTGGCCAGGATTGAACGCATCCAGAAACTTAGCTGGCAGAAGTTACAATACTGGATGATGGCCAGGATGGTGGCACAACACAAGAACATGGTGACCTGGAGAAAAGGGGATAGTCATTTAAGAGACTGGACAAGCAACACAGAACAAACACAATGCAGCTTGTGATGGAGATGGAAATTCTGCAGGAACCTTTAATCCTGGTAGAAAACTTTGCATGTTACAGACTGCTTTTGAAATGTACCTGTGGAGGAGACCCTGAGTATATAATGTTAGTTTGCAGTAGGTGGTAAATGTTTTCCAGATTCTTTGGTATATTACCATCAAGTTATTTAATATTATTAATTTTCCAATTAAAATGGTACTTTTAATGTATGTTTTCCTGTACTAAATATATGTGTATGAACAATGCTAAGAGGGTGAGGCTTAAGGGAAATCAAAGTCAAGGAAAATCTTTTGAGGGTCAAAAATACCTACTTTCTTCAATGTATTTGATGTAAAACATGCTGATGTTGGCCCTCAGAAATATACATGGATCTATTCTAGCAAACCTCCATGGAGACAGCAGTAGTCATTTGAGAATATACACGTTATTAATGATTACATTGACAGGATAACATCTTTTTTCCCTCTCATCCCTACACGGCCTCCCTCTCTCAGTCGTACCCCCCCACCCCTGCAATTTTATTGGGTTTTATATCTTCAAAGGCATTACGGTCCAGAAAACTGCATGTCTAATGAACAACCTGCTTTCATCTGCAAGCCCCGAAGAGATGGAAAGAGAGGAGGGGTGAGACCTGGCAGGGTGGGAGAGAAAAAGATAGAGATATAGGGTGCTGAAAAACAAGATATCAAAACGCAACACATCTTGCAAGTTGGCTCGAAGCTGGAAGGAGAGAGTCACTTCTACAGAGTCAGATATAACCTTGACGCAAAACAGCACAGAAACACTGTGAAGCATGGCTGCTCTCAATCTTCTCACATGCAGGACTCTGAGAAGAAGAAAAGTCAACATTTCTGGTGCCAAGGTCCATAGGCAGAGCCTCGTGAAGCCTCCGTGCTGTTTTCTTCTGCAGTTCCTATCAGCGCTCATGTTAGCTAATGGCTCTGCCTGTCTCCAAGGATTTCTGGCTTCAGACCACCATGGGCAAGGTTACAAACTGTCCTCTGCTTAATTTGGCTTTGAGATATCACTGAGGGCAAACCATTAGCGCTTAGAAATCACACGTAGTGCTATTATCATAATTAGCAGTGGCCCCTGTAGGGTCAGACAGCAGAGGCAGCATAGGTGCACTGAGAGTAGAGGCAGCAATGGTGACAGTAATGGCAGCCTTCATAGAAGAAAAGCAGTAGCAGCGAGATTATTGTTAATTATCTTTATTGACTAATACACAGCAAATAGCTTCAGGACTACAAAAGACACCATACTTGTCATCAACCAAGCTCCAAACAGTTTTATGAAGTCTTTTTTTCCAGAGCATGAATTCTGGAGATTCTGTTTCTGCAGTGGTCTCGTCATTGTCTCTTTAACTCATTCACAGTCTTATCCAGTTTTTATACCATCACCCGCCAACAGACATGTTTACCTGGAGGGGCAAGTGCACACTGCAGGTGAAGTGGGACAAGACAGATACGGCAGGAAGGGAAACTAACACAGCCCCAATCACATGGCGGAGGACCCATCCCGAGACCACCAGGAGCAGAGAGCGGGTACAGTTCATCACCTCATCCAGATAAAAGGCCATACTGCAGGAGAGGAGAGGACAAGGTGGTAGGAGGACAAAACAGAGGATGAGTTTCCGGCAGCACAACTTAAGAGCAATATCAGTTAATTCTTTAATTAATCAGGGAAAATTAATCAGACTCAGATCAGTATTTAATTAAGAAACATTATTAAAACAACAACTATGTTGCCCAAGTCCCAGCTAGGAGATGTAGAGTTATTGCCCATTTTATCATAGGGGTAAGTCAAAATAAAGTTGTTTTAAAGCACTAAGACCTCTTGAGCATTTTGAATACTGGAAACTCCTGGTAGAAAGAGTTACTCTACCTGGTGCAAGGATGCCATTTGACAAGTTCTGAGCCAATACTGATTTTTCACACAAAAAATGTAGATGAGCCAGTCGTATTGCACCGGGGAAGTTAATCCATTGTGGTGTGTGAGCCCGCCACCAAATAAAATAATTAAAGCCCGTTTGACTTGGAGAGCTGCAGTGCTACAAAACAATCTATCAGCGGTTTTCAATCCTGTGCCATTAAGGCCCAAGAGGTGCATGTTTTTATACCAACCGAGCACTACAGCAGTCAATTTGTAAACATATTACTGGGCTTTGATGGCCCGTGTCTGATAAACACAGCCTAAAGGATATTTCAGAAGCTTTACCATACTGCTGGATCTTGGGAAAACATGTTTTAAACATGATTTATACATCAAATCTTTCATAAATACAAGTATGTTTTGATTAGCCTTAAAACCATATTGGTAGAACGCTGTTTGATATAAAACATATTTGTGCACTCCCACTCACAAAACCACAGACAAAAAAATCACGGTCCATCAAAGTGTCCTTACCGTATAGACAGCACCAGAGAGGCTAGCTCCAACAGACCAGCCAGGGGAGCCACCACCAGGGCAGCAGGAGATAGAAGGCCCACAGTATCCGGGCTCACCAGAGGTGCAAGGAAGCAAGCCAGTGTCAGGGCCAAAAACACGAAACAACTGAGGAGAACATCCAGAAAGGAACTGAAGGTGGAGCTTGCAAATGTCTGCACCTGAACCTGGTTCTTCACCTGCAGTTGAAGAGGAACAGGAAACTGAGTTGAGGCGGTGGAACTTAAGTGTTTTGTCTAAAGTAAATCCAAGTACAAAAATATTATGACTGCTGCATAGCAGTGAGTTGGGAACAGACATTTTTGAGAGGGCAGAAGGAGGAGGAAGAAGAAGAACATAAGCAGAACTGTATGGATTAAGATTATGATTAATCCATAAAGTCAAGTCTCTGAGTCACACAAACAATGCAGTAAATATAAGATGTCCATTCTGCATTACCTGGGTCTTGAACTCACAACCTTGGGCATCATCGGCACATTGTGAGTTCAAGACCCAGTAATTGAATTACAAATTTTGAAAGAAAATAATAGTCTGAGGGCGGCATGTTGGTGTAGTCTATAGCGCTGTTGCCTCACAGCAAGAAGGTCCTGGGTTCAGATCCACCTGAGGACCTGGGACTTTTCTGTGTGGAGTTTGCATGTTCTCCCCGTGTCGGCGTGGGGTTCCCTCCAGGTTCTCCGGCTTCCTCCCACCACCAAAAACATGCAATATAGGTGAATTGGTGACTGTAGGCATGAATGTGAATGGCTGTTTGTCTTTCTGTATGTGGCCCTGTGATGAACTGGTGACTTGTCCAGGGTGTACTCCATCTCCCAAACACAGAATACAAATTTTAATATAACTAAACAGTGAAAAATGTGAAGTGAAATTTGGAAACTAAGGAAAAGTTAGACCACTTCACAGCTTAGCCAGAAAGTCACAACCAAAGCCAAGACTGACCATCACTGAGTGTCTCGGTGGATTTGCGGAGGTTCTGGATCTGACCTCAGAGGTTGAATGTAGAAATGTCTTTTGTCTCTCTAGTAACGCCGGTGTAACAGCAGGGGGCTCCAAAGCAAAGGAGTCACTGCAGACCAAGTGGAACCGGTCCTAAGAATGTGTGTCGCACTTAATGTGGCATAAAATTTGGAGATGGGGATACAAGGAAAACCTCATGACAATCCCTGTCCCCTTTCCTCAAAAACACATACACACAGACACAAAGCACACTATTCAACACACACAGACATGTTATAACACTAATGTTTGTCTGAGGTTCATGTGCCACTCGACCCAGAGCTTCCTGAGAATATTTTGTGCACCTGATATATATTTTTTTGTTTTTTCCCATCAGGTACTTGAAAATCATCACAAGAATAGGAAAATAAGGAAAAATCCCAAAAGTCAGATCTCTCTTTCACTAGGATCTTAAGGTTAGCGCTGAGTAAGGCAGTGATGAGAGTTACAATCACAGTAACAGGTATGGTGATGAAAAATGTAAATACCTCCTCCTTGTAGCTGCTGCGATAGGCCTTTTCCAGAGGTCTCTCTAGGAAATTGAGGCTGATCTTGTTGATGGGTGGCTTGAAAAAGTAGTCCTTCATCAGACTGTTAACCGCAGAGGAACCAGAGCAAACATAAGGTAATCTATTATTCTCCTTCGGAAATCAAATACTGCAGAAAATACAGACTAACTATTAATGAAGTAAAGCAAAAAAAGCCAATGTATTTACTTTGAATGTACTCTTCTTTGAGCAAATGTTAAAATTTACCAGATTGGACCCTCTATATCAGGGATTTTTCAACTTTCTTCGGTCTCACAACTGTTTTTAGGGCATTCTGCACAGCTAATCAACTTGAATCATACTCGGCCTCATTTTCATCCTTGGTGCAATTAGTTTGATCAGATCTGAAAACAATAATCATATACAGGTGCAGACCAAAACAACTGAGACCCTTTAGTGGACATGGGCTGGGTCTCAAAACGTCCATTAGTGTACTACCATGTAGTATACTTATATGTTAAGTGCGCTCACTTACATGGTGCATGAATTTTGACCTGTTCTTCTACTGCTGGCTGAAAATGTATCGCTATTTTGACTTATTTACTCTCCTTGTTGTTATCTGTACTTACCTGTTTGTATGAGGTACACCTACCTAAAAGTGCTATTTCTATTGAATGTGTTGAAGAGTTGTTGACTTATTTTAATGGTGTGAATGTTGTGAACTTTACTGGGTTATCCATGAACTGTTCCTCCCAGGGGAACGGGATTGTGATGGGAATTATTTGCCCAACCCATTTTATATATTAGGTTGACAAAATAAATGCCTCTCAGTGTACTGTATATGTGAAAGTCTCATAAGCCCCTCCCCTTCTGCTACATAGCCAATAGAGGGTGATAAGTGTCCATCGCTCCACGCTCAACTTTTGAGCTGTTTTGAGTTTTCATAGTATACTACATTCATTTTGACATACT
The DNA here is from genome assembly GCA_037577475.1 of Chaunax sp. Z400. Classification (NCBI taxonomy): domain Eukaryota; kingdom Metazoa; phylum Chordata; class Actinopteri; order Lophiiformes; family Chaunacidae; genus Chaunax; species Chaunax sp. Z400. The sequence goes on along the minus strand of CM075191.1, from coordinate 20,026,753 downwards.
TGTTGGTGTGAAAGTACTTATACACTCTAACTGGTCAGGTTAAGTAGGGAAATGTGTGATTCGAGAGACAGCAGTTGTCTCTATCCAATTAAAAAAAAAATTCTGGAGCAGTTTGTGGCCAGCAGGTGCATTTTGCATTTGGGGTACAGATGAGTGCAATCAGCAGTTGTTAGCAGCCAGCTGGAGGGTAAAACAAGGTCTGACCTGGACTAGCAACAAAGTGCATTGCAAGAACTGCTTGCATTTTCTTCTATGTGAAAAGAAACCAAACCGAGTGGAGAAAAAAATGAAAATGCTCTGATTTCTAAACTTCATAACCTCTACATTTTGTATTATCGTATGAAATGAGTTTGGCAAGCATTTGCATTCAATTCTTAACAACTCCCTGAGGTTCCTCCTGTGTGGGTTCATGTATGTTTTTAGGCACAATCTAAAGACATGTAAAATGTTAGAGTGAACCAGTCGTTCAATTAGTCATCCTTGAATGCTATTATCAGTTCATAAATTCTACTTTTAACCTCTTTGCCCACCTGTCCTCCCTGATAACATCCACAAAGTGGACGTCGCTCTTTTCTCTGAAGTTCTTTGCACGCAGTTGGATCAGGGCAGAGTGGTCCATTCCCGTGCCTCCTGCCGCTGTGCCAGCAGCCATGCCTAGATTGGTGCCGGTTCTTGTGGTAGTGCTGGTCTTCTTTTCTTTCTCCTGGAGCATGTCGCACAGGGAGCTTTGGCTGGCTCGCACCGGGTCCTCCAGCGGAGGACTCAGGAGACCATTGGCTGTCCTGCGGCTTTGACTGGGGATGAACTGGATGGAGAGGAGAATGTAAGGAAGACAACGTATAAGAGATTCAGATTCAAGATTCAGAAGATGGACGAGAGGAAGAAGCAGAGGAGCAAACCGAAAGGTCACAAAGATGGAGGGGCACAGGGGCACGCCTGTTGAGGAGCTTTAGTGACAAATTATTAAAGGGCAGCATGACAAATTCACTGGTGGTGCTATTGTTCATGAATGTGTGTGTGTGTGTGTGTGTGTGTGTGTCTGTGTGTGTGTGTGTGTGTGTGTGTGTTACCTTGGCACTGCTAGTCTTGTGCTCCTCCTGGCAGCCGTTCAGCACAGCCACATCATCACCCTGTTCTGAAGACAAAACCACACTGTGGGACACACAGGGAGGCTAAAGACAAAGTGGGGGAAGAGGATGACAAATTAAAACAGATCACACAGATGCAGTTTGAGATATAACAACATCAGTGGTATCTTCTGATAAACACCTTGTGTTTTTAATTGATGATCATTTGTCTTTTAAAGAGGATTCAGTATGATTTTATTATAGAAATAAGTCTTGTTTTTCTTTTCTATGTGAAACACAAATTGGCACAAAATCCGTTCTCATTTAGCTTCTCTTTTAAACCTGAAATATGGAAATTACAATCTGCGATCTCAGGAGTGTTTCAATGTGACCAAAGCCCGAATGGAACTGGCTAAGAAGGCTTTTAGGTTTTCTATGTCCACAACTTGGAACAATTTACAGACTGATCTTAAACTTCAAAGTTTGGTGACTATGAATGAGTTTAAAACTATGATGAAATGCATTGAATCCAGGCTGTCAATGTGCACTGTTTTCTCTGATTTTGTCATTATTCTTCTTAATTTATGTGATTTTTTGGGGGGAAACATTGTGTTGCTGCTATTCTTGCTATTCGTGGCCAGGTCTCCCTTGTAAAAAAGATCTAAATGGGACATACCTGGATAAATAAAGGCTAAGTAAAATAAATAAAACCACCATTTTAAGCTGTATATCTAACTTTTCAGCCACAAGGAAGGGTAAAATAATTTCAATCATCCTCTTTTTTTTTTTAAAAACTACTGAAACAACAGAAAGTGTACGGCAGAGGTATCCATCACTTGGTTCCACGCTCAACTTTTAGTGTCTTCTGACTAACCCCGATTCTGTCTGGTGTCTGGTGGGGCAGCAGGGTCTCAGGGGCCTGCGCTCCTCCAGGGATGAGGTCCGGTGTGCGGGGCTGAGGACAGGAAGGCAGGCTGACCTTTACAAAATCTCCACCTGACAGTCCAGACTGAGAACAGCCACACTGCACATCATGCTCCATCTTCCTTCCAGAGATCAGGTAGGTTTTTAGACCTGAGGAAAAACAAAAACAGAAAAGCATGGCTTCATAATGATGTTTTTTCTTGCTTTGACTAAAAAGTAACAGGGAAAAAGCAACTGCAGCACACAAAAGAGAAATCATTTTTAAAAAGAGTGGTCCCTATTCTGAACTCCAGTATTTTATTGTTATCCACAAAAATGAAGGTAGTGGCAAGTTCTGGTCAAATGTTCACTGTATCATTGGTTTCAAAACCACAGGAGGTTGGAACACAACAAAGTCATGAGCAATGTGTTGGAACCACACAGTCAGTGGGCAACACATTCTATAATAATGAGAGGACATCTGCATTCTCTAATCTAATGCTGCAGCAATAATTCCATCTAGGGGCAATTATTAATTATAATTCTGATGACTGATCATCAGTTATCAAGTATAAATACCAAACATTGGAGATAGAACTGCAGCTGTAGCTTGTGTCTCTTTGTTTTATATTATTTATTAATATGTTTTATATTATTAGGAAATAAACTGTTTGGGATATTGATCAAACAAAATCTGACTTGAAATCTCCTAATAACATTTTGGGACCTCTTAATTTTTCAGTGAAAGGAATTCATGATTTTTTTTTTTTTGTGTGTGAAAGAAATGCTCACTTGTGACAACAGTGGCTAGATGCAGACATACCCTCATCCGCTAATCACGATTGTTGATGCACATACTGTAATGCAATACTGGGAGTTTCAACAACTATGTTTGTACATCCACACAGAGCTCTAGCCATGTTCACACTGGTGTAGCGCCAACAAGGGAATATGCAAACAGTGGATGACAGTAGTGGCCCAGAGCCAGCCCCTATCAGTTTGTCCAAACACATAATAACCTGGCTAGCTGGCCTCTTTGCTCAGCTTAAAGATACTAACCTTGTTATAGTGATAACTAGAGGAGCAACATGGTCCAGGAGTATTAAAGGGCTCCCAGCCTCCAAGTGATTAATGATGCTACATTTAAATTGTATAGGCTTGATTTACTCTGAGAAGGAATCTCCCCATTGGGTATCACTGCCCCATGGGCATGAGCTGTCCCTACAGCACAGACTAAAGACAATTTTCACTACAATGTACTTCAGTAGCAACCATTCTGCAGATTATTCCTGCATCTGTGAACTTTTACATATGTGAGATAAGGGCTTCCTGGGTATAGTGTGCTAAGGCATGCCTAGCTCAGATATGTCCAAGATTTGTATTTGTAAGTACTAGATGTTCAGCTTCATTTCAGTTGTTTTTTAAATGAAATATTTTTTTCCCACTCAAAGTTGCAGCTCTAGCCATAACTGTATAAAATGCAGCTTTTATTACATTGCAATTTAGGAACTATATTTTGAATGTAGATGTAGATGTGTTTTCTACTTAGCTTGGAAATTATCTGTGAAGGGAAAAACCCATGGTTTGGATAAAATGTCTTTAAAAACATAAGAACACGAAATGAGCAAAATCTCTGGAAATATCCTGTAAAAAGATGCTGTTAATCTAATCCTAGATATTTTTGATGTATGTATTTGTTTGTAAATATGCCTAAATTTCTCAAAATCAAAAAAGGTACCTCTCCAGTACATGGGAGATGTGTGCATACAATTTTGTGTAAAAATATGAAACACTTTTTTTGAATTATGCCCTTGAAACCCTCATCTGAGACAAATCCCAGTCACGGACTGAACATAAGTTGAACTTGTAACCATGGACACAAAAAAAAGTGGCAAAAGCTCCTAAATAACAAAAGGCACCACTTCAATACTTGGTTATTCTGTGCAGAAGATTTCATGAAAAAAATGTTGAACAGTTTTTGAGTTATGCTCCATAAACAAAACATGATGTGAGTCCAGGTAGAGGCTGAGCCAACTTCAAACACACAGAGACACACATTCTCGCTTCTTTTTGCTTGCTAGCTTATGGCTCAGGTAAAGTCTTCTGGCTGTTATGAGCTAATAAAACACTTGCGCAAATATCAGGTTATTTTCTATGGGAACACACCATTAGAGACCAATAATATACGGCAAAGAGCATTAAACACTTGGACCAACAAACAAACTTTACATTTTTAGCTTGATTTGCCATCTATAATTTTGAATTTTGAATATATTAAATTGTATTTGTTGATTTGTATGTCGTGAATAAAACCTTAGGACATGGCTTGCTTTCCCAGTTAGCTTCCAATGATCACCATTAAATTCTCACCAAAGCGACCACCACCTGACGCCACAAAAGAAGTGACTTTGGAAGAACTTTCTCTCCCAAGAACACTCCAACTGTGCTGAATAGGCAGGGAAGCACCCAAATTATTGTTGAATAAAAATATATTAGTTGTTTCTAATCAATCAACAAGCCACAAGATTGTTTTGTTTCTTGCAATGTTTGTCTTATTGGCAATTTTGGAAATAAGTTTTCCTTGCATCTTTTGACTGCAGACATTGAAGCAGCTACAAGGAATTCATGTAGCATAAGAGGCAAAACACTAGCAGAGTGGCAAACAGCAAGAAAGTGAGCTGAGTTTAGCATGCCTCACATAACCTACATTCCTTTTCTACTTCCATTTCAGCTTTCCAACTTTATCAACAGCTCTCTCTAAACTCTAAAACAGGCCTTGGATTCTAAAGGTATCCAAAGCCTTGACGTAACAGACACTGAATATTTGTAGTTTTCCCATCAACGAGTGCACAGTACTGTAGGTTAATGTGCCTAAAAAAAAGAGACACTGTAAAACATAAAATAGAATGCAGTAAATCCTTTTTGACCTATATTTCATTGAACACTGGTACAAAGATTTACATTTACTGTTAAAACTAATAAACTTGGGGCATGTTTACCATTGTGTTACATCACATTTTCTTTGAACAACACTCTTCTATTGCAATGCCACGCTGTTGTAACATGTGCAGAATGTGTCTTGGCATTGTTTTACAGGAATTATCAGGGACGTCCCTGAAAAATACGTTATCTGGATGGCAGCATATGTTGTTCCAATACCTGCATGTACCTTTCAGCATTAATCGTGCCTTACAGATATGCAAGTTACTGCCATGCCATGGGCACTTTATCATCACAGATGCTGGCTTTTGTGCTGGTTACAATCTGGATGGTCCTGTTCCTCTTAAGCCCAGAGGACACAATGTCTATGATTTCTTAACAATTCAAAATGTGGACTCATCAGATTACAACAGAAAGATCACCTTTTTTGTGGCAGTATTTCTGGATGTTGTTTATATGCCTTTCGTCTTTAATTTGAATTTTTAGATGCACTGTGTTTACCATCAAGGGTTTTGCAAACCCATGTAGTAATATCCTTTATGCAATCATGGTGCTTTTTAATGCAGCACCACCTGAGAGATTGAATGTCAGGCATTCAATGTTTGTTGGTCTCTGAGTCCTTTATGATATTATGGGCTGTAGATGGTGAGTTACCTCAATTCCTTGCAAATTTTCATTGAGAACATTTGTCTGCACAAAATGATGAACTTTACCCCCTTCATACTCAATCAGTATTTACATATTTGCCTGTAAAATGATCCAATCAGGTGTTTTTCAACATTCAACAACATTACCAGTCTTTTGTTGCCCCTATGCCAACTTCTTGAAGATGTTTTGCTGGCATCAAATTCAGAATATGCATACGTGTATTTAAAAAAAATCATTGATGTTGATGAATACACTGTATTATGTGAACAAGCTATCGCATTCTGTTTTTGTACTTTGTACTTTTTAGATACAGTATACAATAAAGTGCCACATGCACATTCTATGTGTAACCGGGCCAAACTTAATATAAATATAATTACACAAAATCAGTTCAATTGTTCATCTTTTACTTATACCTGACTGCCAGGACCTTTCCAGCTCCTTCTGTGTTGCCCCTCCTTATTTCTTCTTCTCTGGTACCCCCTATATATACTGGTTGTCCCCTAACCTCTCCCCTTTTGATTTATCCCTACATGGGAGAGGTTGGTTATCTGTTTACCAGCTACCTAATAACATCCTATTAATTCTTGTGGTTTATATGTTTGTTTGTTTTTATCCCAGTCTTACATTGAGTTGATATCTTTATTTTAAGTTGCTATAATGTCACTGTAGCTGCACACTGTTTTGGTCATGATACCTCAACAGTAGGCTAATATGTAATCAGTTTTGTTGCTGTTTTTGTATAGTGAGGAGCTGGGTGTGTACGTGATTTTGTACACTGAAGTACGTGTGTTCTCCCTTTGTCAGTGTGGGCAATCAACGGAGCATTCTACAAAGAAATTCTGGTCCTGAGATCGATTCTCCACACACAGAAACACCATGCAGAAGTCCACCGGTTACATATGTTCTAAGACACAATAAAGCTAATCTTTTCCTACTGAGTTTGTGCAGCCATAGTCATTTAAGCACACTGAGTTTGTGTGTGTGTGTGTGTGTGTGTGTGTGTGTGTGTGTGTGTGTGTGTGTGTGTGTCTCTGTTTGTCTGTGTGTACATGAGTATTGATCTTCTCCCGGCTCTGTAAGTGCAGCACTCTGAAGTTTCAATGCAACTAAATGGTTATCATTGACTTATTCAGACCAGCTGGTTGGAGCAGAGTGGATCCAGCTGAGCACATCTACGACCACTACAAGAGACACAGACATACAAATACACACACCAAGAACAAGGAAATCCCCAGAGTATGTGCATTTACCCAGACATATAGACTAGGACTCTATAGACTCATATATAGACTATAGACTCAATTCAAGTCTAACTCCTTTAGGGTATGTTTGGGGCTCAGGTCCAGTTGTTTTTTGAGTCAGATGCATGTTTTCCAGCTTGTGGAATCCTGGATAGCCCCTCTATCTGGACCAACACCAGAATTTGATGGCTTCTTACCTGACACATGCTCCACCACACCACAATCTTTCATGGCATTCAGCTCATTCGTTTTTGCCACTAACAAACCAATAAGCAGACACACACAGATGAAAAACATAACCTCCTTAGCAGAGATAAAAACCACAATTACTGAAGTTAAGTCGAACATCTTGACACTTGATGGGAAGTTTTTTTTACTGAATGCATGTCAATATCACAAATGACTTCCAGGGGCAAAGATGGAGGTTTACTTAGTGTTAAGTTTTCCGAATGCACCGATTTTCGGGAGACATAATGCAATTCGTATTATCAATAAAAACCAGCTTACCAGTTTTATCGTGCACCCCTATTAGGTACACAATATGAAAAGTGGCCACACAGAGTAAATTGTCTTTTATGAACGAGACACCCTCCAGGAAATACGCTTGCATCTGTCTCTCTCAGACATGGCGGATGGATAATAAAACCGAACAAATACACACAAACTTGCCATTTCCTGTGCGTGCGACTCATGCAAGGTAGTGCACTGCATTGAGATTGCCACAGCCTACCACATCCTTGTTTATTTGAAAACAACCCCGATGTGCAGAAGCACACACCCCATATACACCCCATATACACCCACACCCACTTTCAAAAGACCAGATGTAATGGGCGTATACACCTGAACGAATAAATCAGTGGCTGAATGAACAGAGGGATGGCTGGAGAGGAAGCGTAGCAGAGTCGTCACATTCCACATGTACACCAGAAGACCATACACACCTTAGACACACACATAGGAAAATTACTCTCCAACCACTACACTCCCACTTCATTGCACTAATGCTGTAACAACTGGCAAATACACCAGTCTACAGTAATCATCCTTAAGTGATTTAGACAATTCATTACCATGAACATTAAGTCATTTCAGTGTCAAATATTTGTGGTCAGCAGTCATTGCGATGGGTGTTTTTCTCTATTTGCTACATCATACTGAACTAGAAAGCCCTCAGAGAGCAGCTCTGAAGTATCAGCTTCGGGTGAAACACACAATTCTTTGCATTCACGTTGTAGCAGACATTGATTTGTACTTGTTCTTTTTGTGGTTGTCTGATAAATAAGTCTGTAATTCATTATGGATTTTGTGAGAAAAAGAAAAGAAAAAAAAGTCAACTAATCAAAACTAAGCTGAGATGTTATACGATTAAAAAAAAAAAACCTCCTATGGAAAAATCCCTATTGCCAATTTGTCATGCATTTTTTTAAACTCCACCCAAAAGTATTGATCATGATTAATCACAACCTACACAAATTCAAATATTCACTTTAATTTGAATAGCACAAAATAACATTTAAATCAGTATTTATACTGGAATCTGTATCGATATAAATTTGTATTTTGGTGTCCTGGATTAATAATCATAAATATCAGTCAACTGATTGATTTTTCTTTTCATTAACAACTATGACTTATTTAGTGATCAATTTAAGACAATGTCAATATATGCCTCAACTGTGTGTTGATATAGTAGAAATATCTTAGAACTGCAATGTGAGCCGAATCTGCATAAAAAATGTAATCAACTCTTCATTGGCTGTAAAACCATCCCAGAAGAAAATTTAACTGAAATCCATTCAGAACTTTTTGATATGTCTTATACACAGACAAACAAACACACACAAACATGAATGATCATGCAGCCTCCACCCAACTCCATTGGCAGAGGTAATAAAGTCTGAATGAATTTATCGGTGATGGAAATCATTGTTAGTTGCAGCCCTTTTTTGCACGTCTGCTCTACCAAACATAGTCGCTCCCTCACACACTGGTTCAGGTAAATGATTGCACATCTTTGGACGGCTCGACACACAAACTCCCGGAAAACAATTCTTCTAAAAGGCTTGTGAACAAATTAAAATGCAGACACACCCACAAAAATGTATGTGCACACACCCAGACAGACACACACACACACTCCTGTGAGAGTGTCTGGCTGAAACTTTTAGACCAAAGCTGACATTTCAGACAATCTCCAGAGGACTGTCTCAATCTGGACTATGTACTTCCTGACCAATGACATTTGCCCTTATGGCGGTTTCCAACCACATGATCAAGCCTATACCCAATGACCCAAAGGCCGCCGGCTCCTCTCTGGTCCCACACACAGGACAAATGAAGACAGGCAGTGACTTGACTTCCCTTCTATCTTTGAGCTTCATCTAACCTTTTCTCTCATTCTTCACTTTCATCTTTGCTGCTTGGAACAGTCAGAAAATAAACAACTCCAAGCACTAAAAATAGTCATCAACTTCTTTTCCCTTTTCACAGACTTGTCCTCCCAACTGTCCACTTTCTACTTAACTATCTCTAACCTTCACCTTCAACTTTTCTCTCCAATATTGCCAAAACGTATATCTCTCACTGTTTCTCGATGCCTATCTTTATTTCTAGCTACTCTGTGTCGTCTCTGCTGTCTGCTTTTCAACCATTTCCCTTTCACTTAAACTTTCTCCCTTTGGTCTCTCTTGTTTTTTCAACCCTCCCTCCTTTCTATACCCTCCAGTTTTCACCCTGGTCAGTGGTGGGTCTTGAGAACAGTCTTCACGCAATAGCAGATGCCTCCATATTTGGACACGCTGATGGAACTGAGGGATGAGGCACTCACATGATCCTCCTTCAAATACACTCCCATTCCTCCCTCCCATCCATCCCTTCCTTCTGTGTTCCCTCTTTTGTGCCATCATTTTAGTCCAGGGAGTTACTAACTCACTCCCTCTCCTTCCACTATTTCCTTTGTCTCTCCTCCTACTTTATCTTCTCTTTAATCAAACCATGGCAAATTTAATAACGTTGATAGGCAGCTTGTTGGATCATGTACTGCATGACCATGACTACTTTGGTTTGGGTCAAACACAAGACCTTGGTCAAATCATCGGTAAGGTAGGGCTGGACATCAATAACTGGTTCTAAATGGAACTGGTTCCTAAAGACAGAGTCTGGAAAGTAATGAGAAACAAAACCCCTTAAGGCTCATTTATACTCCATCTAAGTATGAAAATAAATACGCAAGTTTCAAACGGTATATCCGTCAACGCCCACATGCTTCCAAGCGTCTTTTATGTTGAAATCCATAAAATCACACGATAGATGGCAGTGAAGAGTCAAAGGTTTTAGATGTACTCGGTAGCGGCTCGCGAATAAATAAATATTAAATATATTGCGAAATGCAGATGGAGAGTTGTTTTTTTCCAACTTCTTCTTTATTCTCCTTTTTTCTTGTCTGTACACATTTGTCGTGTCTTACTTGAATTTTGGCTACACTGCCCCTAATGATTTCCACTGGCGCTGCTCCTTTTCATCTGTATCTGTAAGCTCTCCTAAAACATGCACAAATACATACCAAATGAACGCAGTATGGATGGAAGAAATTAAAGGTGTTCTGTTGAAAGATTACCGACTCATAAACAGGATTGGAATCAGAATTGATTAACTCTTAATAATGTCCAAACCCTACTTGCCACCATTTCTCTTCCAGTTGTTTTTACACTACCATTCTATTTGTTAATCGAGGAAGAGTACTTATAGAGTCCATTTCCCTTTTTCATTCATTTATCAATGGCTCTTCCTTTTGAAGGTCTTCTAAGTGTGTGTGACGTGTAGTGCAGTGGGTTGACAGGAACAGTGACGCATTCCCACTGTCACTGCGTCACTCATATAAACACACATGCACACACAGCTGTTAAGACATTTTAGTGTCTCCCTTCACAGAGGCTCTGAGTTTCTCTCAGGGAGGCTGTTGCTCAGTAGCAGAGGACAGTCCTTGAGCGAGAAATGACCAACCTTGGTCGGCTGCAAAGCGGACACCGATGACGACTGATGTGACACTTTGTTTCATTCATGTGGCCAAATATTAACTCTAAGCACGCAGGTAGGCTCACAGTGTACAGCATTAAAATACAAGTGTGACACATGTTTATCATCCTTGTAAGGCTTTCTCCTCATAAAATATATTTTTTTTAGATGTGCACAAAATCACTTGAACATGTTTTAATGTGATTTATATAGTCATTGCATGGGGTGATTAATTCCACTTCATGCAATGGATTCACAATGTCCCTTGTCAAGTACACAAACACAACCATACACACACACAGATATCTGCACACACCTCCCCCGCAGGCCTAAACTAGACTGTGGGAAATACTTGGGAAAGGGGTCATAACCAGAAAATATGCTCCTTCTTCTGCCTTGTTTTTCTCTCTGTCTTCTGCTCTTTGGTCTCATGGCACACAACTCTCTCTCTCTACCCACACACCACCAGGGAACAGCGCTTTACATGCCGTTTATGGTAGGACTTTACTGATTAAGGTTTTAAAAAGACACTGCTTCTTTTTAGAGAGAGATCTTTGACATTTTGTGACAAAATGCTGTGTATAAAAATATAGTCATTTTCATTCAAATATAGTAATTGTTATGTTTATTGGTTTATGTTTGTTTAAATGATCTTCGAAAATACAAACAAGAGTGCTCGGAGAGCACAAAGCTCCGCCAAGGCCCTTTAAAAAAATTCCTGGATCCAGATCCAGTTCCGGATCATCGCCAAAATTCAATCAGCTCTAGGATATGTAAGGGTCCATCTTTGGTGAAAATGTCATGCAAATCCGTCCATTGGTTTTTGCGTAATCCTGCTAACAATAAAAAAAAAAAAAAACAGACAAACAAACTGAACCGATCACATAGCCTTCTTGGCTTAAGAGCTTAAGAAAGGCATTACTTCTAGACTTCATTTACTCAGGGAAAAATCCCAAAAAGTAGAAACATGAGATGCTGATAAAGTTTTCCTGAAATCGATTTAGTTGATTGTACCTGTTTAGGTGTCATATCTACATTTTCTCCTTTACCTTGCAACTTCTTGTTTATAGTTTCTGACAGTATGTATCTGTCTGCATCATTTGTGTTTTTTGTTCCAACATTGTTCATGCTGTCTTCTTGGTCAGGTCAATCTTGAAAAAGAGATTTTAATCTCAACTTTCACCTGGTTAAATAAGGGATAAGGGATATCTATTTTACCCAATGTATTTGGGTACCCAACTGTAGTTCTCTCTCTAATTTGACTGCTGAATGAAGGGGGAAATAATGTACAGAGAGGAGAATAAAGCCCCTTTTCCACTGCATAGTACCGGCTCAACTCTGCTCGACTCACCTTGCTTTTTTCGCGCTTCCACTAGGTAATAAGTACCTGGTACTTAGGACTACTTTGTTAGTACCTGCTCTGCTGCGGTTCCAAGCGAGCCGAGCAGATACTCAAACAGCGAAGCAACTTTAGCTACCGTGACTTTTATTTATTGCAGCCGCTATATTGAGGAAGTGCAGACGTTCCTGTCTTAAACAGCTGATGAGAGGATCACGAGAGGTGGATGAGAGGTGTGTCGCGTTAAAGACTACGCCATGGCATTTTCGCACAGCCCCAATCTACCCTGAGGAGGTACTATCGGTTACGGAAAAAGACCGGCAGAAAACCAAGCCAAGTCGAGTCAAGTCGAGTAGAGCTGGTACTACGCAGTGGAAAAGTGCCATAAGAATACACTCTGGAGGGTAATATAAAGAACTGGCACAGAACTTAGGCTGTCTTTACACTACAGGTCTTGATGCCCAATCCCAATTTATTGCCTATATCCAGTTTTTCTGACCGCCTGCTTACATCTACTTTTAAAAGTGACCCATGAACGACATCTACATTTACACAGGTTAACACTTGGGGCAACATCCCGCAAGCTTATACGTGGGTTTGACCCTAAATTGGCTTCTCTTTCTTTCTTTCATTCTCCATCTTAATCACTGAACAACACATCATTTACTTCACTGAGACCAAAGGGCATGTTGGGAAACTAACTGGGAAATTATTGACTGAAGCAGGCAGGTTATGGGTAAGTTTACACACCTTGTCTAACAGGTAACTCCCATCCAGATTTTCTCTACTGTGACTCCCAGTGGTGAAGTCACAGTTTATGCTAAACTGGCACTAGCCCCCCTTCGACCATAAGAAGCACTCAGCTATCACAAAACACATTTATAGACATAGATACATGATTGTCAGGTCTAATGAGGAGACTCTATGTATTCTGTGATATTGTGGGACCTTCTGAGCATTTAAAGCGACAATGGGTTTGGACACAATTGAAAAACGAAATCAATATAATATGTGTAAGCTGTGGAAAAACATCCCTCCAGATCTCCCTTGATACCTAAGATGTTAAACAATGAGAATACCTGCACCAACAATTACACCCTACCTGACACACTGTCTTGTAATGAGCCTGTCAAATATTTGAGAAAGTCATTCACCTGAAAGTATCTGTTTGTCTCTTTTTCTTTGCTTATGCTGTGACGTATCAGGTTTGTGACAGCCTAAATTTCATCGTCACTTTTCCCCACACGGTCTATAAACTCTCATACCCTTACTTATCAGTACTTCAGCTACATAAACCAATGCAAAGGAAGCTCATGGATATTTTAACAGGCTTGGGGCTGTGCTTAGTATCTATTATTCAGAATAGCTGTTCAACAAAGCACCACTCTAGAGAACTGGAGTTGGCACTCAGACTAACACACGGGGCAGTAGAGACAACCAGCTGCTGATGCTGTGCAGACTGACACATACAGCTGTCACAAAGTTGTCATATGAAACACAAGATACAGAATAGTCAGCAGGTAAATAGGAGGAATTGATGTGCTCCGGAGATGCATGTCTCATGTGTGAAAACCCAAAATCAACTTTACATAAAGTACAAATACAGTGTCTCAGTTGAATGCCTCTACGCACCGGTCAAGTAGCAGATAACATCCGTGTCTTTCCAGACTCATTATATTTGTAGTGACTGATAGAGCGCACACTGTGCAACTCCTGGTTGTCTGATGTATAGTTGTGTTTCAGCTCTTGGAAACTTGAGACATTTCCATCTTTAATTACTGGGCATTATGCTGTTACACCAATTGGAATTAATAGTTTGAATCACAGGTCAAGAGTGGTCCAGATAAAATGTCTGTCATACTGTAGGCTATCCATAAAAGTAGTCTGAGCTGTCTCTAATTTAAGGCTTCATACTCAATTGAATCACAATTCTAATGTAAACCGAGTCACATTATCTTCCATGTTAAAGTACTGTAATCCTTTCTGTCTCTAATGAGGCTTTGAATTTCCCCTTTTTGTTCCCATTGCTCTGGATTTGTCCACTTATAGTCCTTTGTGCAACAATAAATTAAGAGTCTAATTAATAAAATAGCAGAGTTGACCATTATCATTTTCATTTAGATCAAATGTAATCTTTTTTGACCTCTTCAACAATTGACTTGATATTTAATAGTCCAACATTTAGGCTCCATAATGTTTTTTCCTCCTGTAATTTGACTTTCACTTTCAGATAAATTGCACAATGATCTGATAGGTCAAAGTCTTCAGTTTCACATTCCCTTACTGTGTGTGGGTTCTTTTTATTTAATTATCTATTAAAAACTAAAAAGTTGACAATGATTGATCATGGAGTTGAGGCCTCTGCCAGCTTTGGGACCAACGTTCTATGAGCCCGCTGGAACAGGATTTCCATTCCATCTGATAGAGCAAAATGGTTTGTGAACAACACACTTGTAAATTCAGTGACTGATCAGCCCTTCTTTATCGTCTAGTACTCCATAAATACAGAGATTTTCCAAGTCAACTCTCTTGTTCTGCACACTCATGTTTTGTTTCACTGCTGTCAGCTGCTCTCATCTTGAGGCAGGCTAATTCCCTGTCTGCTATTTGGCCATGTGTCTCTGTGATGCTTGGATTTTGACTCTGCAGCTCTCACAAAAAATAAAAAACGAGAAAAGAGAAAAGCATTCTTTCGTAGTTTTCTTGAAATCGTTTTTAAATTGAAAAAGATCATGTCTCGTGTCACCTCAGACCCTCTAGAAGTACATTTTGGTCGGCGCTGTTTTTTTTTTTATCATCCCCATCCTCTTTTTTAGAGACCTTGGCCATACTGGCCATTTTAATGCTACTTTATATCGATGATGGGGTGCTTTTACAAGCTGACACTGAGGAACTCACCACTACATGGCCATCTTGTTGTGGCTCCACTGGAAGTCCATCACTTCATCAATCTATCTAATTCATCTAAATAACAAATGAATTCTTGCGAACCTCACCTTTGACCACCAAAATCTAATCAGTTCATCCTTGGCATGGCTATCGCTGGTGTGGAGGCATAAAAATCTGACACTCATACATTCTGTATTAGCTGGTGAATAAGTAACAGTACATCAGGCGTGTCACACAGGCCTTGGGTCCACATGAACTGAATTATCAGGACTATACAGCATTTGATAACCAGGAATGTACATGACTAAGCAGAGTTCAACATTCCACACTGAAGTATTTGGTTATTATTGTATATCACATGACCTGAGTGTTTATGCAAGCCATTTTTCGCAATATCCTCCTGATGTTGAAATATTTGCAGGATATTTTAAGTAACACATTTTACTGTCAGGGTTTATAGTATCTATCAGGACAGTACCAGTTCAGAAAATGAGAGTCACCCAGTGCGAGATCGAACAGCAAACGAGATGCTGTATCCAGTAAGAAGTCACATTTCTCTATTTAATTACATGGCCTCCTGTTGCTATGAGATAACTCTTTAGTGTATGTTAATTGCAGATAAATACACATTTGCAAAGACAAGGTAGAGTGTACACTGTTATGTATTGCAAAAAAAAATTACAGTTTGCCATTTATCTATTTGAATTAATTAACTGAGACTGAGAGGTGTATTACATGGACAGCAAACTGCCATAAGAGACCAATTCAATAATAAGGTGTGTGTGCTTGCATGTGCATGTGTGCACACTACATATGCAATCAGGCTGAGACAGGGTAGGGCATGCTTATCAACACTAAACACACACACACACTCATATACACACATAAAACATTTGACTCAACATATTCTTGAGAAGAATGCCAGACCTCTAGAGAATGATGTAAGGTTGAACACTGGCAATGCTATTGCATTACTGGATGTCTTTAAATTAGATTAAACTTCCAAGCTAAATGATAATCTTATTCAGAAAATGTGGATTATAAGTTATCTCTGTCTGTTGGCAGTATCATCAAATGCAGTGAGAGTTCATTTCCAAAACATTTTGAATAAAAATACCCAGCCTGGACAGTGAAATAATCTTTACGGCAGGCCAGTGGATATGATATGCTTTGGAAAACGGTTGGCAGTGATGGAGAATTCATGCAAGAAGCAAAACCACCCATGTGGCCTGTTTAGAGCAATGAACATTAGTTTATCAAAGCATATTAGACTAAGCAATCAATGCTGTAATATGAATAATTGTTTGGATGACTGATAGAATAAAATATAGCTGTAAATCTGGATTCAATTTGTACATTTGCAATTGTACACAGTCTTTTCTTTTACTTAAAAAAATGCTCTTAGGCACAGAAAGTGATATATTTTACATGTGTTTTGAACAAACCTCACCACTTTCTAGTTAATATTAGCAGCAGAGTGGCAAAACCCGACTGCTGTTGCAGATGTTTTTCAAAGAGGAATTTGACAAGAAATGTTAACACAAAGTCACATGAAGCCTGGTTTGGCAA
This sequence comes from Chaunax sp. Z400, assembly GCA_037577475.1. NCBI lineage: Eukaryota > Metazoa > Chordata > Actinopteri > Lophiiformes > Chaunacidae > Chaunax > Chaunax sp. Z400. Next base: position 20,010,137 of record CM075191.1, on the reverse strand, counting down.
AGATTAGTTAGTGATAAAACGGGAATACTAGTCCTCTGGTTAAAAAAAAAAAAACCAAGGGTGAGGATAGTTAAATCAAAATGTTGCTTGTTTAGCTGTGACCTCAGTCACAATGTGTGAACTTCTATGGAAAGTCCCTTTTGGGTTTCTTTTCTATGTTCTTCACCAGTAAATTCCTGTCTGCTCTCCATTGTTTCTCTGCTTTCACATGTTGGCCTCTCCTGTTACTGGACAGAGTTTTTATTTTCACTCTGTTTTCATACACACCGACAGACACAGACTGAGGTATTTGCCATACCAATTAGTCAAGCGATTACAGTTGCCCTTTGAACCTTGTAGTGACAGCTTTGCTGAAAATCAATACGAAAACAACACCATGTTGGGTCACAGCCCTCAAGGCAGCTGCCTCTCCACTTTATGTTTAGCATTGCTCTCACACAAATTCACTTAGGACACAGACACACAGGGGAGGAATAGATGTACTGTATGCTTACAAACAAACAGAGGACTTACCAGTGGTGTGTGTGACAGCAAAGGAGGAGAGCATTGCAAAAGACGTAGACATGTGTGTCTGTGCATCCAAGACCAAAACACTTGGATCATTTTGTTTTATGTCACGAAAGTGTAATCGTTATTTTTTTTCTTTTTTTAAACACGCACTGATGCCAGTTTTAGGACGCTGTGATTCTCACGCAACGGTACAAGACCCAAGATGGCAGCCCCCAACTGTGAGACCCCAACAGACTACCAACAACCACACACCAGAATCACAATTACTGATGTACTGCACAGAGAATTTCAGTCACTGCACCACAGACTCAAGTTTAGTCTGGAAGAAATAGACACTCCTACTAAAAACTAAACAGTACATCACTCTGTCAGCACACTTACCAACCGCTCTGTCACCGGCAGCAACAATGCCATGAAGAAACAACGAGCATGCAGTATGAGACACTCTAGTTTTAACCGACATCCCTGAAAAAGTCACAGACGACCCTGAAAAACATTCATGATTAAACAGCTCAAAATACCAGAGAAAACCGTCAACAACGTCACATTTCACTGTGCATGCCATCTGGGGCCAATGAACCCTAATAACCAACTATGGCCAATCATAGTGAAATTTGAACACTACGAACAAAAAGTACGAGTTCAACAACAAGACAGGCAGCTAAAAGGTACTGACTACAGACTCAACGACCAGTATCCAAGAGAAATCATGCACAGCGCACAAAAAGCGACGGCCAATCCCACCCATTGAAGGTCAAACCAACATTCTCAGCTTCATAAAAGTCCTCGTGATGGAGGATCTGGCAATGAGGTAGACAGTGTGTCATCATGCATCTTCAATCTGAGCATAACTGCAAATATCAAGACTGCTGCATGCAAACATGTTTCTCCAAGTTGTAACGTCATAATATTTGTGCAAACCTGTCCACAATTAACCAGAATATCCATTGGTGTCCTCGTCACTTATTCATCATTTTCGTTGAACCATTAGCTGCAGTCATTGATACAAAAAGAATCCAAACACTCAACACACATCACAAAATCAATCTATATGCGGATGATATATTTCTATTCCTACCAGACCCCCCATTCAACACTACAAGAAACAATTAAATTTATGGAAGCATACTATAATATTTCTGACCACTTCATGACATGGCATAAATCTTCCATTTTTCAATTACATAGTAACAGCTGGGATGTGGCTGCCCACACACCATCTATCCTTTCATGCACTGGTTGCAGTGGTCACACCGTGTATTTAATCATGAATGTCTCACCCAGGCTGTCAGAGCACTTTGGTCTCAACTTCACCCCATTAGTGGGGTTATATTATATCCACCAACCTAGAACCCCCCAAAATAATATTGGTGCGATAAAATGCTGTCCATATCATCAATAAAACGGAAGCAAGACTTATTCATTACGCCTTGATGCTGACATCTGGAACCTAATTTGCAAAAACATGTACCTCATGACAAAAAAACGCCAGCCCAGAACACATATAATATAACATACTCAACAGAGCTCACTTCAGAGGACAAAAATGTTTGAAATGGGATTCTTTTCAGGAACTTATCCAAATTGTATACAGCATATATATATTAACCCGCCTGAGGGCATGTACCTCATACTGGTTTATGTGCAGACACACAAGAAGACGGACATATGCAAGCAATTTATCTTCAAATACACACAAAAACACACACTGGAGGTCGGCCAATGCATTTTGAAAAGGCCTTGATTAGAGACTGGATAACTACTAAGGCTTTATTGTTTGTGTTTTCATTGTCCTAAAAATAAAATATATATATTTATTGTTTTTTGTGTATTTATTTTTGCAAAGATTTATTCAGTGAATTCTCGTATTTTTCTCAGGTTTATTGAATGAATTAATTCAAATTAGGAACTGCAATATGGTGCTCCTGCTCCTGCTACAAGCTAACGCTAACGCAAGTGTCTGGTGGAATAATGCAGACTCACACATATAAACATCAAGGTAAGCAAAAAAGGGCAGCATATAGGAGTAAGAGAGAAACAGTGGACATACTGTTCTGTAACTTGTTTTGTGTATTCTCACACTGCTTCAGGCTGGAGTGCTCCTTGTGTCTGTGTGGATGGTCACATGGTAAAATTGTACCTCAGAGTGGACTTGCTATGCTCACTAAAGCTTGAGTCTGTTAATGTCATACTATAACCAACAAACGTATAATGCTTTTAATTCACACAAAAAGATTTATTACAAAACTTTAAACTTTCATTTAAATATACATCATGCCAGGTACACAATGAAGTCACCTTGAGCCTCCATGCAAAAGAGTTATGTTTGCCCCTGTGTGACTGGTGAAGGCTGCACAGCCATTGGACACTATTGGAAAAAGGTTCTGCATGAATAATAGTATGTAGAATGTCCTAATGGAGGTCAAGTCACTTAATCTGTCAACTTCTGATGCTCACACACAAAATGTACCGTCAGGCTCACACAGATTGAATCTCACAAGATGCCAGTCCCATCGTATGGTACCAATAAAACAGTTTGAGGTCCAAAATCTCGAGTCAGCAGTAATTAGATCGATGTCTCAACCATTGAATCGTGAAGGATGGGCCAACTTCTGAATGGTGCCAACAGAAACATAGATTTCGACATATTATTCTTCCAACTAGCATAAACTGCTCATCCTCTTTTGAAGCACTGACAAAGAAGGAAGATATTTCTGAATTTAGGTAGCATTTAAAGTCCTCACTGCGTACTTGCATACTTGACGCATTTGTAAATTAACGCATGGCTCATGCCAGCATCTTTAATGAGAATACATAAAGCAGACGTGTGAGAATTGGCAGTTAAGTCTTGTCAAAAGTTACATTATATGTGCTCAGATGTAATAGGAGGTAGTTTGCCCCTGCATTGCCCCTCACAACCCCTTACACAGAACCCTCAGATACAGGGTAGCACTAACAAACACAGAGAGGTGGGGAATTAAAGACAATCACCAAGGTACTCAGTGTGTCACTCTGAGATTAAGCTATAAAAAACTGTTGAGAATAAAAAATGTAGGTGTCAGACAGAGAAAGAGAGACTGTGATTTATGACACCTACAAGCCGTGAATGTCTGTTATTAAATACAGTGTATTATTAGCTACAGTATGACCTCTTTCCAAAACAATTGACTGACTAGGTATTAACTGTTGAGTGTTTTGAGTGGAATGGAAAAGAATGGGATGCAACAGAAACACTTAACAGTGTCTCTATTGACATAGCAAGTCAACACGTGCTGTAAATGACAAAGATAGATTGGATAGAAAAGGCAGTGTGTCAACTTATACTGTAAGGATGAGTGGAGCTATAACGTCCTCAGAAAAACTAGAACTATGCTACAAGCATGGCTGTAACAAACCATAGAAGAAGTAGAGGACACAACAGGTGTTTGCGAACCTTCAATAAACACAGAAGAAGATGAAAATCTGATGTTCTGACCATCATGACGAGAAAAATGGAGAAAGGTCACCAGGATTTTTTTTTTTCGCCATTGGGCAATCTCTAAATATTCTTTCATGCCAGCACATAGTGTTATTAATATATGAGACACTGTAGAGGAAACAAGGAGCAGAAAGAGTGACTCACTCAGCTAAGACGTTTTCATCTCCCATTAAGTGCATTTATTGAAGTGTATAACAATAAACCCTTTTGTTAAATTGAGCAAGCCCTTTTTCTAATGTTGTCGTTCCCAATCAACCTTTTACTAAGGCAATAGTTCAACATGCACATAAAAACACACCGATGGAAACATGGCCCAAAACAAACATGTCAAACTGGATACGAAGCAAATTATTAAGGTCATCTCATTCTCTGAAAAGAAGATGCCATTCTCCCCTTTTCTCTCCCTCAACAAAAGCTGCATGTCAATAAATCAATCCGTCACTGCTCACCAGTCAGGAAACAGAGATTGATGACATCATATAGAGCCTAGAGTAAACTCACTTTGACATAAGGCCTGACAATGGAAGAGTCTCTTTTCACTAAAGACCTAAGATTAGGTGACCCAAGAGGAATTCCCTGCTGGAGAAATGAATTCCATTGATGTGGCATTGATGGGGGGGGGGCATCTCTAACTGAGGAAAGAGACACTTTATAAGGGACAAAACATATTTTTGTATGGTTCAAACCTGTATTAATCCAAGAGAGGGCCTAATCTGAGTAGCAACACTAACATAGCTTGACTTGATCTAAAGCATTAAAAATGTCAGCTTTATCTGAGTCACAGTCAAATATCTTCTCTGCTGTATATGACAAATGTGTTCCTGTCCTGTAATCCTTGTGCCACGAGTGTCCATTAACAGGGTCACTCTGCAAGATGTTAATGCAAGATGTTAATCTGTCTGTAGAAAGGATTTCAAAAAAAGCACTGACAGTATGAAGCAATTAAGGCCATCATAGAGAGGTTAATATGAGTCCTTGAGCAATACTGGAATTAAATGAATGGACTGGATGCTCTGACTGAAATTAGTTCAGTCGTTCCTTAAAACAATTCCACATTTAATGACGGACATTTGACTGAATGTTGAAAGGTACACAAGCCAAAAAAATGTCTTCCTGGTGCAGTAATCTCTTCATCTTGAAGCCTGATCTCCTACTTATGTTGGTAGACCGTTTCAACAAACTGGTCAGATAACATATTTTAGTGCTGTCTAGACATGCAGTGACCCCACTCAAATTGATGACCATGTGCTAACGTGCACATGTTCAGACAATGCAGGCTTTCAACCTTAATCTCCTACGTGTATGGTTTCATTTGAATGCAATCCTCCCCTCCTTGTTGAGATATATTTTTAGCCTTTGCTGTATTGTTCAGCTGTTCATTTATTGTTTTATGTATATGTATTTTGTAAATTGCAAATGAATATTTCAACGTAATAACCAACCTGTGTTAATAAAGGCCAGTGATTCTCTCTGTAGGATTGACCTGAATTCCTTTGACTAACTGCATACTGACTTTCACTTCACGTAGAGAACTCATGAGGAAGTCAGAGAGCCACTTACCCTTCAGTTTCTCTACCACACTCTGCCCAGCTCTCTCTGCCACTCGCCCATCCTCCCTCTGGTAATGGTCATCGAGAAATCGAGCCGTAGCTTCTGACAGGTGGACCTTGCCCGCCACACCCAGCTGCTCCATCAAGTTAGCGAGATTGACATCATTTGACCATACATCAAACTTGAATCGTTTCATTCCCAGGATGCCACACAGGACAGTGCCCGTGTGGACGCCGACACGCATGCTGATGGTCTCACATGTCTCCTGGCAGAACTGCTCGATGGCCTGGATCATGCCCAAGCCCATCTCTACGCAGCAGTAGGCATGGTCTGGTCTAGGCTCAGGGCAGCCAGCTACACAGTAATAGCAATCTCCCAGGGTGCTGATCTTCTCACAACAGGTCAGTTCACAGAGTCGATCAAAACGTCCAAACAGATCATTGAGAAGGCCTACCAAGGCCGGTGCTGACTTATTGGCAGACATTTTAGTGAAACCCACAATGTCCGCAAAGAGGATGCTTACAGGCTCCATGCGTTTCATGTTGAAGGGCCGGAAGATTATCTGTCCACGGGGAATGGAGGTCTTCTTGCGTTTAAGATTGCTGTGAAGGTGATTCTTGGGGTTTGTGGCACTTTGAACTTGTGAAGCTCCGCCGCCTCCTCCACCGCCCACCGAGACAGCTGAGGCAGAGCAGGCACCGGAGGAATACCGCTTGCCAGAGCTCTCACCGCAGCCCTCATCATCACCTTGCTTCATCAGCTCATCTGCAACTCGCTGTGGCATGACCGAGTGGATCATACGCTCCTTCAATGCCTTCTCAACCTCTAGATCTTTGCCATGCATGATTGCTTGGCCCACTTTGAGGAAGGTGCTGCGGGAACGCACCTCTGACATGATGAACAGGTGGATGCCAATTACATGGGCACACAAGTGGAGCAGAGCTTTGGCCGGGCCCAGCCAGCGGAGGGTGTCTCCTTCCCAATCAGAACCTGAACCCACTAACCCAGTACCCCATCCAGTAGTGTCATAACGCCTCTGAAGTAACGGCAGCCATTCTAGTGCCTCAAATAATATAGAATACAGGAGCCCCAGCATCACCGAGGCATACAGACGGACATGGAGGACGCTGTATAACAACAACAGAACTTCCATGCACAGGGAAAACGTACCCACAGGGGAGATGCAAGGGGTTGGCGTTACTTTGTCTGGTGAGAGATACGAGGCATTCCCACCGCCAGCCCATTCCAGCTCAGTGTAGCCAGCAGTCTGTATCTGTGGAGCCAAGGTGATGGCGAAGGTGAGCGCGATTAGGAGCAAAGAGGTTTGGTTGTACAGCCAAGTGTAGGGCTTGGTTAAGGTGAACAAAAAGAGGAGCACTAGTAGGACTAAAAATGAGGCTGTGGGAGCTATGAAGGTCATAGGGTTGCAGCGATCACTATTGACAACAAAGTACACTCCCCAGAGTGTAGATGCCACCGCCAGGTAGAACAGCACATATCGGAAGCGCCGCTGTGTCTGAGGAAAGCACCTCTCTTGACATGCCTCTTCCAGGATGGGAGAGTCAAACTTAGGGTCCCAGCACTGAGCAGCAGAGCGTTCAAACAGCGGCGGCGCCTTCCTATGCACCGTGGAAGTGGAGGTGGCAGCTGGTCTGGAGTCTGCTGAGCTGCAGCTGGATGAGATACTGTATTTGTGAAGGTTAGGGTTCATTTTACCCACAGCCCCATAGCCTCCAGTCCCTCCTGATCCACTGTTGGCAGCCCGTGGCTCATGTTGATGCACGTGTGTGGCGTTGTTGGTAATCCGCACGGTCACGGCGCCATCCCCGCTGGAGTCGCAGCTCACTTCTGTGCCATGCACGAGAGGCTGCCGGTGATGTTGCAGAGTGGCCATATTGACTGTTGTGAGGAGGAGATATAATGAGTGTGAGAGAGGTGGTAAATATTAATATCTTCTGAATGCGCTCAGGCGATTAGACGCTTTGCGTGGGCGCAGCGCATGCACATGTGGCACGGGGAGGAGGGGAGAGACGGCGGCGGGAGCGTGGAGAGGCAGGCAGACAGAGAGGGAGAGAGAGAGAGAGCAAAGGTGTTTGTTGGAATAATCACACTGCATGGATGATGAGCACAGCACAGACGTCTTTGCAACGCACACAGCAGCCTGCACACTTACTCACACAAGACGCGCCGTTCCAGTTTTTTGAGAAGTTCATTGTCCGACATCGGGTTTGCGTCAGTACTCACATTACACATATCTTCTCCTAAAAGGCTCTGGGCTGGAGCCCGGCTTTCTCTCCTGCAGCGGTAAAAACACAGTCATCACTCTTCTGCCCCCTGAACTGAACATCCTTCTCGGAAAGGACTGGTTAGTGATGCAACCGTTTTTTTTTTTATGCCTTCATCAAGTCAGTCTTGACGTTGCATGGCTGGAAATTACCTCCTCTGACTATGCGCAATAATACTGCTGGCATTACGAAGTCAGACAGCGTCAGGAAAATTCCCAAATGTTTTTTTTTCTTTTCTAATTCCTAAAAAAAAAAGCAGCGTTCAGGTCCACGGCTTCATAGTCTGGGCAGATTGTGGCTGTCAGGAGTTAACGCTGTGCAAAGCAAGTGGCTACAAAAGTTACACTGTCCCGTCTTCTCTCCACAACATGCGCGACAAATGGCTAATTTACACTTCCTTTGTCCTCTTGAAAACACTCAGAAAGTCTTGTCTTCACGAACAGCCACTAGTGTTCTAAATAGAAATGTGTGGGTATTATGAAGTCGGTCACCATAAGGCATCAAATCTAGAGGGAAAAAGATGTTTATGGAAAAGTTTATTTCTCGTTTCACATGAAGTATTTTCATCAATATGTTTTTGATGTTTTATAAAGAAATGAATGCCGAATTAAAATGTGAGACAGCTATTAATTCCGTTAATTTAAAAAAAGTGAGTGATGGTGTAATTAAGACGTCTTACTTTCCTCTACATCTCCTCTCATGCATGGCAGTTTGCTAAGGATTTGCATTTCTTAATCCCATACATTCTCCGTCCATCTTTACTCCAGCGGACCCTTGAAAATATTCCAGACTGATTTATGCTGTAGTCGTATCCAGTCCAAGATCCAGATCATAAGAGGCCTGATAGGCAGGCCTATTCCCACGGATCCAGCCACGTCCTTTCCTGAACTCCCTCTCCAGAGCTCCACCGTGTATTCCCCCTCTGCCTGCCAAAGAGGGGGTCGGGGAGGTGTATATGTTGTTCAAAGACGCATAATCCGAAAAGAGAAGCACAGAAAATACCATCCACTGGCCCAAATTAGTGTCGGTTTGCCTCTGCTGGGAGTGTCTACAACTTGTTGCGCGCAGTTGGCAAAATACACAGCTATGAGGAACAGCCCCGGTAGGGACAGGCTGGTCTAAAAATAGTGATGATCAAAACTTTTGCAAAAACAACACCAACGGCATGTAAAAATGTAATGATTTTCTTCAGCTTCTTCTTTGGAGCAACAGGAATGCTTTAAACAAACATAATAACAATAAAAAAAACGTAGCACTTGAAAGGCACGTCGTAAAACTGGAGCAGAACGTCGGTGATAGGCCCCCTATCGTTTCCCAAAGCTCCCAAACTTTTTTTTTACCAGGCCGTATTTCCTGCGTTTGGAGAGGAGACCCAGTTAGGAGTCTCTGGTTATTTGCAGCTGAGGCTGGAATTCCTCTCCTGGCATTAACCACAGCAAAGAATTAGAACATCAACAGGGCAAGAAAGGAAACCCCTGGATATCTCTTCGCTCCACAAATGGCACTTATGCCTTAAATCTAATTCCTTCGGTCTGGATAGCACTAGTTTTCGCTGGCAACGCATGTGTCCAACTAACACAACACTGTGCGCTCTGGCTGTGGTGCGTCCTCTTCCGTCGGCCGCTGTTCCCTCCTGATATAGCTCTGCTGGAGTTTGGAGCAGAATAAAAACAGACCAACGGTGGGGGTTTTGAGCCTTTCTGTCTTATCCGGGAGAACGTAATATCTCCTTCACAGCAGCTACCACCATCTTCGCTGTGACTTGGTCGGAAATCCTCCCCCAGTTGTTGCCGCTGGGACCAGTCTGTCAAGCGCCCAACAATTTAAAAAAAAACACTTTTCCGGTTATAGCTTTCAAGAAGTATTAAATCAAATATTTCAATGCGTGATTGAAAATTTCCTCTAATATTGGTTTACGCACTAATATAGACCCGAAAAGGCTAGAAAATACAAAACTTTAAATTGTATTTTTTTTGGGTTAAGGAAGTACTATTTAAAAAATGCCGTTCTTCACAATAAAAGCCAAAATAAACTATTAAAACAAGAACTTTGAATTCAATGAATTCAACAGTCATTGAATTTTATTAACGATTTTCATATAATGTTCATTTATCAACAGAAAAATAAAGTTATAACGTTCTAGGATCAGCCTGGAAGGCTTTTTAAAAAAATGTATAACACTCTAAACATTGAATAACATATAGTTAGTTGAATCTGACTCACGAAATGTGTTGAAGTATAGTACAGTACACATTATGTTTTACTGATAGCCAACTACAATGGCTGCATTTGGACTTTTTTATTTATTTATTTTTTATTTAACCTAAACCAGTTTTCTGCTGGTTTACTGCTCATGTTATTTTTCTTTATTTGTAGTAGACTGTTCTTCTGCACTTTTGCACATTGTAGATTTCTTTAAGCAAAACTATCAAAAAAAACAACAACAAAAAAAAACAATTAATGTGGTTAACTTGTTTACAGTAAATGGATTGTCTATTGGTTTATTTTGTTACTTTCCAGTTGACCACATACAATATGCCACATAGTGGTGTTAACTTTGAATATTAAAGTACAAATTAACACCAGACCACAATAAGATTAAAAACCTTAGAGGGCTGACATGGGTATGATGTCAGTAACAGATTCAGCTAATAAAAAAGTGTGTTTCATTTACAGTGTGTGAATGAGCAAGCATTGACAATAGTCAATAGTTTGACGTTGGGGGTTGGGGGGGTTCAAATTCATCATAGGTCCTCTTAAAGGCTTGGACAAGCTCTGGTAGGTTATATCCTTTTAGTTAGCTAGATGCTATGATTATACCTCCATGGGTAAAAGACTATACTTTCTAACTTGTTCGCTGGCCTTATATGATTATTGTTTTCCGCTGACTGGTTATTGCATAACTCCATACATATGTTGATCCTAAATGCAAACTTATCTCTGTATTTCACAACCCAGTGCTGAAGTAAATTAGCAACAGTGGAGCACCTTTAATTTGAAGGCATACTCCTCCAGTTCCTCCAGTACCTCCCTTGTTGTTGTCTCTAACTCCACAGTCACTTGTGGTGGGTGGGTTTCCACAGTGGAGCGCTGCTATGTTCAAGTCACTTGTAAATAACTGGCATTATAACACACACTACTTATAAAATCACCACAGCTTATGTTTTCTGTATGAGTTTAGTTGTAAATTATTTTCAGCCTCTTCCCATTCAACTCGTACTACTGAGTCAGTCGGTTGTGTTTATAAATATTCTTGATTAAACTGCAACTACATGCTAGAAATTGTCCTGCCATGACAGAAAAGCAAAGTTATTTAAAATAGCTTTCTTTGGACCTGTATCTGTTACACACTATGTGTTCAGCTGCTTCCCATAACTTGAGATTAACTGTATTTCCAGCTATTAGCTGCCATAGAGCTAATGGATGCTAAATGTCTTTCTCATTCATATATCAATGTCCTCACATGAGTTCTAATGTGCATATTTACGTAAAATGAGACACTGCGCAAGTTTCTAGCAAAGGTGAATGTCTGAAAAGACAAAGGGATGTTACTGTGACATCTAGGCATGCAGAGGACTGGACATATGGTGGGACCAACAAAGTTCTTTAGATCAACTACCCAACACACAATAATACTTATACACACACAGTTGCCTGCTGTAATAAATTTGCGGCCTTGTGCATGTTGCCAGTATCACAGCACTTACTTATTCGTAAAACATGTATGCAAAACACAGTATGGTAAGTAAAACTTTCAAATCAAGGGCCATAACTCCGATCTTTATAGATTTTCTAAACTCCATCTACAGCGGTATATAATAAACCTCCTCACAAAATGCAATTCTCCCATGTGGTTTCTGATAAAACCTGTTCAGTTTGCAGCACTACACGCAACAAGTGCAGATTTTGACTTAAACTCCAGTAAAAATAGTTTTTTTGGCAGTAATTTTCAAACTCAATCTAGTGTATAGTAAAGATGTCCACACATTATGCATCATTCAAGTGTGTGTGTGTGTGTGTGTGTGTGTGTGTGTGTGTGTGTACACATGGCATGTGGGTGGCGTGTGAATGTGTGTGCATATGTAACAGAGGTTACAAGAGAGGCCTGTTTGTTTAAGTTGATAAAGCTGCACTGATAAGTCTGTGATAACATTGTGCCTCTGAGCACTGCCTGTCAGCTCAGTAAACACAGGCACAGACAATATGAGCTTGAATACATATTTACATGTGGAGCATTTACTATGTATGCACAGGTGTCTGTGGGGATTTCAACAAACTCCGGTCAGCTGTAAGGCAGGTAAAGAAGCACCAGTGAGGAGACAAGCTGGAAAGAATATGGCATCAAAGCGACGTAACTCCTCTCATATGAAATGGTGTGTTTATGTGTTTTTCTTTTGAAAAGCCAATTTGCAATATGAGCATTTAATTTTCTGCCATAATTTTAGGTATACTGAGTCGATCTGTTGTTCCAGTGGTTGGGTTTAGAATGAAATATATTAAACTAGAGAATGGATTTCCATGACATTTGGTACAGATATTTGTAACGCTCAGATGATGAATATTATTTTCTCTAATGATCCCTCTGATTTCTCAAGCGCCAGCATCAGGTCAATGTTTTCACTTAATCCTGTGAACCATCTCAACATCTACCCAATGAATTTCCACAGAGGCTATTACAAACATTCATGGTTTCCAGATGATATATCCTCATGATTTTGGTGATCCCCTGACTTTTCCTCTAGTGCTGCCGTGAGGTTGACTTTTTCGGTTTCGAGTGAGATGTCTCTAAAAGCTGCCGGATGGATTACCATGAACGTTGGTGCATACATTCCTGTGCCTCAGAATGAATTGTAATAGTGGTCCCTGGGGGTTTATTCAAGCACCACCATCAATTTTCGTCCAGTACTTTATTTATTTATTGGTTTATTTAACAGGGACAATGCACAATAATGAACACAGCTGTAAATGTTCCAGAGTTAGCCAAGAGGTTATTTTTCATCTGTAGTCCCTGGACAGATGTTACAAAGTCACCCTAAAAAACAGAAACTAAGAATATAATTGCAAAGTAATTCATCATTTGTGAGCATGCAGAACAAAGGGAATAGGAATTATTAAAGGTAATTGTAACATCATTCAGGACACAATACTACAATGTTAAGTACTAATTAAAACATGCAATACAGGAACTAATAAAACAAGACATGCTAAACAAATAAATTCACAATAATAATGTTAATGGTAATAGAAAACATGGACTAAAGACAACATTGTGCTGCATGATTAGAACAGAAACTGACTAAAAACATGCAAAGCAGAAGCACAGACATAAAAGCACAACTTATAAAAAACAAGCAATTTAGTCTGACACAGTAAAACAACAATAAAAACATGGAAGCAGGTACATGAGGGCAGATTGACAGTAGCATAGCGACTGGTAGCAGCAGGAGAAGTTCAGTGTAGTTACTTTGACCATATACATACAGAACTAATGACATTTTAATCAGCCTCAGTTGCACTTAGCATTTAGTGCTAAGTATCAGACATTATCTGACCCACTAAACAGCATGGTAAACATTAGACCCTGTTAATCTCATTATGTTTGCATTGACAGTCAGCAACATTAAATTTTAGGCCTTCAAATGTAAATGACAAGTAGGGGGTCGACTGTCATACACACCTACAGTCTGCTTGTCAAACAAAAATAATTCACTGCTTTGAATGTAACTTAAAAGACTTAACTTTTATTGCATATGCTTCGCAGTAGGCTCACACTCTACAAATAGAGACTAAGATATAATTTGTGTTTTTCTGATAAAATAACAGGTTAAAATGACCTGTACAGTTATCAAAGCCTCTGGAGGAGCAAAGTGATGTTTTTTTCCATGTTTTTCTTCTTCCTAGCAGAAAACGTCCCCGTTTTCTCATTTTCCTAGAATTAAAACTGAACTATTGAAACAGCTTCATTTTTCCGTGCATTCTGCTACAGTATGTAGTCCGTTTGAATAACACGTTGAATGGAGGCGCCTCCTGGTGGCTGTTTCTACTCACTGCAGGGGTAATTAACAAAACTGCTTTTAAAATTCTTTATTGTTGTTAAAGGCGTTTTGCGCTTGTTTTTATGTGCTCATCCAGCTGTTACATATTATCCTTGTCCTTAATTCATACAGTCTGTCATGTATGAACATGTGTCTCCAATATTTCACTCTGCTGAGGATGCAGTTTTTCCAATCCAGAGCTGTGTGTTGGGAGAAATAGACCTGGAGGTTTTTAGGGTTTTAGGGTTTTGGCCCATATTTCCCTGTATTTTGCACCAAACAATCAAATAATATGGGAGATATTTCATCTGTAAGGTCTCTGTAGCATAGAAAGGAAACCAAGCCCGTAGGGTTTTTTGTTGTTTACTCAAAAGAAATCACTCAAAAGAATGACAATTACAAACAGACCTAAAAGGAGAAGATTACAGTTTTAAATGCCCATGTGGTATGCAGCCATGTTGAGGTATAATTAGGCCATAGTGGCATTAAATACAAGCTTACATGATACCATGATTGTATTCAGCAGTTCAGTCTGATTGCAGGATTGAGAAATGTTAAAGTAAATCTTTCTGTATTATAAAAAATGACAATACACTATACAGTAGTGCAGCAGTACCGAAGTACCGTGACTAAACACAGTTGGAAAAAAAATCACCTCTAAGTAAAACACTACAAGAGCCCCCTTCTTTCTATTTTATTGTCCCACCGTTGAAAATATACACCCCAACATGAAATCTACCTACCGAACCTTAAAAACACAGCAGTTTGACTAAATCTTCAGATTTTGCAAACAACCCAGTAGACAAAAGAGTTCCAGATTTAATGCCAGCCCGTCACTGGAGGAAAACATTAACTGACAGCATGAGGGGTTGTGTAGGCATCAATAGACATCTTTGATTTTGTTTTTCCTGCAGACATTCATCAGACTTAGCAGACATTTATGGCTCCAGGTAGAAAGCTGACTACATTCCTCTATTTCTAGATTGTTTTTCTACCAAACCAGTCAAAAATGTTCCCTTTCATGTTTTGTTTTGAACTCATTAAATTCTTTATGGGTGTCATGTTGCACAATGTGTATGAGAGAGTTGTTATTCAGTCATAGAAATAATTTTGAAATGATTTGGATATATATGTCGTCTACAACTTATCTGAACTGTCCCACTATAGACAAAGTCGTCCATTTGGTGCTCCATGTAGGTAAAAAGAGTACTTTTCTGACCCAAGGCTGGTCGGTTCTTTACTCTCGCTCTGTCTCCCTGCTCAGTCTTCCAAGCCAGTCCTGAAAAACACAGCACTGGGGATTATTTCAAGAAACCCTCTGGCTTCTTGTTGCTGCTGCTTCCATCTGCCTCCTCTGTTCCTCCTCCTGCACCCCTCTCCTCCATCTCACTGCCTCCTCCAGCGATTCTTGGGTTTCTCCTCACATCCTGGACCCTCACAGGTGCCAGGGAGCGGAGGCGCAGGTGTCGGTGCAGCCTTTGCTGGGGCAGGTGTGTCTGCAGCTTTGCTGACACTGCTGAGCAGAGCTGGGAGCTCGTGTGAGATGGCCCTCTCTAGCTTGTCCAGCAGACAGCCACCGGTCCAGCTGCAGTGGTAGGAGAGCTGCTTGAAGCTGGAAACTGGGTTCACGCCGAAGAAGTCCTGGTAGGCTTCCTTGTTGGGTAGGTCGAACTTGCTGACATTTGTTTTGGCCAGAATGGATTTGAAGATGTAGTACTTGTCCGGGTCATTGACGATGTCTTGGAAAACCTCGTAGGGATCACTAAACCAGCCCAGCTTGTCATAGTAGGTCTGGAGGTAGCGGTCCACCAGCAGGGCGTGGATGCGCACGCAGATGGCATACTGTCGTATGAACGCAATCTTGTTCTCTATCTGATTCTTTACTTGTAATATATTAATACAATTATAATATATTAATAATAATTATAATACAATAAATCAATACTTTGGTGACAAAAACTTGTTATCATTGTAAAATAGGTGTGTGCTTTATACTGTGCTCTCATTATGTCCTATGGTTTTATCGATGTGAACCTGTGTAGAGCTCCTGTGAGGTTCCATGAAGACCCAGCAGGTAGTTGATCATGGAGGACTTGCCAACGCTCCACGGTCCCAGGAACAAAACCATTGGCTTAGAAGTGATCTCACCATCTACACAATATGTGACAAAGACAGATGGAAAGAGGAGAATTTAGAAAGAACCAACATAGAAAATATCTGCTGTGCTGTCATACCTTGAATCATTTCGTTGGATATAAGGGTCTTAATTCATTAAATAATGTTTCAAACAACTCAAGGGCTATAAATGGATCTGGACACCCTGATTGTGTTCATGCCATTATATTCTGAACCACAAGGGGTCTCAGAGTCACATGGCCCAGTCTACAGTCTCCATCCAGCTCCATAGCACATAACTTATACTCCCTGCCCTCCAGCTTGATGGAACAAGTTGAAGGGAGTCTGGCCCACACAACGTTCCCTTAATTTGTCAGCAGACAGAGCCCTTACTGTACTTCTGTATGTGTCTGGTTTGAATAATGTCAGGTTCTGGCTCTGCTTCTTCTTAAATGACTTTATTTGTGCTTCGCTGTTTCTGTTCAATTCCACTTTATTAAACCGTCTACTGCATGTGCTGTATGTATGGTGTGGTGAACTGATAGAGGTGGTTGAGAGCTCTGATGTATTTGTACTGGATGTTGGCTGCATTATGTTTTTTAAAATTTTTTTTTATTTTTTACAGACAGTTAATTGAAAGTGAGAATGAATCATATGAGCAGACTTATTTACCGTTATGCAGAATATATTTTACAGAGCTTGTTTTATTCACCTTAGTGCCAGAGTTAGTGGCCTCCTTACATACAAAGCTCTTAATGGGCTAGCATCAAGCTACATTGCTAACTGTACAGTATTTGCCTTTCAGAACACTGAGATCATCTGCTGCTGGTTTATTGGAGGTTACCAGAAACAGTCAAAAGAAAACTGAGGATGCAGCTTTTAAACTAAGGAACACAGAACCTCTAGATATCAGGGAAGCCAGCTCACTAAATAGTTTTAAAAGATGGCTTAAAAGATAGCCCTCCACTTTAACATTTAACTAGATATTACTTCCTGGAGACAGGTTTTAAACTCAGTTGTTTTCTTTCCTTTCACTGCTGCGCTACTTTTAAAATGTTGGGTTTTACTTGATTTGATATATTTTATGTATGTTATTCCTCATGTAAATAATTATTCTGTATTTTATTCTCATTATTTTAGGTTATTATCATCCATGTTTTTATGCATCTGTTTTGACTTATTGCTGTTTTTGTATTCTCTCTTTTTCAAGCATGTAATTTCTTTGTAGTGAAGCCAGTGACTTCATGCTGCCTGAGCTCATTGTACTTAAAGGCCTGCTCCATTGGCTTGATGGCACTGTGGTAGATGCTCAACAGCTTCTTTATAGCAGCTAGAGAGAGAGAGAAATGAATAAGATGTCATTTTTGACATCATTGATGTTCTCTTACTGATTTCTATAATTTCCTTGGCGCAGCATGGTAAATCACCCCCATGAGGTTTATTGAATAAAGCAGAGGTGATTAAGAGACTGGCTCTATTGCAGCACCTTGGCCTCTCTTAAAATGAACCAATGTGGTTCAAGAGAACAGACGTGTTTTCGTGCTGTGGACAGAGTTACACTTATACTCTGACTGATCACCTGCTTCAACGCATACACACATGAATACATGCACACATACAGTACACACTCTCACTCAACAGCCCCAGGAAATAGACTTCATGAGGCAATTTTACAATAACAATAACTGAACAATCGAACAATAACCTGTGAAGTAGCCACCATTAACTGAGCTGTGACTGCACGAGGATACATGTTAATGTTATTAAGGCTGTTATGTTGTTTCATGCACTTTGGTGAGTTTTGGTGGGTTTTTGAGAATTCAGGGCAATTTTTATCAAATATTTTATTTCTACTTTTGTGTTTAATGGCAGTCTGATTCTTAATAGTTTGTTTACATTGTTTTGTTTGCATTTACAGATCAAATCCAATTTAAATTTTCTTTTCTTTTCTTTTTACAAGTTTTTCGCAGAGTTTACTGTTACAGAGACGATGGCAAGAAAAGCCTGGGTTCCGGGTGGCATCCTGCTTGTGTTGTTCATAACATGTGATCAAATCCACAGCCATGTTCAACACAAAGGTACAGTACATTGTACACACGTTATATATAGATAAGAACTGTGTTTTCACAGTGTTATATTATTCTGATGTGCAAGAAAAGTGACCAAGTGATTTAAAGGCTTAATAGGTTTGACTGTGGAGAAGAGTGAGCAAGTGTTTCTGGTTCTGACATCGTTTCATGCTGCCATCCTTCCTGTTGTCCACTAGAGGGCAGACAGGGTGCACAGATGTTACTGATACTGCAGGTGTCATGAGGAGAGCAACAGATATGGAGTCCTGAAGTAAAAGATGATGAGACTAGAAAAGTGCTGCAGTAGTTCAATCCAGTATGTGGATGATTAACATACTGACTGGTGTCATTTCTATGATGAAATATATCTTCAGCTGGGTGGTCAGCTGAAAAGACAGCTGCTCAGTATGTTTTCATTGACATCCAGGTTTTATTCATTGTCCACAGGTTCACCACATCTGAAAGAAGTGACTCTCATTCTGGTTGGAAAGACTGGCGCAGGAAAGAGTGCTTCAGGAAACACCATCCTGGGGCGTAAAAATGTCTTTAAAGAGGAAATATCACCTGAGTCTGTGACTAAAGGCTGCCGCAGAGAAGAGGTGAAGGATGGTGACAGAAATATTGTTGTCATTGACAGCCCTGGGCTGTTCGACACAAATCAAACTCTGAAAGAGTTAAAAGTGAAAATCCAGGAATGTATTTACCAGTCAGTTCCTGGACCCCATGCTTTTCTGTTAGTCATCAGTCTGAAGGCAAGATTCACAGAAGAGGAGAAGGCAGCTGTGAAGTGGATCCAGGATCATTTTGGCTCGATTCTTCCACGTATACCATAGTCTTGTTTACACATGCTGACTCGCTAAAGGGTAAATCTGTGGAAGAATACATGAGAGAGAGCACACATCTACGAAGACTGATAAACGACTGTGGAAGAAGATACCATTCACTCATTAATGACGGGAGACAAAACAGAACCCAAGTCAGAGAACTTCTGGATAAGATAGAGGACATGGTGGAGTCCAATGGAGGAAAACACTACACCAATGAGATGTACCGGAGAGCCCAGAAGAAACTTGAAGAGGAGAAGAAGAAGAGGGAGGAGGAGGAAGAGCAAAGAAAGAAGAGAGAGGAAGAGAGGATCAGACTGAAGGAGAGGAAAAAGTGGGAGGAAAAGGAAGAGCAAAGAAAGAAGCAAGAGGAGGAGAGAATCAGAGAGGAAGCTCAGACGTTTGATTGGACTAAAATGATGACTCTTGTTGAGGTGGTGAAGTTAAGTGCAGACTTGTATAACAGAAATCCTGAGGTTGTCAAGGAAATAAATCATGCAGTCACTGAAGGTTCTAAATTTGTTAAAGATGGGTTTATGCAGCTGTGGGACAAGTTAAAGAGGTCGTTACAAATGGCCACGTCTGACTCACTTCTACTAAGATGCCTGTTAGTTCAGAGTCAGTTTGAATTCACTGTTTGTTGGTAGAATGAGGGATGTGCTTCATATATCAGTTTTTGATTTGTATGTGCTAAAAAAAATCAATAAAGTTTGAAGTACAGTTAACTGCCCCTGGCATTCATCTGTAATTTTATTAACTTTTTTCTCTGCCATATTCTTGATGGCTTTTTGTATATTCACCATTTATTCATATGTTAGACAGACAAGGCTCTGATGTCATAGAAAGATTAGGGAGTGGTACCAAAACCTGGTACTGAATTGGCTCAGAAATGATTTAAGACTGTATTATTCACAAGCTCCAATGTTTACTGTATTGCTGGAATTATTGTTCTTTGCCTGGGATGCATTTTTGCTAATCTCCAACCAGAAGAGAGGGAGACCTCATCCTTAGGTTATGGTTAGGGGGTGGGGCTGGACTAGGCCAGGCTCTGCAGTGAGCAGCACTCCTCTGTTTCACATACATAGATACATGGACACACAAACACACAGAGACCCTGCAGAGACAATGATGGAGAGATACTATAAAAAGTGCGCTTGCATTTCATTGGACTAGGGGACATTGTGTAGTGTAGTTGTTAGGTTAGCAGCCTAAGAATATAAATGATCTAATGTACCAACATACTTGGTAGAGTAGTTGCTAGCTTAGTGGCACTAAATAAAGAAAAAAAAATACTGTGTTGTTGGTCAGGGTCTAAACACCTGCATATTTGGGTCACTCAAATAGATTGAATTTATGAACTTAAAATGATCCCATCATAATAAGTTTGTAATAATATATAGAGGACACACACATTGTATAATATATACTGTTAAATAGGTAATAATGGTATTACAAATCAAGTTGTGTATATAAATACTCCATATTTTAAACATATGAAGTGGCATATTAAATGTAAGATTGGACTCACCCAGGACACCTCATAAGAACCATAATAGAACAAATGTGTTTAAGACAAAAACACACATGATTAGTGTGTTGGTGAGGGCAGGTAGGTCTGTTGCATTATTATTGCTTGATGGTGAAAGGAGTCATTTAAGTTATTATTATTATTATTACTATCATTATTATTATTATTACACTGGGGCATTAAATTTCCATGCAGAAAAAAACAGCCAATTTTGTCCATGGAGCTTGTTTTGCGAGGGAGGGAAATCTTCAGTGTTATTGTGTAATGCAGAAGAACACAAATGTGCAATAATTTAATAACTTCAGTCGAGTTTTCTTATTAGTGGCAGTAACAGTGGGTTAAGCTCGGGTAGTCCGTGTAACACATGGTGTAGAACATTTTATACACACAGTTACCATTCAAGATTGAAAAAAAAAGTGATTTGAGGAATGGGGACCTGTACAGCTTTAAATCCAGCACAGTCCCTGCTGATGACCCACATTTGCGCCAGGCTTGACTGAATTACATTCTTTTAAGTAAACTCACTTTTACAATCCCTGAGTGTGTGAGAACTTTATAAGCAGTGCCACAGGAATGTGTGGAACAATCGTACCAAAGCTGTTTCTACTTGGTTAACTGAGTGACGCTTAACTAAAGCAAAGCCGCTGATGTTCTCTTAAAGAGACAGGAGGACCGCATCGACTCTTAAGAGGCCCGGAGGGTGCGTGTCACTTTAAAAACCCTCATGACGGTTCGCAATGGTGGAAATGGGCTGTGTGAGCTCGTGCTGATAGAGGACTTCGACCTTTGGATTGCGGTGCGCGGAGTGGGTAGGCAGCTCCACCGTGCACGCTGCCATTGGCTGCGCCCCTCTCCTCTGATTTCAGCTGCTTCCTATTGTGCTCTGTGGCCCGCAAACGGCACATAGTGCGCACACACACTAACAGACTTTTATATGCATACACGCACACTTATGTGGCCAGAGTGTGTGCGATGCTGCTTGGAGCCCAAAGTCCCCCCGATGCGTGACGCAGTCTGTTATCGACATGTTTGAAGATTAACGAGGCGATTCGTCCTGTAGAGCAAAAGCTATTACCAGCTGTACCCTGCAGCTTAGGAAGCCTACAGAGCGGGCGGGCAACGTGTCAAGGCGGACAGGGAGGAAGGAAGTCATCGCTGTAGCTGAGCACGAAACCATGACCGAGAAACGGGTGTCGCGGTGGTATTTCGGTGGGCTTGCGTCATGTGGAGCCGCCTGCTGCACGCACCCCCTGGATCTCTTAAAGGTGAGAGGTTCAAGTCAGTGCATGGTAGACAAGTGTAGGCCTGACTACGAGACTACAGCTGTTACCAATGGGAATTGCGACAGGCTAAACTGCAAAATTCGCCTTTAAGTTTTTCAAGGCATTGAAGAGGGCTCAAGTGACAGTCAGCCCGGCGCACACACTATTTTATAATAAGCAATAGAAAGTATCGATTGATCCACTTTAAAGTAACGCCACAATGTAGCAGCAGTACATATAATATTAAGGTTTCACTGAGATAAATACCACATGAACCCTTCCAGAAGCAGCCTGTCCCTGACTGTAGGCAGGCTACATGTGTGTTCACTGTGTTCATGTAAATCCCTGTCTCGTTGTACTGCACACAGTAGTAAATACGCACTTTTCTACCCAAAGTAAAACTCCATTCTCACGTCTCCCTTTCCTTCTCTTTTGGTTGCATTGCAAATGGCTGCACATAACCCCCAGTGAGACGAAGTGGTGCCCCTGTCATGTGTGTGTAATTTTGTAGCCGAGGTCGGTAATTACTGCATTTCAGTGAAACAGTTGCTGTTGATACAATGATGAGTGCAATTAAATTAATTAAAGACGTAAGAGTCAGTGTAGGAGTCTTTATTCATCTGCTAAACAACAGAACCTGATTCTTTCCCAGACATAATACTGGCAGACTATTTCTGTCAGCAGTCTCCTCCTTTTCCACTATCTGCATGTTACCTTTTGAAATTCCTGTCACCATGTGAAACAACAACTACGACGTCAGAGCCAGCATCCTTCTTACTTGCTGAGAATGGCAAGTTCTGATGAAGATTTGGATCGTGCAATGATGACTATCATATCATATTTATGTTATGGATTTATCAGAGGGCATTCTCATAACCTGATTTGTGCATGATAGGAACGAATGCAACCCCATTGTTCTCAGCTTAAATAACAGCTGAGTGAGTTCTTAATTTGATATGGAGTCCAGCTCTAAAGTCACAGGCCAAGTTGCAATGATCAACTTCTTGTTTTGGCAATACCAGCATGCACTTGTCTCTTACCTCATGCAGTATATTTTCCTCATATCACTCCCATTGCACCCCCCACACCCCAATTTGAATAGAATTTGGGAGTCTAGTTGCTTCAACTACCGAACGGTGGAGCCTAAGAGGTGAAATAAAAACCTTTCACCTCATCTCACCACCTGATGAACATCATCAAACCTTAAAAAGAAGTCCAGTTGCATTTTATTTAAGCGCGTCATCTGGATGAATGAGAATCTACACAACACGACAGGATCTTAAACGGCTGGCATCCCAGTGTGATAATTCTGTGTTAGCGATGGGTAATTCCACTAATTGTAAGGACAGCTAATGTTCTTTTGTAGAAACGAGAAAGTATAATTGTCTTAATGATTGGTTCTCTCATGCTGAACATTGATCCCATTTGAACTTCAGCTGCTATTGCACCCGTTCCCATGCGCTACAAGCTTGGTTTACTTTCAGCAGGGAAGTAAAGCTTAACCAAAAACTCAGGTCAAGATTGTCTATTAATGTTTGATTGAATTGTGTGTAAACCCTGCTCTGTTGTCGCCCTAAACTTATACAGCAAGTTATATCTGACTTCACCTAAAAAGATAATCTTTTAGTGAGCCTTATCAACTCACACGAGTGTAATATGTCACCATGGTGTGGGTGTGCAAGTTTTCCTGTTTGCATAGCTCACCGATTGCTTAATATGACTCGGTGTTAACACAGTTAAGCATTTTGTGGTTCCCTTTATCTAAATTCTAAGGGAAATATCTAGAGAATTAAAATATGTTGAAGATGCTTTCATAGATTTTATGTATCTCACACTTATTAATCATATGTTATACTATTTTAATCTATTCTATGCTCATACTACACCATATTATATCAAATATATCAAAAATATTAAATATTGTATGTTTGAATGATAATATCTCTGTCTCTTAGAACATAAAACGTTTCATTTTATTGATATAAAATAATGAACAGTATGAGCACAGAATGGATCACTTTACTCTGTAATCACCTCTCATATCGGTCTTGTTCCTAGGGCTGTAAGAAAATGACATACTACATATTACAACATCATTTTTGTGATACTGTATAGATTCTCAAAAACACTGCATTGATTTAAATTTTTTTTTTTTACATTTAAAGGTTTGTGCGCTTAGAGTTAGAATTTAAATTTTCTTAATTTGTTTACCTAAAGGATACTGTAAGCACATTTAATTAATTGTGTATGTATGCATGCATGTATACATACATACTGGTGCAGACAATCATGAATTCTTTTGCTCATTTTGCACAAAAAAATAATTGTATGATGTTGGGTGTTACAGGAACTGTGATAAATACAAACTAGGTCCCACTGTTGTGATTGCATAAAAAGAATAACATGAAACGTTCACGCATATGGTGGCTCGTTCTTTATACTGTACAGTTAGTTTGAATTTTTAACCTATCTGGTCCTACTTGTATCCTTTGTATGCTTGTCTCCATAGCCCTCATATTATTATTATATTTTACTTCAGTGTTTATCTGTACTCATTTGGTTCTCTTACCTGACAAAGGCTAGTGATGATGCATGAAAAATGTTGTGTTTTGAAGGCTTAGTGACCCTCAAACTCCTACTAATTAGAACAGAGGACCCATTGTATAGCAGCTGACCTCCTTTTGAGGACAACACACCCACAAGTTACCACACACATGGGTTTAGACCAATGAATGAATAAATGAATTGTCTTTATAATCATTATTCTCAGGTACAATTAAAGAATAGAAATAGAAAATAAGTAAATGGGTAAATAGAAGCAGTTCTGGATAACAGAACACAGCAGGATGGGTTAAGGTGAAAGGCTTACACATTTACAAATTAACAGAGGTAGATAGGCGATCAGCCTTTGTACGACATTTATACCATGTGTGTCTGCAACCACAGTCTTACAGGAAGGTCAACAGCCTGTGGAAACGGTTGTAATGTGTCTTTTATGACTCTGGAGAGTCGTGTTCAAATTTGAGAAAATAAATCCCAACATTTGACTAAATCTTTAAACACCTGTCACTAACTAGATGTGTGGAGTTTGAAGACACATGTTTTTAACATGCCGCAGGGTTCGAATTAAATGCAGCATCGAGATGCATTATGGGAAGTGCAGGATATGTTTGTAGTTTGACATATACTAAAGAGTAAAAGTCAGGATGTCTCAGCCTCCACTCCTTAGATTTGGACCATTCCTTTTTTTCCAACAGGAGCACACATTGTCAAAATATTTTCTTCATTAAGCTGCCATGGTGCTTAACTCTGTATTGAAAATGCTAAAAGCCAATACACAACTGTCTTTCCAGGTCCATCTACAGACACAGCAGGAGGTGAAGAGGAGGATGATAGGGATGGCCGTCCATGTAGTGAGGAACGACGGGGTGCTGGCTCTCTACAGTGGCCTCTCTGCTTCCCTTTGCAGACAGGTACGTGTGTCTGATTGTATGATGTTCTTGAGCTTGTATGTGCATGTTGTGTTTATTAGTTTGCCATTTATATTTTCTATTTAACATGTATTTTAGGGAGGAGATCTCTTTTGCTAGGGAGACTCGGCTATGATGGTAGCAATAAAAAGATGCAGAAAAAAAAACATGCAAAATCAGATGACAGAGAAAACTGTGCTGAAACATTTAATGCTACGAAAGGAAGTCTAAGAACAGACATAATAAATGGAATACCCAACAATACTTACAAAAATCATAAAAGCAGCAACACTAATTAAAATCTTATATTTCAAATAAAACAGAAAAAAATTCAGTTTTGAGACGCGAGTTAGAAGAATATCCTCACTTCACTCTTCCCTGTGTTTCACCACCTAAAACATGTTTCTGGTTAGAGTGGGAGGGACCACATTTGAGCAGGTTTTTAGGTCAATTTCCTGCAAACTGTTCACTCTAATGATATTTACATGCTGTTGGCTCAGTATGTTTGCACTTCAAACATGTCATGCAGTAGTTTCCTCTCCTCTCCTCTCCTCTCCTCTCCTCTTGTCTCCTCTCCTCTCAGATGTCCTATTCCCTCACCAGATTTGCCATCTATGAGACAGTGAGGGACATGATGGGCAGCACCAGTAAGGCCCCCATGCCCTTTTACCAGAAGGTCCTGCTGGGAGCCTTTGGAGGTTGGAACCCTTTCCCTCATGTATTGTACATGTAAACATGCTGCATCACCCAAACAAGATTGTGTGCAAACAATATTTCTCTGCCAACAGGTTTCACTGGTGGCTTTGTTGGCACGCCGGCAGACATGGTGAATGTCAGGTAACATGCCGTGACAATATTCACCTCTATAACATATCCACAATTCTAATTATTCAAATCAAACTTTTATTAGGTTTTCAGCTTATAGGCACAGCGAATAGTGGATTCAAAAGATCTAAACTGTTTTGCCTCTAGGATGCAGAACGACATGAAACTACCACCAGAACTCAGGAGAAAGTAAGTGTTAATAACATAAACAGCTTAAACTGTTTAGTGTTCTTCTAATTTAACCCTGAATATTTCCTCTTTTTTTTCTTTCAGCTACAAACATGCCATTGATGGGCTCTTCAGAGTCTTCAGAGAAGGTAAGTCCCAAGCAATATTGTGTATGAAACTTAACGTAAGGCACAAGGCATAAGCATGGCTGACCTCTGACCCTCTGTCCTGTGCTGCAGAGGGTGTGAGGAGACTGTTCTCAGGAGCCACCATGGCCTCTAGCAGAGGAGCGATGGTTACTGTGGGACAGGCAAGTCACAGTGCTATGTGAACCTTTGTTTTTGGCATCACAGGTATAATGTTGTAACTGGAAAAAGCTGTTTTAAATGCCTGCAGGTGTGAAAGCAACCCAAGGGATTCTCAGGCCAGTGGTGAGCAACTTCTGTTTATTATCCCCCGCCATGAACGACGGAATATAGGAATGGGTTCGGTCTGTCTGGTCCGTCTGTCCGTCTTGTCTGTCGCATTTTGTTTCCAGAGCATAGTCAAAAAATGTTTTCACAAAACTTTCTACACAAGACAACCAAGTACTGAAGTGGTGCCTTTTGCTATTTAGTGATTTTTGTCATTTATATTTTTTTTTCCATTTTCACGGTTACAAGTTGGACTTGGGCTCAATCTGGTGATTGGTTTTGTTTCCGGAGGAGATTTCAAATACTTCATGCACACATCTCCCATGTACTGGAGAGGTGTCTTTTGATATTTTGGGAGTTTTTACTGTTTTATTTATTTATTAGTTAGTTTTTAATTTAGAAAAAAAACAACTTTTTCTCAGTTATGCAATTAACAAGAATTGCAATTTCCAGGGACAACTTTAACAACTTCTTTCTGTCTTTCTTCAATAAAGTGCACCCGTGGCGGGGGATCCTGAGTACTTCATGCTTGTTCTACCTGGGTTAACACAGCTACATTTTAGATTCTTTATTCCTCTTCAATACAATAAGAAGATATTTGTAAGTCATGCATATTTCAGATCCGTCTGTATTATGCATCTCCCAGATGAATTGGCTCCTTGTTCAAAAGGTTCCATTGAAAGGATCAATAATGCATTGTGCATTAATCCACCAAACCTCAGCCTCAATTAATCATTTTATAGTTTAGAATTCTGTGTTGGCAAGCATATCCAGAGGAGACCTCAGACTGTAGTGGTGAAACAAAACTCTGCGTGCAGTTTGTTTTAAAATGCTGTGATTGCTCATATAGATTGACTATAGGTCACACACTGAGGAATCTCGTCTGGCTCTTTGTATTCATTTAGATGCATGACTGTAGAGTTTGGACCTGCAAAGTGAACATACCTGAATAAGAATGCATGAACCTGTAACACAATGTGAATGCTGTTGATGAGTTCTTGTTTTACAGTTAAACCAAGCAACTGCTGACAAATGTGAATAATCAGTATGTTATAATGTAATCGGTGTTTTTTTCTTTATCAAATCAACATGCAGCCTTGTTGTGGTCTTCAAAATACTTTTATGTACCCAAAACACTAAATATCCCCAAATCCCTGTTTATCTTTTATGTATTTGTGAAACTCCAAAGTCAGGCCAAATTTGACTGGTGGATCTCGTGGCTTTTAAAAGCGAACATGGAGCACAGATTGAATAGCATCATGTAACACAGTAACACAGATTATTGTTTTATATCACTAAAATGTCACGTTTTTTTCCCCACCTCCCCTTATTTTTCCACCTTTAGTTGGCGTGCTATGACCAGGCCAAACAGCTCGTCCTGGGAACAGGCATTATGGGAGATAACATACTCACCCACTTCCTCTCCAGCTTTATTGCTGTAAGTATCCTGTTTTATTTGTGTTCCCTTGAAGCCTGGCCAAGTCAGTGTAATGTATACAGGACTCTTTTCTGAAGTGCTGAAATGTCTCTCCACAGGGAGGCTGTGCTACATTCTTGTGCCAACCTCTGGACGTACTAAAGACGAGGCTGATGAGCTCAAAGGGAGAGTACACGGTGACTTGATCCTTCCTCATTGTCTACTTGAATCCTTTTATTCCTGTGTTTCTATCTACCCGTCTTCCTCATTAACCGGTGTTTATCATAACCCAGTGTGTGTCTATATTTTCAGGGGGTGACACATTGCTTACGAGAAACTGCCAAGCTGGGTCCGCTGGCATTTTACAAGGTAAAAAACAGTCCTGTACAGCATGTATTAACACCACTGTGGTTATATAATGTCTCTCTTATTAGAGGATCTTGATTACAGATAACTAAACTTATAGGTGTTTCACTCACTGTAAGGATCCATTGGATGCTTGATTCCTAATTTGCCCTTTTAAGAGAGGGAACTGCAAAGTCATAAAGATGACATACCTTGATATTATGTTGTGAAACAGCTTTTTTCCCCCTAAGCATTATTGACTGAATCAACGCAAAGCTTTATTGACAACATCTTGAATGACAAACATACTCACAATACACCAATATTAATTAAGGATTTACGACTGATTGTGACCCGACGCTCTTCCTCGAAGTCTCCCAGGGGTCTACAGAAGTTTTTGGAACGAAGTCGAATAAGATAAGATATCCCTTTATTAGTCCCACAGTGGGGAAATTTACAGAATTAGAATGAATGAATAACTAAATGAGGACCATCGCTTTAATTAATGTAATAGAAATGTAATAGCAGACATATTCCACCAACTACTAATGCTGTAAAGTATAGTGCTGTAAAGTGGCTTGTGGTGCTACCAGAGAGTGCTACCAGTGCTACTCCTTAAATAACGATGTTTCACGACAATTGAAGCAGCGAAAAAATATCTAATGGCCTTATATGCATTGTATTGACCCATTATATCAAAAACATCATGAAAATTGGCCCCCTACAAACCGGTGGCATATCTCCACTACTCTAAGAATATCTCTGTCTTTACTCCCTGAACCAAAGAAGAAGAGGATTCTCTACTGATGCCTGTTTCCAGGCTACCAGTCAGCTGAGCTCAGAGCAGTTTAAAAACGTAACGACAATTATCAAGTGTTTTTGGTTCTTCAGTAGTATGAAGATTTTTATTGAGCTCCACTGCAAACAAAACACTGTTTTCCCATGGCCTGTACACTGTCATTACCGGTGCAAATGTGTTTGCATTGTCCCACAATGGCTCTGTCATAGAGGTTTAGATGCAGAAGGAGCATAAGTTTAATTTCAAGGTTAAATCTGTCAAATCACATTACATGTCACACATGATAAATTCTCTACATGTATAGTCAGGGTTTTACAGTTTACACTAAAACACTTTGTAGGTGTAGTATCTTTAAACTGAGTGATGTAATTGGAGAAAATTACCGACCGTAATCTCCAACTTTTTGTTTGCAGGGTCTTGTCCCCGCAGGGATCCGCCTGGTTCCTCACACAGTGCTCACCTTCATCTTCCTCGAGCAGCTCAAGAAAAACTTTGGCATTTGCATCATTTCCTGAGCACGCCACATTCACCAACACTGCCACTGACAACACACCATCATCGCTCTGCTCTTGACATGTACAAAAACCAAAAGGGAAGAAAGGGAGACGTATGCATTTTTCAAGTCAGTGCATGTTTTCCTTCTCCTTTTGCGCCACCTCTGTCTAGAAATGATACAACCCTGATTATTATGAGCGGCAACTACTTTAAATAACAAACGATTTCTGTAATGAGTAGAGATGACCAATATGATGCTTAGAGAGAAGATGCTAAATATACATGTGCCACAATCGAATTATTAGAATTAGTTGCCAAATTTAGAGAAGCAAATATTATTAGCCATAGCAGATGTTTAATGTAGTTGGTCAGTGTCATTTCCGGTGCGATTAGTTAGACTTATTTAGGTTGAGTGTTAATTTTGAGTTAAGATGCAATTCATCTATCTTTAAAAATCATAAACTACATGTCTACTTCAGCTAATTCCATATTTTTTGTTTTAATATCTGACTATTTAATCCCAATTGAGCTGTGTTGTACAGCACCTTCAGAGCCCATGCCTCTGCATAATGATTGAGGCTTCTACAATTTGTAGCAGGAATCTTTTCATTATGAGTTTTCCACAACATTTCATATGTGGCCTCGAACCATCACTTAAAGGTGTCTGATTAATCATTCCCAACAAATGTAGTGATCAAATGTGATGCACCCTAACAGAGTTGATTTATATGTTTACTTTTAAAAGAAAATGTATGTTTTAGAAATGAAAACCAGCCACTAACGAGTTAAAATGCCTTTTAACTTTCACCTGCTTCTCCTCCTCCTTGATTCCATTCCCATCCTCTGTCATCATTTCATCGTCACAGCTTTTCGGCGAAGAGGACCAAGCGTTCAATGTGAGAAGAGAGTTTGTGGAGAAACTGTGAAAAAGCGACAGTTGCTGTTTGAAATCCCGACAAGGGTGCATTTTAACAGTGGCTCTTTTTGCTTTCCAGTCGCAATGAATTCCTGTATGACCACTTGATCTCAAAAGTTCTTACTGTTTTTGACTAGAGGTGCCTGTAGAGAAGGGTTTCACTGTACAGGTGTACATGTAGCATTTCCATTTGAAATGTTAGTGTCTCGTTTGGCTGAATGCATGTCAGAATTTATGACTTGGGATGCTACTCTGTTTTATAAAGCACTTTACTGACATTCTGACCAACCCACTACACATGTTCTAACAGCAAACGTGTTCAGATATTTATAATCTACGACGTTAATGGTTCCAGTTGAGGGTAAACTGTAATGTTTTGTGACTCTTAAGTCCAATGATAACTTTTGACGGGTCACTCGGTACACTATTATATGTGCTCTGTAGACAGAGACCTTGTCAAGTCGTGTTGCCTTACAGTGTGTTTCCTCGGGGGGGCAGTAGAGGAACGTGTTTATGATCCACTCTTCAACATCCTATTGAGCCCTGCGCCCTAATCCATTGTAAAAACCACAAACTTGAGAGCAACCTCAAATAATGACCCTTTTTTTTTGTTAACAGCGTGTCCTTATGTTCAACTGTTCCTCAATGGATTGAGGTACTGAGATATTACATAATGTGAAGACCAAATTCATATGCAGAGAAATTAACCTGGAGGGACCTGCAGTTTTGGGTGTTGTGAATTTGTAATTTGCAGATCACTAACTTAATATTTTTGAATTAAAACGCTACTGTGAAAAATGTTTTTGTGCTTGTGCTTTTTTGTTTGATTGTGCACTTTGTTATACAGTATGTCAAGCTTTTATTTGGGGAGTAAATTGGAGTGCTGTATATCACACCACCTTTTTATGGTTGTTTTTGCCACTTAATAAATCAGCTGCAGGCCCTGTGAGCAGTGTTCAATCCATGTCGTAAATAAACGGGGTGTTCTATCTTTATGTTGCGGTTTTCTGCTGCCAAAAGCTCATGATGCAATGATGCATCCTATGACTGTGAGTCAAGCTTCTCCGGATTTGCCCACATTGGAATAAGGGCACCAATCTTTCAAATCTCTACTTATTTTTGCACAATTATGGCCAAAGAGACCACCTTGTCACCCAGCTAAACCTTTGCCAAAGTTCAGGAAAACACATGTAAATCCAAGTTAAAAGATTTCTGCACACTTAGATCTATGCTGTGTTTCACTTTATTATGGAGCAAGCTTTCGGTCTATCCGACCGTCATCCGATGCAGAATTATGGCCTCCCAGCCTGCATTATATGGCAGGACCATCCCCAGTTAATTGGTAATATTCAGATGTAATGATGAATGTGTGACTTTGTGCCTCTGCTTCAAAGAACATTTGCTCGCCATATCTTTATTAATACAATCCATCACATCAACAGATCAATGTGTAACCATTCACCTCTAATATCACATATAGTGTGTGAGAATTCCAAAATAATTTCTAACACATTCTTCAAAGACTTATTTAAAGATTCTATCCTTTTACAAAGTTTTTGAGAGTACTGGGGGAAAGAAAAGCATGCAGTAAAGGACAATCAATATTACAAGGAGCAACAATCTGACATTCAGGGTGAAAAATGCTCCAGCTTCTGTGACACATCAACGGCTGAAAAATGTTTCCCCAAAGTCAATTTCCTCGTCTAAGAAGGACAACCGAGAAGTGTGTTTTACAGAGCGGGCAATCGTTTCTACGGCCATTTTTCATTTTAATGCACATTGACGTTTCATTCATTTTTAAATATTTCCATATCTTCAAAATACCAACACTGATTTGTTTTCTGTATTTTCTGACTTGGCATCTGAATAAACTTTGCTGCACTGCTGTTTTTGTGATGTATCCAAGAAGTTGATATGTTCCCCTGTGAGAAAACAAAATACCAAATTAAATTATACAACACCAAACTAATGGGTGCTACAATTTTAATACTAAAGAGACATATTGAGACAAACACAAAACACAGCTCAGCAGGCCAAATTCAGTGTCTGTAAAAATGGTACAAATGCCTCAAACTGAATTTCTTCCCATCAGGACAGTTTTAAACAAATTTATGCAATTTGGGACTGGCATTGTGTTCTTAAGAAGGTTTCCCATGTGTATTTTCTCCTATAACACTTGTCTAAAGGCACATAGCATCTCTAAAACCTTTAATTCCTGTTCTTTAACGTTGTGCTTTTCCCATTATCCAACAAGACACAGAGAAAGAGGAGTGAAAGGAGACAAAACGTTTTCTTTTCATATCTTTGGGCTCCAATTCAGTGCAGCTTACAATTAAGGACCTTGCCAGAGGGAACAAACGTTTGTTCCATTCTTGTGATTAAAACAAAAAAAAGTTGAGAAGCAACATTCATTAGCGTAGATGGAGGTTCACCTTCGCTTCAAGGTTTACGCTTGTGTGAATGGGTGAAAAATGAGAAATGGAGAGGTGACGACAGCACTTGTGAAGGTCTACTTCAGTTTGACTCTAAAGACAAGATTTTTGCTACAGGAACAAAAGTGAACATGATTTGGTTGAATAAGTGTAGCAGAAAAGAAAAGAAGCATTTTTTTTACACAGAACACTGGAGTGAAGGCTCATTCTTAGTTGTGCAGCTTGTAAGATAGATATATACAGGTGTACAGTGTGAACATTAGAACTCGTGGCCGAATTATGCTCCTGGTTCACTTTTGCCAAACACGTTTGCTGCTGCAGCTCCATAAACTCCCAAACCTCCAACTCATGTGGTATTTTTAGTTGTGCTAGCAGCAAGGCTCTAGAAATGGCTCTGGTGGTCAGTTGGTTTGTCAGTCAACCATTTGGTCAAATCTGGAACATCTCATTAACGGTTTAATGACCAGGATACTTGATAGATGTTCATTGTCCCCACAGGATGACTTGATTGATTGTCTTTGGTTAAAACATAAATTTGGATTAAAGCTCATAGGTTGTAGTTGTAGACTACTTACTGTTTGTATGTGTTTTTTTTTATGATGTACAACTGGAGGAGGCAAGAATCACCACTGAAACCAGCTTCCAGCAGCAGTAGGCAGCTGTTTTCAGTGCCACGTGTTCAGCACCATTGACAATGTTAGTGTCGAACAGGCGAAGTCAAATATGTAGAGTATTTCTCTCAGGAGTTGATGGAGACCAAAAAATAAAAATAAAATAAAAAATAGCCAAAAGGAGACAAATATTACCTAATTTTACAGATATCAAAAATGTTGGTTTGTGTCTGCTGGATGTGTACAGATGCAACTGTTCGCTGCCACTTCAGTTATAACACTTCATAAGGCAATATGTCAGGCCGTTTGATGGTTTGTCACCTGTAAAGTATGTTTTTGCCCAAGAGGCCAAATCAGTTCACTCCGTCAATTTTGAGCTTGATTTGTTTCAAGTCATGGCCTGCCTTCGAGATAGCTTTTATAGTACTGGGTGGACTGTGAGTATGAATATTAAAATGATTGTACACTTCACTGGCCAGTATGTGATGGGCTAGCTACATTTCAGGTGGATCTCTGCATGGTTAAGTGCTCAGAGAAAAGTGGCTTTCAAGGATGATGATGAAGAAATAGAAGGAATTGATACAACATTGTATTAAGATGACTGGGGCAGAGTGAAAGTGGCCTAATCAGAAAGTTAACTTTCTACCATATGGTGTCCTTACAATGTCTTTAATTCCCATCAAAATCAAGCCACTTCTATATAAGCCTGCAAAGTCTAATATAATTATAATGTAATTAAACAGAAAGCCATGCATCACTGAATTGTCTATTGTCTTTGAGTGACAAACCAGATTTTTTGTGACTGCTCAGTTGCCCGTCATCATTCAGAGTCAGCGATGACCAGATGTTGGTCTCAGCGTGGGCAGCATTATCACACAGCTCGTCTGTTCAGGAGAAGATAAAGTGGACTTTGTCATGACTTCCTCAGTATAAAGGGTGTGCAGGAGGCAGTGATCAATAAGTTGTTGAGAGATTGATATCTAGATAGCAAGCAAATGCTTGTAGTTTAGCTAACATCATTGACATTTTCAAAATGAACTCACTGCCTTATAATCACATGAATTGTCAAATAATCCAGATTAATATTACATGAACTACATCAAAGATGCCTCCAATGTTTGAGGAAATTAGAAAGGGAATCGCCGCGATCAATTATGATTAATCTCTCGAAAGCTTAAATGCTTACATGTTGTCGCTAAAGATGACATTATAAGTGAGAGAAACAGTACTTCAAGGACTGGTTCCAGCCTGGAGCATGCAGTGCCATGCATATAAATTGGCTGAATGGGCTGCAGCAGGACTTGTGGTGTGTTCAAACTCACTATATTATATCTATTTCTTTAAAAATGCATTAGAAACCAGAAAGTAATTCCTCCCTATACAAACATTCACAATCTGAGTGGGAGTGAGTCAGCGCTATTCCCAACTCTACTCCCAGAATGGCGCTCCCCTATGTTCTTGTGCATCCCCCATTTCCACCTCTGAATTTATATGTATTTTCTTTTCTCCTGAGAGTTTTGGCAGTACGTAGGTGGATCAGAAAGATGTATGTGTAGTGGAGGGGGGTATTAGGAAGGGTTAGAGGGAGGAATGTTTTCTTTTGAACCTTTTTTCATTATTTTTCGGTATATATGGGCATACATGTCTTGCATTTATGATATTGCAGCCTGATCAATAAATATAATCCATCCTCAATTAGATTTCGGTCTTAAGTGTGATTGAAATGATGTGTGTCTGTGAAACTTCCATCAGTGACTTTGTGGCCTTTTTTTCTCTGCTTTTCATTCCTCCTCTATTTCACTAACATTTTCTTTATCTTTTCAGCTCCACTCATGGTTTCTGATTATTTTTTATTGCCTTTGTTACAGCAATGTGACGTGTGTTTTGGGACAGAGAGAATTGCAGATTGTTGTTATTGTTGTCTCAATACAGAAAGAGCTCATAAAAACATATTTCCTGGAAATGCAAGGAAATGGGCAAAACATGCAGCTGAATTAGACACAATCATTTATATATAAGCATATGGTGAATCTCATTATACGTCTGTTTTGTTTGAAATTCACACTTACAATGAAGGCAAACAGAATTAATTGGCTCCGTATAAAGCTACTGCTTGGAAACAGCTTCAAACAATGGTTTAAAAACACAATTTCATTTCCCTGGAGGGTCCCTGGATTTTTTTTCAAGCTTTGCTCAGTAATAATTATTTATAAATCCAAAACAGGGTTTTGATCAAACCTTTATCTAAACAGTCATGGGCCATTGGGAGCAAGCTGTCTTTCTCAAGGTCGTCTGAGTAATACACATTTGCATGTAAATAGAAATATATAATAAAGTATACATGTACATGTATAATACATACAATACAACAAGTCTTAAACAATCAAACACAACACATGCATTTACACTGCTTCAAGCCAGTTAAAGGGTTCCTCAATAATGCAAAATGGACCAACATTTCTAAAGGTTAAAGTTGTCTTTTATTAAGAAATACAGTTAGTCTTTCTCACTGTAGGGACCAGAATAAGACGGCTCTACATCTATGCACAGAATAATTCTACAGTTCACACAGTAAGTATAACATGTTGAGGAAAGAAGGCTAAAATGTGCAGAGATTTCAGATTGTGCAGACTTTATAACAACCCCATATCTAAAAACATTGACATGCTATGTAAAACACCAAACATATGCAATAATTAACATACAAACTGTGTTCATCACGCAATTTGCCAAATGTGCCTGAACCCATGAAGTAATTACTCTCTACAATTGTGTGTTTGATAAAGTGATGAACCTCGCCCCATCCTTGCTTGAGACTGTAATTAGTTGTTGAAGTTCAATGGGAGAGAAGCAGTCCGGAGAGACATCGGGTCTTCCAGCTGCCTCTAAAGTTCCTGTGTTTGAAGGTAAATTGATATCAGTTGAGGGCAGGAGGTGCTGCATAATGGACATTCAGACTTGTCTTAGCAGGAAAAGCACAAGTGTAAATGGTATCATTAACTTTGTTAAGTATTCTAAGGAGAGTGTGACATTCCAGTGAGACAGCATGCACACGAGCAGAGCTGCTATAATCAGTGTTTCTTAATTACACCTGTGCTTAACAATCACCAGGGACATGCCTTTAAAATGTTTTTTTTTTCCATCTGCAATCAAAACTTTTGAATATCCACTATGCTAAACAAACAAACAAACAAACAAACACACAAACGAACAAAATCCCATTCACTGGGCTGGCAGGTCAAGAAATCTAGGCAATGGAATCATGTCCTCTAATTGGTTCTTTTCAGCATTCTCAAAATAAAGGCATGAAAGCAGTGTGGTACAAAAGTCACAGATTAACATGATCATGACAGACAACCAGAGGTTTGATTCCTTCTAATCTCCCTTAATGAGAGATCAGTTTCATGGATTTGCTGCAGTTTTTCTATCTTCACATTCTCTGGCTTTAAATTTTTTTCTTCACATTATGCTAAGAGATTTAGAGGGAAAAAAGGGAAACTCGACCCCTTCTGAGTAAATTGATAAAGCCTTGAAGCATATTGACCTCCGCCTGGTCTCTCCAATATTCTGCAGAGAGCACCAGCCCGAGTGGCTTCGAGGGTGATGCTGCAGGGTTTTTACATTCCTGTGCTCTGGACTAATCTGAGCAGAACGTGTTGGCTCTGTTTGTCCTTAGAATCGTTAAACATCTGCTGTTTCCTCCATTCATTGGTACATGGGGCAACAGCAATGATATTATTACCAAAAGCAGACTGTAACAATCCTCCTGGCAAAAAACAAACAAAAAACCTTGGCAAAAAAAGAAATGCAATCAGCGGAATCATCGATCATTCAAGCCAAGAGTGACACCTTTAGTCAAATGAAAATGCTCACTGCCAGTTTCATCACTAAAATCATAGCAAAATATTTTTTTAGGTAGTACACTGTCAACTAATTTGAAAATGAAAAAGAAACAACATCCAATTTTATTTTATTTTATTTACATTGAGCTATTAGGACAAATAAATGCAGCCTTGATGCCATCATGAATCTTCATATAGCCTATATACTCATCGAACCTTCTAATCCGTTTTAGCATCTGGGCCATTCATCTTTCTCAGGTTACTCATTCACTAAGGTGCTTATTGTTTTCCTCATTCTGCCTACCTGTTGTTGAATGCAGTCAGAGCCTGAGAGTAATCTTTTAAGAGATGCCTGATCATTTCCATTTACAACCACTATCTATCTATTTATTCTCTTAAACATGAAGAAATATCCAAAATAAAAGTCCACAGTATTGTATAACTTCTGACAAAATTCCGTTGGACTGTCTGAAACTGCCTTCCATGAGTCAGAAGGGGAACATTTGACTGATCTACATTCATTTAGCAACCGCCATCTACATAAAGCTAACCACATTCAAGAACATTCTTAATGGAAGGATGGACAAATGACATTTCAAAATAAAGGCACAAAAGCAGTGTGGTACCTATGATGCAGATAAACATGATCATGACAGACAATCAGATGTTTGGTTACCGTTTAGAAAATAACTTCATTAAAGAAAGATCTGTTTTATCGACTAGCTGCAGTTTTTCTTCCTTCACATCATCTGGCCGTACATTCGACTTTTATCAAATCATCCAATGAGATTTAGAGAAACTAAGGACCCTTTCAGAGTGAATTGATGCAGCCTTGGAACAAATTGACTTCTGTCTAGTCTCTCCGATATTCAGCAGAGAGCACCAGCTCATCCAGCTTTGAACGTGTTGCTGCAGGGTGTTTACCATCCAGTGCTCTGCATTCAGCTGTTAGCTTTATTTGTCATTAGGGTTGTTAAATGTCTACTCTTTTCTTCATTCCTTAGTATGTGTGCTAGGACAGCAATGAGTTTAATGCCCATAGCACACCATAACATTACAGTGCATATGTTGTCTTCACCATAGGCATATATAAACATATAGACAGTAGCTTTTATGATGCATGTGTATACCCAGGTACATATAAGCTACATATAGATAGGTGGCCCTCTACAGGTCTATTACTGTGCATTATTGATTATCTGTTACATTTCACATTTAATTCTCACATATAGGCAACACTGTTGTGGTGAGCATGAAAGTCTCGGGAGTGGAGCCGCCGCGGGTGAAGTAAATATTTAAATAAAAACTTTTACCTGCTCCGCTGATGATTCAGAGGCAATGATCCAGATTCCACTTCTGTAAATTTGATACGTAACAGTGATGTGCAAATAAAAGCCGCAACAGCCCCACCTTTGACACGCTGTGTGTGACTGGTTAACAAACACAAAGCCCTGGATACACCGATTGTGTAGTATCACCACAATGAAGACCCTTCTCTATACGCCACCATTGTTTATTCAAACTGAACCAAACAATGGTGGTATAATGCACAGTGTGTGTTTTATATAGCATGTTCCATTGTAAAAAAGAAAAAGTTGGGACAATTTGAAATTTCAAAGCAACTTCTTGCACTAAATTTTTGTCTTGTTTTAGGCATTACTTAATTTTGTGAACAAGTGTACCAAAAAAACAAACAAACAATTTAACCCAATTCTTGACAACATTCAACCAAAATACTGACCTTTTGGATGTCAAGTTCTATTTGAAGTTGCGCTTGCAGAGAACAGATTGCCTGGACATGAAGACGATGGATGCAAATCCCAGTCGAAGAGGAGAACCACTGCAGAATTATTCTGTAGACCCTTTTCAACAAAGGAGCTGAAATGAGCATGTGCAAAGTAGTTGACCTGGCTTCAGCTACAACTTGTGTATTTTGCCAACACTGGTTATGCACTGAGGCAAACTTTTAATAATACACTTAAAAAAGTTAGTTGATGCAGTTACTTTGATGTCGTTTACAGTGCAATGAAACTTTTTTCATTCATTTGAATTAAACATTGTAATGAGCAGCAAGTTCTCTTTTTAGAGTGGTGTCCTGCAAGAAAAAAAGAGGAGCCAGGCCCTTGGTAACACGACGACGTCAGCATCTAGTGTGACGTCAAACACTTTCTGAACATGGCAACAAAAAAGCATGTACGTCTGTGTTATATAGTGGTTAACATTGTCCTCTGCTTTGAGGGGAAGGAGCTCCTGGACCTCAATCTGTCTCCCCAATTTGAAGACATTTTCACTTACTGTAGCTGCAAACTGCTTCTAGCTGCTTTTTTTTTTTTACAGGCTGCGGGTCACACATCATGTTGTCAAAAGGTCACACCGCTGTCCTGTCCTGTATCTTTCACTCACTTCTTTCTTACAGACTTGATTCAGTACTGTTACCTCCTCTGAAAGAACAACACTCCCCTGCAACAGTCCTGCCTCGAACAGCTGTGTAACAGGAGCCACTGCAGACTGTTCTTCCTGTACAGACGGTTTGAGTCATATTTTGAAACTTTCCACCGGATGGTGCTCTATATATGTTCACTGGTTTGACAGAAGCCAGGAGCGCAGAGCACCGACAGCGGAGCGGGCAGCCCGGGGTCCCTCAGTCTGACGCTCTTCAGTCCCACTGCTACAAGAGCGAGATCTCATTTAGAAAAGTGATTTATAGGAACGCACAGATAAACTAAACAAAATACCATTTTTTTGAGAACAAGTCAAGTGTTTTTATTCTATCTCTGTTTCTTTTCCTTTTTGTTTTTTCGTTGTTTCTTTAATTGTTCTCTCCTTGGACACGGTCATGGTGCTTGCGGTGGTCTCTGATCTGAACTGTATTTACCTGCAGTGATGGGCCGGGCCGGGAGATGAGCAGCGGGCGGTGTTGGGATACCAGAGGCTTAGGAGGAGGTCTGGACGCTTAGGTAAGAAATCGTTATATTGTTGTTTACTCTGTTGATCTGCTTACTACCCTCGGACTACTTCAGAGGAGCAGCGCGTCAGTTGTCAGGCTGAAACTTTCTGATAACTAGGTGTGTAGTTAATTCTTCCTCGCTGTTTTCTTTCTTTCTGAGTTGTTTTCTTTGACGATGTTAAATGTTTCATTATGTTCTAATAACGTGATTCACCACCTGCTGTAACCCAGTGTCGCCATCATTCATTCCTCAGCATGAACTCGTCCTCTGGTGGTGTTTTTGTGACTTTTTATGTTCACATCTTGTGTGTGTGTGTGTGTGTGTGTATGAGATCAGCTGATGAAGGAATTGGAGAACTTATTCAAAATATGGCCTTCTGCTTCCCTTTTCGACTGTTCTGTTTTGCAATTAATATTCAACTGCAAAGCAAGGTCAGAGCAGCTCTTTATTAGTTTCATTGTGGGCGTTGATGCCCAGGGCAGATCATTTAGTTGCAGTTTATGATGTTGTAACACTGGCCAAGAGAGACAAAAGGTGTTGACCACAGAATAACTGATTCCGTGGGTATTGTTTTGGATGTTATCGCTGGTTTTCTCATAATGAATGAGAGGCTTATGATTGCTTGAAATTAAATGACGAAAGGTTTGGAGAGTGATGAATATCTCATCTCTCCATGTTTTGTTATTTCTTGTTTATTTGTTATTTTTTATTTTCTATGACTCCAAACAGCCAGTTTGATTGAAGATGTTTTCAGATTGCTGAATGATTATTTTGCTATTGAAACACGACAAATGCAATTTTCATGTGAAGCTGGAACAAATATTTTGCGTGCTCCAAAACGATTTCCTTTCTTGAACTGCAAGTGTCTTTTGTGCTGCTTACATTTGACACCTCCAGAGAAGAACTGATTCAGCTGCAACCATGTAATATGCCTTTAGGGTTTGAGACTGTCTCTGTCATCATCAACAGTTATCCTGTAGTGGTGACATTAGACTCTCACTCTAAATGTAATCAGAAGGAGCAAAATCATTGATGCGATGAGTTTAAATATTTTATGATCACAGACTAATTATAATGTAATAAGGCAAATCTTACTACAGTATATCGAGATCATAAAATGATTCTCTGATGACAGAGCTGCAATAATTGAACTGAAGATCGATGAAGAGTGACTACAGCTGTTTGCATCATCAGTTAATTGTTTCAGTCATTTTTCCTACAGGTATTCTTTCCAACTTTGCAAATGTGTTGATTTGCTCCTTTTCATTATAATATTTGATATGACATTTTGTAGATAAAATACCGAGTAGAGGAAATAATCAGAATAAATAAATAAATAATAGAACATTACTAATAAACATTACTTGCAGCCTTTGCAAAAACACTCATACCCTCTGTGGCTTTTCCATATATGCATTTGTGCATCGACACTCTGTATCTCAGACACGTTTCTCCTCAGGCAACCTTACTGGGTCTCTCATTTGTAAAGTCTTTCTGCTGTCAAAGGGGATTAGAGAGAGGCTGATTTGATTGGCCATTACTGAAGTCTGTCCCATCTACAATGTTTTCATCCCATTTGTCCTGATTTCCAGATTGTGCTTTGATACACCTGGTTTGCTCTTCTGTTGCTTGAGTGTCCACCCAATTTCTGGAAACCAGAGCCGTTTCTGTCACTCTGTGCCCTTTCGTCCCCCCTTCCATGTTTTGTCTGGTCAAACAAGTCCTGCCTGAGGGCTCCGTGGTTTCCTCAGACATCAGACCACTCTTTTGTAATGGTATGATGGCCAGAGATTTGATTTGTCTGGTTCGGATGGGCCGGCGTGCATACAGGCAACATTTAAAAAGGAAAGATATTGATTCCCAGACATTGGTCTTCAAACATGAAAGCAAGCAAAGTAACCTAATGTCTTTTTTCCATTAACATCTTCTTCCTGGCACAATGATACTGTCAAGAACTCAAAGTTTGAATGGCCAAACTTTTTCTCAGTCAATACACAGGCAAAGGCAGAGGGTTCTCGTAGAACAAGACTCAGTCGGGCTCACTGAGCACGACTGAGGATGCAACCTGTGGGGGCCATTGTTGGCTGAGAGTGATAGCTCAGACCTATGGCTGTCTATTAATATTGGACCGTTTACTTCTAGAGGACACTTCCTGCTTGATGAAGGTCAGTGAGCCACAGGGTTTTCAGGGTTCCACTGATGGCCAATGAGGGATGCAACACATAGTGATGCTCCAAGAAAGGCAGAGAGGAAGACTGTTAGCAAACATGGATATTAACATTTTGAAATTTAAAACAATTAAAAAATCTGGTTTGCAAGGGTTTTACGAGGAAGAAAATATACTCAAGGATAAACACAATGTGCCTCAATTCAAAGGGAATTTGATGAAGTTGAATGCCACATTAAACTAATTTAAAACACTGCAATTTTACCTAATCTACAGCTAATTTTTGTTGACATGCATATTGTAAATCATTGGTATACGAATAGAAAAAAAAAAAAAACTTAAAAAAAAAAAATTTGAGCTACCTTTATTTCATTTTTCCGATGCATGTGGCTCCAGTATGTCATGCATCTCTCAGAGGGCACCTGGAACATCAAAATTACCAGACTGAGCAGAAAACATCTTGGAGTCGGTCCTTAAAAAAAAGATACTCTTTATGATATCATTCTTTTGACCATGAATTAATCTCATTCTCAAAGAAATAAATGAAACTTGAAAAAAAACAACACTCATCAAATCAATGTTATCACAATATTGCGGCCTTGCGTGTAAGGCAGAGGTCATTCTACAATCTAACAAAAGTGATCTCCTTAAATATAAAAAAAAAAGTGGAATGAGTTCAATCCTATGGAATGAGTGGACTCCTGTAAGTGCATATGGGCATTTTGGTCTGATTATGTCATCATTCAGGCTCAACCTATTCCTCTATAGGAAGTGTAAAATTTTTTAAATTAAACACATAATAATTGTAGGGCATTTTTATTCTGTTTTTTTCCCAAAGTAATTTACTTTTTCATCTTCGATATTAAGAATTCTCAGCACAAAATGCAAATTGGCTCACGTGTGCATCGACTTACATGAGATCCAGGACATTCTTGAAATTTGATCATACCTAAGAACAAGCAGGAAGTATGCAGGTATTACACTTTACTATGATCAGCAGACGACAGGATGTACACCTGGACCCAGGCTCTTTCCGAGCACTATTCTGAGGAAACTGTCAGTAATTCAGTAATAATTGATTTTGACTCTAACTAAAGCGTCCTGTAGTCCCACAGACAAAAAGAGAATCCATTTATACATCTATTCAATAGTTAGATAAGTGTGTTAACACTAATGTCATCCATGAAACAGGTCACAACAGAGTTGTTGAACTGGAGAATGTAATGGGAATTTTAATTGCTGCGCCTCTAGACACAAACCTTTGTTTAAATAAATAATAAACAAATGAATAGTGAGACTGGAAAGTGTTCAATTGACCCTGAATGAACTACATTCTCTCCTCAGCTTTCAATTCAAGCACATCGTCCACTGTAACGGAGTTCACCTGTAGATTGTCATTCATGTTTGACCTCATGAACTCCATAGAAAAAACTATATGTAACACATGCACACACTGAAATGTGACAGTGCGCCGTTAAACAGCTGGTTACCACACCACCAGACAAACAGAGGCGTA
The DNA here is from genome assembly GCA_037577475.1 of Chaunax sp. Z400. Lineage (NCBI taxonomy): Eukaryota > Metazoa > Chordata > Actinopteri > Lophiiformes > Chaunacidae > Chaunax > Chaunax sp. Z400. The sequence continues at coordinate 19,966,116 of CM075191.1, read as the reverse complement.
TTATAGGATAATACTATGATTAATGAATTAAAAAAAAAAGCTCAAGACAACAAGAGTTTTGATGTATTCATAAATATCCAGTACACTGAAGTCAGTCCAGCTTTTCCCGCCAGAACAGACTCACACTCCTTTCTCCAAACCAGGAACTAGAAAACACTTCAAAACTTATGAATATATGTTTCTTTTTGAAATTTGATGCCTTTAACACGTTTCCAAAAAGTTGGAACAAGGTCATTTTACCATTGTGTTACATCAGTTTTTGTTTTAACAACACTCAGTAAGTTAGGGAAGAGAGGACACTAATTGTTGAAGTTTTGAAAGTGTTTTTGCTTGATATACGACTTCAGTTGCACAACAGTCCCGAGTCTTTGTTGTAGTAAATGGCACATAATACAGTATCTAAAAAGAAGTGCCACCTTTTCATTGGGGGACAGGTCTGGACTGCAGGCAGGCCTGCGCAAATGCTGGCTTTTGAACTGTGAGCTGGTAACAATCTGGATGGTCCTTTTCCTCTTTCGTACAGAGGACACAATGTTCATGATTTCCAAAAACTACATGAAATGTGGACTCATCAGTCCAAAGGACATTATTCCACTGTTTTTCAGTCCATCTCAGATGAACTCGGGTCCAGAGAAGTCAGGGGCATTTCTGGATGTTGGTCTTCACTTGCATTCATAGATGCAGCAACAAACTGTATTTACTGACAATGGTTTTCCAAACTCTTCCCTAGCCCATGTAGAAATATGATTCATAGAATCATGATAGTTTGTAATGCATTGCATCTGAGGATTTGAATGTCACGAGCAGATATTCAGAATCTTTTGATGATATTATGGACTGTAGATGGTGAAATCCTCATTCGTTGTTACTGCACGTTGAGAAATGTTGTTCATAAACTGTTTGACTATTTGCCCATGTAGATTTTCATAAAGTGAGATGCCCCTTTCATACTCATTCAAACTATCACCTGTTACAAAGAACCTCTTTACCTGTGGAATGATCCAATCAGGTGTTTCTGATCATTCCACAATTTTCAGTCTTTTGTTGCCCAACTTTTTTGAGATGTGTTGCTGGCATAAAATTCAAGCGTGGGATGTTGGCGGGTCTATCACGTCTACATGTGTATGTTTTTTTATGCATACCTGTTGAGAGAGGATCTGCTCTATAAACACAATTGCTTATTAAGTCAAATTTGAACCAGGCTGGTTTCTGACGCATGCTGAGGTCACACATAGACAAGCATGCACACACACACACACACACACACACACACACACACACACACACACACACACACACACACACACACACACACACACACACACACACACACACACACACAGACAGTAAATTTAGAGCACATTAGGAGCAGATTGCCCCTGTCTGGTTAAACGTCAACAGAGACATTTTATCCATCAGTGAAAATCACATCCATTAATCTACCCAATCTGATGCTGATGTCATCAGTGTGAGACACCCCTGAGGCAGGAAATGACTGCAGGCCAGCAGGACATGGGCCTGTGTTCTTTTCAGATGTTTTAAATTGCTGAGCTTTTTCTGATTTAAGGATTATAACTAGAGATGAGTAAATGTACTTCTTACGAGTATCATGTGTCAATATCTGTACTGCCATCAAGTGCCATCTACTCCCTGCACTGGGAAAATATTCCATCAAACCCCCTTATAATAAATATAACAAATTCCTAATGACATGCTTTAAAGTTTTTTTTTTTACTCAGTATTCAAATTAGACAGAGCAAATTAAAGTGAGCAGCGTCATTATTTCCTGCCTGTTATCTGAACTCCACGGTACAAAGGCTGTCATTAAACGTACAGCTTGTTCAATCTGCTTTTCACCTATTAGCTTTATATGTTCTGTGTTCATGTTCATTCATGCACCTGCACTGCCATTATACACATGTTCATGATGACTATCTGGATTAATCCAATTTTCATGCTGCTCTGTGTTTCTCTGGTAGTGAAATTGAAAACCCTGAATCAGTCCATCACATATATTATGTACTTGCATCACCCCTCAATCCACCACTCCCTCTTTGTCACTCAGTGTTCCTCGCCTGCTTCAAAATATCTTATCTATATCCCCCATTAATGACAATGAATCCTTGCTTTAATCCTTTCTCTTTACACCATGTCTGACAACACACCCTTTTTTATTCTGCGGTATATCTTTCTTCCTCCCCTTAACTTTATTTAATTATCTTCTCAGACTTGACGTTAACCATCTCTTCATCCTCCACCTTATCTCTTTCCTCTAACAGTTTTTCTGAAATGCTCAATCGCCATTACTATATTCCCCCCCTCCCTCTCTCTCTTGAGGTGTAAAATTAAACCTCTACCATCCCAGTAAGTGCAATGTATGCATGTGCGTCTGTGTGTGCATAAGTGTTCGATCTGCTCGTCCATTCTCGTCCTCACCCTTGACTTTCATTTGACATTTTCAAACTGCACCATTTAGGTATGTTCGGACAATTAGGATTCTCTCTGCACGTAAAGACAAATGATGTCTGATAAGCTCTGTTAAGAATAAAACAAAGAATTTGTAAGTGAGATAACCGCTGGACAGGAAATGTTGTCACATTGATCTAATGTGACTCTGGTAATAATGTTTGACAGATTACCTGATATCTTTAGATTTTAAAAAACTTAAGAAGCACCAACGAACTCTCTGGAATCATCCTATCACTTATTTTACTTAGCCACTAGGATGGTTCACAACTGTATAATGAAAAAAAAAGTTTTAGAAATGTTCACCTCCCAGGCCTGGAAATGAGTCAACCTTATGAGAAAACAATGCAGTGAAAATTGTATTTACTTCCAATAACATTTAGGGGTAGCTCAAGTGATCTGGAGTTTGGCTGGGGCAAACTGACACACCAGTTACTGTATAATTCGTGTTTAAGCTCAGTATTTAGTTCATGTAGATCTTTTCACACCAGCGTGTTGCGGTTAGTCTTCATCTTGTGTATGCTTAGTACTGAAATCTTTATGTTCAACCATCCACGACCGCGGGTTAGCAGAGCAAGCTTTGGCATGTAAGAAATGTCCATCATCAAGCCAAGTCTGTGGCTCCTCTTCCAACTTTTCAATGCCAAGGTTCAAAATGTTCAATATTTTCTATGCGTTTGTTTTTGCCAGAGATTCTGTTGTTTTTCATGGCTTTTATCATCCATACATCCCCATGTGAGGGGTTTGCGTGGGACGGGAGCCTATCCCAGCTGACTTATCGACTGGGCGAGACGTGGGGTACACCATGGACAAGTCGCCAGTTCATCACAGGTCCACACATAAAAAGACAAACAACAATTCTCACTCACATTCGCAGCTACGAGCAAATTAGAGTAACCAGTTCATGTAACATGTTGGTGTTAGCATTTCTCTGCCTGTTGTGCTTAAGTAGGCCTACAGCCTCACAGGGCTGCTAGCTTGGCTGGGGACCAAATTCTCCTCCTGCACAGTCCTGTTCGTGATCAAACATGGGTGTTGTTCAGCGGCCCTGCTAAACACAACCTAAATCAACCTAAGCAAATAACACAACCTAAGACTCAAAGTGCGTGCAGTACCATTTCTAATTTTGGATGCAGATCACACGCCAATCCTTCCCATGACGTTCTGTGGAGAACAGACGTGTCTAAATATCAACCAATCAACCAACTAGATACTTGGTGCACAGGCTTGAACTGATTAGCTTGTAAAGACAGCCACCAAATAAAATATGTTCAAGAAATAATGTTGATAAGGACATTGTTCTGCTTTTTATCTTAATCTAAGATCCTGTGTAGTGGGAAGTATTTAAACACTGAGTTTTTTAAACTAGTAATTACGGTTGTCAATCTTAATGCTAGATTGTTATCATTATATTTAACTCCAGTAAATTTTTTAACCGATTGACACTGCTACCAGTAACACATTTTGAATTTTACACAGAAGAGAGTGGTTTCCTGCTCTGAACATGCAGAGAGCTTTTCCACAGTGCTGCAGTCTCACAATGATTTTTTAAGAAGTGCATCAAATCAACCAAAGACATGCTGGGAGCAAAGCAACGTAAAGCTGGCAAGCAGTCAGCTGCCTCTGAGATGATGCATTATACATGAAGAGCTAATATAAAATGTGACTGAATCTACACAACTGGGAGAAAAGAGAAAGGGGAGGGAGGGGGAGAGGAGAAGTGTATTAAAGATGGATGGGGCTTTGCCTGTGATGTCCCGCTGACACTTGGACGAGTCAAACAAGTCGCCATCAACACAGAAATCACTGCTGTTTTATCCTCCCAACTACCTCATACATTAATCATTAATTACTGTGCATAAATAAAACGTGAAAACTGTATTATGAATTAACTCAATGACACATAACTACTGTATGTGTTGTCACATAAATATAACTATCTTTATCTGTCAGACAGACACACACACACACACACACACACACACACACACACACACACACACACACACACACACACACACACACACACACACACACACGATGAAAGACATTACTGAGGATGGTGTCCAGGCTTGTCAGTGCTGAGATCACACTGATGTCTTTCTGAGGTCTGGCTCACAGCGACAGATGCCGTCTATGTAGTTTTGTAGTGTGTGTGTCTGTGTGTGTGTGTGTGTGTGTGTGAATATAGAGATGCTTTTACAATGAGACAGGTGAACACGTACCCTCTGGGATATCACTTTCCCTTCTATCTTTCATCGTCTCCCATCTGATGTTTTAGTAACGCCGCTCATCTGTCGTCATGCCTCCTGTTATTTGGACAACCACATCCCAGCTCTCTATAGGACAGCTGAAGTTTATCCTGGTGTCTGTCCACTCTTGTGTGTGTACTCTCCATCCATTGCATCAAGAGTGATCTGATGTTTGCACTGACAAATGTATGGTGTTCATTTCATCATCAACAAGTAAGAAGTTCTTAAGTTTAACATAGGAGGATGGTGGTGCACTGGTTAGCACTGTTTACCAGGAACTGGTGACCTGTCTAGGGGCCATGCAGCCTCCAGCCCAATGTCAGATGGTCCAAACATACCTTATTATCACGATCCATATTTCAGTGGGATATTTATTGCCCCAGAGATTGAATACTGATTTTGATTCTTCCCCAACCTTTCAAAAGAGGTTGGCATTTCAGGTTTCTTGTGAAAAGTCTTGACAAGTATTGGATGGGCTGACATTAACTTTTGTACTGACATTTCTGTCCATCTCAGGAGGAAATACAATGACTGATGATTCAATACTTTCTCAAATATTATGTCAAAATATGTCTTATATAAGTTGCTTTTGCCCAAATACCTGCAGAACTAATGACATCCTCATTAGCCTCAGCTGTACTTTATGTTCATGGGTAATTAGCAAATGTTAGTATGGATAATGCTAAATAAAGATGGTAAACATGGTAAAAATTACACATGCAAAACACTAGTCTTTGAAATTAAACAAATACATCATTTGTAAACGTCATCCAGAGTAGCACATGACATGACATAATTTGTGACTGCTTTCCAAAACCATTACAAATCACCACCATTACACTGGACTATTTTTGATCTAATAGACCTATGGGAATGGTTTGGTTAGGTTTAGGCACAAACCTCTCCTCTGGCAGATTACTGCTTAGTCTTTATGATCATATTTGCTTTCAGTTTTATTCTTTTTACAGTATTTGTTTGGGGTGTAGTGAAAGTGAAAGTTTATTTTAGCAAGGTAAATAGGTAGACAAGCCTTGAGTTACTCTGGATGAATAATGGAGGGTTCATGATATGCAAAAGATGTGAACAAGATAATTCTATAGTAACAGACACACAATTTTGTCTTCAGTAAGAAGAAACACATTTTCTGTGCATAAATCATCATAATACATGGACCTCATATGAAACTGTCTTTTAGAAAGCTGCAGTCAGACAAACCTTGATGTCAAAGAGTTAACATTATGTGCAATGGAATGAAATGGGTGTGGGATATTTTAGGATATGCAAATCTGTGACATGGAATTTTATGACACTAAATCACAGATGTCAGTTTTTCCTTCGGCTAAAAGCAAAGTCTCTCCTTTTCCTTCTTTTGAAAAAGAAATCTTCCATGTTTTTTCATAATACATATGTCAAAATATATGCAAGACAGAAAAGATATTTCAGGTTCTACCAACCTTTGTCATCTGAATTGTGTTTTACTCACACTCATACTTTTGATTAAATAACTTGTAATCTGTGGATCTGAGACCGACAGGATGTCAGTCTCACATGCACCTGATCAGACCTCATTGTATCATCATATAGCTTAAATAATTTCACTAATTTCCGTTCATGTTTGTGTTGATCCTCTGATATATGCAAATTCCGATAAACTGCGTTTACATGACCTCTGTAGGTCTTCATTTGTGCTTAAGGCTAGGCCACATTAACTGCTATTGGCTTTAGACACTTGAAACACTGACTGAACTGAAGAAAAAAACCCCACCAGTGTTGGTTGTTGAGTTTAATTGTAGTATTCTAGGGATCAGGTATTGACGAAGAAAAACTGCGGAACAGAAAAAACTATCTCTAGTTCTGCTGCATCGATTATGTTTTTTTCCCCCCAACTGTCTATTGGGAGTCCGGCAATGTGATAGGAGTGCAATGCTAAATCAGCTCAGTACTCTTTGTGCTTACAAAAGACCACAGACCAGAAACATAGATTGTTGAAAGACACCAGAGACTTTCAATATTGCATGATAATTTCTGTTTTCATGGGGGTGTTTGCATAATTGTACAACTGTATTAATAATAGTTTATTGTCAGAAATGAAGTTATTCATGATAAGAGGGCAGAATTTCTGGTCTACAGTAAATAGTCAAGAACACCAACAAAAAGAGCACCAGGGATATTGATTTTTGAATAACAACAAGTCATCTGATTACAAACCTAAATCACATTTGAGATCTGAACCGAATGTAGCTTTTACCCACTTAGTCACAAACTAATGAACAATCTCACCCAAATCAGCTGAACAATCAGCCTCAGCAGTACAACTGACCATCTTCATGATCATCAGACCATTAGTGTGTCGAGTCTCTGCCCAGCTCAGATCAATATGTTGTGGAGCATTATGCATGGTTGATTAAGATCTCCAAGATCCTCCTGTGTGTTAAATGTCAGAGGATCCCGACCCCACCATGTTTACCTCTACTGTGACAACACAATCTTGCAGACATGCCATAAAATGAGCATCCAGTTCCCCAAGACGTTCAACCCCGTTTTAATGCACCACTGAAAATTTAATTGTACCTACATATCTCAGTCCAATCTAAACATTAAAGCTCAAACAGTGTGTCAGGTACAAAAATCCACAGTGTCGTCCACATTGTCGTGTCAAGCTGTGAAATTAAACAATCACTGAATATCAAAATAAGTCTGAAAAGTCATTCAAGATGAATTCTGTTGTCATTAAGACTATCCACCAGACAGGGACACAGAAGAACAAAATTACGTTGCGTCTGGCTAACGATTAAAAAACACTAAAAATAGGATAAAAGGCACAGCTGCAGCTGAGCAGGGCGCCACCATATGCCATCATAGACACTGTAACCTAACCACAACTGGATATTTTAAACTGGACAAGTACTGTAGCTGATTACAAGCGTGCAAAAAGGAGGTTCTTGTTGCTTCAGGCTGGTTTGAGTCATATATTCAAGAGTTTGAAAGCTTGCCAGAGACTGGTGCACTGCACAGTGATTTATAATACCATGAAGTCTTTACTTTCAAAAGATCAGTTATTTTAAACAGTATAAATCCAATGCTGTTCATGTTAAAAAATAATTCATAAGGAACATGTGCTTCCACATATTTGAGTGTCCAGTGCAGCACCTGGCTGGATGATGTCATATTATGCTGCAGTGAAAGTGTAATATGGTCTTTGCCCGACAACCTCGTTTCTTTTTTTGCCCCACCCTTATACATCACAACGGCCTCATTGAAATAAATGAAGATGAAGAGCAGCAGAGAAGGATAGGGGAGACAGGTTTTTAGCATAGTGAAACAAAACAGTATGATGTCAGTCACACAGCCACGAGTGTGACTTTTACTCATAAATGCCATCTGATGTCCAAAACAATCACTTTAGATCTAAGTTTAGAGGGAGAGTATTTTTTTTATCTCTGTGGTTTATTGGCAGATTTGCTGATTGTTGTTCATATTTTGTTCCTATGTTGCGATCATTACTTGAAAGTTTGATATGAAAGTTGCGTCCTTATGCGTATTTATTTCTATTCTTCACATACTCCTGTGTATGTATAACATGATAATGAGGGTCAAAAACTGAATGTCATCCAGTGTGTTTAAGATTCTCCTGTAGTTCAGAAAGTCCCTGAGAGAATGTCACTGAGTCACTGAAGTGGTTAAACCGTTGGCAGGGACTATATATACTTACCAACTGTATTGACAACATTTAAATGCACAGACATGAACACATGCATGCTCACAGACTCACAAGGATCATTGTGTGTTTAGGTGCAAACAGCCACTTTGTTATATTCTATTATATATTTAGAATACAAGACAAGTAAAATGAAAACTAACTAACTAACTAACCCCCTTGGCTGAGGTAATAACAGGACTGATTTAGATGCATTATATGCAAAATGACCAAAGACAAATTGGAACTTCATTGCTTCAGTAACAATCCACTCTATGTGGCTGCAGACCTCCTCTGCTGACTGAGGATCAATTGCTATTGACGTCTGTGTGTCTATATCCCCTCTCTCTCTCTCTCCATACCTGATTTTCATTCATACGTTGTTACCTTTTAATCTTGTAACAGAAAGAGCCTGAGGCTGATTGAATAGATGGCCCGGACATTATGTAGATACCTGTATCTTAATGAAGCCGCATATCTCAGCTCCTCTGTTCTGATGCTGCAATGCTTTGCCTGATATCCAGATATAATAATGTGCAAACACATTACAACACACACACACACAGGAGCTCTTCTGTCTAGTTATTTCAGATCTGCTAACCACTACAAATTTTGTGTAGCAAGAACTCATTTTCATATCATAGTACGCTGCTATGTCACTACAATACAAAGAGCTGGTGATGCCTGTGACTTGTGCACATGCAGTCATTAAGTCTGAACGTCAACAGCAGCAGCATTTAGCAGAAGAAGAGTTCGACCTATTTTGGTGCTGGGTTCAACTAGGGATCATTGACAAATGCATAATGTTAATCATTTCAAGAGATTGAAAGCAACACAAATTCAGTTTTATCTCGCTACCCCTGCTCACTTAGGCTGATTCAACAAGGACTCCAATGCCTTTAACTTTTTTTGCAAAGGCAAACAGGCTGGGGTTGATGAGGAAAGACCTGACAACCTTGGGAAAATATTCAACTTTAATAATGTTGCTGTCTATTTCCAAATGTTAATATGTTTTTTCATTCAAAGAGTTCTTCTCAAGAATATGTCATTGTATCGTTTTCCTCCTAACCCATTTATATTTCGAAGAGCTTGATGTGGTGGTGAGATGGTAAATGACCTTGTGTTAAGCAACGTATGTGAAAGCATGTTATGTCAGCCTTACGGCTACACTACTGTGCTATTCAAATTTATTTCCCAAGGTTGGCACTTGTCATTTCTACAGTCATTCACATTTTCAATGTCTTTCACTAGCCTCTCTGTCATTTGTGCTTTCCAGAAGAAAGACAGCGGGGAAGAGTGAATCATTCACACCTGCCAGATATGATTCTCACAGCAGTAAAGCTTTTTTGATTGTTTGGTGTTGGGTCTGTTTTTCATCCACCCTGATAGGTGTTGTTGACAAAGCAATACGGGGACTGAATTTGTTTTCACGAATCAATGCTCTTCACTGCATGCACAATTCCAGAGTCCTGCTCTGCAGCACACTCAGTCAGACACAGTAAGCCTGTTGAGTGGAAATATTTCTGTGTTGCAGCAGGTTTGTCATAGCTACTGACTCTCTGCATAGCAAGCTCTGCTCCTTTATGAACAGACAGTTTTGCATTGACAGTAGAGAGCGAGAAGCAGACAGGGAGTATCGAAGGATCGACAGGATTGAACATACCAGCTTCGACACTCAGGTTACATAGGGCTGGAGATTCAGCAATTATATGGTTGTATGGCCCTCAACTATGATACAGAGGCACAGAATTGATCTTACACTAAGACCCACCCCCCAACTAGCTAGCCATTCTAGACTAGATGCAATGGCAGGCCAGGCTTCACTTGTCAATCTCTCCCCACCTGCACTGTTTCCTGTTCTGCTCATTTTCAGGGTGAAAAATCTGGCCCGGGGCCTTCAGGTTTGCAAGCGAATCCCCTCTGCTATTGAAAGAAATGTGGGCGATGTTGTTGGTTGTCTTATTTTTTTTCACTAATCTAAGTTGGGTGTAGTCTTTCACACACAGGAGCCTTCTAGCTTGCCTATCCTACCGGGACAAGCAATGTTAGATGTTAGATTTATGCTTTATTTTGTTGTATTTTTGATGATGACTAAACCATGCATTCGGTTAACATGATGCTGACCTTTTCTCAATCCAAATAAAGGGCTGAAGAGTGCTGCTTATGGCATCCTAAACCTGAATAACATCCAGATGTGGATTCCACTCAGTCAGGAAATATTACAGTGAATGTTCCTGTCATGGCCAGGCCTTTTCTAACCTGTAGCCCCATAAAATAACTTGATTATTCTATTATTCTAATGCTTAAGCCCCTTGACCTTAGATTTAATGCCTGTTTAAAACTATGGGTAATACGCTAGTTAGCTGGATATATTAACAACTGCAGCTTCCATTATAGAAGATACACACATTGTTCAATCCATTTATAACAACTTCACTCTTGTGTGTTTTTGGGTAAAAAAGAGGTGGCCCTCTTATCTCCTTGTATACCAAGTATCATTCTTACTACAGCCCAATGCAAACAGCTTCAGAGTATGTCTTTAAGCCTAATGAGCCTTCTGTGTCTACTTATGGTTACACAGCTACTGTATGATGAAATGATTGCTGGGAAGTGCAGAGGTTCAAGGATCGGTCAATCCTTTATCTATTTGTTCAGATGAAAAAGTGCGGTGTGAACATGGGTTTACATACGGACTAAATCACACCTTCTAACTTCAGATAATAACATCTGACATCGCAGCTGACATTGCAGTTTATGGGACCTGGTCTCCCCTTTGGGCTCTCATTAAACAGAGAGCTGTGCAGCCTTGCTCTCACTCAGATGACCATATAGTTCTCTCCTCCTGCTTCCTTTGGGGCTTTTCTTCATGCTATTATACCCACCATTCCCTGTCATCCAGGTCTCCATCCTCAGTCCCAAGTCAGCATATACTGTATATTGCAGAATATATGCAGATTCTTTCACTTGAAAAGTGTTTTTTTATTATTTGTGTATTTGCAGGGTTGTTGATTTATGTGTTGAATTACATGTTTATCTACAGAACATGTCTAGAAGGTCTTCTCAGATATTATGTGGTTGCACAGTCGTGTGTCTTCGTTGCCTTGGCCTGTGGGTTTGCATAAGTAATGTTAATTAATATCAACGCATGAATAAATGTTAACATTTTTACTACACCAGATGAACCCTCTGACTCTCTTTGGCGACATCCATTCACCAACCATTAACTTCACATTTATGACCAGTGGATTGAAAGATTGCTTTTATTCTTTCTTATTAATTTACTCTTTAGTTTCCCCCTTTAGAATTAGCACCATTCAGTGTGCCGCCATTGGCATAATATAAGAAGTAACAGTTGGTTATAAGACAGATGGTAATCAAATACAGGAGGCGCATGTGTTCCATAGTGTTTGAAATGGAAATGAGATGCACTTAATGGTAAAAACTGGGTCACAGTCACTAAAAGTGTGTATTCTGTGTTAAAACCCCAGTACATGTATTTTTTATCTTTTTTTTTCTAAAGATGTAAATGTACAAGAGTATTAGAAACTGTATTTGTAAAAATATTCCAGCCTCTCTCCCCTTCTACAACAATAGAGATACAGTCTTTATTGACAGAGAGTGTTGTATAGACGTACTGATTGTAAAGCCCTTTTAGGCAAATTGAGATTTGTGATTCTGGGCTATATAAAAATAAACTTGACTAGAAATCACCAATTGCAGCTCTGAAGCCACTGGATATATTTTACACACTTGACAGCATAATCTGTCACTGCCAGGGTATGCAGGATCGTTCAGCCACGAAAAAAAGACGTGATGTAAATGATAATGATATGAATATGAAAATGAGAGAGAGAGAGTCACAGAGTAAACAAACTGGATTCTGAGCTGTTGTTGTTTTAATATTGTTCAAAACAAATTGATATTGTTATTTTGTTAAATTGATCTGTTACAAGTGGCCCTGCATGGTATGAATGATGGCTAAGTGGTGGATTGAATATTCCCGGGACCAAAGTTTTGCTGCTCTCACGCCCAAAGCGATGAATACTTTAGCGTCGCTCTCATCCGAGTTGAAATTTTCAACTTGCGTGAATGTTGCGAAATTCATTCATTTGCATCACCTGGCGCATATTCGCTTCTACTCTAATCACAGCTTTCCATTGACTTTATATTTAATTGTGCCATGCGAAAAATTTGCATTGCATTCGGTGTGAACGTAGCATTATGAGTGTTTTACCTGCACACATTTTGGCCTGCCATAACAGGAAGAGGACAGGTGTCACTAATTGTAGAATTCCATTTAGCTTCCTCAGTCTTAGGATGCTGTCTCAGTATTGTACATGATGGCTCAATGTCAGACTCTCTTATCTTCATAGAATGATAACCTCACAAGATCAAGGTGGATACAGTATTAGAGCCAGGCGCTGTGGTTGCTCTCCATAGGCTCTAACAGGATGTTACAGTTTCTGTGACTTTCTTTGCAGAATGAAGGCTGCTGGAAAACATGACTATGGACCACAGCTTTTTGTCTCTGCCTATCGCTGCCACCGCCTGCTCTCATTCGCTTTCTAGGCCAGTTCATCTCAAACCAACTTTGTTATAAGTACACTTTTCCTGCTATGACCCCGTAAAATTTCTTCTACGAAAGAGTTAAGTCCTACACGCCCTCACCAAACACCCAGCACAGCTCTGCCCAACTTGCACTCAGCTTTTGTAGAAAATACCTGTTTATGTTTGCTGAGCCTTTATTTGTTGTAGGCTTTAATTCCTTTCTAGGTTGGGAAGACCTGTTTCTATACTGCCACATGCTCATCAGAGCCACATGGCTCCTACAAACACTGCGATGGACACCTGCAGCCTCGCTGCAGGATATTACGAGTCTGCAAATTTGAGAGGGCACCTTTAATGTGTATGGGACTAGTGACTGGAATCTGTGATGGCATTTAAGACATTGGACACCTTTCCTTTTGGCTTTATTTTTTGTAAAACTTTTAAGCACCCTAGAAATACATTGCAGGCACTTGAAAAAATTGAATTGCCTCTGTAAAAATCTTTGCTTAAGTGACTAGAAATGACTTAATTTCTTGAACTGATTCCATTTGTTCACTGTTGTCATGGTAATACGGTAAAGTTACTCAAATCAATTTCAGACAATATCGGCTAATATTATGCTCCTTTATTTCATGATGGTATGCTTTAGTTTTTCATTCCAGTTTTAATGCATTTAGCATAAATCTGCCCGGTAACAATAGCCAAGGTTGCTAAGGCAGGGATGGATGTGGAGCTCTGAGGCTGGTGTCCAACTGCATTTCCCGTTAAACATGAAATCAAACACTGCACTTTTTTTTCCCTGCCTGTGGACTTTATAAATAGGATTCAGTTCTCAGTCATGAACCTATTATAAGAATGCATATGAAGCATCATCTGTTTTTGGCTGTTTCTTGTGTTTTTATTTTGAGCAGGTTGTTTGGAGGATGCAGGAAGACTTTTGTGCTTCATAACTGATGTGTTCTGAATTTCAAATTTGTTTTTCCAATCTCACCTTTTCACCTAGTTTTTTTTTCAAAACTCCAAAGAATTTGCACAGACTACAGATTGAGATCACAATAACATTCAAAATAAAAAATATCCAGTACATGTCAGGCATGTATATAAAAAAGTATAAATAAATACTTCAATATGGAACTGTTCCATGCAGGATCTAATGCTATAATTACATATTTACACTTTTACAAATGTTTATTCAGCAATCTTCAGTTCCTATCTGTGGTTGAGAGGAACCAGACAGTTGAGTGTTTACCCCCCATTTATCATCCTGTGTGTGTTTTCATGTACCATGGTCCAAATGTGGGTGCCATCATTGTCTTCATCCATTCCCTTAAACACACATGCACACATGCATGCACGTGCAGGCTCATCGTGCACATAGGATTTGTGAATACCAAGCAGCAACATAACAATTTTTAAGTATCAAACAAGTTAAAACAGCTGTTAATGTGTAGTTTTATGCAACATTTAGGTGGAGACCAGTTTGTGTCCCTCATATTTGTGGCTGTCACAGGTGTGATGTGTGTTCTTGTGTGATTTGAAGATGCAGCTCTAGCGAAACATGACCGGGGGGGTTAGTTTGGAAATGATACACACTTGCTTGTGACATTTCCTCCCACAGGGAAAGGCATTAGGGAGACACTATGGATCTGCTCCGGTTCATCTGTCCTGTTGTCCTTTGTGCTTATTGTGTATATATGAACCACCAGGGTTGAGCAGTAACACATCCCTCAATAACAAGTAATAGTAATCTGATTCTATTTTCAGGGATTACAATTTAAATTAAAGTAATTACTTTGCAGTTACTAATACCATTAATGCATTATTAGGTTGGTGTGTTTTTCTTCTGTTTTAATGGAATTTTGGTCAAAGGTTGAGAATTAAAAATGCATTTACAATATTTACAGAGGTAATTATTTACATATGTGTGTTTAATGTCTGCCGTAAATATGAAGCAGCAGAAAACAGCCAACCTGCCTCCGTCCAAAGGTACAAACAACACCCCTAAAACTCACTAATTTCCTTGAGGCTATGTGAAGAGCTGTCTGTTGGACAGGTGTAGTAATTTTCTGTCAGAGCTAGGCTAGCTGTTTGCCACTGTTTCCACACTCTAGGCTAAGCAGCTGCTGGCTACAGCTCCATGAGAGTATCATCACGCCTCTCATCAAACTCTCAATAAAGTTTTCAAGCGTGTTTCCCAAAATTCCCCAAACTATGCCTATATAATTTTAAAGATTTCCATCATTGACTTTTCATTGTGGCACTAATTGGTCAAAAAAGGGTTCAGCTTTATTTGCATTTGCCTGTTTGCCATATTTTGGGACCCTTTCTTCCCCTCAGCAACTTGACTGGTTGTGTAAGAAGCATGTAAGTGTGCATGTAAGTGCATTGGCAAAAGAATGTGTCGTTTTCTGTTTCCATGGCAGAGAGTGTGTGTATGGTAGCAATGTCAGGTTGAAAGAGAATATATAGCAAGCAGGATATGTGATGAAGGAGTCCAGAGAGCACATGGCTGAGGATTTAGGGTCTGCCTCTTGGCATTCTCCACAGGAGACAGAGAATGGTATGTACTGGCCAAGGCTTCTTCCCATGTGGTCTCCCTCTTTCCATCTCCCTCTCTCCTTTGTTCACACACAACTTCTCTGGACTCATCTGGACACTGCTGTGTTCATCCACACCCACTACTGGACACTTGCGTTTGGAATCAGTATTGCCATTATTTTGATTTATTCTGAAGGTAGCTATAAGCTCAAAGCTGCTCAGACCAACTGCCAGTGGCTCTGGACCCAAACTTCCTTCTAACACAGATGTCTCCTAAGTTTATGATGATTTGAGCATGATATTATCATCTGTGCTTGGAGTCAAACTATCCTCCCTATTTTAAAACATACATGTCAACCCTTACGGAGCACCCATAAGTTAGTTAAATTTTCATGGTTGGGATTCTTTAGTAATTTAATGGATTTTATTGCTACTCTTACGGTTTAATTAACACTTTTCTGCATGTCTTATTCTTTTTTGTCTCATTTTTTATTGGTGGCTCTAAATTGCTCGTAGGTGTGGTTTTTTGTCTTTCTATGTGTGGCCCTGCGATGAACTGGCAACTTGTCCAGAGTGTACCTTGCCTCTCGCCCAGTGTCAGCTGGTATAGGTTCCAGCCCCCCACGACCCCGCAAAGGATAAGGGGTTACAGAAAATGGATGTATGGATGTCATGCTACATGTAAAAAAGAACCCTCTGTAATCTTATTCTCTCACATGCTACAACTTTGTTGCTGCTTCATACAAAAAGAAAACTGTCATGGTTCCCATTTTCAATGATCTACAAGGCAGAACACAATTTACTTAGATTGAAATAACTCTGAGTTATTTTATTTCTATTTTATAATCATTATTTGTCAGCCATGACTCTGACCAGCAGTCTCTTCTCATTTATGACAGACAGAGGTGCAGAAAAAAAAGATGGCTCTCGCTCCGTTTGTGAAGCGTAATATCTGCTGAAGGAGCAGATTCTGGGTCACTTCCATCACCTCCCTCAATTCATCATAACACACAGGTTCACATGCCTGCATGCATGCACACACAAACACACCCGCATACACACTGGCCAGGTACATCTGATGTACCTAAACTACTTACTGTCACTGAAGAGAACAGAATCCTTTTAAGGCCATAAATTAAATTTGTTTACCTGGCTGTGACACGACTGTGAGAGTTGAAGGGTCAGTCCAAAGTCAATTAAAACGAAAAAAAAACCTAACAAATACATGCAGATAGGTTAGTTTCATTTGTTCAGGTTCCATCAGGAAGTTATAATAGACAGAAATGGTGAAGAAAAAATTTAAATTGAGACATACCTGCACCTAATGACAATCTCTAAGAAATTGTTACTATTAAACATTTAATTTAAGACAAAATAATTGAATTGCCCCCTTTAACTATAACTGAATAACAGAAAAATGCTCAGAGATGATATTCAGTTTTAACCCATTCAGTTTTAGAATGTTTTCTTCTTATATACCGAAGCCACTGAATTTCACACTTCCATCGTTAATGATATCTTAACAGGGATCCAAGGAGTATTAGCTGCTCTTGAACATGACATCATTGAGATAATACCAGTCTTGCTAGCTTGTGCACAGTTTTACAGTCAAGCTGTGAAAAGGCAATCTCACTCAATATTAAACAAAATAGGAATCAAAATACTGACTAATCTCATGCCCTTAGCTAGATGCTGAAAGAACAACAAGAGAGCACAATATTTTTGTTTGTTTGGAAGACACACTTTCACCGTGCAGGTGCTCTCTTGCCGTTGTGCATCTCTGTCACTTCTGTACCAACAGTTTACTTTCAAGAGGAATGAAAGAAAGAAAATACCTACGAATGAGTAAAAGTGATGAATGGGAAAATTGATTTCTCGGTATTTGGATGAAAAGTCCTTTGCATTGTCTCCAGTTAGCATGTAGTTTAAAAGCAAAAAGAAAGCAATAAATAAATAAAGCTATAAAAAAATAAATAAAACAAAGAAGGAAAAATTCATGCAGTCATTCAGAGGAATGATCGTGGAGCAAAAGAGCAGTTGGCTGTAAGTCTCCATGAGTGGCAGAGTGGCTCACCAGAGCAGAAACAACATAATTACATCTTTGTTTAGCTCCATATAGCTACTACACTCCTGCCTTTGCTTCCACCCACATACTGCACAGTCCATGCTCTGCCCACTCCTTGTCACATAAAGATGGCTCATTGATTTTAGCAGTATAAATAGGAGCTGCTTGTGATGGGTAGCATGAACTGTATTACCTCATAGATAACAGGGAATGTTTTTTTTGTTTTTTGAATCAGCCATTTAATCACTTGGGCACCATGTCCTTGATATGTGAGAAGGACTTCTTCTTCTCTAATGATTTGCTGTCACAAAGTCCCACTCTACTTCCTTCTGCCTCTTTTTGTTTTTCTCTAGGACAAGCATACATGTTTTGCACTTAAATGAAAATGTGTGGGAGGAGAGAGGCATGGTGTTCTCGACACAGGCCGAGAAAGAAAAATGAAACAAGCTACACACTGAGCTGTTGAACAGGATGACAAATATGAATGAAAGAGACCGACTGACTGAAAGCTTTCATGCATTTTGCAGGGTGTTAATGAATCAGACTAAATGATAAAGCGTAGTATTGTAGTCAGGAATGTTTAATTCATTAGCAGATGGAGGAAAGCAGGAGGCTGCTATGGTCTCATTTGTTGATAATTCGTGATGTGAACTTAAAGTGTAAGCCTTTAAAAAAGCGTTTTTCTCCCCTAGTGTATAGGTAAGTAAAAAACGTGTGTGTGAATGTGTTTTTGTGTGCAAGAGAGAAAAAGGCAGATGAACACAGCAAATACTGACTTAAATTCAGTTTGTTTAAGCAAATATCCCTTAAGGAAACGTAGCTGTTCATACCACACACACACACAGAGAGAGAGAGAGAGAGAGAGAGAGAGAGAGTGTGCATGTATGTTGTGTGTTTTCATTACATATTTCAAATGGAAACGCCGTGATTCACACTCCTCCTTAATAACATATACAAACATGTACAACTCTCCACTCCTCTTAAGATTCAAGCACCGGCTCCGTGACAGCACATGTCAAAAGAACCATTTCTTTCCTATGAATGGACATCAAATAAAATGAAACAACAACCCTACTGGTAGTAAGGTTGGAACTTACAGTCGTTGTCAAGGTATTGGAAGGATTATTCATTATTCAAACCAGAGCCTTACAAAGGATGAGAACTATAGGTTTGTTTGTGTTTGGCTTTCATGACTGAAAAACTCAAAAAAAGCATCATCATCAAGTCAGATTTTCTTCACCTCCAGAAAACACATGACATTTTGGAGACACAAAGTTTTCCTCTAACCATCGGGATAAATTTCACACGATACCATCAAGAAGCTGCTACTGCAAAACATTTAGAGGGTTCATTAATGGCCTTGGAAAGGTGAGATGCCACTACCCTGAAACAGAGATTTACACAGGCTGGAAAATGCATTAAGATATGCTCATTCCACAACATGCTGATGTGAGTGTGTGTGTATTTGTGTGTAATGGAGAGCCTGCCTGTGAGGTCGATAAAGCTATCAGTTTGAGACAATCTTGTAATGAAGTGCTGCCCTCTGCTCAGTCTTGTGGTTAACTGAAGACACAGACACACAGACGCTTGCAGCAAAGTGGCACACTTTTGCATGCCAATACACGCACAAATGAACACACACGCACACACAAACCAATGTCAAATGGTCTTGGCTGGATTGTTTGTATTGTATATCATGATAGAAATTAAAAGAAGAGGATGCACAAATATAGCAACTCTATTTTCACACTTTTTTTTTTAACAAGAACACCTTAAAAATTGATGACGTTTTATTGTCACATACAAAGAACATTGCACTGTATACTATATATGAAATTCATTCTCTGTATTTGACCCATTCGAAGCACAAGTAGACGGTGGGGGAAGCTGGAGCACCCAGAGGAAACCCATGCAGATATGGTGAGAAACTCCACAGAGAAAGCCACTGCCCTAACTGGAAATTTACCCAGGACCTTCTTGCTGTGTGGAGACAATAACCATGGAGCCACTATGACTTTCAACACCAAGCCTATTGTTTCCTATGTCTTTGTATCACTTGTATTACTTTTAAAAGTGACATACTGTACACATACATGCATTTATTAGGGCCAATTTTCAGATGTGGATACTGTATGTGCGACAGATTCTAAATAAGCTACTAAAACTAATAAAATAATGAAGGAATAAATCAACCAGTGGAACAGTGTGGATGACTGATGCGTTTTTAATAATAGAGTAATGGAGCCGAATGCTATAGGCAATATGATATAACGCTTTACATTGGCAATACTTGTTAGTTGGATGGAGTCATTGGTGTAGTTTTTTTTTATATTTCTATAATTCACAGATAAAATTCCGAGCATGGTTCATCATTAGTCACCAAACCGTTGTAAAATATGGAGGATGTCTTCAATCGTCTCCTCGGCTTTGTAGCTCAGTCGATAAGAGCTGGAAGGTTAATACTGTAACGTCACAAAATAAAGGGTCTGTTGCAGTTTTGTTGTTGTTGTTTACTTTATTGTTCTCTGAAAAGACAGTGCTAATCCTTGACGACGTGACAAACAGATCTCTATCAGCAACAACTGTTCAGTACCATTAACACACAAAAAACCCCATGCGCGCACACACACACACACACACACACACACACACACACACACACACACACACACACACACACACACACACACACACACACACACACACACACACACACACACACACACACACACACAGCCTCATCAGCAGCAGCACAGAGACTGGAACAGAATGGAATTTGAAACGTTTTAGCCAAAAATGTTTCTATTGTCAAGGTGTTTTTTGCAGAAACGTTTCAGATTTTGTTTTGCTCTCCATCTTCGTGGGTGAAGGCGGTCAACTGATGGAAATGAACCTGCCATTAAATTTAAGACACACTCTCAACAATCCTAGCTCTTTACAGTAAAAGCCTCTAAATAAGGCATTCTGGAAGTGTGGCTAAGCGTTTTCTCTCTGAAGGTGCCATCCTCTTCTCTGACCTACCTCAGCCTTCTGTCCAATCCCATTATCCAATCATCTGTTGAGCGCCAAGAATTATGCTTTTTTGCAGCAATTTCACAAGAAATGTTTTGAGCAATGTATAAAAAATAATGTTTTACTTACTTTGGTGGTCTTATACACAGTACAGTGCACATTTTATTTTTATTTCAGTTGATTGCATATAAGCTCGTGTGTTGAGTGTGACAGAGCAGCATCAGTACATTACTGATTACTGACTACTCATTATTTTACTCCATCTCTCATTCAGTTCAAACAACTTCAACACATTCACACACACACACATTCCTCCCACTAACAAAGACTTCTGCATATCATATCTGTAGGCCGCACATTGAGACAGGACAGAGGTCGCCTCATGTATCGGGCCTCCTTTGTGTTCTGGTCCCCACCAACCCCCATCCTCCCAGCATCAGTGGGATGTCCCAGGTGTGCCTCCTCTTGGTCTTTCTTATGCTCTGCAGCTGCACAAAGGTACGACCCTGTCTCTTTTAAACAAACCCACACACAGACACTACACTGTCAGAGCTTGATGGTGGGGTTGCTGAAATGAATCATGAAGATTCAGGAGTTTTTTCTTGGTCCTGCAGGTCTCCACTAACTCCTTGGAGCTTGTGAAGGAGCAGTGGAGCAGCTACAAAACCCAGTGCCTGGAATATCTCAATGCCACACCGCCTGCCACAGGTGAGCCCCTCTTCTCTCAGCATGAGCTCGTGTTTGAATTAGATTTATTAAGGCCTACTCATGGGCACAGACTTCACAGATATGCTCTCCTCTGCAGGGCTGGTGTGTAATAGAACCTTTGACCTGTATGCCTGCTGGCCCGATGGACTCCCAGGAACCACTGTCAATGTCTCATGCCCATGGTTTTTGCCATGGTACCGTAAAGGTATGTGAGTGTGTAATCTCACTCTATGAGGGGTTTATGTCTTAAACATCTGCTCAGACAAGACAGACAGGACATAAGATTCACAATAAAGGAATTGAAAACTGTGGTAGTTGAATCACAATTTTGCATGAAAAAAATGTAAAGTTGCATGTCAATGTTTTATATTAGCCCATTCTTTCCCATTTTAATTAACATTTTGGTCACCTGAAAGATTTTGGGAGATTCTTTTCCCTTCTTGGGAATTTAATTCTTCCATGCCACCAAAATGCCCACCATTGCCCAGCAGAAAATTCCTGCAGATTAAACTGGGTTTATAGAACACTTTATTAATTAACTGGTAATTAACTTGTTCACAGTAATTCCCAGATACGGTGCAAACAGACACGATCTGTAGAAACGTGATAGCTTAACAAAAGTAAGGGAACAAATTATGCCTGATACACCACTCAATAACAGAGAGCTAACTGTGAGCTAACAGACTCATCTTGTGATATGAGAGCTGGTACTCACTCCATCCATATAAACTGCGCTTGAAATTCCATGTATAGTTGTTGTACATTAAATCGCATGTTCAGACATAACACACAGAAATATTTAATTGATATATTGAATCAAAAAATAATTCAAAATCTTGCTTAATTGAATTCATGAAGTCAGTTCATCTTAGAACTGCAACAACACAGCACCTATTCACTGAATAGACGTGAGAGTAGAAATTCAAAGAGAGATTTTTAAAGTGTTTGTATCCTTGTATCAAAGTCATCCTTTGAAGTGAATAGAAAATACACAACACAACACAGCTCAGCAGATGTCCTTGTCATTCAATAGGATGAAAGCAATGAGCAGCCTGGATGAACGCTCTACTGAAGAGTGTATCATTTTTAGAGAACTGATAAGGAATTAAACTAACCTTTACGGAAAGTTCAGTCAGAAAGACTATTTGTGTGTATGCTTATGTCATATTTTATTTTCATACCCCCCTGTCATTCATATTTCTCATGCATTCTCATTGCTGCCCAAAAATCCTGATCTGGTAATTGCTGGCCCACAGCTGGCCAACATTGCAGCAGCAATGTTCACATCAAATATGGTGACTTTAATGCACATCATATCTGTAAGCATATGCATGGAATTTCCATGTTTATCATCAGATTGTTTTGCTCAGTTTTGTCATTCCCTTGCACTAGCCAGGCTGACTAAAATCAGCTGTTATTTATTAAGGTCACAGCTGGCCTCTATGCTGAAAGTAGATAAAGGAGATTTATTGCTCGAGTTTAGATTTTTAGATCTTTTCCTATTCTTTAGTAATATGTCCAATTACACATATTACTGATATTAATACAAACAGACATGATTAATCCCCATCATGCATGCTGTACCCGGGCACCACAACTTCCTAAACCAAACAGTGTTTCCAGTCGGTGAGAACCCTTAAAAACAAACAAACAAAAAAACTGTGATCAATGGACATGACAGAAAAAAGTTGAATGGATCCACATTTTTCTAAAGTCTTTCATAAAAATGTCAGCTTAGAGATGGGTCTACAATTATTTAAACCACGAGAGGACCACAGAAGTTTCTTTGAGAATTGGTAAACAATAGCAGATGTTTAATAATGGCTAAAAATCTAGGCCACCCATCTGAAATACAGCTCTCAAAAATCAAGCGAATGCAGTGTTTGTCTGTTTGATACTTAAGATAATGTCACTAAATATGTATGTATTTATAAATACTGAATTGTTGCATTTTTAAGCCCTCCTAATATAAAATATCATACTGTGCATCTCTATGTGAGTAGTTGAGCAGGGTCTGGTCTACAGAGTCTGCAATGAAGATGGTGAATGGTCTCGAAAGAATACCAGCGAATGTGAGGATGACCCAAGTGAGGTGTGTGTATACGGTAGTGTGTTTGCGTGTGCATGTCTGTGTTTAAAACTGTGTGTATATATATGTGCATGTGTATGTTTGCATGTGTGTGTGGGCAACTGTGTGTGTTTTTGAAGCAGTGGCAAATGGACGTTACTAACAATGCCTCTCCTGGTGGTTCTGCAGCAGCAGTATGGCCGCATCCTCAACCAGTTACGGATCATGTACACAGTGGGATACTCACTCTCTCTTGGAGCTCTGCTACTCGCCCTGGGAATACTCATCTCCTTCAGGTACCACATGTATGAGACATAAAGATCAGAGGGACCAGGAGAAAGAAGTGGGTGGAGGGATCAACAGAAAAAAGGCAATAAGGGAAATTAATGAATCAATAAAGAGGGTGAAAAAAGTAAAGAAGAAGGAAGGAAGAAATGAGCAAGGAGGGAGCAAAGAGAAGGAAGGAACAAAGTTAGGAAATACCAAAGAGGAAGAAAGAAGAGATGATGGATGGAATAAAAATAAAGGAAGGAGAGAATGTAGCAAAAATGTGAAATACTAAAGTGGAAAACACAAAAATGCAGATCAGAAAAAATTATTTTATTCAGACTGGTGAATACAAAACATAAACATCAGAAGCCGACACACTGTGTAATTTCACTAGGAAGCTCCACTGTATGAGGAATAACATCCACATGAACCTGTTTGCCTCCTTCATCCTGAGAGCCGTGTCCATCCTGGTTAAAGACGCTCTGCTGACCCTCACACTGGACCCCAGGAGCAGCAATGACACCCGCACACAAACCTCGGTCAACATACCGGTCAGTACAAACACAAACTCCGACCTCTGTGAATTATATTCATGTGATGCTATACAGCGTAAGGCAAATGTATGCTTAGTACAAATATTTTCAATTTTTTTATTAGATGTTCCATCTAGTGTGGATATGTTATGTTTATTTTTATGTTTTCAACCACTTGATTAATGTAAAGGCAAAGAGTCGAGATCTTGTTAAAAATAGAAATATCCAAGAGACTGCTTGTGAAGAAGAGATACAAACACTCCCATACATGAAGTTGTTAATATTAACCCTGCTGTTGTGTTTGTTTCTTGTTTACTATAGTTTGGTGTTCCCGGTCAAAAATGGCCGCTCCATTCTAGCTGATTATAAATCCATAATAATACATATATTATATCTATAGGGGATATAGAACCCCGTGGGGGTTGCCATGGAAGCCAAAAAGGGGCGTTTCTAATGACCGGGAACACCAAGGGTGTACATAAGTTCAATAAAACACCGAAAATGTAATGAAAATTCACAGATTTTATTTAGTGTGTTCAGATGCCATGTGTGATCAAAGTCATGGAACCTTATGACAAACAGATGAAACACATTTGACCGTAACAGAACAGAAAGGTTAAAAAAATAATAGCCTAATAACCTCGGAACTGCTTTTGTAAGTCAAGTTGTGAGCAAATTATGACACTGAGGTCTGACTCAGAGTTTATTCAAATGAGCACTGAGCTGAAGTAGAGTTTTTACCTTTTATACTATCAGAGAAGGTATTACCTTGGCCTGTTGTTTGTATCATAACCACCCCGTCTTGTGCTGTGAATCAGGTTGTGATGTGGTGCCGTGGTGCCATGGTGATGATGCAGTACAGCGTGATGGCCAACAACTATTGGCTGCTGGTGGAGGGCATCTATCTGCACAGCCTGCTGGTGATCACCGTGTTCAGTGAGAGGAAGTACTTCTACATTTACCTGGTCATTGGCTGGGGTAAGAATAACAACTGTTACACAGTGACTAACATAGTAATGATAGTCTGGTTCATTCCAGAGATATAAAAAGTTATATTATTATTGTTGCAAAACTATTTGCAAAAAAAACTGTGTACAGTTGTGTAGTTGTATCTCAGTCTGTGTGTGTGACAAGATTTGTAAATGTGTAAAGTCATCTTTAAATATGCACTGACATTTGCAATTGTATACAGGAATATGCAATGTGTATTCAGAATGTGTGTACGTAATGATATTTTTAAATATATTTAAAAAAAAACTGTCTTATGTGATCTGATGTCATCACTAATCTGATATAATGACAGCAGTCAACAACCTCAGGTGTTACAAAGTTTTACTCTGTTTGTTAACTAATTGGTCCACAGGTGCACCACTCATATTCGTGCTGCCATGGATCACAGTGAAATACCTGTATGAAAATGAGGAGTAAGTCTCTTTTTTTTATTGTTGCATAAAAAGGAAAGGCAGTGTCAGATAACATCTTTTATCTGCAGCCTTTGAGAATTCCCATTATAGTGCATGAATATGAGATGACTCCTTGAATATAGTTAAAAGATCAGAGTCACAGCAGCGTTTGTGTGTCTGTATAGGTGCTGGGAGAGGAATATTAACATGGGATATTGGTGGATCATCCGTTCTCCTATACTGTTTGCTTATCTGGTAAGACTGTCTGTATATGTCTGTCTGTAGTTTACAATTAAACAATGTGATGAAGGTGCACTGTGTGCGTGTGATTGAACCATAGACTAAAGCTGTATCTTGGCAGATGATGCTGTGAATAGATATGATTGTGTTTGAGTGCATAAGCACTTCTTTGAAAGTAAATAGATTGAAGTTGCGAGTAAAAGACGCGTGTACTCACCTGAGAATTCAAAATCCTGTATTGTGCTTTCATGAAAAATCCATTCTTGGACATCAACAGAGGTATCTCAACTCACTGAGTACTTTAGTTTATGTGGACAGAATTCCACTCTTTGAAGTGGAGTGAAGCTTCTGAATATGATTTTATGGATAAAAATGTAGAAAATCAGTCCTCTTTTCAGTAAAGGCAAATGTTGGGTGCTTTTAAATCTCCCAGAGTAGACTGAGCGTGAAATCACTGCATTTTACTACTGTAAACTCTAATATAGTAATAAATTACTCCGAATTTCCCCCACTATATATTCAAAACCATACCCACAATATTAAAAACCTTTACTTGAGGAAAACCAAGCTGGTCTGGATCCATGTTACTGATCTATTCTCAAATGAAGCAGAAAAAAGTGGTAGAGAGTCTGGCAGTCTAAAGCAGTGTCTGCTTCATCATCTGATGCATATGTCTGCTGGTTGGGGCGAGTTCAACTTCTCCGGGAACTGAGGGCTCTGGAGTGTAAACTGCAGGAAGCTATTGTAGCTAATTAGCTGTGTCACACCAATTTAACCTCCTCTCTGCAACGGTTCCAGAAATGTTAACAGTTAACAGGAGAACGAAACATAGGCTGTCTTTACACTACATGGTTCAAGTGACCCAATTCATCAATTTTTTCCTCCCATCCTCCCATGTGGCACAGATAGGATATGAACCATGAACGTGTAAGTAGGAAAGAAGCACATGGAATTGGATATTCTCAGATTGGAATCAGGCCTCATTCATGTGTGGAAATAAATCTGATATGAATCGGATATGTGCATTTGCGTCTGCCATCTAAGCGGACAGATCAATGTGAGTCATATGTCATTGAAAAACAAGACAGTGGTGCATTGTTGCATAAGCCCAGGCTGCAATAAGTGCTCTCCTCTTTCTTCTCTGCCTTAAAATGCGACCAATATTTTTGCACACCTCTAGAAATGCTTCGAAAAGCAATAGCTTGGATAATTAGCCCTGTGTCACACTCGTCTGCGTCTAGGCTGCGTTTCAGCCTAAACATTTTCGGGTCAAACCCACGTATATGCTTGCGAAATGTTGCCCCAAATGTGAACCGGTGTAAATCCAGATGTCGTTTATAGGTCACTTTTAAAAGCAGATGCAAGTAGGCGGTCAAAAGAAAATTGGATACAGGCAACAAATCGGAATTGGGCATCAAGACCTGTAGTGTAATGACAGCCGTAGAGAAGCTTTGGGAGCTATTTTGACTGACTACTGAGTTAAAAGTTAGCTCACAAGCTACCGTAGTACGCCATGCTATGAGAGTAGTCACCACATCACCAAACTTCTACCTAATCCATGTATTCCGAGCATGAATCTGGGTTTCAGAGGAGACGGTATCTGGCTGCCCGGATTGTCACCCTAAATTGGCAGATTAACATATCTAGCTAGACTGTCATTTATATAGTGTTCCAGCACATGGATGTACATACCCTTATTCACCCATTGACACACTCTCTCGTACACCAGCATACAACACACACACACACGCACACACACACACAGATAGGTTGTGGAATTCCACTTGTCTGTTTCCTGCCTCTTGTTCCCATAGAGACAAAACAACATTATGGATGGACACACTTATGAGCACAAGTGCCATTAACATTAACAGCAGCAACCTTTGTGACCTCATTCTAAAGCGTACGTGTGTACACACACACACACACCAAATTATTCATAAACTCATGTATTTCCTGGTCTGTCATGCAATATGTGCTCTCTGTGGAAAAGTTCTCTTTATTGTAATCACTGAAATAGTTGCCGTACAGTTGTGTAACAGACGTAACATCATATTTCATCCTCCAACAATCTCAAACACAACCTTGCAGGTCAGCTATTGTTCACACTCACACACACACATATATATCTGTAAAGACAACATAAGCATTTTACCAAACTTGGAGCGCTAATAACTTGAGTGCTGTAATAATGAATGTTCCCTTTCATCGGAAAGGGTTCTGCACTAGATCACGGTGCGTGTGTGTGTGTGTGTGTGTGTGTGTGTGTGTGTGTGTGTGTGTGTGTGTGTGTGTGTGGGTGTCTCCAGCTCAAATCCTACAGAGCATAGAGAGATATTTCGAGCAGTATTTATCTCTGTTTTGCACATTATGTCATCCAAAAATGTACAGAACATATTTGTCATTTAACTTCTCCTCTTATTGCAGATTAACTTCTTCATATTCATCAGAATTATTAAAATATTGATGTCTAAGCTCAGAGCTCATCAGATGAGATACACTGACTACAAGTTCAGGTGAGAGAACTGTTGGGAAAGACAAAAATAAGAAGGTGTGTGTGGAGTGTTATTGACAGCACTGTGGCTAGGAAACAATGAGCTCATAGATACTGTACTATGGGGAACTGCAGAGTGGGTTAATTATTATATGTAAATTCATCACTACAAGCAACCCCTTTCTCATGTGATCCATTGTTAATACAGAAACCCTGATTATTCTGTTTCTGCTTTAAAATGTTACAAATTAATATTGTACCACCTTCCATTTGATTTCGGAACTACTTGTTGGCCGTAGAGCATAATCAAGTGTAATATATTTTTCTCCTTGTATGTATTTGTACATCTTAAAGCTGCAGTCAGTCAGAATGAGGCCCCGTTTATATGACATGTAATAGTTTAGCTAAAAATTGAAATTAAAAAGTTCTCCATTCATATGGCAACGATGTGGAAGTGACCCTCATGCACACGGATCTGCAAAAAGGATTGAAAATGTTGTAGTATGCATCACATGCCAGGGCAGTATTTGGTGGTGTAACTTTTCAAATCCCAAAACCACAGAATAAGATCACAGTAGTGTTTCAGCAGATCTACATTGGAGGAGCGTTAATAAACTCAGCAGCAGTTAATAAAGTCTGCAGCACAAACAAAACCGGACAGGGGTCCTGTCCACAGGTGTTCTGTCTGCGAATGTCTATTAGGCTGAAAATGCGCAAACTGTGGCTGTTGCAATTGCATTTTTCAAAAGTTTGTGTTTTGTAACAAACGTCCAAACCGCAAAAGAGGTTTACTGTTTTATGGTATGGTAAGGTTTATGGTAACCACTGTCATGTAATTGGCCAGCTGGAAGTACAGCTTCCAGGTTCGTCCCCCTCTCCCTCCACGCTGGGCTCCAGCCCTGCCTCCAAAGGCCCTTCCCTCAGAGGAGGCTGCTGTGCTGGACCAAGTGAGAGGAGGAGAGGAGGGCTCATAAGAGTGATTATCTCTCCTTCAGACGCTCTGATTGGTGGTTTAGATTCAGGGTAGTGGATTCTTGCAAATGGCATCAGGAGCACTAGATGGGGCTATAGTTGTCTGATTTTTCCACAGATTATCTGTCTCATGTACTGTGAAGACATAGTAACAGTTTTAGAAAATATGACAAAAAGTGTTTTATACTGCAGCTTTAATTTAGTTAATTCTCTAAAAGGTTTAATGACAACTGTATTGGACCAAAAACTTACCTGATGAGGTCAATAAAGTTCATAATTAAGTAAAATGAGTAGTGGCTGACTTTTCTGGTTTCTTTTTTTTTTACTATCTGATCTTTTCAACTGTTCCCTGTTTCTGTTTTCCTCCTCTGGTCCAGATTAGCAAAATCCACTCTGACTCTCATCCCCCTGCTTGGGATTCACGCTATCCTCTTCACCTTCGTCATCGATGAGTCCGTCCCAAAAGGCTCCATACTCCGCCTCATTCGCCTCTTCTGTGATCTGCTGTTTAACTCTTTCCAGGTCAGAGCTTAACTTCACATGAAACTTAAGTCTCACTTCTTCAAATGTCTGATCTTTGAACATAAGTGTGTTTCTCTGTATTTTCTCTCTGTCTTTATACATTTTATTTAGCATACAAGATCAATGAATGCATTTTTACTCTCTCAAACCTCTGAACATTAGCGCATTCAGAGATCAAAAAACCTCCACCAAGGTTGAACATTCCCTCCCAAGGGTCTGTTCTCCCCACAAGCTACATTCTAATTTATATGCAACACCTGTATTTGGATTCTTTCACAATGAAAACATGCAAGTAGAACTTGGATCTATCCATAATGTGTGTCTTTGGGAAAACAGCTGTTACAGAATACTCTGCATTTCTTTTTCTTCTGGGCAGATTCTTTCCAAAATTGAATCAGCTCTTCATGTTTCATGTAAATCTGTCAATAAATGGTTTTTACAATGTTAAAGAAAGTGAAAATCAAATTATGGATGCACCCCTTTATCCAGAACTACTCCAAAATTCAGTAGTTCCTTCTTTGGGATGATGCCCACTCTTCCACCCAGTTTCATGATTCCTGACTCTGATTCAAATTCCTGACTCTGCCTTTTTATCTGGATCCACTCCAAAATGTAATCAATCATTGGTTTGGTTCTAGAATGTAGAACTTTTGTCTCCCCCTGAGAGGAATTATAGAAACACTGTTGACATTATGACGCCTTAGTCTGCCATATTCATATTTGCAATAGCCTAATTTGTTGCTACAGTTGCTTCGGGTCTGGCAAAATAACCTTGTAAACATTAGACTTACAGTAGAGGAAATTCTGTATGGTGCCAGAGACAATGAATTTTGGCAGTGAAAATAAAAATTGGCATTGAATAACAAAACCTTAGCTGAAAACTGGCATAAAAGAAAATGTATTTGACAACGTTGTATCGGCACTAAAACTAATATTTGACACTGAAAAATGTTTCTATTGGAGATAAATCACAGACATTAAAGATTGTTTGATCTTGATACCTAACATTAGTTATGAATGATAGCTGAAATTGTTCCAGCAGACCTCTGCCAGGCCAGCATGATGTCAGTGAACTTAAACACAGTCTAGTTCTATGTGAATAAATGACAGCAGAGAAACTGAAAACACCTCAGGTGAAATCGTGGAAGCTGTATACTAGGTGTGTGCTCCTCTCAGAGTTTTGTGTGAGGTCTGGGTCCAGAGAAGCGATGCTTTTCAATATACAAATGACACATTCTGTCACTTCCCTAGAACCTGCCCTCCTCCATGCCAAAACAGCAACACTGACAAAATACTGACAGCAAAAAGGAAACATCCAAAAGCACATCAAAAATAAATTTACCAAAAATAAATAAATAAAATGAAATATTTTTAATGTCTGTGTATTTATTTTTATTTTTCTGTAGCTGATATGCTGAATTGGCATTGAGTTAACATGTTTGGCAAGGGCTTGAATGTAACAGATGTTCATGTAACAGTATTTAAGTCACATTAGAGTAACATCTGTGTTTTAAATTTTATGACATGAGTGAAATGTTAGACTCCACCTTCTGTTTCAGGGCCTGTTGGTTGCCATCCTGTACTGCTTTGTCAACAAAGAGGTGAGACAGATGTGCTTTCATGTCGAGCACCACCTTAATTTAATCTCTACCATTGCTCCAGTTCCTTCCACTCCATTTACAGAGAAGATAAATTAGTCTTTTCTCATCATCAGTGTTCCTATTGCCAGCTTTTATCTGCCCTTTTCTCTCTTCACGCTCCATCTTTGCTCATGTTCCACCTGATTCTTAGGTTAACTAAGTGCTTTGGAGAAAACGTCCATCTGCTAATCTCAAAACTTTCAAAGGTAGTTTCTGGCGAGAGACATGCATCTGATGAAGTGCTCGATGTTTTATTTAATCTTCATCACAAACCTTTCTTTGTCTGCAATCCCATCGTCCCGCAGGTACAGTCAGAGATGCTGAAAAAGTGGAAAAGGTGGAAGCTGGGTAAGGACATTGATGAGGAGTACCGCCACACCCATAGCCACACACCGCACATCAAGAGTGGCAGCATTGCCACCGGAAATCTGCCCTATCTCCATGACAACAACGCTAGCAACCCCAGTGGTGACTCACCTCGCCTTAACAAAGCTGACAGAGGGCCCTCATGCTCTGCTGCACCTGAGAACTGCCGACTTGTCGTCTCCTATAGCAACGGATCGGGGAAAGACAGGCCCGCCAAAAGCAGACAGACTCTGCAGTTCCATTTTCTGCCACACAGAGGCTCCACCAGTCGAGTGAGCACTACCACAGAAGAAGTGTGTCTGAAGGGGAAGGCGCAGGGTCGTGCATACTATGTGAAAGGAGAGGAGACTAATGTTTGAGGACAGCCTGCTGAGAGTCCTTATCACAACAACTCTCACTTACTGTGTTTATCCTTGTGTCAGATCAGTGTTTATCATGTACCAACAAGGCAGCCTGAGTGGGAGGAGAATGAGGAAGTAACTCACAATGATCAGGATTTTCGCTGCATAACTTTGCAGGAAATAAAGTTTTAACCCACTCAGCTGCAGATTAATGTTTATCTTTTTTTTGCATTAATTGATATCAGACATCAGGAATAATTATATAAATTTAAATGATAGTAGTGGTGTCTAGTGTGAATGTGTGTGTCTGTATACATATGGAGGATGACCACTTTGACCAACCCTTCTCACATTTTTCTCACATCTGTACTTCTGTTGCCTCTGTGAGTCATGCTTGTGTTGTGTCTGTTTGCAGCAATGGATGCTCCTATGTGGCACTCGCCTACAAATTTGTTAGATGTAAAATTTAGTTTCTTTTTTGGGTTCTATGAAACTGAATGTGAGCTCCAGCTTGCATGGCTCTTGACATCTTCAAAAGGATAAAGGCAGTGCTGAGTGATTCGCTGGAGACCACAGACTATTATCACAGCGTTTACATTGCTGAGGCAGCCTCACAGAGGATGGATGATTCAAATGTTCAAGTCATTCTGGCTTTAACTCACCAACCCCAAACAAGAAAATAATAATATATCATATGCACATTCTTTCATGTCCTACATTCTTCTGTGTCTGAACTCCATCCTTTGCCTTATTTAAGGCTGTTTCTGATGGAATGTATATGAACAATGTAGAAATATGGGTGAAACAATATTTATGAGAATAAATATGAATACAAATACATACTATGTATTAAATATCATAAACAGGAAACTGGTTGATTTCTTGAAAACAAATTTGACAAATGTGATTTTTTTTGGGGGGGTTTTGCAGAAACTCAAATACCTCCAGAATATAATAATCATACTTCTCCAATCTGCATCAATCACTATCTTTAAAGCTTCACAGTATTCTCTACAATGGCTATATAAATATGTATATGTGTGAGTGTGTGTGTGTGTGTGTGTGTGTGTGTATACACACACACACACATATAAATACATATACAAACATACATACATACATAGGTGTTTTAAACATTTACATTCCGTTCAGAAATGGACTGGATCCAGTTGTTGGTGGTTTCCAAATGTAATCCATTTCAGGGATTTCTAGTGACTTTCTTCTGTAAGGATGGTAAAAACAAATATATTCTGTTTGAAGAAGAGAGTACTGTACACTGTAAATATTAAAACTAATATTATAAAGACAAAGACAGGTGGTTGGAGCGATGTGTTGTTGATGTGATGTGTTGCTTGCAGTCCAGGTGACTCAAAAATGTATACAGTACATAAGGAATTATCTTGAGAAAAGGCTTTTTTCAGTAAACATGATTGTATTTTTCTTTTATTTAAAATGTTGCAAGTGTCCAAAAGATCCCAAAGCAAACAATGTCATTACAGTAAAACATTTTATATAAAAGCCAAATTGTGATGTCTCATATGTTTCTGTGCAGCCAGTTAAATTAAATTCTGTAACCACAAAGGTGTCAGTATATTCAACATATAAAGTCATATAGTCATTTCTCCTCAGTTACACAAACATTGTTGACACATTTCATTAATTTTCTGTAACCACCTATCCTGTGTAGGGTCTCAGGGGGCACTGGAGCCTATCCCAGCTGACTTTGAGCGTGAGGCGGGGTACACCCTGGACAAGTCACCAGTTCAACACAGGGCCACATAGAAAGAACAACAACCATCCTCACTCACATTCATGCCTGAGGTCAAGTTAGAGTAAGCAATTCAGCTCTGCATGTTTTTGGTGGTGGGAGGAAGCCGGAGAACCCGGAGGGAACCCACGCAGACATGGAGAGAACATGTTAACTCCACACAGAATAGTCCCAGGTCCTCAGGTGGATTTGAACCCAGGACCTTCTTGCTGTGAGGCAAGAAGATAATTGTAACATTAAATTATGATTTGTGTGTGTGTGTGTTGTTGTTGCACAGAAGGTAATCAGGTGGATTACGTATGTCTGGGTCACACAGCCATGGCCAGTAATGTTTGTATGTGCGTTCTTTTGTGTGATTGATCTGGAAATTAAAAACACTTTCCTCCCCTTGCATGTATTTACTTATTACAGAGAACATAAACCATTGGAGACAATTCTTCATTGTTGAACAAATACATTTTAATGGTTTATTCATGATCGACGGCTCACTATGCTCTCCGGGGAATCGCCTGACTTTCACCGTCTGTAGATATGGGTGTGACTACAAAATAAGATGTGGTGTGCATGAGATAAATGAGAATTAATGAGTTTAGATAGGGATTTTCTTCTCTGGCTAGCTTCATATGTAGAGATATGTCTGTAGTAACCTTCGCCATTGGAAAATGTTTGATGTACATAAATGTCTTCAAGATGTAGGTATGATAGACCATATTCATATCTGATTTAAAAAATGCATTTTATGAGAAAATTGAAATTATGTAGGAGGTTGAATATAAGAGATCATTACATCATTACAATAAAATATTAAAATAATAGTAATAACATTTTTTCAATGTTGTTAGGATGTATGAGGTTTACTTTGCATTTGCATTGCACTGATGGTCTATTGACTGTATCCATAAAAATACAAGATTTTGGCTTTGTTGTGCAGAAAGCTGTCCTTAGCATTGTGCAGGCCAGACTAAATTGAGAAGCAACTATGAGGGCTGACTTCTGAGGACAAGTTTAGACTTTGGTTTGCATCTGGTTCATTTAATTTAATTTTGTTTTCATCAGCAATTTGCACTTCAAATTCCTAGTTCCCTTCAGCAGTCCTGGAATTTGTAACGGCAAAGCCACCCATACCCAAAGCCAGGATTGTGTGACACCCTGATGGTTATTCGATCTCTACCACATATAATAAGACATAGAATAAGGGAAAAACTTAAAGAACTAAGTTTTCCAGTAACTTTTTCTGAATTCTAAATTCTGGTCTATTGGAGTTCTTTGTGGTCCACCCAGGTCCGGTTTCTCTCCGGTGTCTCAGGGTCAGTTTTGAGACTTAAGTATAGATAGTCGGGAGTCCAGCAAATATCCAGTTCCATAAAGAACGACAATCTTTAAAAAGTTGAGGTAGGGGAAATTGAAGTTGCAGATCATCAGTACTTAGTCCTATCTTCACAGCAAAGGCCACTGATGAATGATTGAATATTAAATATTTAATATAGAATGAAGAATTATTTAAAGGCTAATCCAGTTTTCTGGAATGGTTCCCTGACCTTTAATGGCTGCAATTTGGTTTGAAATCACTTGATTCATCATCACCTGTGTGTGTGTGTGTGTGTGTATTATGTGCGTGTGTGTGTCTTAGATGTCCTGTGAGTTTAAGGCAGACACAAAGTCGTATACGTATGAGAACCCATTTCTGCTAATAAGAAAAAGAAGATATCCTATAACTAAATATAACAACAACCCTTGTGGGAAAAATGACTCAGTATGTCAGTAAATTAATTAACATCACAAGATATGACTTAGTACCTCACATTTATGATGAACATTCTAAATTAATGACTTATCTACCTCAAAATAATGTAAGAAACTTTCTCAAAGTAATTATGATTATTTCATTTTGATACACAAAATCATGATTTTGAGATACCAACTTATTATTTTGAGCTAAGTAAGTCATTATTACCTCACCTAAAGAGGTTACATTTTCATCCTTGTCCGTTTGTGGGTTTGTTAGTTAGTTTGTTTGTTTGACAGCAGGATTAGGCAAATACTGCTGGATGAGTTTTCATGAAACTTGGTGGAGGGATGGAGCATGGGCCATGAAAGAAAGACAGTGTCAAGAAAGAAAGCATCCTGTGAGGTTCAGAGATCATAATTTAGTGGCTATAGTAAGAAAAAGCAGAATTCCCAAAGCTGGGCCCAAAGTATTATATCAGAGGTCATATAAGACATTTTGTGAGAAAGATTTTGTTAGGGACATAGAGAATGTACAGTGGAATCAAACGTTGGCATTAAATGAGGTGGAAAAACCCCTCAAGTTATTTCATGATCCAGCTTGCTCAGAATAAAGCTGCAAGGCTCGCACTGTCCTGTCCGTTAGGTGTGAGGTGGAGTACAGATGTTTTTGTTTCAACCTTTGTATCTGTTGCATGTTTTGTTTTGTGTATTCTGTTGCGTGTGGATCCCAGGAAGAATAGCTGCTGCCTTGGTGGCAGCTAATGGGGATCCTAATGAATAAAGAATGAGGAAAGAAAAGACCCCCTTAAAATGTTGACACAGATCAGGATCCAGAAATTTTAATAACTTTCCAGTTATAAAACATTGCAAGGGCGTTTTTCAACATTTTCCCTACTTATGCAAAAACTACTGAATCTGTGGAAAGTTGCGGCATAAATCCATCATTTGAAGGTATTTGGTCTACTGAGTGTCATTCTAATTTTGAGAAAGTTTCTTTTTATTACCTCCACCAAAGAAGTTATGTTCTCGACAGTGTTTGTCTGTTAGCAGTATTACTCAAAAACTACTGGAGGGATTGTCACTAAACTTGCTAGGATGGTTGTGACAGGAAAGAACTCTTGAAGAGGATCCAGATGAACGGGTGTAGCAGGAATTTGGTTTCACTTTCTTTAACATTGCCACATAGGGCTTTGTAACTACAGAATTTGAACTACACAGAATGGTTGAGCATGTAGCATAGAGCAACGCATTAAATTTTGGAGTGGATCCGGGTCAATGGTGTTTTCCACTTTTTTGAACAATGCAATCTGTTCCGTTTTTGTCACTTGCACATAAATTACATTAATGTAATATCATTTCATATGGGTAGGTTTTCAAAAGTCAGGGAGCATTATTATAAAGGTCAGACTCTCATCTGGCTATTTCTTTTAGGCACAATAACATAATGGGGAAACTGAGCTGCTTAGGAGAGGTTTGCGGTATTTGATCGCTGTATGCATTGCGTTATTTAATTTCTCATTATAGTGATTTACAGAAGCTTTCTCTTCACATAGGTTGAAATGGGCTTCCGTATACACGTGCCACACAAAGCCAAGGGATGCTATTTTGGGATCAGGACAAAAACAGCTCAGAACAATGACATAGAAATGGTAACAGGGCTGTATGGTGTACAAATTAATCAGTTATGAAAGGTCTATTGTGGAAAGCACTTGAGTTCAAGAACAGACAAAGTTTGGTTTGGCCTAACAGTGCAACAAAAGTGAAGGAAGAGGAAAAAACAGTATGTGAGGGTATGCGTGTGAGTGTGGGCTGGGGTGGGTGGGGTGTTGCATCACCTCAGGAACACAATGCAATTTGGTCTGCGATATGAATCAAATGTTTCCACTGCAATGCCTCAATTATGGTGGTCCTTCCCTTCATGTGCAGTGGTACATACTGAGCACTTTTATAGAGGAGATGTTTCCTTTACTTCTTGAAATCACCATCATCAATATAGTGTAGCTGGAATGAGCTGACAGGTGAAAGAATTCAGCTTTAAAATGTCTGGCCACTGTAAACATGAAAATGATGACAAACCTTAAAACACTTGCATTAAAAAATAGTTGGAGTAATTCATCATTTTTCATTATCAAAAGGTTGAATTTTCAAACTAAGTAAAATCTTTGAGCTTTACATTTTCAGAATTTGTATTTTTGTATTGACCTTGATTACTAACAATGTTTATTCTGTTACAGTGTCAGATCTGATTCGTTATAAATAACACCATGTAATCATACTGTTAATCACAGTCTACTGCTAGAAGCCTCATTCATGTTTTGTAGTATTTTAATTCTAGTCTGAGACAATATGACTAATATAAGGCATAAAGATATAA
Source organism: Chaunax sp. Z400 (assembly GCA_037577475.1). Lineage (NCBI taxonomy): Eukaryota > Metazoa > Chordata > Actinopteri > Lophiiformes > Chaunacidae > Chaunax > Chaunax sp. Z400. The sequence continues at coordinate 19,928,111 of CM075191.1, read as the reverse complement.
AAGGCACATAACAACCCTGCATCCTGCAACATTTCAACCCAAGTGCAGTGTACTGTCGGAAGTATGTGTTCATGCATTCATCAGCATAATTCAATAACATTAGTTAACTGTTACTTAGTCAAGTCATCACTTCAAGTAAAATGACTGAACATCGAACAAGACTGAGATTTAGGCACAACGGTGTTTTAGGCCTAATGTTTACATTTTCATGCTAACATTATGAGGCTACAGTGTAAAAAGGTTTCATATGAAGTAGGTATAATGCTTGCCATGCTCACCATCTTAGTTTGCCAAGTTAGCATGGTAACACTTTCTTAATGACACAAACACAAACACATGATATGTTCTCTTTAGTTTAGTCATGAACCTCGGCATCAACATAAAACCAACACCTCACAGACAACAATCAATTTGGTCAGAGTGGAGAGTCTCTCTGAGTTGGGTGGGAGATTGGGATGTGGAGTTCAGGATAAAGTGGCAGTTCCAGAAAACCTAAGGTTCCCTCTTGGATGGCCTCATGGCATAAAAGAGTAAATAAAGGAGAAAACTGTTAAGACCTGTTCCATCAAATGTGTAACAGCTTTCTGCATGCTTGTGTCCTTTTCATTTTGTTCCTGCAAATAACCTCATTCCATCACTGCTTACGGTACTCAGTAAGGAGGAAGGTAATGACATTACTGTAATGTGTCACCGAGTAACATTTGCATTTGTCTTTAACTAAAATTCCTGGAGTATCTAAACAATCCATCTTGCTATAGAAAATCTAGTGTGGTCTAAAAATACATGAAATGTCCCAAATATCTCTGAAGTTTAAGGCAATGCAACATATACGCCATCCATTTTCCAAGGTGCAGCTTTTTAACTGATGAATTAATCTCCCTACTTTCTCTTTCTTTCAGAACTATTAAAGAGTTTACTTGCAGAGGCACTGAACTTGCTTGAGGTAATAAATCACAGTTGCCACATGTCCTCTTTTATTTTTTGCCAGCATTGTGTTTTTTTGAACAGGAATGCAGTTAAAAGGGAACTCCACTGATTTTACACATTAAAGTCAGTTTACTAGACATAGAGATTGAACCTGTGAAAATAGTTTTATAGTGTCCTCTGGAGTCAAATCAAAGAAAAAAAGGAAAGGCTATATCATGCGTGTCATCTCTTATCTTAGTTAACTTAGAGTGTTGTGTCTGATACATATAATACATACAAATACATACAAATTAAATCAGCTGGACTGAATCGGCAGCCATTGCGTCACCTGGGGGCCTCTGCTGGGTTAAATCATTATTGTTGTTGCCTGTATACAGCAGGATATTTTAGGAGACTCTGTAGTGTTTGTGTTGAGTTTCATAAATGACAAATAGTTTGGTAAGTTTACAGTTACCCACCTCTTTAATCATCCCATTAGGCTGTGTGTGTGTGTGTGTGTGTGTGTGTGTGTGTGTGTGTGTGTGTGTGTGTGTGTGTGTGTGTGTGTGTGTGTGTGTGTGTGTGTGTGTGTGTGTGTGTGTGTTGAGGGTCAGGGTTAACTTAAGACATGTCGTTCTTGGAGTTCAGTTTAGGAGGCTGAACATAGACACTGGAAACTCTTCATAATTCTAGAACAGTCATTTCCAAAGTTGGGTCCAGGGTGCACCACACTGTAAATTGTTCAGTACTTGCCAAAATTCTTGTCTTGGATTTGGAAACATGAGATTAATTATCTTGTTTTAATTTATCTTGTTGGACCCTAGCATATCCTAGAGGTGATTAAATCTTGGTGATGATCCGGATCAGGATCCGGATCCAGGAATTTTTTTAAAGGGCCTTGGCGGAGGTTTGTGCTCTCCGAGGGCTCTTGTATATTTACATATTTATATTTATATACTGCATAGTTGTTCATTCAGTGTGACTCTAAAGGCTCCGAGGTCAGTGGCTTTTTTAAAAGAGTCATACAAATCGAATAGTGGAGTCTGTGGAGACTGACACTGAATTGAATCAACATGAGTTCATTAAGCATATCAAGTGTGTGTAGATTAGTTTTATAACCCACAGCTGCTGCAGCATACAATCTATCCCTCCTCCTCATCTCCTCATCCCCTCTGTTTCCTTTGTTTATGTCTGTTGCTTTTGTCCTTATTCTCTACTTTCACACTCTTTTGTTTCCCTTCTATCACGATTAACTCTTTGAATCTCTCAGCAAGGAGGAACCCTCATGCCGTTTCTTTTCACACCTCCTCATCATGAAAGCAGTGGATGAGAAGTTTAGTTGGAGTGAGCGCTCATCGTCCTTCCCATCACCTCCCTATAATGCAGCTGTTTCCTTAATGAGCGCACATAGACAATACTAATTCACTGTGGCGTTGTTAACATTATGGTAAATATCTCTTCTGTATTCATATTTTGTCTTTGTTTAATCATCCATTTCTCTATCTCAGTGTCTGCTGGAGAAATGAGCTAAAAGTCAACTAATTGAATTGAGAATCCACTGAATTATTGTGGCTGCAAGGACTCAGCGCAAAAAAGAAGAAGAAGGAAAAAAAAATATATATATATATATATATAATATTGACCAGTGACCAGCAGGTAACCTATATGATTTAGAAAACAGATATGCTACACTTCTTAAATGAAACCTTTTACATGATACTTTTAAAGTTGACCTGCTTATTTTAAATGACCCCAATTACTTTGAAAGCTGTTGGTCTGGATTTCTGTGATTCACCAGCTTTTATCTATTGATCACCCAATAATGAATTAATAGTAATGAATAAGTCATGTGCATGTCTTAGCTTGCGAAATCTGTATGTATGTGTTTCTTATGTGTTTATGTGTGTCAAGTGTATGCCTGGCCAACTGGTTCTCATACCATTAAAGTACTGTAACGCTCTCACACGCACACAGCGCACATCTTCACACCCCTTCACAGCAACTGAAGTCATGCATTATTCTCAGTGATAAGCCCTGAGATGATTTGAAAGCCTTTCATTGTAATCTTTGAAAAAGAGGTGATGTCAGTATTGTAAATAAACATGACTGCTCCCTAATATTTCATGATACAATTAATTCCATCTAGTTACCTTTGGCTTGTTTAGATGTTAATTATTTGTTGTTATTGACTTCCTAATGGTGGCAATTATGATAATTGGCTAATAGATACACACATAAATTTATTTCATACACATGAAAAGCTTTGCACCTCAAAGCACATTCAGAGAGATTGCTTAATGAGTCATGTGCGCATGTTCTGTGTAACACTGTACACGGAGTCCTGTGACCACTGTGAGATGACTCAGAGAAGCAGTCAGCGGGTAAGATAATTAGTTTAATGTTATCAACATTAACCATGCAAATTATAAAATTAATTTAACACTAATTCTCCTGGTACGTATCCATAATAATTACAGATTACAAGTGGCTTCTCATGGCTCAAATTATTTGCAGAACATACTGTAAAACAGCCGGTCAACAGATGAAAGAAAAACAATTAAGATTATGAAGACAGCTCAGTGGCTGAATGGTTGGACTTAATGCCTCCATGACATTTCCTTTATTTGTAAGGGGTTCTCTCAGGTACTCCACTTTTCTCCCATAATCCAATATCACAATTATTTTAAATCGTCCAAAGAAAAGAAAAACCTGAAGGACTCATAGCAGTGCAAGCTGAAAGAAAACCCAGAGAAGCTTGAGACTGCTGCTGATGCCGGCACCAGACGTACTTTCAGTCTTTTGCAATCAAAGTATGTTATTGTTTAAATAGGCCACTGAGTATTTACTTACCATAAGATGGTCGTTTAAAGGCAATTACATAGGGAGGAATAATCTTTTTCAAGTAAAAGCTACTAATGCTCTGTATAGAAGAAAGAGGTGGAAAAGCTGGATGAAAAGCATTTGGAAAAACCTTTTCTTGCTGTTTTGGTAATTGCGAGTAAGACTTTGTTGCAACAAAATACGAGTTTAGTTGAGATCCAATCACTGTGAGTAAGGGTTGACACACAGTGTGTGTGTCTTAACAGTTTTTATCATTGATAGTTTTTTTATAGTTTCACAGGTCTTTTGCTCCCTCTTCTACCTTGTGCTTTTAAATTTTATCTATGTGATGCAACTGTGCACTGAATACAGTATAAATATCATATGAACACACCAGCCTTTAAGCACATCGAACCAAAGGAAATTTTGTGACCTACTCATTCAAAACACACTCACACTGATTGAAGTCAAGAAAAGAGAACTTCAGTGCGTAATCAATATATTGCAATATCAGTACATACTGTCTTGTGAAATAGTATATTTAGATAAAATATACTGAGCAACTTCAAATTAAGAACCCAATATTATATTTTATTTATCTTATCCTCACCAGTCATATAGATAAACAAGTAACTCAATGTTTCTGCAGACTTCTTCTCCTCTACTAAATGTGTCATCTAACTTTTATCCACATACAACAGCAGTACTGATTTACTGGGTGTGAATATGCACTCTATATAAACATGCAATTAAACAGATTTTATAATGTTTTGATCTTTATGATACTATAACAATAACACAATAAATTATATGTTGCACTGAACTGCAAATCAAGTTGTCTTCTTTCATGCACTATGATTATCCTTTATGTTTTACATGAAAAGTAAGTACTTTTTCTGCTCTCTCTCTTTCTCTCTTTGTGTGTGTGTGTGTGTGTGTGTGTGTGTGTGTCCTTTCAAAGTGCTGAGTATACTCTTCAGTGATCTAGTTATAGGCCGGCTGGTTTTATGACTCTCATTAATGAGAGGCAACGTATATGCCAACTCTTGCATTAAATGACAAACTGCTGGTCAAATGTTCAGCTCAGCATAATATATTTAAATAACTATGAGATTTAGGAGCTGTGACAAAGCTTTAGAGTGTGTGTGTGTGTGTGTGTGTGCGTGTGTGTGTGTAATAAGACAGGTACTATTGAGCAATGTGACCTGAGGGATTGTGGGTTTGATAGAGCATTTAGAATATATGAATATAGGAAGACAATATGCTCTGCACAGGCCATACCCTTCTGAGGAGAGGAGGAGAGGCAATCTCGGCAGCAGAATGTCAAGTGTGTGTGTCTGTGTGGTAGTTTTCCTCAGGCACTCGAAACTGTTAAACATTAATGTGTTCCCGATGATGATGGAAATTTAACAGGTACAGGTAAAACTCAGTTAACCAGAGGCTAAAGTTTTCACCAACATTTTTCATAAGTAAACCAGACAGATAGTTTTTTATTACGTCTACCGTGGATGCCATGTTTTCACCAGCATCTGTTTGCTTGTTTGTTTGTTTGTCTGTATTTTAGCAGGATTACAAAAAAAACATCTTAAGGACTTTCATGATTTTCACCTTTTTGGTGGCAGGAAAGAACTTATTCAATTTTGAGTGGATCCGGATAAAGGGGTGGATCCATGTTTTTTTTTTCTCCACTTTCTTTAACATTGTGAGATGCGGCTTTTTTTTACCAGTTACACATAAACTGAGGTATTTTCATGAAACCTAGTGGAAGAGTGGAGAATGTGAAAGCCAAAGATCGAACCAGAGTTTTTTTTTTTGTATATCTGGATAAAGGGGTGAATCCATGTTTTGTTCCCACTTTCTTTAACATTGCAAGAACCCTGAGGTCAGCTGTGTTGATGGTGGACATGCCTTGATTTTTCAAATTTGTGAAATTTGGTTTGGCATTTAATTTCATTAATAGGGACTGTTGAGCCTAGGTGGCGCTCTTCTAGTCACTGATGTGATCTTGATTATTTATCTGAAATGGGAGTAATCAGGACAAGTTAAAGTCTCCATTTGCATATTGTACAAGCACTGAGATTTACATGTTCAGAGAGACATTTCATCAGTTGGATTTTATTTGACTAATTATTAAATATCTTCTATTTTATTAGTCCAAATTTTAAATAGTAGTGCGTTCAGGCTTAGGGGTTACCATTATGTGATGATAACTGATGAAATGTTGAACATATTTTAAAAAGAGATCAAGGGACTGAAAAGATGCCACGAGGCATAGCGTGTGATCAGTAGAGACACCAGAAGAGTTCTAATGCCCCTCTGTGGATGTCACATGTTATTACAGTGGTGATGGCTGGATTCAGTCAACAACAGATCCCATACTGACCACCACTCCAACAAATAAACACAGCCTACAGCACTCTCTGTGTATTGTGTATTATGTCACCTTAGTACCCACAATATTCAGCACACAGACAAGCATACTGTATTTTTATTCAATAAAGATGCTACTATACAGTAATTCCTGCAGTAGACCTACATCAATTTGTGGCAGTAACCCACATATTTTAGGAATATGCAATGGCTGCCTCAAAATTAGCAATGACAATGCATATAATTTCAGGTGAATGAAGGTACTTTAGGGACAGCCTGATGATCAAACTGATCAGACGTCTTTCACTGTATTCATTTATGCCTGAGGCCAAGCTGACGAAGACATGAAAATCCAGGTTTCTATATATCCATATAAACATTGCATCACAGATATGATCAAACACTAGACTCCACTTTGTAACCAGATTACAGGTGTGCAGGTAAATGTTACTCATAAGATAAAATACAATGAGACTTCATTAATCCTCAGTGGACAAATTCATGTAACAGAGCAGCACCTGAAACACTTCAGCAGTTAGAAAAACAGTTAAATAACAAGTTACAATGAATAAATACAGCAAAAGAATGTGAAATGTGAGAAAATGTCATCCAAAAGCTGTATACTTTTATTTATTGAGACTGAGTCAAAAAAACCCAAAACTGCAGGTCATTGCATGTGACAAGTGAATCCATCTCTTGCCAAAAGTATCCAGGAAACAATTGTCTTGTTTCTCACTATGGGAGAGGATTAAGGACTCATGAAAAATATTTTTTAGCATACAGACTATAAACTCTTTTTTATTTTTCAAAGTCAGGAAAAAAAAATCAAAATTCTGACTTTATTCTCAGAATTCCTATCTGATTTTTCTAGGTCTCCTATGCATGGCATGAATTGACAGTACTAGGCATACTTTCTACTTTGTTCTTATAAGCTGCTTTTTACCTTGTTTCTGCACCTCCCTGTGCTGAGTCATATCCCCTTGGATAAAACTGATGTTTCGCTCACTAATTCGTTTTTTATTCCAGTTTGTGTAACCTGGGCACCATAAGCAACTTTAAATCAAAGGCCACAACTCAAGCAAAAATGATTTTTCTGCAGTAATTTTCAAAATCAATCTGCAACTATAGACATCACACCTCCTCACAAAATGCAATACTTCTGTCTTCGACAGTTTCTGAGGAAACTTGTTCACTAAGTGCAAAATTCTAATTAGGGGCAATAACTCCAGTAAAAATAGTTTTTTCCATCAGTAATTTTCAATCTCAATGTACTACAATGCATATTAAAGCTCTCCAGAAAATTAATATGCCTAACAGTTTTTGAGAAACTTGTAAAGAACAGAAAAAGGTAATCGATCTTCAAATCTTTGCAGTGTCATTTTACAGCATGGGTGCAGCAACAAGCCGGCCAAGACAGGCCGATTTTCCGGCTGTGCCCGGTTCTCGTTGCCATGGAGATGACGTCATGCTGCAGCACTGGGATGGACGGCGCAGGCGCACATGGAAGGAAGGTAGACAGATTACACGGAACGACAACCTCTCCGCCATTCAACCAGACTCACCGAACCAAGAGGCCCAGGACCGAACAATCGCAGAGCCAGAGCCCGTCGTCAGCTTTCCTCGTTTCTCTAGCAGCTCTCTTTGAGACTCATCCACACCAAAGTGACAACATGCGTGAGATAGTGCATCTGCAGGCCGGACAGTGCGGGAACCAGATTGGCGCTAAGGTAGAAAAACGCACGCACACTTAGGCCTTCTTGTACCCACACAGCCGTCGGTGTTTTACACGTTTGTTCACTCTCATCGGTTTTATTTGCCTGAAATCTCGTTTAATGTGTTACTGCTTACTGTTGTAAAGGCTTACGGCTGTAAAGAGGCCATGCTGTCCACGAGAAACACTAAGTAGGTCAACATAACGGAGTGGACAGTTGTATAAAAATGGTTGATAGCAGTGTACAATAGCATCGTTTGGGATGGGCGGTGGCACGCCGAGAAATCCCAGCTGTCGCCGATTCCGTTAGATTGGGCACAAATGACCGTGTTATGCGAGTGTGCGTATGTAGTTAGAGAGGGGTGTGGCTCAGACACCGAATGCACCAGAACACAGTGTTTCCATACACATATATGTTTAACTAGAGCTGCCAAATTATCTGCGAGCTGTTTTACCAAATCGCTTAAGTCTATTATAAATAAAAAAATTAAAATATTTTTGAGTTGCAGCTTCTTTAATTTACTGTAAGGACCTGCTGCTTTTCTTTGTCATTTATGACATTTAATGAACTAAATTAACTTGGTTGAATTAAAGAAGCAATTTGAAGTCGTCATTTTGGCCTCTCGGAAACTGTAATGACACATTATCATATGTTCTTTGACATTTTATCGAGTAATCAATTAATCGTGTAAATAATTGGCAGATTAATCAATAATGAACATAATTGTTTTCAATGGAGTGCATGCCTCCAAGGCCCACCTATTAAATTAGATGCTAATCCAAACTCCAGCAAGATGTATGTCATCAAAATGATTTCTAAGTGAACGGAAAAAAAAATCAGGGATCCACCTCTTCATCCAGATCTACACCAAAATGAAATTGCTCCATTATTTGCACATGCACCCACCCACCCAGCTTTTCTCAGCTCTGTCTAGTACAGTAGTTTATGTGTAATTAACTAAAATATTCAAAAAAGTAGGGAAAATTCCTGAATACCGTACCTTTCCAAAATTAAATTGACTCTTCCTTGCTATATGACCAACCCTTCTACCAAGTTTCATCAAAATTAATTTGGTAGTTTGTATGTAATAAATGGAAATGGTGGGGGGAAAAAAACATCTTAAAAAAAAATTGGATCCAGTCCAAAATGAGGCGGTGTGCCAAACTCTCCCACCAAGTGAAAATCCATCTGGTAGTTTTGTTTAATCCAACCAATACTGGCGAAAACATGACCTCCTTGGTGGATGTTATTACAATTATAATGGTAAGGCCTGATAGGCTGAAATAATGAAAAGTGGTCATCACAAGGTGACATCTGTGGATTGCTTTTTTTTGTCTTGTCCAAACTGTCTAAAATCCAAACAAGGACCAGAAAAAATCCTCCAATGCATGAAGATGGAACAAAGTAACTGTTTGCATGTTTGCCTAAAAAAGGCTTAAAAGAATATTCAATCATCAAATTAGTTATCAAATAACTTTGTGTCAATCATCTAATTGATTAATCAGTTCTAGCAGCACTATAATACAAACATGGTAGCAGTGGCGGATCTAGAATTTTTCTGAATCAGGGGCCATAGAGGGGCCACATTTTTTTACAGAGGGGCCAAATATATGTCCAACATTCATGCACATTTCCTTATTCAGTAAGATGTATACACAGACTATATGACCAGGCATTCATAGCTTTTAGTAAAGACACACATAATTGAATATATTATGCAAATTGTGCATTTTTCAAGCACATTGTGTACATCCAAAAAGTTTAGCAATTATTGAATTTTAAACTGGGATTCATAGATAAATATAAAACATAAGACACTATTTTCCAATTATGTAATTCATAAAATTAAAAAAAAAATTTTTTACCTAAGAAAAATACTTATATACTATATTACAGCATACACAACAGTTTAGAGGAGAAAAACTTGACACAGTCAAGTATTAAAGTTGTAAACAAACTGAAAAAAGACAGACAAGTGACAGGACAGGGGCCAATCAGATTTCAGCTGGGGCCAGTGCCCCCCTGGCCCCGCCCTTGGATCTGCCCCTGCATGGTAGGGTGGCTGTGACTTGTGAATTAGAGTGGGTAATATTTAAATGTCAGTCATGTTTATGAACTGGTTTATGTCTAATCAAACCCAATGACCTGTCTCTAGTTCTGGGAGGTGATCAGTGACGAGCACGGCATTGACCCGACAGGATCTTACCATGGAGACAGTGACCTGCAGCTTGACAGAATCAATGTCTACTATAATGAGGCTTCAGGTCAGCAGTGTTCAAATCAACCATCTACATATATCACTGTGAGCTTAGTGTTCTAATACTTTCTTTTCTTTTATGATAAAGAGTTTTGACACATGCATTTGTGTTCCAGGTGGGAAGTACGTACCTAGGGCCGTTTTAGTGGATCTGGAGCCTGGCACTATGGACTCTGTCCGCTCCGGCCCCTTCGGACAGATCTTCAGACCTGACAACTTTGTCTTTGGTAGATGGATCAGCAACATATGCACATGTGGTTTACTACATTAGAAAAGAAAAGGCCATTTTAATTATAAGTATATCAGAGGGAATTGTTGCATTCCAGTTAGTTTGTAAGCTTAAAATATGAATTTAGGGCTTTTTGCAAGATAAACAAGGTTAAAAATTAGAAGGGATGACTGTATTTAATCGTCTCTTTCCAGGCCAGAGTGGAGCTGGTAACAACTGGGCAAAGGGCCACTATACAGAGGGAGCCGAGCTGGTGGACTCAGTCTTGGATGTGGTGAGGAAGGAGGCTGAGAGCTGTGACTGCCTGCAAGGTTTCCAGCTTACACACTCCCTGGGCGGTGGTACTGGCTCTGGTATGGGAACTCTGCTCATCAGCAAGATTCGTGAGGAGTACCCCGATCGTATCATGAACACCTTCAGTGTAGTACCCTCCCCTAAGGTACAGTGATCATGTTGTAGTTTTTATTACTGGTGGTGGTCTTCATTTCTTGCTTGCCATTCGTCTGACCTTTGTGTTTTGTGCCTCCAGGTGTCAGACACGGTGGTGGAGCCCTACAATGCCACCTTGTCCGTCCACCAGCTTGTTGAGAACACAGATGAGACTTACTGCATCGACAACGAGGCTCTGTACGACATCTGCTTCCGCACCCTCAAACTGACAACGCCTACATACGGAGACCTCAACCATCTGGTCTCTGCCACCATGAGTGGGGTGACAACTTGCCTGCGTTTCCCCGGCCAACTCAATGCTGATCTCCGCAAACTGGCCGTCAACATGGTGCCCTTCCCTCGTCTGCACTTCTTCATGCCCGGCTTTGCCCCACTCACCAGCAGGGGCAGCCAGCAGTACAGAGCCCTCTCCGTGCCCGAACTCACACAGCAGATGTTTGACGCCAAGAACATGATGGCTGCCTGTGACCCACGCCACGGTCGCTACCTGACTGTGGCCGCTGTGTTCCGTGGCCGCATGTCCATGAAGGAGGTAGATGAGCAGATGCTGAACGTGCAGAACAAGAACAGCAGCTACTTCGTGGAGTGGATCCCCAACAATGTCAAGACAGCCGTGTGCGACATTCCACCCCGTGGGCTCAAGATGGCTGCCACTTTCATTGGCAACAGCACAGCCATCCAGGAGCTGTTCAAGCGCATCTCTGAGCAGTTCACCGCCATGTTCCGCCGCAAGGCCTTCCTCCATTGGTACACTGGCGAGGGTATGGATGAGATGGAATTCACAGAGGCAGAGAGCAACATGAACGACCTGGTGTCCGAGTATCAGCAGTACCAGGATGCCACTGCTGAGGAGGGAGAGTTTGAGGAGGAAGGAGAAGAGGAGGTGGCCTAAGGCTAAATCGCAAACCACACTTATCAGTTCCCTGCTCTTGTTCTCAAGCCTAAGGCTAAATCACACGTATCAGCTCTTGTTCTCATTGTTCATTGTTAAAATACTCTCCTTTCTCTGTTCTCTTATCCTTCTATCCTGTGTTTCCTTTTATCAATGCCTCTCCTCTTTTTTTCCAGCTAGAGTAGAATTTACAATGTCAATAAATAACATAAATCATCCCTCCCATCTCACTGCATATACAGAGGTAGCTAACAGGTGTGCTTGTGGTCTTTTGTTGGTAGCTTTCTGTTAATGTTCAATGTTCAAGTATTCAGTAAAACTCTGTAACAAATGCAAATTTGATCACTTATCTAATCTGGAATTTAAATAAAATTGTTGGTAATATGTCTTTTTTGTGTCTTACGTATGTGATACGTTTTGAATTCAAATTAATCTAAGATAAAAAAAAACATTTTTATAAATTCCTATGTACAAAGTGTTCCTTATTTGTACGAGGACTATGCATGCACAATTTCAAACATAAATGTTAGCATTTTAATGCACCACAGCTAAAGCTAAAAGCTAATTTTCACCTGCAGTTCCAGGGCAAGTCAATAAAATATTAGAACAGCATTAAACTAATGCATAATACAAAGCTGACTTACCCCTAACCTTACCTTAGCGATTCTTAAACAACATCAAAGAAGTTATCCCTACTATTTTGGAACATTTTTAAAATAATTAACAAACCCATCTCGAACTATGAATTTGCAGAAGCCCTGAAACATGAAAACCGGTAAATCTCCAGGGATTGATGGTTTATCCACTGAATTCTATTTATTATTTTGGGGTATTATCGAAACCCTGCTTATGAATATGTATAAAGAATATATTGATAACAAAGAAATGACAACAACAATGAAGCAAGGATTAATTACTTTGATACCCAAGCCAAACAAAGATTCTCTGTATTGAAAATTGGAGACCCATCACACTTCTAAATGTAGATTATAAATTAACTGCACCAGTTTTTGACAGATGCTAAAAAAAAAGACCTTGGAGAAATTATAAATGAAACACAAACAGGCTTCATGACTAACCAACATTAGTATCAGTATTAGACTAATTTTGGATTTGCTTGATTATTCAGAATATGTGGAATCACAGGCAGTTATTGTATTCCTCGACTTTTATACAGCATTTGATACAGTCGGAACACACATTTATTTATGAGGTTTTAGAGTTAATGGGATTTGGAGAAAATTTTATTTCAATAGTTAAAATGATATATAAGGACATCAATTGTAATTTAATGATCTACCCTAGCATTTCCAAATGTTTCCCTGTCAATAAATTTGTCCGTCAAGGCTGCCCAATCTCGCCATTTCTATTTCTGATTGCGGCAGAACTCCTCTCATTGAAGGCTGAGAGGAATATCTGGACTGTTTCTCTCCCATTGACCTTCAACAACTAACTTCCATTATTTCTTCATCCAAACCCACAACCTGTCTCCTTGACCCCATCCCAACTAAGCATGAACTGGTGGTTTCCTTTCTGAACCTGCCCATATATATTACGGATGAAGACATTCGGAGCAAGCTGAAAAGTTGGGGTGTGCAGGCTGCCTCCCCTATTAGGAGGAAGAAATGGGCCAGGACAGATATTTTTGACGGCACCTCAAAGTAAAATTCAATGAACAGGTATCGAGCTTACCTTAACCTCCTGAGACCTGGCAATTCATTTTTGTACACTGTAGTGCACATTAGTTTTTGCTTAATTCCTCTAATACTATACATGTCACTATTGAGTCCTGATATGAATTACAGAGGACAACCATAGCTTTCCAATGATATATCATGTGTGGGGGTGTGACCATGCAAATTTGCCTTTTCCTGTCTTTTCAAAATGGCTGCCAACACAAAAAGCACATTGCACGGGAAAAAGAAAGGTAAGCATATGCTATTTCGCAAACAAGCCTATATGTAAATAGATTTGCAGGTCTGAAAAATACTTTTATTAAATTTCAACTGATTTATATTCTCGGCTTCAGATCATGTACCTGGGTGCTGCAAGCAACAATAAAGCATCCACTGCACTTGACTTCTTCTTGGAGGCTGTGCAAAAGTATGGCTTTCCATTAAGGTAAGGCCAACAAACAAAGAATTCAAACAAATCCTGGATTTTATTACTCGTCTAGTTAAATCAAAGAAAATCAAATCTTATTCATCCGTCTAAAGCCCTGTTGAGGATTTATTGTATAGTATACAATACTTAAACACCTCACCTTCTCTCTAGCCTACTAAACATGTTTAATAATGATTTGTCTGATAATATTAGGTATTAATTTTGTCCAAAGTCTATGTATTTGGAATTAAAATAAATATGGTAAAAGTTACAATAGCATATTATTACTTTCTTTATTTTTTAGAAATCTCAGAAGGCCAACTTATATTAACTAACTGCATTTTCTTTATTTTTTGTGTGATACATTCTTTTAGAGTAAGAGGTGACCAAGTAGTTGAAAATGTTGGCATAGCGCGATGCATGTTCACTATCAGGGGCTGTGGCAGGGCCAGCTTCCCGTCAGGAAAGAGTGTGGACAATCAAAGGTGTGTGTGTGTGTGTGTATGTATATATATATATATATTTTTTTTCTTTCTTTTTTAATATAATTTTCAATAGAAAGAATCAAGTCAGATGCTGCCTTCCAGAGTCACACTTGGTAAAAGTTCAAATATACTGTGCAAACTTGAGGGTAATTTTATTTTTTCCTTTAACAGAATAGAGCTTTTGTGGAGAGATGTTTGGATGGCTGTAACAAATGTGCACTACGAGACTCTTCACAGCCTTGAGGATGAAGGTCTTCTAGATCCTTCTGATAGCATCCACCTTTTCTGTGCCCAGCATGTATTTCTTCCACATCTGCAGACGGACCTCGATGTCTTCAGGGTGGGTTGGGATCATCACCCTCTGAGGACAGAACAAAATCTGTATGGGACTCCTCCAGAATCCCACTGATACTCCAGACTTGGCAGAGGTACCTTGTGCCAAACTAAAAAAGATGCTTACTAATATCAAGTTCATGACTAAAATTATTAAAATGTTATATATGTGCAACATAGAAGTACTGTACATTAAGATTAAAATTGCATTGTGTGTACAGTTGAACCACTAAATAATGTATTTTGATGAGTGAATTGTCCGAAAGCTGAGCAAGGTTTACGTTTCTTTGGCTTCACTGAAAACAACATAAAAGAGTGTTACCATATTGATACTTCTATCTCCATAGTACCATTTCTGTTCACATGTTGAGCTACTGTAAATCTGCTTGCTTTTACATTTTTATGTCCCCTGATTTCTATGTCAAATTTGTTTTTGTTTTTTATGTAGGAAATCGAGGATGCAGATCTTGCTTTCAGCACTGCCAGTGAGCCAGATGTAGACAGTTCTGGAGTGATTCTTCCACCTGTTGAATGCCCCCTCTCTCGGCAGGATATGGCAGGCCTTAGAGCCACTATTGACATCTCAAGACCATCAGAGTCCTACGGCAGAGACATTTATTTAGATGTATTGCACTATGTACTACACCATGTACGCTAGATGCAAACATAACATGTGATTAAAGGCTTTAACCAGTTAACACCAAGTTTCCAATGAATGAATTGTAAATGTTTATTTGTGAAGCCACGTGGTATAAACTTTCTGAATCTGCTTCTCAAAGTTCTGGGTAGCAAAATGGTAAAGAGACAACATGATGATGATTAGCCAGCCATGTAAACATGACATGAATGTGAAATGACCAACTTTCATTAAAATTTTGTTGCAACTTCAAAACATTGACAGTAATGTCACTAAAACATTCAAATGTTTAGATATTAACTGACTAATTCCTCTTTCCAGTTGTGGCAAAGTCTTGGAATACAGTATTACTAATACAGTACAGTACTAATACATAGTAGTAATACAATAGCAGCTGATGCTAAACATTTATCAGTAAACATTTTGGCTGTAGTTTCACCTTGAAAACAGACACAGTTGATGGCCTTGTTTACACAATGTTAAATTCTTGGCCAAGATGAAAAGCCTCAGTAAGAACCTTCTTGAAATTGTCTTAGGACCTCATGTGCCTTACAAGGTAGCACAATAGTCTTGGCATATGCTGAAACAACAGGGTAACAGACATGCCCAAAGTCTGCACTGCAGTCATGGTTAAACTTGTATGTGAGAGCTAACCAGGCCCGACCCTGCGGCGAAACACCTTCACCCTAGGCACCTTAAGCTGACACTGATTCCACCACAGACGCTCATGCGATTGAGTTTTTTCCCCCCAGCTTCCACCATGTGATGAGTCCTCTGCTGTTCCCCGCCCCATTTATACACGCGGTCATTTTTCTACATGAAAGCCACATTTTTGTGTCCAAAAGCTGAATGGGGTACATGTGTTTTTTTCGTGAAGCCATTTACATGTCAAGGAAAAGACATTAGTCCCTGGCATGTCGGTGCAAACAGCCTCTGCTCTCTACCAAAAGAAAGTGAAAAAGCTTACAGCAGCCTGTATGCTCGGGCGGACTCCCGTCCACGTACTAACCAGGCCCTACCCTGCCTAGCCTCAGAGAATGGAGCCCTCTGGCAAAAGAGAGTGAAAAGCTTACAGCACCTGGTATTCCCAGGCGGTCTCCCATCCAAGTACTAACCAGGCCCGACCCTGCTTAGCTTCCGAGATCAGACGAGATCGGGCGTTCTCAGGCTGGTATGGCCGTAAGCGACAGTGACTGCTGCTCCTGCAGCACATATACATGTCCAGCACCAGCTTGGTAAATGACAGCTTCTTGCCCAGAAGACACGCAAAAGGACCTGTGTACACACATACATGTATATGTGTGCGTGTATGTGAGAGCGAATTTATGTTTGTGCTCGCTGGACACACGCTGTTTTTATGAAGTAACATTTCATTTTAGAAAGAAGCTCTCATTACAGCTGTACAATTTCCCCACCTGAGCACCAGCAGAGACTGTCTATTAAAGCGGCGGAAGAAGAGTGAAACTTTTTCGCCTGCAATTTGGAGGTAGGTGTGTTTAGATGGCCGTTTCAACTTTGCCCCATTTTACTCAGCGCCTCCTCGTTAGTATAGTGGACAGTATCTCCGCCTGTCACGCGGAAGACCGGGGTTCGATTCCCCGACGGGGAGTTCTCCTTATTTGCCCTTATTTGCCCTTATTTGCCCTTTTTTGCCCTTATTTGCCCGTGTGTGCTATGGGGTTGCGGCCAAACACCTTCACCCTAGGCACCTTAAGCTGACACTGATTCCACCACAGACGCTCATGCGATTGAGTTTTTTCCCCCCAGCTTCCACCATGTGATGAGTCCTCTGCTGTTCCCCGCCCCATTTATACACGCGGTCATTTTTCTACATGAAAGCCACATTTTTGTGTCCAAAAGCTGAATGGGGTACATGTGTTTTTTTCGTGAAGCCATTTACATGTCAAGGAAAAGACATTAGTCCCTGGCATGTCGGTGCAAACAGCCTCTGCTCTCTACCAAAAGAAAGTGAAAAAGCTTACAGCAGCCTGTATGCTCGGGCGGACTCCCGTCCACGTACTAACCAGGCCCTACCCTGCCTAGCCTCAGAGAATGGAGCCCTCTGGCAAAAGAGAGTGAAAAGCTTACAGCACCTGGTATTCCCAGGCGGTCTCCCATCCAAGTACTAACCAGGCCCGACCCTGCTTAGCTTCCGAGATCAGACGAGATCGGGCGTTCTCAGGCTGGTATGGCCGTAAGCGACAGTGTCTGCTGCTCCTGCAGCACATATACATGTCCAGCACCAGCTTGGTAAATGACAGCTTCTTGCCCAGAAGACACGCAAAAGGACCTGTGTACACACATACATTTACATGTGTGCGTGTATGTGAGAGCGAATTTATGTTTGTGCTCGCTGGACACACGCTGTTTTTATGAAGTAACATTTCATTTTAGAAAGAAGCTCTCATTACAGCTGTACAATTTCCCCACCTGAGCACCAGCAGAGACTGTCTATTAAAGCGGCGGAAGAAGAGTGAAACTTTTTCGCCTGCAATTTGGAGGTAGGTGTGTTTAGATGCCGGTTTCAACTTTGCCCCGTTTACCTCAGCACCTCCTCGTTAGTATAGTGGACAGTATCTCCGCCTGTCACACGGAAGACCGGGGTTCGATTCCCTGACGGGGAGTTCTCCTTATTTGCCCTTATTTGCCCTTATTTGCCCTTATTTGCCCGTGTGTGCTATGGGGTTGCGGCCAAACACCTTCACCCTAGGCACCTTAAGCTGACACTGATTCCACCACAGACGCTCATGCGATTGAGTTTTTTCCCCCCAGCTTCCACCATGTGATGAGTCCTCTGCTGTTCCCCGCCCCATTTATACACGCGGTCATTTTTCTACATGAAAGCCACATTTTTGTGTCCAAAAGCTGAATGGGGTACATGTGTTTTTTTCGTGAAGCCATTTACATGTCAAGGAAAAGACATTAGTCCCTGGCATGTCGGTGCAAACAGCCTCTGCTCTCTACCAAAAGAAAGTGAAAAAGCTTACAGCAGCCTGTATGCTCGGGCGGACTCCCGTCCACGTACTAACCAGGCCCTACCCTGCCTAGCCTCAGAGAATGGAGCCCTCTGGCAAAAGAGAGTGAAAAGCTTACAGCACCTGGTATTCCCAGGCGGTCTCCCATCCAAGTACTAACCAGGCCCGACCCTGCTTAGCTTCCGAGATCAGACGAGATCGGGCGTTCTCAGGCTGGTATGGCCGTAAGCGACAGTGACTGCTGCTCCTGCAGCACATATACATGTCCAGCACCAGCTTGGTAAATGACAGCTTCTTGCCCAGAAGACACGCAAAAGGACCTGTGTACACACATACATGTATATGTGTGCGTGTATGTGAGAGCGAATTTATGTTTGTGCTCGCTGGACACACGCTGTTTTTATGAAGTAACATTTCATTTTAGAAAGAAGCTCTCATTACAGCTGTACAATTTCCCCACCTGAGCACCAGCAGAGACTGTCTATTAAAGCGGCGGAAGAAGAGTGAAACTTTTTCGCCTGCAATTTGGAGGTAGGTGTGTTTAGATGCGGGTTTCAACTTTGCCCCTTTTTACTCAGCGCCTCCTCGTTAGTATAGTGGACAGTATCTCCGCCTGTCACGCGGAAGACCGGGGTTCGATTCCCCGATGGGGAGTTCTCCTTATTTGCCCTTATTTGCCCTTATTTGCCCTTATTTGCCCGTGTGTGCTATGGGGTTGCGGCCAAACACCTTCACCCTAGGCACCTTAAGCTGACACTGATTCCACCACAGACGCTCATGCGATTGAGTTTTTTCCCCCCAGCTTCCACCATGTGATGAGTCCTCTGCTGTTCCCCGCCCCATTTATACACGCGGTCATTTTTCTACATGAAAGCCACATTTTTGTGTCCAAAAGCTGAATGGGGTACATGTGTTTTTTTCGTGAAGCCATTTACATGTCAAGGAAAAGACATTAGTCCCTGGCATGTCGGTGCAAACAGCCTCTGCTCTCTACCAAAAGAAAGTGAAAAAGCTTACAGCAGCCTGTATGCTCGGGCGGACTCCCGTCCACGTACTAACCAGGCCCTACCCTGCCTAGCCTCAGAGAATGGAGCCCTCTGGCAAAAGAGAGTGAAAAGCTTACAGCACCTGGTATTCCCAGGCGGTCTCCCATCCAAGTACTAACCAGGCCCGACCCTGCTTAGCTTCCGAGATCAGACGAGATCGGGCGTTCTCAGGCTGGTATGGCCGTAAGCGACAGTGACTGCTGCTCCTGCAGCACATATACATGTCCAGCACCAGCTTGGTAAATGACAGCTTCTTGCCCAGAAGACACGCAAAAGGACCTGTGTACACACATACATGTATATGTGTGCGTGTATGTGAGAGCGAATTTATGTTTGTGCTCGCTGGACACACGCT